>CM057134.1:12154082-12754082 GCA_029964075.1 Patiria pectinifera
TTATATGTAATTGGACAATATTTTACAAGCTGTGGTGTTGATGTGATTCTGTCGCGATAGGTCAATAGGTCCAAAGGTTCGAACCCATCATGTTGTTGGAGGAATACGCATGCAGACTTAAAAGATCATCACTCAAATACTTGACACATTTCAATCACCCTTTCGGCAGTCGGACGAACGATACTTCTCACGAAATTACTTGCCAACGTCTGAATGGCATTTTACGAAATAGGCGATCTTTTCCCTATTTTTCACACAAAGTGGTTTATTGAACGTGATTTTTCGGTAAAGTCTTCATTTTACCTTCTTTCCGATTCTAGTTTTCCGTCTCACTTGTTGAGAGGATGGACGTGGCGACGTTCAACAACCGCTACACGGTGAAGCAACTACAGGCAGAAATGCCACAGGTTCGTGTTGTTAAAAAATTAAAAATCTAAAATAATGAACTCTTCGCAATTTGTGTGGAAATTTTTACGGAGACAAAGGCACCAGCTAATTGCATTTACTTATTGAAGAAAGTCAATTCCTTTAACCCTTTTTCCCCATTGCCTTTTGGACCAAGTCCGCCACAATCCATGACTGACCCCGCTACGCATAATGCTTCGGGACCAAATCCGCTGAAATCCGCCCCAAGACCGCCACTACTATAGGTGGATTTTGATACGATTTTTGTTATAAAATTGAAATATTATACACTAAAATATTTGCATGGCATTTTACTATTACTCTGCTCTTCTTGTGCAGATAGATTGGCTTAAGTACTTTCGGTTGGTACACACCGAAGACTTTTCACCGGACGAGGAGATGCTAAATTTTTCCCCTTCGTATTTCGAGAAAATGGCCGCCCACATCAGCTCGACGCCAAAAAGGTAAGATATTACGCATCTCTTAATCATTGCTTCACTTTAATTGCTGTGTGGAGAAGTTGAACTGTTGGGCATTATCAATTACAACAAAACTGCCGTGTTTTAAAGCTTTTTAGGGGCGTTTTAGCAGGGGTTACGGCGCCCTCTACCGACACAGTTGGTTTAGAACATACAGCACACATGCGGACACCGAGATTTCATGATATTTGCAATGGGAAAAAAAACACAGTAGACATCAACCTCGTTCGCAGGATGTCGAGCAGTGCGCTCCCACCATTACCTGCTCTCTCGCCCTGATATTGGATCATTTGCGTTTTGGATACGTAAGAAAAAGAGAAATAGTCTGGTGCCTGCCTGTATTACATAAACGTTTGTTTTAGCATGTGGTGTCTGGGGTAAAAACAGAATCGATTCGTCGCGGCGTGAGTTACGAAAACACAACTTCTTTTCTAGATTTAAATGCTACAATCTTAACTAGCCAATCTGCAATATCACATTTCATATTTATATGAGTAAATTGGAAAGGAAATTACTATTTTTTGAAAAGGTGTGGACGTAATCATAACAATGAAGTTCAACGTGAAAACACGTAATACACGTTGGAAATAACATCACCAAGTACACGATATAAATTCGTTCCCTGCTAATTGCGCTATCGAATCAGGATACCGGAAGCAAGTTCCCTTCCCATGGTTTACTATTGAAGTATGGGACACGAGGTTGAAAGGAAAGTAAGCCCTGGGTACGAGGCTGCAGTACACATTATACTCCAAGTTTCATTCATACAGACATTGTAACTTAATATCCAACCTGATGTTGACAGATGTGATCTATATCGACATGTGATCAGTACAAAGAATGCATTTTGTTGCACTTAATTTGAATCGCTTGCTACTGCACTGTGTGGTTTTCCCCCCTTTTTTTCAAAACATATAGGACAGTGGCTAACTATCTCATGTGGAGCACGGTGTTCAGCATGATACAGTACCTGCACACGGACCTCCGTAACATCCGGCAGCGGTTCTTGGGCGCCACCATCGGGCAAACGCGGGAGCAGAGCCGGTGGAAAAACTGCTTCGAAAATACCAACGCCAATCTGGGTATTGCTACGGGGGCGCTGTTCATCCAGAAGATCTTCGACAAAGACAATAAAGCTGCTGTGAGTTTGCTGTTGTTTTAAAAATGTAACAAATTAAGAGCAATATTAAAAGGCTCACTTTTTAAGTTGACTTTTTTTTCTATTCATTCATGAAAGGCCGCGATTATAGAAGGCCCTGAACCCAACGCATGTTGAATGCCCCAAGCACCAACAACGACTTTTCTTACAACTTTACGCCTTATCTTAACTTTACGGAGAATCTCCGTGTCGATGAGCCTTAAAGATTGATTCAGTTATAGATTGCTACTGCAGTATGTTCCCTAAAAAAGTGTCCGTTTGAACATTTTTGAAATAACATGAAATTCACGATTTATTGTAAACATTTTAAAATTTGCTGATAGTCCTAATCCTTGGCTTAAACCCCTAATGTTATTTGGTATCAGTGCACAATTTCAATTGATCACAACAACATTTTTTGACAGTGTTTTGTATGACCTCTCATCTAAATACTCCTTTTTATAAGGGCAGACGCAGGCGCAACAGAATATAGAGGCATATCGGGCAAGCATCACTCTCTAACATTGGGCTTGGTAAAAAGGTTAAAAATGTGGTTATTGAAGTCCATCTGGATACTACAGGGTGTAACAAGTACACAAGAGTGAATAATTGCTTTACAATGTATATTTTTCATTACGAAATAGATCCACAGATTTCTATTCCAATCTCATCATATTGCGTCTGCCAATAAACAAGGAGAAATGAGGTCAGAGGTCACCTGAAAATTGATTGTGGGGTCTGAACACTAATAGGTGCAATTCTTTGCCACTATTCCGTCTTGACGAATAAATATGATAAATAACGGCAACTGCCTTGAACAAAGTTCATTATTCCAACAAGGGTCCGACTCCCGACGTACCATTACGTATATTTGGAAACCTGTCACATTCAAGTCTGAATTCTGTTTGTTTGTTTTTTACATTTAGGCCCAGGAGATGCTGGAAGACATTCGCGAGACCTTGCTGGAGACTATTGATGAGGTGTCATGGATGGATGGTCAAACCAGGGCCCACGCTAAAAGAAAGGTAATGTTGTCCCATGGCTGCATGGGAGTCAACTGTGACTGTTCTCGGTTAACAGTGATGAAGCAATAATGTGATTGGCATCAGTGAACCCACGAAGCTGTGACTCAGCACTTTCCTAAACCGGACACATTTTCCTTCTCTTTTCCACTGCAACCCTACAAATGTATATTACGATCTCAGTAAGATTACAGTTTGGAACGGCTGCAATTATTTTTACTGTGGCCTATTACACCCAGATTCATGCAGGAAGTGGTGTGTGAACATGGCATTTTTAATGAGCAATTCATGACCGACCATTGTGCTTTTTTTAACAAAGGCTTCGAAAATGACGGAGAGCCTTGCGTACGACGATAGGCTGACAGACGAGCAGGCAGTAAATAACGTCTACAAATCGGTATGTGTTTCATTTTGTTTCAGATATGAGTGACTGCAATTACATTGGTGCACAGTGATCAGTATTGTGATTAAACAAAATCAAAAAACATCACATTTTCTAAACTTGTACTGTGGCGAAAAATGCGGTCACTGTCAACTGCATGTCTATCAATAAACACTCGCTGTTGTCGGTATTTTTATGTTGACGATTCTGAGAAATGTTTTGTTCTTAATTAAAAAAATGTAACATGGCGCGAATATCGTTTTTGTCGCGATCTTACAGAGTTTGGCTGATAGTTGATGGGATTGTGCCTTTGATTATCCATGAAATTTGGCACACAGTCAGAGTATGACACGAGAAAGATATTTGGCTATAGGGCCATCGCAGATTTGCCATTTTAACAAAATGTAGGTAGAATAACAAGCAATGGCAGCCATTTTGAAAATTTTGAAAATTGTTTGTTGGTCTGCCTGACAAATCTTCGACTCTGACTATGTGCGAAATCCCACGCTTGTTTCATCAACGGCAAAAATTCCCCCAAAATATTACCCATATCTGCCACATTATCATAGTTTTTTTTGTCTTCGTCTGTCTCTTTGGACTAACAAAACCCGCTCCAGTCAATTTCTTTGTTCAACTTTGAATATTCATTTGTTTTTATTATAACAACTGCGTTGGCGTCTGTTTAATTTTCTTTTTGTGCAGATAGATTTGTCACCTGCGCACTACTTTGAGAATATACGGGCGGTATGGAGAATGGAAGCCAGAGAAGGCATCGACCATTACGGCCAGCGCGTAGAACGGGGAATGTTAGTACCTAGAAGATATCGTGGTAGTATTGGTGACTCGGGGTTGATGGTAATGGTGGTAGTGGTAATCGTGTAATGAATGATCAGTGCAGAGCCGTATAGAGAGAGTTCAGTGAGACAACTTCAGACTGTTGAACCATAATGGCCGTTCATTATTTGTACAGTGCAGCGTGCGACTACGAATTAAATTATGTGCACTGATTCATAATCCGCCATTTTGTTTCCTCTCTCTATCATACGGCTCTCAACCTCGTCCCCGGGGTGTCGAGCAGTACGCGCCCATCACTACCTGCTCTCTCACCCTGGTATTGGATCATTTGCATGTGCACGATTTTTGAACACGTTTGCAAATGAGGAAGAGTATGGTGCCTGCACATGCCATGTGCATGTGGTCTGGGGTAAAAACAGAGTCAATTCTTCGCAGCGCGAGCATGGCGTGAGTTACGAAAACACGATTTATTTAGTTAAATTGTTACGATCTTATTGAGACAACATGCAGTATCACATTTCATATTAACATGAACAAATTGGTAAGGAAATGAGTATTTTCGAGAAGGCGTGGACGAATGATCGCAAAAACACGTACTGCACGTTGTGAATAACAACAAGTACACGATAAAAATCCATTACCAGCCAATTGCGGTATCGAATCAGGATACAGGAAGAAAGTTCCCTATCCAGGGCTTACTATTGGAAGCGTGCTTGGAAATAAAGTAAGCACTGGGGGCGAGGTTGTACGGCTCTGGGATCAAAGATGTAATGAGCGCCCTCTATTGACCATTGTTACTTTGTGGGTGTTTCTCGCACCGTCCCTTTTGCAGGTAGTCTATGTAATAGAACACGGCGAATGCCGTGATCTATTTCGCATGAACAGATTTACTGATTAACTAGGCAAGACCCTGCCTCTTGACTTCCTAGATTTTGACCAATCAGCAGGCTCTTTCTATATCGAGTCTTCGGTCATTCACCCGTTGCGCGTCATATAGACAATGGACTTTTAAATAAAAGTGTCACGCGCTCAGTGTATCATTTTACGCGATATGGGGCCGGTTGTTGTATTATAAAGCACTGCATTCGAATTGACCAATAAAACCATTTAGTCCTGACTTAGGAATGAATGACGTCACGATTTAGTAAAGTCGACTCCGATTGGCTGGCGCGCGGCTTGCATAAATTGGCATGTCAGGAGATGTCAGACGTTCTCCAGGATTTGGCTCTGTGAATACCAGGTGATACTGAGACTATTTGCGGGTGCATCCCATACTGAAAAAATCACCATATAGTCACACTAGTGATAAATCCCCATACTTCATTTAAAAAAAAAAAATACTCAGAAATCTCACAAAAAATGATGATCAACGTGTCGTCTTTCATTTTCTTTTCGATTTCTGATGAGTTGACCATTGACGTTTCGAGAAATTCTCACCCAAAGGAGACCAACCCCTAAAACGTATGATGTTTCCTAAACTAGAAATGTATTTTGATAAAAAGGAGGCCTCTACATACAACATGGCTAAATAGCGCCACTTTTGGGCTCAGTTGTATCCAAAATGCTCGGAATAAGAAGGACCATAAATAATCATTTTAGTCTGGCATGCACAGTTTTTTAATATTACTTTTCGAACCTGATTTTCGAAAAATGATTTTTCTTTCGAAAAAAAGTTCGTTGATTTTGTTGAGGCATTCATTTGTATACAAAGAATCGATCCATATACATGTACATGTATATCATCTCGCATATACTTCGATATGTCTAGCCGTGCAAATCCTTATTCCTTATGTTGGTCTTTGGAAACAATGTTTCAACCTGACGCCACTTTTGTCTTCATAAATATCATCTCAATAGGGGCCAATAGGCCAGTCATTGCAAAAATGTTGAAAGGACAGGAATCTGAGACTGAGAAACGTTTCCCACTTTGTTAGGAATTACTTAGAAAATGTTCTTGGCGCTCTATAGACTTTGTACACAACCGCTGAAGCGGCTTCTGCATGGATATTACATTCTTTCGTATTCTTTTTTTCAACAGATCAAAGAAAACACCTATCGACGTTAACGGATATTACAACATTCAAGACAACACTATAAGTAAGTCCTTGTAGAACTACTCCCATCCCCTTTTGTCAGCTTAGGCAACTCAAGGATTAAAATTAACTGAATATGTTGGTTATACCAGCTTTGAAGAGCTCCTTCAATAAACCTTAAAAAATGTACCCTTTTTAAATCATCTACATCCATTACCTAGTGTAACGGTCATAGGAATTTTTGGATCCTTTGTACTGAATCATTAATCATATTTCATGGTTAATTGGCTCGTTTATGTATAAACATTACACCGCCTTTTGTTACACCGAGATTGCCCAAATGTAATCGTAAAACGAACACATCTGTTATCGATAGTCTACTAATTGAAAAGCAATGCAACTGTATTTGTCCACCGATAGCTTAAGTTTTGTCATTTTAACTGGTGCTATTTTGCCGTTCTTTCTACAGTTTTTCCAGCTGGTATTTTTCAACCCCCGTTCTACTCCATCCGATATCCAAAGTAAGCAAACCGGTCAAACGTCTAAAGGTCAATATTCTTAGGTTGACATTTTATTCAAATTGTACATTAAAACATTTTTGGGATCTAGTATCCATTCACAGAGAGAATTAGCCCAGATTGTTGTGACGGATTAGAAGTGTTTTCGTTATTGATGACCAACCCCTAAAACAATCTGCAAATGAAATGTTTTTGGTAACTTGATTGATATCTTGGGTTCCAATCGTATTCAGATATCCAATTCTTCGTCTTCCACGCGATTCTCTTTTAAAGGGCCCATGCAATACATTTTAATGCTATCCTTAGGAATGCGGTTACCGCTCGATAGTAAGGTTCGATAGCCCGAAGGTTCGTTAAGCCGAAGGTTCGTTAGACCGAAAGTTCGATAATCCAAAGGTTCGATAGTCGGAAGGTTTGATAGTCCGTCCTTATGACAGCTACTGTGGTACTCAAACAGAGGGAAATTAAGGGAACGATGCTATCCCACTTCTCACCTTTAGAAAAACGGTACCCCAAAAGTGAAATTCTCAAGAAAATGGATAAAATGACAACAATGCAAGAACCCAAGAACTCCCATCTGCTGGGATGGCCGAAGTGTACATCAGTCCGAAAATGGAGTGAAATATGCCTCAAGTTCAACAGTCCAAATAGACAGCATTGGACATTATTCTCAATTTGGGAATAATGAACCTTGGGACTACTGAAACTTGTTTTCATTTCGGAATATTGATACTTCAGACTAATCAATTTATTTATTGGTGATGTGAAATGTGGGTGTTCAGACTAACCTTCTGATCCATAATCTTTGGACTCCGAACCTTCTGACTATCGAGCGGACCCCGAAAATGCACCTTTGAGTCCCATTTAACCACCAATTTATTGACAAGGTTTGTAGGCGCTTTTTTATGCTAACGCGAATTTCCATATTTTTGAGCAACAATGTGATGTCATTCAAGGCAGAAACCTCATTGATACAACTATTTCAGCAGCGGAGGTGTCGTACATTTTCTTTTCTTTTTGCGATTCGTTGTTCTGTCAGTACATGGCAGTTAGCAAATGAGCAATTTTATCTCACAAATATTTTCCAAAGGCTAATTTTTTGGGTTTACAATTCAAACAGAAAACCCCTACAACAGAGCAGTGTCTTAATACTGGACAATTATAAATGTTTACATGTTTAAAAAAGTGTACCTTTCAATACAATTAACATAAAAGGGAAGTATAAGGTCTTCTTACATTGATAAGGAGTAAAATGCACAAAATATTTTTCTAAGAAAAAACAAACACTTGTGGCCTTTAAATGCATCGTTTAGAAAAAAAATAGACAAAAACGATTTCTCCGAATCCCTCCTAAAACAACTATGCGTAAAATTTCGTCTGATTGTAACTGAGATGTTTTGTTCCTTTTTGTTCATTTACAAGATCTATGAACTACGGAGGCATTGGAATGGTTATGGGCCACGAAGTGATGCATGGATACGATGATATAGGTCGGAGGTCAATTTTCTGATTAACGGATTTCTTTAAGTATATATCATTTTTCGCCTTAAAGAGGTTGTGGAAAGCTCGAAGACAAAAGGTACTTTTGAGAGCTGTTTTTCAAGTCCTGTCATGCCTGTTTCGACCCGAACGTGCAATTTGTGTAAAAGCCGTCGTTGCGGGCAGCAAACAAAACACAGTAAATCGGGACGTAATAAACAGGACTCCCGATGCAGAGTAGCATAAACGAGTCCTGTTTATTACGTCACGATTTACTGTGTTTTGTTTGCTGCCCGCAACGACGACTTTTACACAAATTGCACGTTCGGGTCGAAACAGGACCTGAAAAACAGCTCTCAAAAGTACCCTTTGTACTCATTTTATGACAGAAACAATAGTCATTTTTATTTCATCACACCTTAGGCTACATATACCCAAAAAATGACGGAAATGTCTTCGAGCATTCCACAACCTCTTTAAATTAAATTTTCTGTATAATGTAAATGAGAAACAAATACTATTTAAATATGCGTTATGTGCGACATATTTCCTTTACAGTTTAATGTATTCTATATTAAAAGATCCTACGGTGGCTTTCTGTCTGTCTGTCTGTCGGGCTGCCTGATGTTTGTCTGTATGTCGCGTTTTTGTAAAGGACCGAAAGAGTGTGCGGAAGCGCAAAATGCAAGGGTTAATGGAAAGGTATCCAGTGTATGCAGGTCCCATGCTCCGATTTCACTGTCCTCTGAAGTCACAGTTGGCACGTGAAAAAAAATGATGTATTTGTCTGGTTTTTCATTTTTGGCAAAGTTGTTTCTTTGACACTTGGAATAGTGTAATATTTCATCCTTTTCCTTCTCTTGAAAACAACACTTTCGTATCGCACGCCAACCAAACAAAACAAATGCAGAAACACAAAAATAATGTGGCTGACAAATTTGCTTCACCAAGGTTTACCAGGCCCACTTGGGGTCAACATGCACATTGAGGTCAAAATAATACAATAGTCTGTAACCCTTTATAACCGTCGATCGTACAAATGCGTACGATATGAATATGCATTTCGAAACCTGACAGTATACCAACCTCTTATCAACAATACCTCGGATTTACGACTCCATCCTGTTAGCGGGTGGTGCCATGATCCTCCAATAAAAGCTCAAGCACTAGTTCAGAGGACGGGCCAGGCCGCTTTTTCCACATAAATATTTTGGTTCACTCAATTTGACCCGCTTCTGTAATGCTTGTTTCTCTCATTTGATATTTGAATGTTGATTGTGTCCTTCAACGTATACTGCTTTGTACAGGCAGCCGCGTTGATGAAGACGGTAATATGAAACAGTGGTTTTCCAATTCGTCCACCGAGGCATACAACGAAAAGAAGCAGTGCTTCATCGATCAATACTCGGGTTATTACGTTCCCGAAGTCGAACGTTACGTGAGTAGACAAATCCTAAATCAATCATCAAATATTTATTGGTACACTTCTCTGTTTAAATCCGCTAGGGTCAAATACAGAGATGCACAGATTGGTTCGTTAGGCCCACACATTAACATTTATCGATGCACCAAATTAACATATAGCCTAACTTCATTCTATAACTCACCTATACTAGTCAAACTACGTGACAAGGTTGTAATTTGTTCATTTTGTTCGTTTGAAGCAACAAAAGTGTTCAAAGTCTAATGAAGGATACTGAACAACTAACGTGATGAGGTTTCAGTTCAGCTTCAGTTGTATATTCCGAGAAAAACAGCATTCTAGGATCTCAATTTAAAATCAAAAGTTGCTGAATCATGTTTTGAATTGTTTTGAATTGCAGCTATACGCGATGTCGCACACTGATCCGAGGAATTATCCGGTTCGTAAGTGACTTCGTCATACACGCGCACGCACCACTGATTACGAGCGCCCATTGGATAAACACTCAAGTTGCGTTAACTTCCGGTTCCATTGGTGCCATGCTACACCATGTGCAGTAAGTTGAGATGACGTCACACTTACGAACCGGATAGCAACCGCGCGCGCGTGTGCGTCGTGCCAATGCTTGCGCGCGCTGCGCCGAATAACAAAACGAACTACTAATTCAAATTTTCCAACGGTGCGTCTTCGTTGGAAGGGCCTTCTTTCGTTGATTACTTCAAAATGATAGCTTGCCAGAAAGATTAATTTCACAGGGAGTTTAGTCCACTTACTATCTTTCAACCAAGTATGTTTTTCAACAATAATACGCCAGTTACTTTTTCGGATGGCTGCAAATGATGGACTATATAGCTTTAACCCTAACCTTCACCCTAACCCTAACTATTACCTCAAAGAACAATCGATTGTTACAAAAACATATTTCGTCAATGATTTGAGGATAAAAATCACATCTCTCAGATACTGTACATGTTCAGTGTACATTTATGTACAATCTTGACAATCTTGCACTTTGGGTCTAAACATCAGGTGTAAATACAGCGCAAAGATTTGTTTTACCTCCCTGGGAAATCCCCAGATCACCAAGCCTATATTTTCATTTAATTGTTTGAGTTTTTAACGATCTCTTCAGCTAAATGGTGCACAAACAATAGGGGAAGTACTGGCAGACAACGGAGGCATAAAAGAAGCTTACTATGTGAGTATGCAAATTTGATGAATCTCACTTTTTAAACAGAATTTAAACATCTTCCTGCTGTGTACACAGTGGTGTCAAAAAGTGAAAATTATGAGCGAATGGAGGAAATGGACGTAAACTTAAGAGAACACGTATGAGAAACAGTCTGTTGCAATGTTTCTGGTTACTTGTATAAAGGTTATGGACACCATTTACAAAACAAACAAACGTGCTTTTGTAAAAAAAAAAATAATAACCTGTAAAAATTTCAGCTCACTAGATAGGCTAGAAAACTGTGAAAATTGCCTCTTCATATTTCTCTACGCAAAGCATAGGTGTCCGTAAATGAAAGCGCGATGGTTTGGCTCTTACCATCGCGAGGTAACTAAAGCATTGTCCTCGAAAATGACAGCATACTAGGCGCATTGATTTCAAAGCAAGCATGTTCCTCTGGGATAGAGCAGGATATTTCATTATATTTTAACTGTTGCAGTTTTTAATAATTGCAAATCGTGGACTTGGCCCTGATGGCCATGTGATAACAGCAGCTATACAATACAATTACAATACTGCATACGTGACAATGGAAATCATATGGGAGTTGGCCTGGGTCTGATCTTTGCCTCAGAAATTCTGGGTCAAAATTTCAACCAGGGTTAAAGGGGCAATCAATAGGGAACTTGTGGAGTATGATTTTTTTTGACGAAAAATCAACGGAGTAATTTAAACGTTATTTTAAAATGTACTAACAAGTCAGTGCTCTTGTACACCACAAAGTTAAAGAGGTTTTCAATGTGCTCAATGAAATTGTGGGCACTGCGTCATCATTTGCTCTTTGTACCTCTTTTGTTTGTTCAGGGCTATAAGAAATGGTTAGAGCGGACGGGCGATCCGGGCCAAACGCTACCGGGGATCAATCTGAATCATGATCAGCTCTTCTTCCTAAACTATGCACAGGTATGTGAAGCTGGAGGTCAGTGTCAAAACGGGAAAAAATGTATTCTAATTCTTCACCAAAACAAACTTCACGAATTAGATATCATTTTTAAACCTTTTGAAAAGCTTATCTGCATTAATTTATCGAGGATACTTTATCATTTTTTTGTTAATATCGGATAAAAAATATCTACCCCTACCCTGATGTATTTTTTGTATAAACAAAGGTATTGTCCTAAAGCGCAAAACAAAACTCCGGTTTTATGAAGAATTTCCTATAGCTGTGGAATTTATTTTTTTAGAATTCCTAGAGTTTCAGTTACTTGCTTTGTATTATAATTATTATCATCCAATTTTAGTAGGGTTTTGTTTTGATTTTTTTTTTGTATACATGATGAGGTACGCATAATCATCAATTTTGAACACGAGTGCATGTTGCCGCTTTGTTAAACTTGGGCCATATTCAGACACAAACAATCGGACTGGAAAAACATTCACCCAGTAACACTTCAGGGTATCCCGACCTGTTTTTGATTTGTTTCGTTTATGAAAGACGCTTTGCTGGATTTTGGACATGCTTTGATTTTTTTTAACCCTTACAGCTATGGTGCAGTCTTCATCGTAAAGAAAAACTAGAGCTCATTGTTACAACTGAGCGGCATCCTCCTGGAAACTTCAGGTA
This sequence comes from Patiria pectinifera, assembly GCA_029964075.1. Classification (NCBI taxonomy): domain Eukaryota; kingdom Metazoa; phylum Echinodermata; class Asteroidea; order Valvatida; family Asterinidae; genus Patiria; species Patiria pectinifera. The sequence goes on from CM057134.1 coordinate 12,166,552, forward strand.
GGCGCCTGTACCAATCCTTCTCTCGGTAATGTCGTTTCATTGTGCTCTCATTTAACCTGGTTTGGATTCATACATCTGTTTTCCGAGTTTGTAACGGTATATGAATGCGGAATTTGTAAATTTCGGTATCGTCGTCGCAACCATTATTTCATAAGTTTAATTAAAGACACTAGCAGGATGCTGCGCTTCGCACAGCACCGGCCCCACTGGGTGGAGTCGTAAAGCCCTCAATCGTCGTATTTTTGAGAAGGATTTCATCGATACAGTCAGGTTTCAAAATGTATATTCACATCGTACGAATTCGTACGATCGATGGTAAATGAGTTAAACTCTATAGTATGCCTACTTTGACCTTAATTTGCATGTTGACCCCAAGTGGGCGTGGTAAACCTTGGTGAAACAATACTGCCACATTTTTCACCATCAACGTTTTGTTTTGGGTAATATCGATACGTTTTGGAGTGTTTTCATAGATATAAAAGCAATTAATGTGATATTTCACTATTCAAATTGTCAAAGAAAGAAAATTGCCAAAAAAAGCAAAATCAAACAAACAAATAATTTGTTTTGTTGTTTTCATGTGCCCACCGTGACTTCAGAGGACGCTGAAATCGAAGCATAGGATCCGCATACACATATACATTTCCCTTGCATTTTGCGCTTCCGCACACTCCTTGGGCATTTTACAAAAAAAACGTGACACACAGACATCACATAGCGTATGATCTTTTAATATAGGATTGTGTGCACGCTCAGATTTCCAAGTCACGTGAAGAAAAAAAAAACTGGAAATCTGTCCACTGGCAATCTGTCTACTAATCATGATACCAAGAATGCGACACGCATTTTAAACGAATTTCAATAATCATACTGCTTTTTTGTTCTTTGGTTTTGCTTTCTTCTTCAGGGTCCTTGGCACTCTGTCAAACTCGGAGATCTTCGCAGAGGCCTATCAATGCAAGAAAGGTAGCCGCATGGTGCGAGACAAGCCGTGTAAACTCTGGTGAGCGGTACGTCCGGGGAAAGAACACCATTCATCAAACAAACAAACATTTTGTAAAACCTCTCTCGAATCCTCGTGAATCTATTTTGTCCAGTCTGGTCAGGTTCATTCCATAATAAGATCAATGCGTGGAATAGTCTTTGACATTGACAGTAAAATGATCGCTTGTAATTATAACGCCAGGTGGCGCTGTTTAGCCCCTCCACGCAGAGCCGTGTATCTCTCTTTATACAGCTATGCATTCACCATTCTCCCAGTCTGCCTATTCTGTACTCCAAGACTTCTTATTAGTTCATTTTCATCGTACAAATATAAGAATGTAAGATATGGATGAGCGTGACGAGATAAGTATTTTAAGTGAAAGTTGACATACCTCAATCTCTAATAATCGTGACAAAACCAAACGTTTAACTTTTTTTCTCCCAAAAGGCCGTCAATTTTACAACTATATTCTGTCTCAAAATTTAATTTCCTTTTCGACGTTAAAAGGAAGGCCTAACATATGATCGTTTATGAAGTCAACGTCGACTCGATTTTTTTTTTATTGTAGACCTACATCTATCGCTGTAAATGTATATTAAAATATTTAACAAAGTTACCAATTTTTGTTTTTTAAATATTTGTGAGAAGTTTGCTAGTGGACACCAGCTTAAAGATCAGGCCTCTTTCATGGCGCTGCTTAACAAATAGCAGAAATGTTTTGCTTACTATATAGCAGGAAATTGTGGTAACGTTTTTCACTAGGCCTATTTCATGGAGTGAACTAACTGTTGTGCGCGCATGGAGATCTCTATCGTTACATCACTGATTTAAGCAACTTTTTTCTCTGGTGTTAGCGTGCTTTTGTTGTGCTTACTGTTTACGGTCTTTGTGAAATAGACACATGATAGAGGGAGCAGAAAATCGTGCACTTAGCAGCGCCATGAAATTGGGCTCTCTCTGTAGATAAAACAAATCAGATTTCGCAATGTAATGACTTTTTGCACAAATCCATATTGGTTTGCGCGAGCGTCAGGCGCCATCGCCAATGCGTTCGAATGTCCCTTCGCGTGGTCTCTCCCAACTTAGTCAGGTAACCAGACTAAAAGAATCTGACTATTTATGACATCTCTTGGGTCAGGTAGACTGTAGACACCATGGCTAGAATAGTAGACGCGATCAAAAACGGGCTGAATCCTGCCCGTTTCTGAAAATGTCCGTAGTCTTCCAAATGCATTTCGTTGATACTCGGTTATGTCCGCCGAGCTTGGGTATTTCCAGGGGTAAAATATGTTTTATTTACCAACGAAATAGCTGCCGTGTTTGTTATACATTTTGAAATTTCTAAGTTCATAAGCTCATTGCTTGCATTAAAAAGTTCAATCCCTGACCTTAGATTTGTCAAAATAATCAACACCGTCAGGGCTGGTAACCAGTCTATCCTCTAAAGACAGGGCTGAGCTAAGTGAATGGCCTATGGTTGTACATTCAGTTGGCAGTCCGCCATGTGCACAGTATTCCGATTGCCCATGCACTAGGCCTAGGTTGAACCTTCGCGCGCTTGCAGGCTGATTCCTGGCTGCGAATTTGCAGAAGTTCATCTTTTTTTATACAACTCTTCAGTCGCCGGCCATTCCACAGCGCGCGCCATCAAAAGCCTACCCGAGATGAGTGGGCTCCGCAGGTGTTCGAAGTTGTTCAAGGCTTTACAACCAATATTAGATTTAAAACATTTTTGTGAGTATAAATCATAATGTGAATTAGTGTAAATAGACTGCTAAGAATTTGGACCTTTTTTTTCAACAGTATTTTGGGTGTTCGTGTAGAAATAGCCGTGTTGCGTGTATATTCCGCCAGAATGTTACATATCCTACTGTTTTATATAAGAGTTAAAATGAATTTTGAATTTGATGTGATAACATGTACTCTGAATTTTGCTCGGTTGCAAACAAACCTCGTGGCGCTATGGGCTTTATTCACGAGTCGGCCATATTAAATTGAAAGCGAGGCAAAATGTTCATTTTTAGAACTTGCGAAGAGAAATGAAAGCAATGACATAAGGTTAATTACAAATTAATACCAGTTTGCTCTGATGAATGATTTAAACTTTGTGATTAAATAATGTTTTAAGCCACATATAAAAAAAAACAAACATTAAAGTGAGGCTAGAATGCAAAATAGTCTGGCACCATCCCATTCAACAGTTCTCAAATTATAAAATACATTCAGGGAACACGACCAAAATGGTTGCCTCGTGAGTAAGGTCCATAGTGTGTTTTCGTGAACACAGTTTCGTAGTCGAAAATTCATCAGCGTGTACATTGCAGAGGACTTGTAATTCCGATAACGTTTTAGCGCAGGGTCGGGTTTTCCTTTTGTTAATACGGATTTCGTAGCCTGCACGTGTTAAATTCATGAGTTGCTGAATATTGGTATTTGCCTACAAAATATTGTGAAGAGTGTAATTATTATTGTTGACTGTTTTTTTTTCTTTTTGTTTTACTAAGGAATTGGATTCCGACAAACCAATTTTATGGAGGCACCTGACTACCCTAGTTTAGTTTTGTATTCTTCATTGTAACTGTGCCATTTCGTGTGTCTAAATTATTGGCAATTTGAAGGATAATTTCCACTGAGACATTTTTTCTAGAAGTAGCGGATAGCTTATGATTATCAATGCATATGGAGAATAATTAAGTGGTAAACATGTGGTGCAAGTTTGTGAATGGAAATAAAACTCTCTCTCTCTAATCTTGAATCTGCTTTCGTATTTTGTTGTCAAACAGTGTTCCGATACAGGAAAGGCATGATGAGCATTCGACATGTTTTCTGTGTTATTTTCTCTATTTCTATTTTTCTTTTTCATCATTTTGTTTCTATAATACCTGCGTTTGTTCAACTGTATTTCCTCCAGCAAAGCCTTCATGAATTTAAGGATAAACAGCCAAATTCTGCCGGGTGCCCCAGTATCAACTAACTGTCCCATTGACCCCTACCTTTTCTGTCTGTTTTACAACTTAATAAGTCATTGGAAATACTACCTCTATAGACACTCCGCAACCAATGAAATCAGAGGTCACACTGCTCGAATCCATTTGCATACGTTTGCCATTTGAGGTCACGTAAACAGCTTGGGTGACCATTTTTCCAGAAAGATTTATTGTTTCTTTTCAAGAGCCATGTAAGAATTTAATCCAGGCCGGGTCATATGGATTTTCGCCACATATTCCGAAAGCGTCAAGGTCTTTGTGTCGACTCGAGACGCGTTCGATGTCAAGCAAACACTGTTTACCTTCTCGCGGCAAGCTTTCCGCGGAGCTGCGGGGGCGGGTGTGTTTCCTCCCGGCATTGCCCGACAGAGCTGGCGCAGGTGGCGGCTTCGCGAATGCCCACCGAGGCGGATGCATTTCTTGTGCGCCGAGATGACACCTCATTAGCACTGAAGCGAGACCACGACGAGAAAAGAAAAAGAGCTGGGGTCGCGTGAATCTGAGCTTAAGTCTGGCTAGGATCAGTTTCTTGCTGTGATTTTTTCTTTTCTTCTTAACGGGAAAAAGGTAAATTGTAATGGTCTTTTTACTAAGGGAATGGATATGTGCTTGGCCGGTTTTAAACAAGTACGTTTAAAACCGGCTATGAGCCAGGATGCGGATAATGGCCCGACCCGAGCCGGCGGTTTTAAACGTATGCGCATGGCTACTTGTTCAATACCCGCTGGCCAAGCACATATTTATTCCCATTCATAAAAACTTTTCGGTTAAAAAGTCAAAACAAGTCAAACATTCGTAAATTTCCGACGATTTTGTTCAACTTCATGTTTTGTTAAACATCCCTTTCGCCATGTCCATGGTATGTGCCTCGCGCGCGCGTGCTAAAGATCTCCTTATATGGAGATTTGCGCACGCGGCGAGTACTGCGCGATGTGGCGCAATTTATGCATTAAATACAGCTACTTGCTAAAATCTAGCTACTTGGCACTTTATTCTCTGTCATTATAAGTCTGCCACAGACAGTTAGAAATAAGACAGGAGTCATAAGATGCCGACTGGTGTTATTATTCCTTTAAGCCTTTCTTGGTACGCCACTTGCTACCAGAAAATATCAAGAATGCTTTTAAAATGTATAAAACAACGCGTTTGAAATCCGTTTGCAAGCATTCATGGCGCTTTACATGTACATCTCGAGCGGTATGCCGTTAAAGCGATCAATTCCAAAATTGTGACACACGCGATGTCTCCTGTGGGAATCCTGGATATATTGTATAGCTTTGTGCAATGGGCCGTGTCCGCAATTCTATCTAGAGCCCTGTTGAAATAGCGACTTGCCGAGCCACGAGAGACGAACAGTAATATTACACGATGTCTTTGCTGCCATAATTTTGAGAAAATGAAGTATCCCACATTTTTTTGGCAAAATTTAGTTAAATTCGGTAAAGTGAGGGCGCTCTTTTCATTACTGTAAACTTCAAGTTAAATGGGCGTACCGTTTAGAAATTGTAATGATGTGTCTTGAGTAAACACGGGGATATCGGTGCATGTTCACTTGTTACAATAATGTATGTCCCACATACATTTTATGTATCAACATTTCCTAACGCAATGTAATGATGTATCTCAAACATTTATCACTTTACCATATAACCCAACCTGTATCTGTAAGATATATCGTTTCTTCAAAAAAGCAAGATACCCCCGTCTTCATTCAATTGTTTCTAACACGTTCAGTGTATTGTTTGCTTTCCTGTTGGCATAGTTTTTTGTTTTTTGGGGGGCTAAATCGTGGATTGAAAGGTCTAATATTTTCACTTTCTCTAAAATATTAGGACAACTATTTAAAAAATACATTATTTTCCATGAATAGTATGTTAAGACAAGTACTAATATGTTCCACGAAAGAATTATGATGTATCTTTATATGACACCATTTCATTAGAATTCTTCTCAAAATATAACGATTCATGTGTTCATAGGCCAGATAAAAGGCTATAGAATTTCAAATGTAAACTGGAGGCGTTTACATCTTGGGGTGAATGCTCTTTTATTTGTTACAGTTGTATCAATTATTCACTCTTTAGCTCATGTTTATTTTCTCGAGCGTTGGAACTTACGCCCGGCGGGAATTCCCTTTCTGACATCGAGTCATGGAGTGAATGCATTTTTAAACGAAGGCATAAATTAAGTATTCCATAGGGGGAGAGTCAGGCAGTGACATTTTCTGGTATAAAGACTTACGCAAGTATAATTAAATGCCAAAAAAACCAGCGCTGCTCATTAAACATCAATACAGTAACACATTTGTCTCCAAGGCCTGTTGTTGGTCTGTATATCGTTCACCCGGACGTGATAAGTAATTTCGTGTCTGATCATAAGAAGCCCCGCGAGTGCCAAACCCGATCCGGCCGGGTGTTGATAATGTAGCATTGAAATTTCTGAAAAACCCCAAAGGATTATTCTCAATTAAATTACGGGCATTATGTCATTTGCTTTTGAAATTCAATTCAAAAGACGGCATTATTCTATAAAAAAAAATAAAAAAAATTTAAAAAATGGCAGCCAAAATAAACCATGACATTTTAATTCAACAAAGCGTAATTACCCCAAGGCGATTTCAATTCTCATTTACGATTTTGTGTACGTGTTATTTTGTTATTTAAAACGACAGCACACGTGATTTGAAGTTTTTAGTTCAGGTTGAAATCTCTCGAGAATTTGTCAAGCGGGGAGATTTCAATTGTTATTCCTTCCGTGCTGTTTTTCGCCCGCCGTTTACGTTGAAACATGGTGCCTCAGGTCCCCCACTGCGGGGAGACTCCTCGGGGAATCACGAGGCGCCCCCGCGACTAACTAGTGTCAGATCACAGGCTTTTTTGATGACGAATCTTCCCTCCGGCAGAAAAAAATATAGGAACTAAAAACCACAATATGCTGAAACATCAATCGTCAAAACGATATCTTTTTGAAAATTCAAGACGCAAATGTCTTCGCGCTTGCCGATTTTCGTGCTGCGCAAAACAAAACGGGAAGCGACCCCCCCCCCAAAAAAAACCCGACATAAGCAAATGGTGTGTACACTATGAGGTTTTGGAATTTACTTCCGTAAAAACATGAGAAAATATATATAGATAAAAAGGGAAAATAAATTCGAACCTACTTAATGAAATTCGGACTTTATTTTCTTTAAAAAATAATAATAATGGTGCAAATTATATTCGCACATTGACCATACCAGCAGTCTCTTTATGTCAGGAAAATATGTAAACCTGCAATAGGGTCCAGGTTTTCGTCCTAAAAAATGATGTATCCAAGATGTATTTTTATTTAGGTTTTTTGTTAGAGTGCATGAGAAATTATACAACATTCAATTATCAGTATGCATGTGTCACAGCACACACAAACAGTCAGAAATGTTCCATTTCATTTCAATAAATGGTAACATTATATTTTCATTAAAAGCATGTCATGAAAGTCTTTTAAAAATACAGATAGTCTTCAATCCATACTTGATCGAATTGTAGAAGATGTGAACATTATTTCATTTTGCAATCAATGAAGCACGAGATAATTTACTAGGAGACATTTTTAGTGTCGAACATTTTCTTCTTGATGAGGCGGGAACAGGCGGCTTGGCGACACCATAAAGTCGGTCGATGGGCGACTGTAAATATAGCCCACTACATGGGTCTCGTATGGTGCTAGCTTAATAAGGCAAAAAAAATAAAACAAAGTTTCACATTGGATCTGGTTTCAAGATCTATATTTGTTTCCCAAATTGCCACAAGTATTCGCTCTTTTCACACTTCCGCCATGGGCATGCAGAGCCTCGATCTGGCAACTTTACTCAATACATATAACCGGTCCAGTGATTGCCGTGTCGGGGTTCAGATCACTGAACCGACTATTTTTATTGTGTACAGTTTCCAGACCGAGGCTCTGCATGCCCAATGGCGGAGTGTGAAAAGAGCGAACTGCATGGCAATGTGAATTTCGTTAATAATCAGACCGTTAAATAACACTGCTATACGAGTGATGAGAGAACGATAATTATTTGCGTAGGATTTTTGTAATTTTTTTCGTTTCATGAAAGTCTTTAAAAAAAACCACAGATAGCCTGCAATCCAAACTTGATTGAATTGTAGAAGATGTGAAATTCTCACACTCTGTAATCAATCAAGTTCGAGTTAATTTGCGAGGAGACTGTTTTAGTGTCTGCACATTTCCTTCGTGATGAGGCGGGAACAGGCGGCTTGGCGACACCGTAAAGTCTGTCGATGGGCGACTTTATAGCCCACTTTATGGGCTTCGTATGATTTAACGACTGGTCAAGTATTGGCGCCTACCTCTGATGGTAGGCCTATAAGCTTTCGCGTGAATTATTTATAACACTTCTTGTGTCATAAAACTTATTTGCAAGTTTTGTGACCTCTTTTTTGTAGTGAACTCACTTTCTACGCTGACTTCCCAGGCGTGTTGATTTTATCATGCCCTGTTCCGGAATTGTCCCGTTCCACAAGCTTGAAACAAATTTCCCTAATTACCAAGCACCGGTACCGCACAAAAAGATTAAGAAAGAGGTGAGATGAAATTGGATAAGTTCAAACAACCGAAATTCACAAAGACTTCATGCATCCATATTCCCCGGGAAACATTTCATACCCTGGTGCCGAGAGACCATAGTCGCATGGTAATTCGTGCTATCATTATTTCTGACCAAGTCAGGACCTTTGTCGCCCTCAACGCCCAGTCAATCTAGTTTCTTACGGATGATGTATTAACTTCCAAAAATATAAGATGCGCGTTGCCTTTGAAATTAAAATAATGCAGGTGCGGGTGGGCGTGGCTTCCGGAGAGCAACTGTTGACCTAGATATAACAACAATGTAGAGTGAGGCGCAACGCCTTTTGTTTGATGTATGAAGTCGAAAATCTCGGCAGTTTGCCAGCTTACCGCCGCAGCAATGTGAACAATGCGCTTTGGACGCAATGCGCATTATTTTGTTTAGTCGTGCATTATACCTCAGTTGGAATCTGGATCTACGGGAGTAAACAACGGTTTCTGAGCTACATGGACTTAACAGGGAGCCCGCAAATGAAGAAGGTGTAGGAATATTCCTTTCAAAGCGTCCAAGGTGAGAGTTGTAGGAACACTGAACCAGTTTCTATCATTTTCTTCAGTAAACGGAAAGATTAAATATGGATGTATTAAGATCCCATTTTGATTGAAGGTGGATATGCATGACGAGCGACTATGAAAGCTTGCATCCATGTAGTAGACCTATCATCATGCATTCCGTTAGACAGTCATTGACTATGTAAACATTTCATTGGAGGGATATAGGCTTTTGGTGACGGATATAGACCCTTCGTTTTTGAATCTCAGCTCAGACTTAAAATGTTATCTCACACTCAAGACAAAATAATTGCAGCTTCGAAAAAAATAGAAACCTCATTTGCATTCTTGAAAGGGCTCTGTTCTTGATAATTGTTCTCATTAACCCTCCTGCTATTTAAGCAGTCACGGACAGTCAAAATTCACTTCCGCTTCCTCTGCTATACTTTTAACAAAGGCTGTACTGGTTACCAGCAGTCAGATCATCTGTTAAGCAAGCACTATGTCTAGTCAAACTGGGACAACAGACAAAGCAGGCAAGTTATGGTCACAGCTGTTTATCACTTACCCGGAGTCAAAGCATAGCTGTATCTATCAATTTACTTAATCAGTCCAAGGTAGTCAATCCTGCTTTATGTGGGCTGGGAGTTCTTAAGGGATGAAAATAGTAATTTGATTGATTTTGGCTGCAAGGACAACTTGGCAGAGAATGTATGTTTTTAAAGATGTCAAGTTTTAAAATATGAGGTTCAAATATAATCAAAGGCGCTCATGACATAAATTTTTATTATTACAATTTATTGCTGTTATTTTTATATGGACACATCGCAAGAAGATGAGTTCTGCACCCGATTTTATGAAACTCTTCGTAACTTACGATGCATCGCAGCGCTGTGACGCGTCGTGTCTATACGAGGCGTCGCAGCTGCGACGCGTCCTGCAATCCATTTCACTAAACACGTCGTAAGTGCATGCGACGCGTCGTAGGTGTATTTATAGCACAACTCGGTGACTGTTTTATGTCTTCACTCAGCGTACAGTAAATAGTCGTCTGATATTCAACAAAGAGTCGTCGGATCGCAGCTTGAAATTTGTTAAAACGTAAAACAAAATGGCGACCGTGCGATGCAATTTTGAAGGAAAACAAGCTCTCAGTGGACTGTATAGCTACTTTTAAATTTCAACTGCAATATTCCAGTGTAATTCATAATTATTTATTGAATTTTCTATTTACAACTTTACATACATTGCCTCGGTATTATAACGTCGTTTTTGTAATGTTTATGGCATGAAACTGGCTAAGCAAGGGACTCTTCTTATTTTGCGATGACCACTAGACACGTCGTAACTTGCGACGTGTTTTTAAGCCGTTCAACACATCGCAACTGTCGTGAAATGGATGATACGACGCGTTGCGAGTCGCAACGTGTTACACGTCGTAACTCGAGTTGCGACGCGTCGCAGCGCTTCGTGAAATCGGGTGCAGGCTATTATGATGATAGTAACTTAAACGTTTTGAGCAATCAGGAAATGTTAAATAAAGCTTGAACGGAAAACCCGAATGAAGGTTTCTATTATTTAAAGGGAATATACAACATTTGCAAACATCAAAAAATAAAACTACCAAATCATTTCGAAATACCTTGCTGGACTGTTAGTGAATGACAGCGTAAAGCATCCTGTAAAATCATGGCACCTGGTATACTGTCATTTTAAAGAAAAGTGCTATTTTTGTATCAATTTCCAACGCTGATCGGCCGATCAGCGTTGGAAAAAACTGGCTTTTTTCAAATACTGGCCTCAATTGACCATCCCACTTGTTTGCAATCGATTACAAACCTATGAACGGGTACGAGCCAGCTAGACGGCATGGTTCCCTGACCTTACAATTCCCCAATGTATGTAAACTGCTCTGTTTCTTCTTATATGGAGTCAGGGAACCAGACTACAGGAAAATGATTGTTTTTCTTGGTTTTTATAGCATTTTCGAACCCGAAACCTCAAAAAAGTCAGTGTAACTAAATTTGTTATATATTTCCAACCCCCAATTCCATCCATTTCTGAAAATTACAGCAAAAGCAAATGATGTATATTCCCTTTAAAATTGGTTGTCCATTAGTTTAAAGTGAAATACTGGGGGTACCTCAAACTATGTCCAGCCCACTTTGCTTTCCGATTTTGGCATTGACCAACTTGCCGTTCGGTCATCCGATAAATCATGGGTAGTGCGCGATCGTATTTGCCCCCCGAGAACTTGCTTTTGGATCCCCGGTTTTGGTTTATCAACGAAAGGTGGCAGGCGCATCTCGGGCAATCATTAGCATTTTCCCCCGAGGGAATGTGACATTTCGGGGCCTCGGGGGCACGGTGGGGCGAAGCGTTGCTCCATAACGCATGCAAGGCCCGCTCGCCAGAACCTCCGCCGAACGAAATCCGCAGCTCCGGTAATTAAAACGGTATAAAAACATCATGAATTTTACAAGAGCCAATTAGCATGGAAATAACACACGTGGAATATTTTTCTGATACTCTAATATTGTAGGGGGTCTCAAAATTCAAACATGCTGACCTTAGAATAAGGAATTAGGCAGGCAAAGAAGTTTGAACCAGCACATGTTTTGAGAGGGCCCTCCGATTCAATCCCTCAGTCTGTATAATTTTGAAGTCTACAAAAATCCATTCATTCTACTCGTACTGTAGAATTATAAATGGATATAAGCTGCCCTCGCGTATACGAATAACATCTGCGACGTCATGCAACACGAAATAAGACGATTTTAATAGACGTCAGGAACTGACGGACTGACAGAGACCCCTGGATGGTAACCCCTGGATGGGAAACGTTCTTCCTGTATCCTGATTTGATACAGTAATGGGTTTATATCGTATATTTGGTGTTTTCATTTCCAGCGTGCATTACGTATTCTAACGTTCGCCGTAAATTATTACGTCCACTCAACCTCACAAACAACCCTCCCTTTTCCATTTGACTTGTATTAATATGAAAATGTGATGCTGTATAATTGGCTGGATACGATTTATCATTTTAACTTTGAAAAAAAATCGTGTTTTCGTAACTTACGCCGCGATGAATTTATTCCGTTTTTACCCCAGACTCCGGATACAAAAACAAACACTGATGTAAAGCACAGCCAGGCACCACACTATTCCTTATTTGCACACGTGTCCAAAAAAAATATTGATATGCAAACGACCCAATACCAGGGTGAGGGAGCAGGTAGTGATGGGAACGTACTGCTCGACACCATGGGAACGAGGTTGACTTTGCACATGCATTATGTTAAGAATTTATACCCTGGACGATTTGTGACAGGGATAACCCCATGTTCCTATTCCCTATACACACGCTAGACTATTGTTTCATAACACATCCCCCGGATATAGTCTCCACAAATCTCCAAGATTCCGGTAACACAATGACCAACGCAAGAGAGGTGGGGTTGGTTACCTCTGCTACATTTTTTGCTACATGTCTGAATATGTCGATGGACTGGTTGCCAAATATTTTGGTGCTGTTCTACATCGAAAATTGAAGCAGATACTTTGCATAGCTGTGGGTGGGTGCTTTTGTTCCACTTGGAAATGCACGGGGAAACCCCATATATATGTTTGTCACTGAATTATGATAACAAAATAATGTCACCTCAAAGATGGCTGCCGAAAGCAAAGGGTCTGGTAAGAACAGGTTGAAGCAAGATTAGTTCGTGGTAACTGCGCATGCGGGCCAATGAATACTAAAAACAGCTCTGGAAAGTTGCAGTAGAACAGCATTCTTGGGTTTTTGTATTCTTCGGGGTAGATTCAATCGTAAAACGATACCCTAGTGGTTTGGTGTTAGCCCATTCAATTACATTCGAAATACCTTGGGACGGCAGGGTCGAATAGCCTCCTTATCAATACCGTACCAAACTCCCGTTGCTGCCAAACTATCGTCTTTCTTCTCCTTGTAGAGGCGAACAGGCTCCGAAGTCACGCGTGCCGCGCTCACAGACCGTGGAAACCGCGCCAGCTGGGCACGTGTTTAATATAATCAATGCTCATTTTGGCGCGCTTTTCCCTCCCTATGCTGCCGACCGAGCGCTGCGGTCGCATTCCCGCGCAATGTTTTGTTTTTGCTTTCTTCTTTTTTTTACCTGTGATCCCAAGCCGGCCCAAGAGATCGGTTTGATCTGCGCTCGCTGATGGCGCCAACAACTTGCTTTAACCGATGTCACATGCCGTGCGGAGCTTTTTCTTACGTGCGAGGCGTCGCATACATTTGCATGCATGCCAGACGTTTACAGAGTGGCCTATTTGCTTGTGCGTAAGTGGTTACTTCAATTATGCTTCATTGTGTATTGACTCGGGCGGTGTGGATTTCGTTCTAACTACAAAACTTTGGCGGTAAATCTACCTCATCAAACACGCCAATTCGTGTGACTTGGAGTTTGTTTTTTCTATCGCCGGTTGCCACAACAGACTCCACAGGGTGGCTGCAAGATGAACACCTGCTAAAAGACGCTCTCTGATGATGCGTCCGTGAAGGTAGGCAATTATGCGAGAAGGGTCTAGCAATTAATTAATAAATATTGTCTCAGATGTTGCAAGGAAATGAGCCCCGGGAATTGAAGACCGAGACAGCCCAAATGGGCGGTGCCATCTTAAGCCAGTACGAAGATTGCGAATCCCTTGAAGATGCTATCGACTCCTAAAGACCTCCGTCTCAGATTTCTCAGTTAACCGACTTTCCCGTGCCCTTTTTGGGCATTTCACGGCTCTCTTTACCGAGAGCCTTTTAGTCAGTCCCAACGGGAGGTGTGTGGGTGACTAACGCACCTTGCGGACCTGGTACTTTGGCGATGTCAACACTGTGTGTTACTTAGGGTTGTTTGTAACCTGGGAAGAAGTTACTTCCAGATCATTTGCGGTAATGGGGTGCACGTGCGCACATGTACCTAGGGGAGGGGATCTATTTCATGCATCGTTATAATATCTTGGCAAATGCGCAAACTGTAAGGCTCCGCAGTCCGTGTATTTCCCTGCCTCTCTTTCGTAATGTGACCGAGTGCAAAATTCTATCCAAAGTGCCAAACTGTGAAAGACAAATTTAGATACCAAAAGGGTGAAATTACTTGTTACATCTGATGCGCTTATTATGTAGAGAGCATGAACAGTTTTTATCTTCAGACAAAATATTAAAGAAAAATAATTTACATGTTTGATCCGGTTTCAAAATTTATTATTCCCCCCCCCCCTATTTTACACGGCAATGGGCATTTCATTAATCTGACTTGCTTGGTGTGCATTTTTCCTTCTCAAGCACATAATTGCTCAAACTGTTAAATAGAGTGCATAACAACTAACCTGTTGAGATTTCAACTCGATGGATACTATGTGTCTTAAGAAAACAGAAAGCGTGCGCTTCTGGTCGGATCTCGTACTAGATTCCGTTGCTAACGCGCACAAATGTATGTGTTTACCTGCAATTAATCGTGGACCCCTATTGTCCCTCTTTTGTTTGTACTTAAACTTTTTAGCAAGACCTCCCATATGGTTTGTACACGATCGTCAATTGTGGACCTTAGGGAAGCGTGGACCCTATTGTCCTCTATTGTTCAACGTCCCCTATTGAATGCAGAAACAAACCCACGTAAACAAGTGTGCCCGCCTTCACCCATTTTGAAACCACTTGCAATTTTAGTTTTCTTCCAAACGATATCATTTTAGGTGGAATAGTTTCATGTAATATTTAATACTGGTTCTGTCTTCATTTTGAGCAAACACTTTTTTTATCGTTAGGTCATTTTGGGGGTAATTTCATTTTTTTTAATTTATGTTTTAAATACATTGCAGATAGGAAACCGCTTATTAACCCTCCTGCTGTTAACCTTCCTCCTGTTTAAACAGTCACAGACAGTCAAAATGTTCATCGACTCCCCCGCTATACTTTTAACACAGGCTAGTCGCCAACAGTCAGATTTTATGTCAAGAAAGCACTGTGACCAGTCAAACTCAATCAACAGACCATGAACATACCAAGTAGCCATGTTATGGGCACAGCTGGCTTATCAAATATCCACAGCCAAAGCAAAGCTGTGTCGAGTTACGTACACAGTAACCGGCCAGCTCTTGCTTTATGTAGGCTGGAAATTCTTAACTGTTGAAAACAGTCACATGATTGATTGATTTTGACTGAAAAGACTACTTCGCACGGAGTGTACGTTTGCATAGGTAACACTGATTGTTATAATGTCTCTTTCTATTGCCTGCGTGAAAATCTCGTAACACATTGCGCCAGTTAGTCTTTTCTTTTCACGTGTTGACCATATACGCAGAGGAAATCGTCCTGACGTACCGGACATCATTGTACAGCAACGGCCATCCTGCTGCAAACCCGTCAAACGGCCAAGAATGAGAACCGTCACACCTTTTTTTGTCCCGGAAATTAAATATCAATTTGCGTGATTTGGCCTTGATAAAATCAAGGCTTTTTGAGACAAGATTCTAATGTAGCTGGCAGCATATGCCCTAGATGCACCTGTCTTTATCAATTAAAATTAACATAATCGAAGCAAGAAATTATGCACTAGGCCCAACCTCTAAACGATAAGCCACCGCGAGAACATTTTTTTGCCAAGATGATTGGAAAATACAATGAAACCCAGATATTTAAAACGTATATGGATTTTGAGATGTTTGTTTTAAAGAATTTTAAATCACCTGTACATTACATACGCCAGTGGATATGATTGTTCTTTTTTCCCATAGAAACTTTATTTTGATAAACAAAATTGCGTTTCGTCTTAAACAGAAAACATAATTCTAATTCACGAACCTGTTTATGATTAACAATTGACCTTTATTATGAAAAGCAGATGATAACCAACGAAAATAAACAGCTTGTGGGTTTCTTGAAATTCAAGTTAGTTTGCCTTAACAAAAAAATATATATAATGAACGTATTGAACTTGCAATTCACGTAACATGAACGTATTGAACTTGCAATTCACGTAACATAGAAGTATTTGATAATGTCAAACGGAGCATTAAAACAAATAAAGTCATTAAGAGAACACATGAAGTCGTTGAAAATTTAAAACTATTAATCAAACATTAGGAGCATTAATGTGTAAGAATGCCAAACGCAACATTAAAACAAATGAAACCATTAGAGGAAAACAAAATCTAATTCCGTGCTCTTATCAAAATTTTAGTGAGATGCATTCACGCCTCACTCTTCCGACATTCATGTATTTCCCTTTGAATGTCGGCTCGCATAAAGAAAACAGAAATGAAAGAGTTATCAGAAGCGGGGTAAAAATGCTCCACGACTGTTTTATTAATTATACCACGTGAGAGCGTTAAACTATAATGTACATGTTATCCCTCACTCAGCATGGCGATCTCACCAAAAGGAAACGCGTATGTGAAATTTCACATAGGTCGATACACTCGCAGAGCATAATATATTATTCTGCAAATTAAAGTAATATGCCTGCATGAAAATAGAAGGACGCCGTTTTGAGGTAAATCATCATTCAACTGCGGGGTGTTTCTACTTATTAAAGCGCCCATGTTATTTCCAGATACTTAATGGCGGTGTTGGTGTGAAGTTACTTCATACAGTCACTTTTACCATGTCGGAGGTTTTTGGATGAAATAAGGAGTCGACAATTTAACTCACTGTAACAGTCAGCATTTTGCAAATTCAACAAATAAAGGAGAAATGGTGCCCCGTTTACAGGGTGTGTCAAAAAGGAAGAGACCGAATTAGAAAAGAAAAAGTGTGGCTCGCTCCATTTCACAAAAATAACATAGGGATAAGGTACATGTTATTGACTGGAAACTGTTAAAATTTCAAATAATTTGCATATTGTTTTCCCGAGTTATGTCTATTTCAATTAAAAGATCACAAAATTCAGCTATCAACCACTGATGATACCATTAAATACAATGAAACGTGGACATTTCCCCATCTCCATGAATGAACGAAAACTTGCTAAGGAAAACATACAAAAATTGCCATCAATATTTCAGGAAAAAATTGACTTGTTCCTGTTGTTCTTAACAAAAAACCTGACATTTAAATAAGTTTCAGTTCTGACTCAAATGATTACAATCTCATTGGTATATTTGAATGCCTGCGTGTAATCTGTGATTCTCACTCAGCTCGATAGCTTCCAATGGTAGTCCATGGACAGCTAGAAAAAAAATATTTTAGTAAATCATGCAAAAAATTCTGATAGCATGGATCATTTTCAGGAATTCTTTCTTGTTCAGATGAGTGGATGAACTTGCTCTTTTAAGACATATTTCACTTGTTTATCAAAATAATTTGATTGCTTTTTGAAAAACAAAAAGTATAAATCCAAGTCTTTTTATCTTCGACTTAACCTGTACAAAAACAAACATTATGGCAACTTTTTGTGAATGTAAGCCTAAGGTGACATAACTACTTTTTCCCATGAATATGAAAATTTGCGTTAGCATAAAAGCAGGAAAGGCACTTAAACACTTCACGAAATGTTAAAACAGTATAATTTAGGGTAAAATGGGACTCATCGGTGCCATTAAGCAATATCGCCATAAAACCTGGTAGTGTTTTTCGGCCTTTTTAAGAACGCATACATGTCCTTATTTCATTTTCACTTGGGAACATATTTTGTGAAACTTTCTACTCCTCTTCAATGTAAAAAAAAACTATTTGACGTCCCCTTTTGGTTAATTTCATTGAAAAGTTCACTTTTTGAAATTAAGATTTGCCATGCTTTTCCTGACAAATGAGGGCGATGTTGCTGTGCGTCATTTTAGGAAGACACTGTATAGTTTATGGGTTTTCTGTTCAAATTGTGAAACCAGAATTTGCTAATTGCAAACATTTGTGAAAAACCAACATGTCAGCGAAGAAAAGACAATTTACGACAGCGAAAATATCCAAGGTTCTGGCAAGTTTTGGTATTGAAATAGCTGTAACATTGATGTTTCTGCCTGAAATGACATCACACTTTTGCTTGTGAATATTAAAATGTCCATAATCATGAAAACCAAAAATGGTAAAATTGAAATTTCAAATACGGTTAAATGGGATGCAAAGGTGCATTTATAAGGACAGCATTAAAACAATTACATTGCATGGGCCCTTTAAAAAAAAGGACTGAAATCGACGGTCGCGATGTCTGAGTGAAACAACGCTGTTTCTTGCTGTAGCAGATATTTTCCCGAGGACATCCTTTGGCCTTAATGGCTTGCAATGTGTGATGGTGCGATAAACGTTCTTCGGTTTGCACAGATCTCGAGTCCGGTGAATTGGTCCACACTAGCTGTTCGTTCTATAGAAATTGCAGGTACTTCGCAGTAGCAGTTATATTTGCTCTCCTTGATTAATTGCGACCCAAATGTCCTTCACAAACGAGGGAGGTTCAATGCCACACGAAGATAAATACTGCATTGCTGCTCGATAACATCGACACGTGTGCATGGGTAGAACCTTGCCTGTCACAGAATTGGCAGATAGACGAAAAATGAATGTAAATACTACATTTCCACTATTTGAAAAGTCATCGGCGTTGTGCACTCGCAGTCAAACATTTTCTGAATGTGACTTGAGATACGCAGGACATGCAAGTCTAAGACGAGACTCTACGAGAACCACAATGGATCTGTGAGGTTCAGGGTGTTTGTTTCAGAAAAGGGGTAAGAAATGGTATACCTCCGCAGAAACTAAAGGTGTTTCCACTTTTATGAATTATCGGGGAAACCCACTAACGATTATAGCATGGGAAAATCAACTGACCACAATTGGTTTGTCATCTGAAAAATAAGCCAAATGTTATAAGGGAAACGATTTAAATGTTTCGTGGAGTTGACCTGGTCAGTTCTTGAAAATTCAGTCGCGAAAAATAAATGTCTAAGATTCGTTGTTTTGCTAAACCTGAAAGTTTATTGACTGGTCAATCGTAAAAGTGCAGAATTCTTGAGCCAATAACCCAAAGGGTTCATTCTTCACGCTTCGGTTTCTTTTGGTCAGTAGAAAAAATGTACGTGACGGATTTGCCATCAGCTAATACGAATTAATCCGGGCCCACTTTGGCTTAATGGAATTGCGCTTCTTTTTCATATTTGACCGGAAATAACTTAATTTATTTGTATAATCCCATAGCTAACGTGTAGCTAAGCCAATTTCGGATGACCAGATGGAAATCAACCTTAAGGATATTATCTGAGTGACCGCTATTCCAATCCCGAGGATGATAGCACGAAGATATTTCATCTTCAAGACTTGTTTTTAGGCAACCTGTGAAGTTGTTTCAACCCCGAATCTACGTCAATTATCTTGACCCGTTGAGTTAGAAAGAGGTACCAACAAATAAGGGTTACGAACTGGACTTACGCGGAGGCTGGATATTGATTCCTCAAAAGTATCTCCTTCACCTTAAGAGAAATCAGAAACGATCCATCGCAATGCTGTTGGCGATTACTTACCGATGAATTCCAATAATAACTGTACGAGAAAAAAACGGTCAAACAACGTCTCGAGTGCAGCAATATTTCAAAATAGCGGGCTAATTGCCCACCAGCTGTTGAGAGAATGTTGACATTTGTATAGTTCAATATGAATAGCAGACGCTACGTGTGTCTCTGCCAGTTGTGCAGATGTACGAAAGCCCTGTAGTGCCATAGAGATTTTTTTTCTCGAAGTTCGTTTTTAGGAGATTTTTTTTCTCGAAGTTCGTTTTTAGGAGATTTTTTTTCTCGAAGTTCGTTTTTAGGAGATTTTTTTTCTCGAAGTTCGTTTTTAGGAGAATTTTTTTCTCGAAGTTAGTTTTTACGAGATTTTTTCTCGAAGTTCGTTTTTACGAGATTTTTTTCTCGAAGTTCGTTTTAGGTGCTTTTTTCTCTCGAAGTTCGTTTTTACGAGATTTTTTTTCTCGAAGTTCGTTTTTACGAGATTTTTTTTCTCGAAGTTCGTTTTTACGAGATTTTTTTTCTCGAAGTTCGTTTTTAGGAGATTTTTTTTCTCGAAGTTCGTTTTTACGAGATTTTTTTTCTCGAAGTTCGTTTTTACGAGATTTTTTTTCTCGAAGTTCGTTTTTATGAGATACATTTTACGGAGTTACGGAGTTTTATGAAGTTACGGAGCCCCTAAAGGGACATCCAAAATTATTTTTTTATCTCGTTCGCACGACATAATATCTCGTGCGCACGAGATAATTATCACGTGCGCACGACATATATCTCGTGCGCACGACATAATATCTCGTGCGCACGACATACATCTCATGGAATGTCGGACACTTCGCCCCATTTCCACGTCGCCCCATGTCACTTCGCCCCTAACCACTTCGCCCCATCCCCGCTTCGCCCATCCCCACTTCGCCCCATCCCCGCTTCGCCCCATCCCCACTTAGCCCCATCCCCACTTCGCCCCATGTAGATTGGTATTGTCGTTCTCAGATAAGTGGGAGACGGGTTGGTATAGCCGGGTTGGGAACAAAGTTGAATCTTTTACTTCAAGCTTTTTTTCTCGGTAGGGGAGAGTGATAGCTTGGGAGGTTTGTTATGAATTGTTCATTTGGTCAATATTGGTGGGCTAATTCTTTCCGTTGGTTAGCAATTAGTGAATCTGTTGGAATTGTTTTTAAGCCAATAAAATACATTTAGATGAGATTTTTTTTACATGTAAAAGCTGGGGCGAAGTGGGGATGGGGCGAATTGGGGATGTGGCGAAGTGAGGATGTGGCGAAGTGAGAATGGGGCGAAGTGAGAATGGGGCGAAGTGAGAATGGGGCGAAGTGAGGATGGGGCGATGTGGGGATGGGGCGAAGTAGGGATGGGGCGATGTGGTTAGGGGCGAAGTGACATGGGGCGACGTGGAAATGGGGCGAAGTGTCAGACATTCCATGAGATGTATGTCGTGCGCACGAGATATTATGTCGTGCGCACGAGATATATGTCGTGCGCACGTGATAATTATCTCGTGCGCACGAGATATTATGTCGTGCGAACGAGATAAAAAAATAATTTTGGATGTCCCTTTAGGGGCTCCGTAACTTCATAAAACTCCGTAACTCCGTAAAATGTATCTCATAAAAACGAACTTCGAGAAAAAAAATCTCGTAAAAACGAACTTCGAGAAAAAAAATCTCCTAAAAACGAACTTCGAGAAAAAAAATCTCGTAAAAACGAACTTCGAGAAAAAAAATCTCCTAAAAACGAACTTCGAGAAAAAAAATCTCCTAAAAACGAACTTCGAGAAAAAAATCTCTATGGCACTACAGGGCTTTCGTACAGATGCGTGTGCCAGTTGTAAGTCTCTGTACATCCCACGAGCTGAAAGATAGATGCGTGTCATCCTGCAACGCAGAGTGAGTTTTCTGTACTTCTTGTACTACAACCTAAACTACACTGCAAAAATAGTGTAAAATTAACACCGTGCGGCATCTGGCCTACACAAGTACTGCATATACAGACCTGCAGTGTGTTATATATACACCAGAAGGGTATTTTAGTATTTTCTTATCTGGTTATTTTCATATTTTTCTCAACGAATACTGGTTTACTATCTTTCTTCAGGTGAATGCTTACTGATATTTGAAGACGACCGAAACCGTTTGTTTGCAGCATTACTTGGCAACCGGAAACCATGATGCATGCTGGGAAAGTTGTGATGACCCTTCTACTTAGTCTGCTCGTGTCCCCCGCAGGCTCGTCCGACAGATTTGGTAAGTTGTAACTGTGTATGTTAACTTTCTTTGCTGGTTCAAAGGGCTAGCCTATATACGTTCCACTGTATACCTTACTGAATGGCTCACTGTCACTCGTGAACCCGGCAGTGCTATTGTATAGGGTTGTCCCGTAACGTAAATGAAAGGGCTAAATCCTGCCAATTTTGTGCACACATGCATAAAAAAAGTGTAGCCAGCTTTACTAGCCTTTACTAGTCTTAATAGCCTTTTAAGAACGAACACATGTTGGTGGACGTGGTTAAACAGACGTTAAATCTAAGGTTAACATTACGTGCCTATACAAGTTAACATTTTGCAGTTCAATTTCCACTAGTTACGGTTCGTTTTGAATGATTTTTTCCCCCGATTTCTAAATCCTGACAGTTTCAGGAAGGAGTTGAATGTCTTTTCAAGAAAAACCTTCCAAATTCGGAAGCTGGAAAACGAAACCAAAATAAAAATAATAATAATAATAATAATAATAAAATGTACATCACGTTAATCATCGACAAGTAAAGATTGCATTCAAAAGCATTTTTACACACAAATACACACACATCTAATTTTTTTGAAATTCATGCAAGTTCAGAAAAAAAATTACGTTCTTTTCATGTTATGCCAGTTCTGAAAAATGTTCTGTGATGAATTTATTGAATTATGAATTGAAGATTCATATTTAACAGGAGCTTTGGGGCATGCATATTCTGTTATAAAAATACATCTCATTCAATTTTGCATTTGTTTGGTCATGACATAGGTGCATCCTTATTAAGTCTTTTCTTTTTTTTACGAACAAAGCGATTGACCACAACATCAGTTCCTGAGGGTCATATAGCCTTCCAATATAAGCACTGACTGTCATTAAATTTTTCATGAATCTGGCCGGCCCAGCAGCGTTTTTCCCTCCACTATGTTTTACGGGGAAGGCCTGTCACGGGCTCATAATTTCACTGGAACAGGCCAGTATATAAAAAAAAAGCTGGGTCAATTAGGCGCCCCCGTGTGGCTGAAACAATATTGGATTGTTTTGCCCCAAGATCGGGGGAACCTTTCCAGTTGACGTCTAGCAGATCGATCTGGGTGAGATCAGCCGTGATACCGGGGGCCCAGGGTCAGCCGATGCGGTGTTGGAAATTAAAATGTTAGAATAGGCTCGACGTCACCACGCTTTTGTTTTCTCATTTGAAGTCCAAATAACAACGCCATCAAATTAAATGTGTGTATTTCAGATTGGCGGTCCGTTTGAACCGGCATTGTTTGATTTCTGCTCTTCGATGTCCTGCTTTGACGAGTTGTTTTATCGATCTCTTCGTTTCTTAATTAATGGTCAGTGTTGTGCAAATTGGTGATTGTGCATCAACTAGCGTGAGGTCTTTGTACTGCTAACAAATATTGCTTTGCGTTGTATTCTGTTGTGCTAGCCTCGTTCTTTTGAAGAGAGCGAGCCATTTTCTCTTTTCTTTATTCTCTTCACGTCGCATTTTGTCACTTGGAGCCATCAGTTATGATTAACTAATGAAAGCTTAGTCCTATTAGACCTGAAGACTTGGTTCGAAAAATTGGGAGTTCTAACGGTATTCATTTGGGTTATCGTGCATTTACCTTTAACGGTTCTCTCTCAGATGTTTCGTGCCTGCAACTCCTGCAAGACAAGTGGTAAAATTTTATCCTGAATGCAGTTTGTCTTTGGGGGTCAAAGATCAATGCTCTGTAATTTCAGAACATTTTATTTCCATACCTTCAGAAATATACAATGTGACACAGAAGGAAATTGAGAACATTAATAAACAATTGAATAGAAATATATAAATGCATATGTAAATATAAATCGAATGAAATATACAAGATGAAATATACAACATTAAGGTATGGAGGCACTTTCAAGAAGCCGAGGCTTGTACCGAAATGTCTTTAAATGAAACGGCATCGACGTTAATCGTGGTCGTATTAACTTACTGTTACTGATATGTATTTCATCTAATGATCTTGCCGGTTTATAATCACGACGAAGAAAGTTTCTGAAGCAGGGTGCAGGTTTTCTATATATAATGTCCTCAGGTCAAGTGGTTGGTAATAGGTCAAGTTGGCTATGTTCTGCGTTGAATTCGGGCACGTCTGGGAACAAGTCCTAATGCGGTCTTCGCTGAAGCAGAAAAGTGTGGTATCCATTACTGACGTTTTCGTGTCAGCCTAACGATACATTACAGTCTTGATTATGCTGTTTTCCGGTGCGAAAAAAATTACAATTTCTAACAAAATTAAACTTTGAAGTGTATTAATAAGATAATATTTACTCCTAATAGCTGGCACTACCACAGACAATTGGACAGTTGACACGTAATGGCTAATAAAATAGGTCACTATGATTTGATAATTTACAGATATATAAGAATCAGTGCCAAACAATCTGCTTAAAAAAACCGAGAGATTAAAATAGACAAAGCGATAAAAAAAAATTAAAAATCGGCAAAACATAAATAAATACACATCTCTTTTCCTTAGTTAAAATAACACGGGTGTTTTATAGGACACTGTACTCCTCTGATTTATGACGTGTGAGCGCGCGTCCTAGAGACATGAAGATATGACCGTGAGTGACAACTTGTTTTCCCTGATGAATGTTCTTCGAATCGTTTACAGTCTCCATATTACATTCGGACCCTTTCATCCAGCACCGAAAATGCCCAGCGGGATCCCGAGAGCGGGAAACAACTTCGTGTGAATACCAAACAATGGCAAAGCACGATCGGCTGTAAAATCCAATTCCAGCTGTCCGCTTGATGGAAAATTATGGGCATGCGAAATAGAGAATTGGCTGTAAAACGTATAGAGGAAAATCACACCTCCCTTGGTTGAATTATTCGTCAAAGCTTACCTACATTGATCATGAGTAAGCCCTTATTCAAAGGCTACGTCAACTAATTTGCATATAAATCACTTAATTAGATTGTTGAAATATTTCATGAAAATGTATTTGTATATTTTTAAATTACATTATTTACAGTGTATACACTTCCATTTTGCACAGCAATTAAATCTGTTTCTGTGATATGAGTCGTAGAGGTATAACTAGAATAAATCGTAAGATATCTCTTTTTAGAGACACAATCTAAAACATAAAAAGGTCTTGCGCTGAAAACGGTATGTGTTTGTGGAAAAAAAAGTAACTTTTTCTAAAAGTCAGCATTCTCGTAACAGTTTTTACAGAGAAGTATTTTGGGATTGGCTCTTTCAGCCGACAAACAGTTACTGTTAATGTGAACAAGATCTCGAGGTTTCACAAGTCCAATGTTTTATTCAAGTCAGTTGAAGATTGTATACGTTTTGTCTTGATGAACGTTTCAAGCGACATTTCTACCTTTAAAACACTGCACAGATCGTCTCTCATGGCCAGGCGTATACATTGAAAACGTCTCGGTTTTTGATTAGAAGAACACAGTACACAAGACTCTACAATGAATGTAACATGAGAGGAAATTACCTGAAGAGATTTATCATATCTCAAAGCTTCTATATACACAAACTACATTATTTCGAATGTGATAGATTCTATTTGCCGATACCGACTCTTTCCGTAAGCGGGGGAGGGGATAGTCGGTGAAATTATCAAATTACAATCCCTTTGTTTTGGGATGACAAGGATGAGGAAATTGGAGACAAAATGTTCAGTCGTTCGGTGATTGCTCGCTGAACGCTAGCATTAGCTTTCACAGTACAGTGCCATACGGCGAACCACATGCTCCACAAAAATCGCTCGATCGTCATATTACAATGTAATTTAATAGGCCCATTTCTTTTCGAAATGAAACGGCAGCATGTGGGAAGCGGGGAATTTCATCGTGTTGTTTTCTTTGTCAACAAGAACGCGCAGGAGGTTTGTGTGTATATTATGGGATTTGTTTTGCATGAAAATATGAAAGCCATCCGAAGCCTGCACGCTCCTGAGATCTTTGACAATGAATATTAAACGGACGATTTGCTCATCAAATTGAATTTCAAAATGATAAAAGTGGACGCCAGTGTTCATGCTTGGAGACCTAACAAGTAGTATTGAACGTCCTTTGCCCCCAAAATCCAACCAGTCGTGGGGAAACCTGCATAGAATTGATAAGCATGAATGTTGTGTGTAGCCCTACCTGTATGTGGATCCATTCTCAGTAGGCCAGTAACCAAGATCTCCCTAACCCAAGCCTAAAGTTTAATTTAGCGAATAATCGCGTTCGGTGTTCCAACTGCGCATGTACACATCAACACTTGCCGATTTTTCTTTCGGGACAAGAAATGTAATCATGTGCGTGCAAAAGTATAGCGGGGTACCAACAAAATTGAAGAGATCATCGTGTCCTGAAGTATAACATTTTGCAAACAAACTTTGGACAGCGAAGCGTTTTTAGGTGTCTTGTGTGTCAAAACTTTTGTGAGAACCAAAATTCCATCTCTTTTCGATCGCACGAAAAAAATTGCAGAATGTAGATTTGGTTACCACCTGCCCCAAGCCTAGGGTGCATTTATCTGACGCGATTATCCCGAAAAAAAGCGTCGAATCTTGCTGTGCACCAGATTGTTTTGGAATAGGCCTACCGAACTGGCTTATTCTGAACCTAAGCCAATTAGCCTGTCCCCAACCAGAGTCCAACCAATCGTAGGCAACCTTTACAGCATGGTGATAAACTTGATTGCTATGTAACTCGGCACTAATGTGGATTCATTCAAAATCGAACCATAATCCTCCAACCAAACCCCATCCTACATTCAACCTTTTCTGAACATCTCTATCACTTATGCTTCTATCAAATGTTTAACCCCCATCCCCCCCCCCGCACTGCCCCAGGTCTGATGTCGGGATTTGGTCACGTTTTGCATGCCCCAGGGTGGAGATTTTGCTAACTCAAATTACATTGTTGCCATTGGCATACTACATGGAAAGGCAATCTCTAGTGCGCCTATGTGTGACCGGGCATGGTCGGGGATTGTCACTTAAATTGACAATCGTGGGCAGCCAGGGGAAGGGGTGGGAGGGAACAGGTGATAGGCGCATTAGGTGTAGAGTCAGAAAACGATCAGCGAGTCGCTGTCCTTATGACCTTTAGCGTAGATCCAAATATTTGATATTGAAACGCGCACGACTGACCATTGTGTCTGTGAGCTGTATGCACATTTCAGAGCTGGATCAATAGGGAATGTACATTCGCCAGAGCGTCATGCAACGCAATTATTTCAGGAGCTGTTGTATTATGTATGAGGTCAGGTCTCCAGTTTAGAATATTATCCGTAGTTGTTCCGACCCAGTGCCCAGTCCATGAAATATTCCCTCCCCGAAACATGTTCAAAAGATGTGACTATTAGAGACAATCTTGTTTTCGAGTCACCAAATTTCGAGTCCGAGTCACCTCTCCCGAGCCCGAGTCACGGACACGAGTCACAAAGGTCGAATCCGAGTCCGAGTCACCTCTTGCGAGTCCGAATCACGAGACACGAGTCACAAAGGACGAGTCCGAGTCTGAGTCACCTCTTCCGAGTCCGTATCACGAGACAAGAGTCACAAAGGAAGAGTCCGAGTCCAATTCCGAGTCACCTCTCCCGAGTCCAAGTCACTTGTAAGTCACAAAGGTCGAGTCCGAGTCACGAGACACGAGTCACAAAGGTCGAGTCCGAGTCATATGTCATCGTGACAAATAAACATAGTTTTGCAGATGGGTATTGAATACTATAATAGTGTATGTTTTGAATATATGACTAACAAAACTTCCTTGACAACTCATACAAAACAATAATATACAAAATCGATTTGAATAACACAAAATCTGATTTAAAATCATAACTGTCACAGTAGCAACCATATTTTGATTGTTGGTTTTAATTTCTGTATTGTAAAATTGTAAAAGGAATACGGCTATATCTGTGCCTGTTGTCTACAGCCACGGGATGTCTTGATCAACGTGAACAGCCGTAAAGGCCGCCCGTCTGTCTTGACATCAGAAGTGACTCACTTGTCACGTCAAAACTGTTTAAACTGTCCCCCTGAAGTAACCCATTGACCGAGTGTACTGTGTGACATTACTTATCGCCTCCAAAGTGACGTCCAAACGTGACTTGGCATTTGAATGAATACTTCTTGCGCACTGATCTTGGTGTTTGGATGAATCTTGCTCACTGCATTGATCTTGGCCTTATTCACGACGGATGCGAAGCCGAACCTTTTCACTGCAAGTGGTGGCTGTTGTTGTTGTTGTTTTCTATTTTGAGAGGTAGGCTGAGGACATTTGAGAAAACATTAAGTCGTGAAAATGAATTGAACTGCTGCAAACTGCTCACTAACTGGATTGACCTGAATTACACAAATAAACAAACTAAAATGGCCTGATGGCCTGATGCCCGCTGCACACGAGAGCTACGTGCTGAGCAAAAAGTCATTTGAGGCCGTTTGCTCAGCACTAACTCACAAAAATATCCCCGTGTGCGGTGAATTTTTGCTGGCGCAAAGATCTTCCCTGTTTGATTTCTTTCGCCTCGCGAGGGCGAAAAACTTGTGTGCGGTCAACCTGAGCTACCTGCTGATCTAAAATGATAAATTAGCCAATGAAATCACGTACTCTGTGCACGTGATTTAAATATTTTTTTGTGTAAATCCTCTAAAGCCTGCTCACGTTTTACCACATTTCTAAAATCACCGACAAACAAAGTTAATGTGCTTTTATTGGCTAGATAATCTTTTTAGCTCAGCACGTAGCTCAGTTTGACTGCACACGGTGAGTTTTTCGCCTCGCGAGGCAAAAGAAATCAAACAGGATGGATATTTGCCTCACGAACTCGTGAGGCAGAAAACTCATCAAAAATTCACCGCACACGGTGAGCTACGTGCTGAGCAAACGGCCACGGCGTACTTCAAAGGCAAATGACAGAGGAACAAGAGACAAACGTGTGAGGGCACACAAGCATACAGGATTTGAAGGGAAAAAAAACATAAAAGAGGGATGGGGACCAGTGTTCTTTGTTCCAACACCCCCCTTTCCCGCATCATCTCTTCATTCTACCCCCTCTCGATCCTTACCCACCACACTTCTTTGTTCCCTTATCCCCTTTGATATTCACTATCACTGGTCTGCCCCATCTGTTTGAGTTTCTCCTTCCAACCCTGCATGCTTGTGTGTCCCTACATGTTTGTTTCCTGTTCCTCTGTCATTCGTGCCTCCGAAGGAGGCCTTGCTAAGGCTGAAATATCAGGTCCTCTTTTTATTTCAATCATTTAGTCGGTCGATGATTGCTGTACCACGGGTAAAAGTTAACTAGGAGGATTTCTGTTTTGTTTCATCAATATTATTATTAAAAGATTGAGATCAATTTGTGTACAGATGAACATGTATAAGGTAGGGATGAAACATCATGCAGAAGGCAAAATGATTTTGAAAGCGAGAAAAGCATTAAAATATTGCATGACAGCTTGGCAAAGGTTGGCCCGTGCGGTTAGGTTCGTTGTCGATCATTGTGAGACCCGGGTTCGAATCCCCATGGTGTTCTGTTTTGTTTTCAAGGTACGCGTTCAGTCACAATACCAACATCAACTTAGCATGATCGGTATAGCTCTACAGTAGGAACTGTCCGCAGAGTCATGGTTACAGGTTATCATCTTCGTAAAGGTACGGGGTTCGTTTTGCTGATCTCGGCAGCCAAGGCTTAGGGTGCCGCCTCGCTTCCTCTATTTTGTGGTTCTTGGCCTTCGGGTTATATGGATGGACAGGGAAGGAGGTGTAGTGGGGCGAGAAACCTGAGAGCCCAGAAGGGTCCTATATGAAAGTCGTTGACCAGTCCGATGCTGAATGCTTGGTCAACACCGCATAATTTTTTGGTTTATCTTTATTCTCTGGTTTTTTTTTTGGGGGGGGGGGTTGTTATAGTTGATTGGAATATACATCAAGTTGACAAAACTACGGTAACGCAGAGGCTAGTTTAGATGTGTTAAATCACAGACGTCAAATTATTCTTATTATTCGATATACGGGTCCATGTAACCGATGACTTTCTTCCTAATAACTGATGCAATGGGTTCCGTTCTAGTTGAAGCAAACTTCCTGCGGAACCTATGTTGTAGGAGGCCCTGGGCCTAAGGAAGCAAGATATATGGGAGCTAGGCCAGCCTCAAAGTCATGTCATTGAAAATTGGAACTTACTGTTACTTTAATAACACTTACTGTGGAAACCCTGTGAAGAAGTTTTTAGAGTCATAAAATGAACGGTCCAAAATGTTCATTACTGTAAGTTATACTCGCAAAATAGTCTGTAATTGTTGACTT
Source organism: Patiria pectinifera (assembly GCA_029964075.1). Classification (NCBI taxonomy): domain Eukaryota; kingdom Metazoa; phylum Echinodermata; class Asteroidea; order Valvatida; family Asterinidae; genus Patiria; species Patiria pectinifera. The sequence goes on from CM057134.1 coordinate 12,196,655, forward strand.
CTTTCTATACTGCGCCGGACATGTTAAACATCACGCTGTGAAGCCGTACGACAAGGAACATAGGCCTAAGTCTTTTTATTTACATGAAAGAATATCTGTTCGGTTTTGTAAATAAGCCGTCGACGTGCACGTGTCATACATGAAAGTCTAATGAAGACGTTCATGACATTTCATTCCACGTCTTTCAGCTGCAGACGATCCGAAACAAGTTTTGCCGCCCAACTTTAACCCTAAAAGGGCCGGGGCGGAATCCGCCCCTCGCCCCCCCCCCCTCATCTTTTTCCGCGATAGCCTTTAAAAAAAATTCGCGACCCGAGCCTTGCGCATCTTTTGATACCAAAAACATAAAAATTCGACCAGGGGTTGCCGCGAATCGAAAATTTTTCCGGCGCTACGAGCCATGAAAACTGAATTTTCCCGTATACGTCGTGTACACAGAGCAGAATTACCATTCGTACAAATGAATAATTAATTAGCCATAATTCCAAAACCCTTTGACCTATAGTCATGAAATTTCTTGGGTATGTTCATGATGAGTTGCTCTATGCATGTACCGAGTTTCAAATTTTTTTCGTCACTCGATGGCCGAGATCTTAGTGGGGGAGGAATCCGCCCCCTCCCCGGCTGAGAGATGGTCAAAATAACCCAGCCTGATTAGGGTTAACGAAATGCATTTAGTTATTTTTCTCCCTCTTAATCCACATCTGCATACTCGCCTGTCGTGGGTCCCCTGAATTGCATTTCACGGCAAGGGAGGAATAATTTGCATTATCATACATTAAAGAAACGGAGGGGGAAACTGGAGCAAATAATAATTGAAAAGAAAAAAAAAATAATAGAATTTTAAAGCCTTTCCATCGTCGTTTCGGCACGAATCCTCGGTAATTGGACACGATCTCCGCTCAGGTAATTGGCACGGTTAGTTTCATTAACAGCGCCCTCATGCGACAGGATGACGAAAGACCCGCTGGAGGGAAAATCAACCCGTCCGACAATGAAATCGAAAATGATGATCGTTCATCATCGGAGCCACATCGCGTTGCCTGGAAACACACCAGTGATTCGTGTGTTGGCTCGCACGAAGAAGGGAATGGGCGAGACAGAGGTGTGTGAGACATCAGAGGGCCAATTGAAATCGATAGTAATTGTTATCTTTCCATACAATTATGTACAAGAACCAAATAAAAATGGTTTATAGCTATATTGAAGAAAGGGTGTTATGAGACTGAACGGAGTCATAATGGCTTAAAAGCCCGGTCATATATTTCTGTTTTGACAGAAGAGCTGAGGGATTGAAGAAAAATGCATGGGCGATTTACGAGTACATAATTGTGGTACTTATACGTCGCATGGTAAACGGATGATGTTTTGTTACTAGTCTACCTTCCACAGCAAAACACTGTAAAGGAGGCCCTTGTCGGGATGCGAGGCGTGCATGTGCGTACTTTTTTAGTAACATGGTGAGAAACAGAGTTCAATGTGGTGTCTGCTGACATGCAAGGGGATTCAATTGATGATAAAGTAGACGTAGTTGTATTGGTTTATTTGTTTGTTTGACTTGGCCCTCCTGTCAGGGTGTTTGAGCATGCAACCAGGTTCTCTGCTTCCTCTCACCCATCAACTCTAGCTGTGCCGAGATGCAGAACAAAGAGATACTCTGACAGCTTTTCCCACGTTCTGTATCTCGTTGGAACTCCTTGCCTTGTGGCTGTTTCCCTCCATTCTATGATCTAGCCTCTTTTAAGAGGAATATCAATTCCGACCTTCAGATTTCCTGATTAATTTTTCTTCCTTTCATCATCTTCTCGCTTGCCCTTTGACAAGAGTGGCTTTTATAGCTTTGCTTGGGGTGATATTCCGTAAAAAAAAATAATAAGAATAATGTAAGATAGCTCTCAGGCTGTTATGAAACAATTATTGATTGGTCTCGACCTTTTTACAGTGAAATTATAGCCTCTTGGTGTGATCTGTGAGGCCTTCTTATTTTACCGAAACGAGCAATCGAAGAAGTCGGTATTAATATAATATAAAACATCTTTGCTGTGCTCCACTTTGGACATTTCAACAAAGACACCGGTCGTAAAACTCAATCTCCACAATTGAATTACGCGAGGGGAGTTTCATTAAAATCTCTACATTCCCGAAGGTCGCTGTTACTGCGCCCTCTGGTGGTCGATACAAGCCAGAATATGAAACCATGACTGGCCTACAACGATCGAGTGTTGCATACACTGTACAAAAGCAATGCGATGTTCTTCCCTTCCAGCACTGACATTTCGCATAATTTTGCTTGCAGTGAAAATGTGAGTGCCCCCAGACGAACTCAGGAAAACGCGGAGGACGAGATTGAAATTTGATTATGGCCACTTTACCTTATTACGGCCCCGGTAGGCCGTTCTGCATGTCAGAACAAGTGCAGCCAGATGCTCCTTTTATCAGTGACAGTCCAAAGCAGCGCGTCTATTAAGCTCGTTAACCGTGTAAAAGCCTCGCTAATGGGATAACACGTCTTGCGTATGAACATCAGCTAAACCGGTAACTGACAAGATTGTAAGGGGCGTACAGATCTCACGCGGGCGCCACTGTACCTTCGGCGCATAATTTTGCGTCATTTTGCATTCCCGGAATTGCCTTCTATAATGGCTGAATGCCGATTTTCCATAAACTCACTTGGAAAGAAACAATCGCTCACCTTTTTCTTTCATTTCAGGGTTGACAATGATCAACTTTTAAATAGATTCGCATCAATGATGCCCCATCATTGTCACTAATGCATTTCTGTATCGAGTCTGAATCACGTCAATTATTGTAAGGTGAACTTCTCAAATGAGCAATGACTTGCAGGCACGGCGATAATTATGCTCCAACTCACAGGAGATCCATTGGCATTCTATTAAAGGTTATGGCTTCCAGAATATACATTTAACCCACTTAGTAATCTGAATTGACAACATACACCTGTCTTGAATTTCGTTGGTAGCTGTAGTTTCAGTAATGTCATGTCGAACTATGCATTGGTACAACATGCAGGCATGTCGTGTCAAACTGACGTCCGAACGTTAAAGATATAGTCCATCATTTGTAATTTGTGCATTTTGTTCGTTTGAAGCAACAAATTTGTTCAAAATCTAATGAAGGATACTGAACAACTAACCTGATGAAGTTTCAGCTAAGCTTCAGCTGTATATTCCGAGAAAAAACAGCATTCTAGGATCTCAATTTCAAATCAAAAGTTACTGAATCATGTTTTGAATTGTTTTGAATTGCAGCTATACGCGATGTCGCGAACTGATCCGACGAATTATAGCAACCGCGCGCGCCTGTGCGTCGTGCCAATGCTTGCGCGCGCTGCGCCGAATAACAAAACGAACTACTAATTTAAATTGTCCTACGGTGCGTCTTAAGACGCACCGTTGGATTACTTTCGTTGATTACTTCAAAATGATAGCTTGACAGAAAGATTAATTTCACAGGGAGTTAGTCCAAAAATGAAGATTTTACCTCGCTTTCAGTTTAAAATGGTCAACTGGTGAATTAAGCATAAATATGCGAGAATATGCATCGGTTTTAATTGATAACAACTTGTAATACAACTCATTTCGTAGTCTTTTTCCAATCCAGCTTTTGGAAGAATTCAATACGATGACTTTGCAACAGATTGACTTTAAAGGGAATATACAACATTTGCAAACATCGAAAAATAAAACTACCAAGTTTTTATGAAATACCTTACTAGGATGTTGGTAAATGACAGTCTAAAGCATCCTGTAAAACTATGGCACCTGGTGTCGAGTCATTTTCAAGAAAATGGTATTTTTGTATACATTTCCAACGGTGGTCGGCCGACCACCGTTGGAAAACCTAACTATTTTTCAACTACTGCTCCAAATTTACAATTTTTTTCAGTCCAAATTTTGTTTGCTATTGGTTACATGTTCATGAACGGGTGCAGGCCAGCTAGACTGATTCCCTTATCTTACAACTTTCCAACATCTATAATCGATCCATATTATCTTTAGTGGAGTCAGGGAACCAGACTACATAAACAGTTGTGTTGTTCTTGGTTTTTCAAGCATTTTCGAACACAAAACTTCAAACATATCAGTTAAACAATATTTGATCTAGTATACTAACCCCTCAAATAGTTCATTTCTGAAAATTACAGCAAAAGCCAATGATGTACATTCCATTTAAGAACCACGAAATTAAAAAGGTGAAAGATTCTTTCCTTTTTTTTTTCAAAACTTTGAGCTGAGCATGGACCTGTTCAATCCCACACGGCTTCCCAAAGCCTACACGACTTCCAATCGTCTGTACAGTCCGTGTCCAATGTTAATTTTATGCATGTATGAATGCAAAGGTGCAAATCAAAATTAATGTTTCATGGCCTGCCTTGTCGGAATATGAAATATGGCATCAGCCTTCATTGGCAATTATATCATGTAATTGAACGTGGACGAAGTCAGCGGCCATTAGAAAGTGCATTGGCGTCCAGGGGTTGACGTCATCTAGAGCTCGAACCAATGCGTTTAATCGCAGGCGCAACAAAATCCTTCGGTCAAACGCACCCCGGTAATTGGTTTTCCAGCGGCCTTTTCTTTCTTTTGGGGAGGGGGTTGTCCAACTTTTTCAGTGTGTCAGATACACAAGCCTTTTTTTTTCTGTCTCGTATACTGCATCATTAATATGATGTTATTTTATTCATAATAGTACAACTGCTTGTGTACCACAGTGATGTTGCAGTAAATTTGTGTAGTCTTTTTATTTGGTACCTTTTTGAAACCAATGACATTTGTGATATCCGGGAGGGAGCAATACAAATATGGATACTGCTACCAAAACCAGTTTTTATTCCGGCTGTGGGAGCCCAACTGAGTGATTTACTGTAAAATAACGAATAGCACTGTTACTGACCCGCGTGACCCGGCCTACACCGGAAAGTCAGCGTCGCCATTGTAGTATGCAAAGTTAGTATGCATGTAGCGCACCGCGCAGTAGGCAAGCCTTCAAAGATGTGATGGATGGCCAAAAAAACACCGCAGAGCTAACATCCAGTGCTGGGCAGCACGCTTTTTTGCAACTGCACACGGCACAGGTAGTGACCATTTTGCAATTTGATAATGAATTTGCAGTTATTTTACGATTGCTAGCCACTACGCTTGCTTATACTGCAATTGTGGCCGATCAAGGGGAAACCGGGTGGTCACACTACTTTGACGTCATACGATCAGACCCATGGTCAATAATCAAGCATTTACACAGTCTTTTGTGAAGCAAGTGCCGTCTCCTTCTAGATCAAATATGGCAATGACATGCAAAGAGCGAATCCACGATGAGCTAAAGGAAATCGCGCGAAACCACGCCAAATCGTGCATCCAGGAGAGTGTCTATTTACAACGTAGCGATGCAACTAAAGTGCCAGAAAACTGTCAAGTCCCAGACCGTCGCCAGTAGCTCTGCCATGCATGCATCGTGATCAAGGCAGATCCCCCTGGGTGGGGGACTGAAGATGACGCAGTGGTGACGTCACAACAGCCATTCGGGTTATACAATGTTAGAAGCAGAGGCCAGTATATCAGACTCAAGGGGGATATCACATCCGCCAAGGCAATCCAGTTCCTCCTTAGATAGGCACTTGTGACATTGACGCAAGCAGGTTGAAGTTTACCCACTGGAGAGCCAATGCACAGCGGGCCAGGCACGGGCAAGAAGACCTGCAAGGCCTTCTTGCAATCCTGAGGTTTTTTTTCTTAGTCTCTCGCTCCCCCATCATTATTAACTCTACAGAATCAAAAGCAACTGACATATAATTATGCCATTATGAAAACGTGCGGAAAATGAAATCGGCCCGACCGATTAGGCAAATAGTCGACCGGGCGTGAAGGGGAGAGAGAGCAAACACTGGAATGTCCGCGGGATGAAACAGTGGGGGTAATCTGGGAATTCATATGATAATTATGACTGGTTATGGCTCCGCTCTTCGTGGTTCTTTTTTATTATTATTTTGGCATCGATGGGTAGCCTGTCTTTTGCGCGTACGGGGTTGCATGATCTTGCATCATATCAACACACGCTAGACTTGAACTTGAATGATTTGGCAATCGAAGCGAGTGTAAACTGCTAGCCAGAGATGCCGTAAAAAAAAAAGTCTGACAGTCCCTCCGCCCTGCGGTCGATACTGCACTCTGTCCTCAACCACCGCACCAACGCTACGGTAATCAACGCTTACTGATTTCCCCAACGGAGAGGACAGCATTGGCAGTAAGCATATTTCTGCATTCCTCGCCGCCTATTAGGTAAAAAAAGCCCGGTCTTGATGGAAGAGAGGGGGAGATTAGGAACCCGATTATCTGAGCGCAAGAGAACGTGTTGGAATTAGTCGGGTAGCCCCATGGGCTGTGTGTTCAAGACGCCACTTCAATTTCAAAACAGTGTGCGCAGTCGGCGCGGCGCATTGTATGTGCACACACACAACGTGCGGTCGCATGTACACTTGTGTATGAATTCAGAAGCGCGGAACCAGTACGATGCGGCAATCGAGTTGGACAAACGGCCGTTGACAACGCGTGGTGTTCTAGGTATACCGCCAGCATTGGATTAACCTTGCTTTGCCAATATGTTATGCCGGCTTGAAGCCGCACAAGTGCCGGTTTGCCGTCTACCAGTAGTACCCATGCAATGGAATGGAGCAGCGGCTCCATGGATGATGCACCTAACGGTGAAGATGAAGCTGAAGACGGCACTGGTGCCCTCCTCCTCCCAGCAAAGCCGATTATAGGTCCCCTTTGTGGCGAACCGTCTTATAACGGTCCCTTAGCAAAAACCTTCATCTTCCAATCGATTCGCAGTGAGGAGTTGGATTTGCATAATAAAAAAGGAAGAAAGAGGGGAAAAGTGCCCTCAGACCCCGTGGTCACTTGTTAGCGACTAGGCAGGATCAATCTTGAAGTATCACTTACAACAGTTGTTTGTCAGTGCCTCTCGGTGAAGGAGCGAGAGCCTGGAGAGCGTCTTTTAAACTTTCTTGAAGCGAGCAACCGTTTCACCTGCTTCCAGAGTGCAGCTTCACCTTGTGTCTTTCGACCTGAAGCGTTTGCTCCAAATCATCACGTTGTCTTTCCAGACACAACCTGCGCCAGTCTTTCTTAACCGTTGGTTTGGGAATTAACTCGAGCGCCGACCGAGTCTTGATCTTAGATTTTAAAAAATCTCTGGAATCATGGAAAGTTTGTTCATCTGGAGCTTAGTCTTCGTTGTCTTCCTTGCTCTCCTGGGCAGCGATGGTGTACGGGGTCTGCTTCCTGTCGCCCCTGCCGGACAGGAACTTTGCCCCGACGGGGAGGTGTACGATGCGGACATGAGGATGTGTATGGACTGTAACATCTGTGATGACTTCCCGGAGACGTCCATATGCGACCAGTGCGGGACCAATTGGGGTAGGTTCAAATATCTTCAAACTATCTTTGTCTTGCAACTATAGCCATCACGCAGTTAAATGATATGTCCAATCATTACTATTTTCTGACCAAGGTTTGACAGTTTGCGATCTTAACAGCGATAATATAAGTTACAGTTTCATTTAACCGAAAACAAAACTCGGCTTAAAATTCCTTCCCAAGTGCCTGAACAATGGAAGTTTGAAATAAATCGCAGAGGATTTATTTGGCATTTCAAACACAAAGTGTTAAACAGTTGGTCTTTGCTGCAAGAACAGGTTATGCGTATATTTTAAAAATTGAGGTTTCATGCCACACAGACTCATCGAATGCGTCCAAAATAAAAATGCATCCTTTACATCCGTGTGGGTTTCTATAAGGTTTTTATTTTGATGTGTTCCTTGGGCAGAGTGGTACAATGCTTGTTGCGAAGCATTTACCAAAATACTTAATATCCAAACCGAGGTATTAGCTCTGAGCTAATACAATTTGGTAATCTTTTTTTCTAGACTACCCCATTTAACCTATCATAATTCATGTTTAACAATCCTAAATTTGTCTTCATTGACATCTATAATCATGAAAAGATCAAGAGCAGCAAGACACAGTGTTTCGTCTGGCAATACTCGCACAATAAGATTCAATTTGCGTTACAAAAAAAATACATCCAGCGCACGGGGACACCCAGACACTCACAATTTAACCCGATTTATCCTGAAATACTGGCAGTGGGGAAAAGAATCAAAGCAAAAGATGCACCGCACACACAAAAAACCACCCGCAACTTAGTTGTCATGGCAACGGATCCGAACGGGCTGTCCGGTGTCGCTGTCAACAATCACACGCTTGGCATTACAGACTTATTTTGTCCGGGTCTCTCGATCTTGAAACACGGGGGAAGAAAACATCCCAGACCTCTCTTCTGTCACTCCAAGCCAACCGACATTTCTTTTCTTTTTTCCGTTATCGATCTCAATCCAAATTGTCTTCCTCGGTCCCCCCAGCTGGTCCCGGCAGCTCCTTTGACTAGACAGCTGTCGAAGACGAGTGTTGTTGTTTCCGAGACCCCGTGTGTGTAAGCAAACACAACGAGATGGATGATGCTATTTCTCAAAAGTCGGTTCCACGGTGTCTCATCAATGAGTTCAAAGGTTTTGTCAACCCGCAATGGAAGTTTGAGGAGTGTTGACACCCCCTCCCCCCCTCTCCTCCTTCGTCTATCATGTCGGAAAGTTCCACATTCTGATAGATCAGTCAGCGTAGCCGTCCAATTCCCTATTAGATCAGTGTCAAAATTATTGTTTTGCCGTTCAGTGTGGTGACATGCACATGTTGCCACGAGACTGTATGTCAACACATGCCGTTTCGGATCAGCTGGCGTGAAATATGGTGTGGTTTGCACTACTCTGTGCTGCTCTGGCTCAACAGTTGATCGTTCGTAATATAAGATAATGGAAATTAAAAACACGCGCCACTTGCATGCATCTGTATCATACACTGCTGCTTCCATGCGTGGTCCGAATATTTAGAGATGATTTTCCATGTCACTGCTTTGTATGCATGGTACTTAATCAGTGAAGTAGGCCTGCTATAAATTAACTAAAAAGTTAAATTCAGTAAAATAATTCACCGAAATGTTAACAATTTGGTATACAATTTCGATTATTAAGAATCTACTTAATAAAATAGCTCCAGGGTTTAACCGTTTGAGAAGGGGGAAGGGAAGTGTATGTTGTTAAACAAAATAATATCCATGGGGAATAAACTAACGTTCTACCATAGAGTAAAATGTTTGAGAGTATAGATTGTTGTTCATAAGATGGAATTTTCGTCCGGGTGATGTTCAGTTTTAGGTTTTGCCCTTCACCGACGTATTGTGTACAGTGTTTATACGTCAGTGAAGGGCAAAACCTGTTATTAAAAGTACTTAGTTGCTTTATAGGTTTTTTTTCATATTATGACGGCTCGTATGTAAGTAGCCTATATTTATAAACAAATCGTTTATTAATGGAACCAATGTTTCGAAATCAATTTCAATTCAAGGGGGCGATGAAAAAAGGCCTACCACAAGATCCTAAGGCCAACCTCCGCATTTCCGTTTCTCTCCATAATAAGAAACCGTTTGGGTAATGGCCGAAGAGGGAAATTAAAGCCGAAAGTCATCAAATTTCAATCGGAACATGTTTGATGGGATTTCGGCGACAATTTCCTGCCCGGACGAGTTTCCATGCTCCGTGCCAGGGATGTGTGCGGGGCTAGCTCGCAATGTTCGCCCACGTGCAGCGTAATACCTACGTTCATTATTTATTCATGAAATCAGCACATACCTTATATGCCTTTTTCATGTTTTGGCTGCACGCGTATACAGTTCTCACCAAAGGTGTTATCATCCATCCACAGATCTCCCCGCCTTCGGCTTTTTTTTTTATAAATGGCAGGTGCATTATGACACCTTCAACAATGGCACCTACCGATATTCATTCGATACCAAATTAAAAAATAATGCACGGTAGACCTTATAATGTTGCACTACATATATAACTTGCTGTGGTTGGCAAAAATACAGAAAAGCTATTTATGTTTCCAAACGTATCATTTGATTGTTGGAAATACAAAATAATCAACGAACGCTACCAAAGTTTTATGTTTTAAATGCCTCTTTCTTTCTTTTTACATAATGAGGGTGTTAATGTGTTGCCAAAATCTGTTGCCAACCACGCCTTAAATTTATGTCCTTGTGGCATTCCGTTCAGAATGATGCTCAACGTTTATAAATAAAAAAAAGGTCTAGGTCTATATAGCACTGAGATAAAACTCTATATGGCTGCTATCTGATTTAATGTCATAGTTCGAGTGAGCCCTATACAACGAAAATCCTCGACTGAACGAAATTGAATACCACCGGAAGACACGGGTCTTATTGAAAATGGCTTGTTTGTCCCTTGTCACTCCATCAACCCGGAACAATCTCTCACAAATCCCCTATCGAAAATGAAATTGATGTAAATATTATTATTTCCCCGCCGGCCATTATTATCATCATGCGATCTTCCACTGAAAGGTCGTGTAAATATTACCCCAGCCTTGCGTGTCCTTCCGACAGTCAATAATAATGTAATACCATGTTGTGTATTACAGACTTGTGCTTCATTGTAATAACCATTCAAGGTCTCGTACTTTTTCCCTCTGATGCGTGCACAGTGGTAACATCCTATTAGGGATAGGCGTTGCATTGATCTGTCGCTGAAGAATAGGTGGAGTTAGAAAGGATGGAAAACAGATCTATAGTCTCAATTGTCACTTCATCTCGTAGACGAAGTGGTTGTTTTGTTCAGTATGGAAATCAACTCATACTGTGGACATATATCAATGGGTGCAATAAGATGACGAGCCATACATGCTCATCGATTGTCGTTCCGTAACGGTTTGAATTTGAACTAACCGAAGAGCATTGAGCTATAGGAGCGAATGTGCAGCTCTAAATAAATAATAACCGCTACTTCACAGTGAAGATGTAGGTTTGATGGGATGGGAAGAGTGTAGTCATGGTAACGGAGCTCAAACAATTCAGACTCAATTGGAATTAAAACAGCTGTAGCGCCACCAACACCACAGCATATAATTATGAAAGAGCAGTCTAAACCGTAAATGGCGGCAATAGAGCGTCATCCGCAACAGCAGCAGTCGTAGCAGCAGTTATACTGTAGCTACTGCAACAGAGACAGTTGTAACAGCAAAAAGAATACATGTAGATGTATTGGATGGAGCAACAAGAGTAATTGAACTAACAGCTACATGAGGGTACAGCAAAAGCAGCAACATCAGAAACTGCAGCAGCAGTATGATATACCGAAGAAGCAGTCGATCAGTGTGCCATAATTATGCGTAATCAGTACAGACCGTGACAAAATAAAAACGAGCATGCCATTAGCATTAGCTGCTGCAACAGTAACGGTGACTGCAGCAGTATAACTACAAAGATAGGAGCCAGTGTGAAGTAGCAAAAACCAGCGTAGTACTAGTAACAGCAGCTACTAAAGAAGCACCAATAGCTTCAGTAGCACCAACATGGCAAGCGGCGGTGGTAGCAGCAGCAGCAGCAGTAAAGGCGGTAGCAATTGAATTGCAGAAGCAGTAGCAGACGGTAGCCCCGTGTATTCCTTACAACTAGTAGATTGGTTTGGCAGAAATATCAGTATCTTCAGAAGCGCAATAACATATGAATAGCAGACGTCTAGTCGCAGCTGCAACTGTAGCAAATTATAGCAGCGTTTTAGCAGCAGTGTTAGCTGCCGCAGCAGTGCTCTAGTATTTACGACGGTAACATTCGCTGCAGCAGCGCTGTGGCAGATAAAGCAGCAGTATTATTATAATGATATCCCTGTAAACGAGCTGCTAAGTTTTAAACCTAACGATTTTCTCGGTTAGAAAAGGTGCTCGAGTGCAGGTGTCATATAAAAAATGGACTCTTTTGAAGTCGGATCTCCTTTGAAGTCCGGTCTCCCACACACGTGTCCTGTCACTGCCCCAATTAAGTTAACTAAGGCATGCGGAATACGACCAAGGAGTCCGATATTTCATTGAGTTCAAACTTCACACTACACTGGTATTCACGGTAGTAGAACATGACAGACGCAGCATGCAGCGTCTTGAAATATATCCCTCGTTGTGATTGGATTCTATATATGTACCGATTCCTTCAATTATTCCATCATGTTGTACAGACCAACATGGTTTCTTGATTACGGTTCCTTTCTGCTTCATGCGTCTGTCACATCTCAGGGCTTCCGATCCGTTCGGCATTCAGATTAACGAATTCCTAATGTTCAGTCTCATCCCACATACCAGAAAAAATCCAATAAGGGATATAGTGTTTCTGAAAATTATCAGGGGAATGCAGCAATTTCTAAATTACAAAATTCCCCGTCATCGCTAAGGCTTTACTTTCAGTGACTGCCGACCTACAGTGTTGCTCTTATCGGTTTTAAAAATAATGCTTGTGAAGATGACGGCCTGCATCCCAATTACATTTGACCTTGCCTCGCGCAAGGGTCAACTCCATACCACCTGAAAACGGCTAGCTAGCGGGCAATAAATATCCGATGCAATCCCGACAAGCGAGTGGCCATTAATTAAAGATGCTTTGTACGCCCGGGTGGCAGGAAATAGCCGTCTGCCGCCTTGATTATGGTAATGAAACAAATGCCATAATTAAAAACGCGTCGCCGAGGGAGAAAATTCAACGTTATCGCGCGCTTGTGACGCACGGGTTGGGGGGACCGGCCATTTTGATATTCTGAGCATCACCTCTTGTTGAAGAGGATGATTTGGTTTAGACCTAATTGTTTCTTTTGTTTGATTTAATTGGCAATAACTTCTGTTGTGACATGAGTGTATGTTCTGTTTGAGGAGGCGTAATTAAAGATCTGAGTTTAATGAAATAAATGGAGGTGGTGCTAACACCAGTTTATGTTGTCTTAGTGCAGTTAACTGTTGGTATCGAGTCAACGTTTCGTCCAGCATTCTATGATCGCCTTCGTTGGCTTGAATATTGGCTGCCTCACGTCATCAGCAGCTCAATTGTCAACCCCAAATTTCGTTTCCTCTGTGTACTAGTGATCCCCTCGCAAACCACAACGGGGGCCCCTTCGTTTCGGTTTTGGCATGGCATCATTGTGCCAGGGTGCTCGTGTTCCGAGCTTCACTTCACGGAGAGCCTTCAATAACGTCGCCAAGGCAGATCGATAACCGTATATTGGCGGAGAAGTCGCCATTTCTCGCGGCACACACATACACACACCGCTGGCTATGTATGATACTTGCAGATTGTTCTCCTCGCGCAATCATTTGATGCAGCCGACCGGTCAACATGCGACGAGTCCAAGGGCGAAATTAAAATACCGGGGGTGGGGGGGGGAGAGAGGGGGACAGAGAACCCCACTGAGTGTAGACACGTCGAAGATACCTGCCCATGTCTCAGGGCTTTGGCGATGATAATGATAAAGATGATGCCACAGTCGTAAAACGTCGATATTGTAGGCCTGCGGGTGTGTGTCGAAACACGCCTAGTACGTGGTTCAGCATAGTCGATGACTTCTCTTAATTCTGGTAGGGAAGAAGGTACAGAGAAAGAGACCGGAGTTTGCAAGAAGGAAACTCGCTTTCAAACATCAACACCGATGCCGTCGTCACTGGCGTACCGATGCTGAAAGTTCTCTAAATTGAATTGACATTCGGGCAAGGCGCGCACGCGCGGTCGTATGTCTCGTCAAGAGGGTTGCGGACAAAGAGCAATTCAGCTTTCGAAAAAGCTGTGTCTGGGCACGCAGGTAACGCCAGCACGGGGTAAACTCGGCACGCCGGTATCCTCGCGATGTCGAGCCGGTAACGTCAGTCGCGGGGTGAACCGGCGACGGCAGGTGGAATGGCGCAGGCCAATTATAAAAGAGATTGATAAACTGTAAAAGTGCACGGCACCTCGGCGAAATAAAAAGGCCTGACCTTGGGCTATTCACTGGTCTGACGATTTTCCGCCTCTATAATTTATCTGTCTGCTCGGCAGCATCCAACATTTTCGTGACTGATGATAGAAAAGGCACTTGAGGGATGCCAGCTCCGTTGTCCCAAAACTCCCAATCATTGCTGAGAGTTTGGTGGGTTTTTTTCTTCTTTATCTGTCTCATCCGTTGCTCCACTCTCAGCCGCTGTGTCTCTTCACGTCTTTGTGATCGATCTTCAAGTTCCTGATCTGCGCAATCCACTGTCTTGTCGTTTACTGTCGTCGTTATATGGCCTTAAGTGCCTGGAACGGTCCTCATGAATAGTTGATGCTGAAGTTGGGTGTGATGGCGCGAGGGAGAGGAGGAGATAAAACATTGTGGCATTGCCGGGTGTTTTGACCGATTCAATTACATTCCACAGTGTCTCTCCGAGTCCCGCCACTTGTGATTTCATTATGCAACCAATACCAGGGACGAAAAAAATTGTTTGGTGCGATGTTCGACACCATGGAGCTGTGACTCCTGCAACCTTTTTTGAAAATGCTAATATCATTTTGCTTTACATAAAGTTGGGATAGTTGTCTTTTTAACCATGGCCATTTCAGCTAGGTATAGTCCGTGCATCACCCAAGGATGAATAAATGGCGTTCTTAATATTTTTCCCGAGAAGGGTTTGACGCAGCTAAATTTATTTGACAAATTTTCCCGTTGATTTCAGCTAAATGGGGGAGGGGCATTCCCGTGACATAATATTGGAATAGTTTTCGTTTGAAACCTATACATTTCGGCTTGGTTAGTGCGCGCATTCCCAACGGATGAGGACGTTGTTATTATTTCTCGGCGAATTTTGGACGCAGCCAAGTTAATTTCCGTCTGGTTTGGTTGATTTACTGCATCACTGCATTAAATATTATATGATATAAGTAGGCCTAATGCAGTGTATATTTTTTATATCAGAATGCAATATCAACCAACCAAGAGGTCGGGGCACGCCGTCGTTATTACCTCTGCTCGTCACGCCCAGAAGCATTTTTATCAGACCGCCTGAATTCCATTTAAGTGTACAAATGGCTTTAGCCTCTTACCACTATAGGTAAATTCATTAGGCATAGCCTTTGTGACCCTATATATCCTGTCTTTTCCTCCTTCCAGTGAGAATCCAGTCTTTTCTTGAATGCTGCTACGGTTTTGGCATTCACTACTGCTTGTGGAAGGGAATTCCATATGTTTATCACTCTTTGGGTGAAGAAGTTCTTCCTGCATCCAATGCTTTTTCTTCAGGAATGGCTTGAAGAGTTTAAGAGAGTGACCTCTTGTCCTGGTTCTACCTAGCTGCTGTCTAGAAGAATCTGCTGCTGTCCACTTTTTCAAAGCCTTCATTATCTTAAAAGTCTCTACAAGGTCCCCTCTTTCTCTTCTTTTCTCAAGGGAATACCAGTCTAGAGCTTACAGTCTATCTTCATATGAAAGCTCCATTAGAGCTGGGACCAATTTGATGGTCCTCCTTTGAACATTTTCCAATACATGCTTATCTTTTTCCCAGCCATGGGCACCGTGATTGGACACAGTATTCCAAATGCGGTCTGATGTATGTTTTGTATAAAGTCAGGAAGCTGTCAGCATCAATGTACTTGAACGATCGCTTCACCACCCTGAGACACTTCAAACCTTTTACTGCCGCTTTGTCACGACTCACAACTGCTATGAATTTAGCCTCAAAGAGCGTATCAAAACATATTTATCGGAGGGGAGCAGCAGTTTTGACAAAGTTTCCTGATTGTAAATACACACACACCAAGTCTCACTAGCTATTTCTACAGATCCAACACTGTAAAATTGAACTAAAACCTCAAGACTAACCGCTCAATGCCTGACC
This sequence comes from Patiria pectinifera, assembly GCA_029964075.1. Classification (NCBI taxonomy): domain Eukaryota; kingdom Metazoa; phylum Echinodermata; class Asteroidea; order Valvatida; family Asterinidae; genus Patiria; species Patiria pectinifera. The sequence continues at coordinate 12,212,467 of CM057134.1, forward strand.
CCATACACTTTAAATACAGGCTGTCTAAAAAAAAAATAACCCTCAAAACCCCCTCTTTTTTACAGCTTTAAAAAAAATGCATCGCAAATATCGATACTCGTGTAGAGAGTATATTTCATTAGCTTGTCAACAACGAGAAATCCTTCTAATCGGTAAATATTTATTGAGTTATGGCCAATTGAATACATGTACCGCTTTTTCATTTTATCCACGGCGACTGATATTTTGACTGCCGCAATAGAGAACACAGGCTGATAATTGCTGGGTGAAAAAAACTATACCAAGGAGAGGGCAGAGACAGTGCAGCACAGTAAACACATAAGAAGTTAACCAAACAGTCTTTTTTATGACTACCATTACTTCCAAAAGGATAAATGACCATTGTTGCCTAAAAAAATTAAATATAAAGAACCAAATAAAGAAAGGAGGATTAAAACATTAAGGGGAAGCAAAAAGTACCCTCACCCCAAAATCTATTACATTCCTAACAATGAAGACTGTGGACAGATAGAAAAATCGGCACTTATTTTGAATTGGCCATAACTCCATAAATATGTACCCGATTGGCGAGATTTTTTCATTTGTGAAAAGCTAATGAACTATACTTTCCAAATTATGTTTCGACATTTTGCGAGGTATTTTTTAAAACTGTGAAAAAGAGGACGCATTGGGGGTTCGTTTTTGTAGACACCCTGTACATGAACTTTCAGCCTTGTACTAAGAGCCGTTTCGTTATATTTTCAGCCTAATACCATTCATAAATAAAAGCTCACCACGAATGTCATTACCTACGTTATTATCACTTAATTTCAATTTGCTGGAGCGCCAAAAGCCTGCTATTGACGCCGAGTGCAAATGTCGCTCATTTATCAGGAGCAATTATGACACGATATGAATAGATGATAAGTGTTGAGTAGTTATGGCAATTATGCGGATCCTTCCATAACTGAGCCATTCCAATCTATCATCAAGCTATCAATAAAGGGCTTCATACCCCGCCGATGTTGCCTAATGACCTCATTGATCTGACATGCTGGAAAACTGACGCAGCTAAAAAAAAAGACAGTAATTTATGTTTGGCTGGTGCAGAAGATGAGGAAAAAAACTGTTGTCGATTCAGAAATGAGATGCCAAGAACAGAGCTTTGGGTTTTTTTTCACCACTGATCGTGTAAAAAAACACATACATCGGGAACTCCAGCACGAATAAGACATTTGTGGTTGATTCAATACAAGGGTATTAAAATACGGTCGCATAATATCGGCAAAGTCATAAAAATACTATAATTCACGCGGAATCCCAAGTTGAATGGCAGACATTTATAATTGGCTGGTTTTTTTACAAAATCCTATATACCTCGTTGATTAACTGGCAAAGTCGACATTGAAAAAAATCCTCCACCACTTGCTGAGGAATTTCCAATACCAAATGAGCTCATTCAGTCAGGGATTCGTGCCAAACGAGCAACCAAGCAATGTCACACACGGTGTCCAACTAGGAAAGTGACCACACAACACTATTAAATAGGCGGTATAACACCACTTCGCGCAATTTAATTACGGCGGCCGCAAAAGGTACCGCCTCTTTAATTGGGTAAATTACATGCGTTCCGTAAGCCCACGTCGTGTGTAAACTAACTCAATTTGCTTGCTGGGGGTCGTCTGAACAGAGACTCAACATGGCGGAGGCCGAGCTATTTAAAGTCTAGTACCGGCCAGCGTGTCGATTGTTAGGTTGACCAATGACGTATGGGTCAAACCAGTTAAAATACCTACGCTTGTACCAGTAGGGTGCTGCGTTTAAGCGTGACGCACAAGTGAGCAGGCGAAGTAGGCCAATCATACTATATTGGCGGAGGCGGCACACCAATGCACATCGCAACTAATATCATTTTAGGAAATGCACAAGGCCGTTGCATGTCATTCATAATACACGTGCGTTTGGAGTGAGGTCAGGGTTGCAGACCAGTAAATAGACTGTCATATACTTCGGTGATCATTACATGCACTTCTAACAATTATTCAAACAAATACACACAACTCTCCTAGGTGTATGAGACACACATCAAATTAAAGGTTATTTCATCATCTTTCATTTTCTGTTCAATGTTTGTGGGGTCAACCTAGACTTTCGGGAGAAAATTCTATTCAAAGATGATCACCCCTAAAAGTAGTCCAGAAGGCCTTCGCCATTTTGAAAAAAGGATGCCTACGCTCCATTGTAAAATAGCGCCATTTTAGGGCCTTATTTCATCCAACTTTCACAGAAAATACGAGCTTGCAGTGCTCCACACGGCTTCCATCCTTCTTTTTAAAAACCCTCAAGTTCACGGCCCTCAAAATGCTCTAATACCAGATAATTTAAGGGCATGCAAATTGTGATTTGGCCGGCGTAGGCAATTTCGGGCCTATTTACTAGCTTGCACTCACGGTTCTCCGGTCTAACGTGGGGTTCCTGACCAAGCCTGGTGCGCGTGCTCGAGGCAGGCTCGTTCAAATAAAAGCGAGTTCCGTCCGGATAACGAAAAAAAATCTCCGTTGACGAGACACCCTCTCCATCCCGTTTCATTTTCAACGCGATGAGTCGATCTTCAAACACTACCGCAATATGGCCAAAGACGTAGTAGGCACGGAGCCGGGAGGTCGGTAGGATAACCACAAAAAAAAGGTGGAGCGCGGGAAACGGGCGAGACTGCAGAGGAAATGGCGGGAAAGTAAACATAATTGGCATCCGCTCTTGTCAAACAGACGACCCCTTTACCAACTCGGAATAAATTGGATCTGGAGAGTAGTGTGTTAATTGTATGAAGGAATGTGCTTGTGATCAGCAAAATGGTCAGCTAATTTATTTGCAGTCCGATATGCCGCTTCCGTCAGCGGGAGCACAAGGGTTGACTTGGGGTCAGAATTGTTTAAGTGTCAACACGGGCCGTCTCCTAATGATGTAAATGCAATTAATTATTATTCGATATGCGCTGCAAGCAAATTACTCCAAATACCGGTTCGGAGGCCAAATGTTTGCCTTCATTCAGTCTTCTCTTGTTTAGAGTTTAATTAATAAGTTTGCTCAGTGTTGCTTTCTAGAATGAGGCAACTCGTACCATACTTTCAATGGGGGCGATGTTCAAATCGACGATTATTAACAATATATCGCGGAATAATGTACATAGACCCACAACCAAATTTCTAAATAAACTCAGTGAGTCATGGGAGTCATTACGCCTCTTTATGCCACGACAATAGCGATTTTGTTGAGGGAGCTGATACTTATTATTACCATGGAGCTCCTTGTTATAGGTATAGCTCGATGTTATCACCGTTTAGAATGGACTTGTTTTACGTGTTCCCAGATGGATTCCCTAAATACGAATACCAGTGGGCTGTGTTGTTGGTAGGTACTGTATACGGACTGCAGCTGAACTCCACCGTCGCTAAACTGGACATTTGTTATGTTTTTATTGAATGGAAAATCAAAATTTAAAGATCGAACATTGGGGTGGACGGGTGGGTTAAAATCATTTCGAGAAAAAAAATGAAATTTTATAACATAGAACATTTTGAATGACCCCTAAGTAACTCTTAAGGGAAACTTTCGACCTCTTAACTTGATCAAGAGACTGCACATCGTTTTGGTTCTGGAAATCCTCATCCGGAAGTTTACAAACAGTTCAACAGAAGCTTAGTATGTTCACTCACGCAGAAAGCTATCGGAACGGATCAGCCAATGCGTAAGCCCCTACTTTCAAAGAGGTGTTGTGATTTAAACTTTTTTTCACAAACAAGTGCATGGCCTTGGGGCAAGACAAACGGAACGACCAACACCAACGAAATCGACAGTGCTATGAAACTTCAGTTCCAACCGTTATGTCTTTTGAAATTGAACAAAAAAGTAGAATACTTATCTCGGTGTCTAGGCTTGTTGGTTTCAAACCTGCCACCAAGAAAAAGTTGATGCCACACCTGGGAAGCAGGAATCAATTAGGGCCAACTTGTCAAAGAGTTTAGCTGTTCAAACAAAATGGCTCCTCAAACGGGTGTTCGTGTTATGTTCCGAGGTGTGAAATGTCACCGTTGGCAGTGTGCTGCGAAACGGTTTGGAGGCATCCTTGGAATGGAGCGCCTTTCACGAGGGTTGTCCTATAGGTTTTTCTCGGCTGTGTAAATAACACGATTAGTTTTTCTTTGGGGAAGGGACCTTACTTTTTTGTATGTGCTTGCCGAAGACACTTGGGAGGCGTCTCTGTTATTTGTGTTTTACCGGAGATGTAGTTGTTGATGAGGTCCTTTGCTGTTTTTTGAAGTGTGGTGAGAGGAGTGTGCAACTATATGCCTGGGGCGGTGAGTGAGCTCACGGAAGGTGATGAATAAGAAAAGACGGTAACAATGGACTGGAGGGGGTTAAGAACCATCGGTTGGGGGGGGGCTGTTCCAAACACGGTCCGGTGATGATTCCGCGTTGGTGGTATAAAGTTGGCCGGAACTGATTTTCAAAGTGTTCAATCGCGGCTCGCGAGGGAAATTTGCTGCCCGGATCCCCCGCCCGAGGCTAAACGTGGTTGCAATGAACCCGGTACCAAGCTCCTCGTGATCCGATATAGCACCGCTTTGATCTCGACACCGTCATTTTCAAACAAATTTAGTTCGTTCGCCTCACATGTGTCGTTCACGCTGATTTTTAAGGACTGCAATATTACTAGGACTTTAAGTCGGGCAATGAACTTGCAGAGTTATCATCCGATGTTACCACAAAACGGCATTCTTCATGTGAGAGATCCGATAAAATGTTCTTTAAAAGGCAGTTTCATTTGGCGGCCTCTCTTTGTCGTTAGAGCTGCTTTTGCCATCAGTTTTGACCTTGATTACTGTAAGTGACCTGGTCCGACCAATGAAAGTCAAATTGCATGCAATACAACATTTAATTCCGTGTGTCTAACTTCGAGTTGTTTCTGAGACATCTTAAGCCACCACAGTCAACCTCAAGTCTATTACATATCTGCAGTCTCCGAAGAAGTGACATGAGAATGAACCAAGAGAAAACAAACCTTGTTGTCGTTGTCCATCCCCGGTTACTTGCAGAATTTCTCCTGATTTGACATGGGATTGAGTTGTCAACTTGACTCGACTGCAACTCAGTCATAATTATTATTTGAGTATGTACTTCAAGATCAGTTGAAGCCACTGCGGTGCTATGTTGTCCAGAGGGACATGTATTCCTTAACAAGCCGTTCTGAGTGCTTACAGCCCTCATTCAGCCTATAAACCTCCCCCTTCAAAACATAAGGATGGCCGGTCGATATCACGGGCTCGTCATGCTTGAGTCGAGATTGTAACATCTATCAACCGCTTCATCGAGTATACGATACACACAGCCATGGTCTCCCAAGCTTTATGCGCCTCGGCAGTGTTCAATAATAACAGTAATGACGCGCCACTCGCTCTTTCGACGAGTGTACCTATAGTGTCGCGGTGAGTTCGACATATCAACTCAAAAAAATCATTATATCTTTCCCACTTTCGAAAGCCGCATGTTTCCAAACCCAAACGGATAGTTAAAAAAAACACATTGATTCCCTCTTGGATTCCGATGTCGATGTGCAATCAAAGCACTTGACACAAGAGAGCGCGAGACGACAAACCCATGTTTTCATTCGGCACTCTCCCCCAACCAGTTTTTCTCTCGAGTGTCGTCAAACACGTCCATCACCTAGGATTTTTTTCTCTCTTTGGGTTTCGTTGGCGAGGATTGAGCATAAGAGAGACACTAACCCTTGAGCTGGCTGGCCAGCCATTCACCAATGCCCGCGTTCTAATTTTTTGCCGAGCTTGCGGCAAAGAGAGGGCAAATCGTGATCACCGAGGCGCGCGAGTCGAGAAAAAGGAGAACACTTCACTAGCGCGTGTTACAGTTGCATAGAGAAAAAAAAATGAATTAGTGAGCAGCCTTTTCTGTCTGATCGCTTCGACGATACAAAATAATTCTCACAGTCTGTTACAGTCGCAGATGGCTCTCATGCCCAAAGGCATCATTAAAATGCGGGTTCGAATACGATTATATCTTCTATGTCTCTATCAATGAATCTGATCGTGAAGAAGCGAGAGAGAGATGTAGAAAAGATCATTCCATCCAACTGTATAGATTCCGACAATCTCAGTTCTGCCAATATCGTGCAAAGGTTATCTGTTTTTCCCCAGACCCACTTTAACTCTGGTATCTCTCAGTCCTGGGTACGTTTAAACTTGGACCTGTAATATAAAATCTGACCCTGGTTGTTCCTCAGGTCAAGAAGGACACATTTGACACAGGACACAGGATTTTGCTTGACTTGCTTTATGACTGATTCATTTTCTGTAGAGACTTGCTTTATGACTGATTCATTTTCTGTAAAGACTTGCTTTATGACTGATTCATTTTCTGTAAAATTGCGATAAAATAATACATAGTGGATAATGCATATGGATAAAATAAACATACATGTAGTGTTGATACGTCTTCGGCCATTATCAGAATGAATAATGTTTTAAGTTGAAAATGTACAGACAATTAATGAAATAGATAAAGTACTAAATAGTGGTAACTCTTCTTCGGGATCAGTATTCTGCTTGAACCGAAAAAAATGACGCAAGCGAATGTGCCAAATTGTGTTTGGGAACACAAGAAGCATGCTTTGCGACACACTAGACTAATTTACATAATACAAGTCTTAAATTGATTGATATCAGACGAATTTGATCTCTGAATGTCGCCATTTTGCAACAGCCTAGACGAATTTGATCTGTAATGACGAATATTTTCGACTCGGTGTTCATAGAGAATGACCAACTTTGAAATACCCAAATACCAATACCAAAATGAAATAAAGGGGGAGGGGTAAGACATGACTTCTCATATTTCTACTTGTCATGTAGACCTCAAGTGCGCGAAAACTTTCCATGGACTTGGGCTCAAGTCTTCGGGCTTATTTTCTCAGGTGCCCGTAGTTTCATGTCCTCAATCTTAAAGGATAACCAGCAACACGTATATTTGCGTACACGTCATTGGGGTAGATTTTTTTTATTCTGTGACGTGACGTGCACCCTATTTCGTTTAATGCCGAGCCACTCTAATGCACCCCATGATAGTTAGTCGCCGTCGACGGTCGCTGCAGTGGCACGTGACGCTACTAAAGAGGTCACGTTGTCACGTTGCTGTTGCGACTGTTTACTGTGTAAACTAGATCTATGTCTGTTCGAGGAACAGAACAGGACTTTCCGCTTTATGTTTTTTTAAAATTAATTTGAGCTTTTTATGTTTTGAACATAGTTCCATGACGTATTTAGCTGTTCTTGTAGTTCTCCAGATATAGGACTTTAAAATATGCACCTTTCAAATGACGTATCGGGACCCATGATGACGTCATCATTACGTTGCCCAATTGTTGTCTGTGACACGTCTCTGTCTATTTACGTACCAAGTTCTAACCCAATCGGACTTACAGTTCTCTAGATATAAAATCTTTTTAAATATACACCTTTAAGACTATGTAAATTACGTATGGAATTGTGCTCTTCATATTCTGGTTTAAGTGACTTCACAATTGCTTTCATTCATACCCTCGTTATGCAACCTGCTGCAGACCAGCCTCAAAAGTTCTGACCACGATAGAATGCCTTGGTCCAGTAGTTACGGTGTTTTGGTTTGACTCATGTACGATGGCGCGTGGGTTCGAACCCTGCCAGGAACATGGTGTTTGTGCCCTTGGGCAAGACACTTAACTACAATTGTCTCTCTCCTCCAAGGAGTATAAATGGGTACATGTGAGGGTAGAGAACCTAATGTGCGCTGATATTGGCTGCCACGTGGTCGCGTGACCTGATAAACTTGGGTATAATTGTAAAGCGCTTTGAGATTGTTGATACGATGGAAAGCGCTATACATGTATAAGCATTACAATTTGTTTAATTTTTTTTTTACTTTAGCTGATCAGTTTAGTACCCAAACAAGTGCTTATCATTTTGACTATGTGTGACATTCAACAGAAATCAGGTGCCAGATTTGATCGTAAAATCGAGAGTGATCACGCTGGCAGAACGTGACTTGCCAGTACAATGGCGAATTCTATTAATCGATGAAAGCAAAGGTATCCTTAAATTCTTTCTGTATACAGCAGGCAGCAGTTTAAACACCCCATACTTCTGTCACGTCGGGAATGCAAGCAGTGAAATGCTTTTAAAGATTTAACAGATTTAATGATGGACTGAGTCACATTGAAAGTAATATAAAGAACTGTTGACAGTTAGAGCGACTTTACTTTTTTTTCTCTCGGTGGGGGGGGGGGGCGGGGATGGCTAATCCTCCTTCTAGCGGATTAATCGATTTATCTCTTAAGATGTTGGGGATGAAAGAGCTGATCCGTCTCAGTCCGGTTTAGACAAATAAATGGCCCCAAATAGAATTCCTGTGAATTATAGATTATGTGAGCAATGGAGGTGGACCACGTTCCACACTGCTTCAGGGCCGAATCAACTGTCATTTTGAAAAGAGATTTGCAACGCACATGGTATGTTATGGACAGCGAGGATGCATCTTGCACTTTGTTCAAGATCTTGTCATGGTACACTTACTCCAGTTATTTACCTGACTTTGGGGCTTGTGTTTGGACGAGCGCACGTGTTTTGATTTCCAAATTGGATGCATTAAGAAGTCATGTCCCGTAATTCAATCGCTATAAAAACGGATCTCCCGTAGCGGTTGCCTCCGCACTAAACTTGACATGTAATGGCTGGGTCGTCCGCTATTTCGCATTTCGACAAGAAAAAAATATTATAAATTATTATTTGAAACCAAAGATTCCTCAAAAGTGCCCTAAGCACTGTAGCTCGAAAGCCTGAAGAAGCCTGTAGAGAGAAGACAATGAGAAGAAATTACAGTTTTAGAGGTGGGGGGAAAAGCCCAGAAGAATATTCTGAGGAAAACCCACGGAATCAGGTAGGGACTGAAAACCCAATTCGCATATTGGCCCGGGCGGGATTCGAACCCGGGTCACAGTGGTGGATGGCGAGGAAAGTACCGCTTCGCCAACCTGACTCCCTAGTATCTGTTATGCTCTTTTAGTCACGCACTTCGCTATTTGGAATTCTCTGTGCAAATTATGAACATAAACTTAGGCCATTATGAGCGAAGCTATAGTGACTGGCATGCACTGTGACCTATAACGGTTAAAAAAAAAATTACAAGCATTATTAACTCTAGTTAAAAAAAAAAATGTTTAAAAGTTATTTCATAAAACCTGAAAACCTTTTGTACTTAATCAGCTATAAATTCTCTTCTGTGCTCAAACACGGCAATACACACCAGCAAAATTTATTATATATTGTGAATTTCTTAACAAGGAATTCCTGTCCGACGAATTCAAAAACGTGTACCCTTTAAGCTAGTTCCCACAGTATATATACGGGTTTTTGGATGGCTTTAGTCAGGCGCTCTCGAATTTTCTCGTTGATGGGCAGTAAAACCTTGTGCATGGTTTCCGTCGTTCAGCAACGCATATTCCGTATCGGTTTTATACTCATATAAACGATATTGGATATTAGAATGTGCGAGTCTTGCAGCTGACCAGGAACCTTTGCATTTCAAGTGTATCCTCTAAATACACTCTTCGCTTTATTCAATTAAAATCAGTGCAGTCCTCTGTTGTTAAGATGTGCATACTAATGACGTTTTCCACACAAAATACAGCCAATGCATTTACCGTATGGCAACATGCACATGTACTTTCTCCGGGAAGGTTTACTATAATAGCATTCAAGCTTGAGAGTCTATTTCTGGTGGAATAAATCCATTGCAGACGCACAGCTGTTTAAGTTGAGTCGGGGGGAGAATATTTCGTTTTTGTCTCTTTCAAGATTTCGGTCCACCAGAAATATTTTAGCATTTTAAATGTTATGTTGTTTTTTGTCAAATGTGTATAACTCCAATTGCCGTTGAATCATGTAATTATGACGATTAAAAAATTCGCATACAAAAGATTGAGGAAAAGTAATTTAATGTATTAAAGGGACATTACGGCCTAGAAAGCACCCAATTGGGCTACACAACGCGTTTGAACGTTCTCACAACCATTCTTTAAAAATTGGGCGTTTCCGTTTTACTTTGCGAGCAAGAATTTAGGGGTCAAAATGTCAACTCTCGAAAAAAGAGCTGTTGGGTGCTAGTCTTGAATCCTGCAGCAAGTGTTTTACCATTGCATTGCATTCTGCGGACTTTCGAGAAACAATAATTGTGTATTGGTGCTGTGTGTATTAATGTGTCACACACACAACGTGTACCGTACATTGAATGGATACGGCTGGAAATACGTATAAGTATGCCACAAAATGTCTGCCGCGTCCGATGTAAACACCAGGGGGGATCCGTCTTTTCTCGGGAACGGTAAGACATTAGGTTAGTTTCCTTTCGACCAGACCTTTGAAATAGGATGAGGAAACAATTCAAATCATACAATTTTAAATTGTCTTCTTGCAACGCGAGAATCAATTTTAGCGTATCCGCTCCAGATCCAAAAGAACTCTAATAGTCTAAACTTTCATAGAAATATCAAAATGGAAAGATTTCTGATATGCATTCATACTGGTGTTTATATTGTAGCTGTGCAAGTCACAAACATCTTACACACCGACACTTTGATTTATTATTTCGCAATGGAGAATGTTTTAACCCAGACAGCACATTCTCTACTCCATTATACCGTAAGTCCAAGGTTCCGGGCTTTTTTCCCGTTGATGAGACGTAGCCCGGCAGCCGAGCGTGTTCCGTCGGGACGGTCGTGTGACGTTCATGGCTCGGCTAATTTAATTACAGCAGGCACCCATATTGATAAATGACTTTTATGTCTTGTGCACAAGTGTTGAACATAGTCTACGAAGAGGCCGCAATTACATTAAGTGCATCCTTGAATGTTCTCAACAGCGTTCTGTAGTCCGATATCGGATTCATGTTCTGATTCATGTTCTGTATTGTATGTTTCTCTCTGCGGCGGGTGTTTTTTCTTCTTCTTCTTCTTTCATCCGGAGACTCGAACTTCAACTTTTGGGTTGATAAATGTGGATTGGAAAGGAAGAAAAACAGGTTTATGGAGGTGAAATTGAGTTAAATGGTCCGCGGGACCGTGACGGGGGCCAGGTAATTGAGGGGGTACGACTCACTTCGTTTTCTTTTTGTTCTTCGTCTTCCTCTCGGCAAGAGTGGAGCTTAATGCCCCTTGACGCATGCCTCTCAGACCGGCAAGGTTACTGTTTAAAAAACAAAATCCGAAGCCCCTTTTTTTTATCTACATCTCCCTATTAAAGGCAAACGACCCAGTCGTTAGTTTCTCATCACATCACGGCGGCTGAGCTAGGATCATTTATATCATCATCCGAGCTCGAAGCAAAGGGAAAGATGACGTCTGTGATATTCCACTCATAATTGACGATTTTGATCAAATCAGCCCATGTTTATTATCGAGTACCAGGCGAGCCGGGTCGAAAGTGGAAATTGGCAAAGCCGTAGACGTGCGTGACATTCTGATTTCTGTTTGGAAAGGAAGGGGGTCGTTAATTTGTCGTGTCCCCATCCCCAAATCCATTACCGACTAAAACAAATAGTATAAGCCCTAATCAGAAAAGCCAGTGGTTATAAATCAAGTGTATTTAGGCTAAGTAAGCGCCCAATTCCGCTGAGACTATTTTAAAAACACGACATTAGATCTTTAGAAAGCCAAATCCGTCTCTCTTTCGTCTTTCTCTCTCTCTCGCTCGCCGAGTAGTTTTGATGACATCGGGCTAAAGGTAGCCCTGGGCCAGAAGACCTGATCTGATAAAGGAAAATAACCTTTCGCACTGGCAGTAGACAGTAGACGTTGCCTACTCATAAAGATTAACACTAATGGGACAAACAAAATAAGATCAGGGCCTTTATGGTACAGAGGAGGGGAATTTTTTCACCTTTCGAAATCACGGATGTCCGTTTCATCAACCATTGGCATATCAAACGTATTTTTTTTCACAAACTATCGGCGCGTGTTAATATAAGTTATTATTCGAATCAAAATAGTTCGGGAGGTTTGACTAGCCTTGTGCACTTTATTGGTTCCGTCTCCATCATTGCTAAATAGTTAAAGCGGCGAGAGCATGCAGGTGTGTTTTTTTTTAGGGCTGTTTGATGTGTTGCTATATCCAGGGTTTTTTGTGACATTTAAAAGGGGGGGGGGGCGTTGCTGACATTTTGTAAAGCAAGATATGCGACGTAAAGGGACCCCCTCTTTTGTGTTGGTCTTTTGTGAAGACCTCCTATTTGTTTTGTACACGAATCCAAATTGAGGACCTCTCGGGAATTGGGGACCCTATTGCCTTCTATTGTTCAACGTCCCCTATTGAATGCAGAAACAAAGTCACATACACCCCTATTAACCTTACATACCTACTGTGGACATTCCTTTGTTTTTGTGTAGTTAAGAAAAACCAGCGAAAAAAATCATTTTACTCATACTGTGAAAACTCTTTCAACCCACATTTCTTACTATGATTTCCTTGAGTGTTTCTGTTCGTTTTGCGACGTATAACCCTAACCCAAAAATGCCTCTAAACCGGTTTTCTAGAGAAGGGGAAACCTTGTGTGGACGTGGGGAAGTCCACACAAAGTGTCTGAAAACTGGTTCATGTGGACCTTTTTTGTTGAGAGGTCCACACAGTGAATGTAATGCTTGTACACCAGCAACTATCACTTGTGAACTAGACTTGCCTAAGTCTCTCACTGACTGAGTGTCGCTTGCAAATTAGACTGATCATCTTTCTCACTGACTAACTGTCACCTGTGAATTAGACTTGTACCTCTCTAACTGACTAACTGTCATTGTGAATTAGACTGTTACGTTTAGACTGGTTACCTATCTCACTGAATGTGACTAGGAGCACCTTTACAAGACTTACCTTTTACGAGACATATACCAACTGGGGTTATGGTGCGTGTGCCCTTGGGCAAGGCACTTTGTCACTCATTTGTTCTTCCCACCCAGGAATAAACGGGTACATGTGAGGGCAGAGATAGTTATTGTGGTTGATTTTAGCTCCTTTGGGCTGAAATGGCAGCATCGAGCTGTATCCTCCCCAGGGGGCTGAGATGGTCTTTGGAATGTTTCATTGGCCCAATGAGCAGGGTAATAACGATGTAGCGCCGTGAGCACCAATACTGGTGGATACGTGCGCTTTAAAAGGAAACCACACAAACACAGAATACCTTTTCATGTATAGGATGTAGTACTACACCACACATGCATTAGTCTGGCGCCTCGTGTATCAAGTACTTTCATGATACATGTGTCAAGAGTCCTTGTGGACGGCAAAGGTGGATTTTTCCACCATGTTAATGCTCCAGCTTGTTCTACGAAATTCTTCGCCACTCTGAATCAATTGCATGGACTTTTGCGCCCTTATTGTGACCAGCATTACAAGCATTGCATAGTCTTGTTTTGAAACAAAAGTTTCAGCAGTCTGAGTTGTCCTTTCTCTGAACTCCACCTCCTGTTGGCTCTTCCGCTTCCCAACCAGATCCTTCCAGTAAATCTCATCGGGTATAGGTTAAGATTCACGACCGGTTAGTCTAACCTTCGCCCCGTCTGACTGTCGCCGTTGCACCAGCCATCCAACGCGCCGTCTCATGTTGTCACAGCTTGTCCCGTCTGTTAACGCTCGGCAATTAATACCCTGTCTTTTGTATGTGCGTTAATACCTTACTGGGGAGGAAAACGGTCATTTTTTTTCTGTGATAAATGTTGCAAGCGGAAGGAAAGTCGTGCCAAACGTCGACCGCGTTTGAGGCGCTGTTCCTAATTTGTTTGTTTAATTTTTTTTTGTCAGCAGGCATTTCAAAGAAAAGAAACAGTGACGTTATACACGACGCCGTATCACGCCATAATCGACGTGTAACGTCCAAAATTGTTTAACGTTTTGCAAAACAAGATCTTCAATCTTCGATCTTCAGCCTTTGGTCTGTCCCTAGCATCATGGTATTATATGTACATGAACAAGACTGTTTATGCCAAATTTCAATTTACATCAAGCTGATGTTCCATAAACACATCGGGAGCGTATGAAAACAAACAAAGAGCTAAATCTGTGTTTAGTCAATGACATTTGCCATCTGCGCTAAGTTTACATTGTGGGTACATGTACTAAATTTGCAATGTACACGTATCTCGGTCTCTAAATTTGTTTACTGTCAAAATGTGTTTAGATTCCTATTAAAGTCGCGTGCTGGACATTTCAGTATTCCTTTTTTTCCTAAGGCAACAAATATATACAGAAAAAAACATATATGTTGCTGTTGAGACCGTGCATCATAACCCCATGCATCGACATATTATTTTGGCATCTCATGAGGGACGCCAGATACTGACTTATATATTTTGGTCATGTAGATTTTTTAAGCAAATTAAATTAGTTGCTTGGTAACCGAACCACTTTCAATAGGAAGTCCGGTATAAAAACGGTTACCAGTCCTTGCGGCTGGCATAGGCAATAGTGGCGTGCTGAAAGCAGCGGAGATCAGTCATTGCGTTGCAACGTTGAGCAAGTTCGGGTGAAGACCATTAGTCGACTAGTGACCGATTAATGACGTAACTTACGCCTGCGCACTAATAGCAACGTGCGAACACCTCTAGTCAAACGATGATCAACACGTTATTAAAAAAACTTCTTGGTCCTGGCTCATCGTAGTGCTTTATGATTCGTACGGCTTTTGGTAACCAGCGATGCAACTATGCTCTGTGGTCCGGTTCCAAATAGTCGACTAGATTAGTCCAACCATCTTCGTTCGAGTAAAGTTTAGTCAAACTCATTTAACCATAGTCCTCGCCCGAACTTGCTCGCTCTTAGACGGCTTCATCAGCCTGTGATATACACTGTCTTGACCGGTGTCCGTGCAAACATCAGCAGATCAGATTGTGTGGTGTTTCATTAGGGCTTTAGTCATTTGAATTGCAGGGAACCAGTCGCTTTTCTTCAATCGATTGAAACCTATTAATCAGACTCGCCTGTCGCCGAATGCCGTATAAAGACCTCCCTTCGCCATTTATTAGAAATGTCAGATTGTCAGACTGTGTTGAGCCGGTTCAGTGGCCCTCGTCGTAAGGATTCCCCAGGTCTTCTAAATGACTAATGACCTGTGACGAAATACGATTTCACCTGGCTAAACCAACCAGTTGATCTTTGGGGACTGATAGATAAAAAGTCCATGATTGTTATTTTTATTTGCACATGGCTTTGTGTATTACCACTAATATGGTATCTTGCGTATTACAGGTTATGAAATTGTAACACAAATTCAGAGAACACGAAACAATGCTATTATCGTCGGGGGGAGTTGTTCATTTCATACCATACTTTCCGTTGCGAAGTTTTTTTTACCGTCAGACCCTAACGAGCCCAAAAACCTTTCACCAAGCAGTTACACATCACTGTTCCGACACACCTATGTTCCGACACACCTATGTTCCGACACCCCTATATGTTCCTGCTGCACATCTTCCTAACCCTTATCTTAATCTTAACCGGGTATAACACAATTTTATTTGCGGGTTCTCGGAACATATATTGGAAAATAGGGGTGTCGGAACACAGAGCAGTCACCCACCAAGCAACATTCAGAGAAGAAATAACTCGATGAAGCTACATAATCTCTACTTAAATTAATTACTATCACCCCTTAAAACTGGAACATGTTTCTCCGACTAACCGAGAGAAAAAAAATCAGAAATACAAACATCAAGTGTGAGTTTGAAATGCTTCCATACCGTTCTCTCCATATGAAGCAACCTGAGGCGACGTTAACACCTTTCAAAGCCAAAAGTACAAAGCAAAAACCTTCTTTTCATAAAGGCCAAATTCAACTGTCTCCAATGCACGACCTTGATATCGACCGACTGCTTTGATACTGCAGTCGTATGTCTTCTCGTGGCTTCTGTATACCATTCATTCCTTTATTCTCCATCATTTATTCTGGAAAGTAATTTCATGTTCTGTTTGTAAAGGTTTCCCATTCTGCCTATATACAAAAGCCCGTGATAACATGCAAGTGTTTAGTATGGTTAGTCCGGCAGATAGGTGATGGGATTGTGCCATATAGAATATAGAATATAGGTAGAATAACAAGCAACGGCAGCCATTTTGAAAATTGCCTGTTATTCTACCTATATTGTTTTCAAAGGACAAATCTGCGATGGCCCTATAGCCAAATATCTTTCTCATGACATTCCGTGATTGTGCCAGATGCCATGCTTGTTTCATCAAAGGCACAATACCCCCAAATATTTCCCATATCTGCCCCAGTAGGTTCAAATGGTATTCAATAGATAAGATCATTTTGGTTACAATCAACCGTGCTTCAGGTTGGATATAGGTTTAATATCGCCAATTTAAACGGTTTTGTGATTGTGATTTTATTGTGCATCTATTAAATCATCATATTGAATCAACTGTCTTGGAAATGAATATGGTGGAAAATGAAGAAAGGTACATTCCAAATGAGACAATAGTCTTGCACATTATCCTGTTCCTGATCACCTCAAATTGTAAACGAATTGTTGTTATTTTCTTCTTTCTAATTAACCTGGATTTTTAGTGTACGTATCACTAATTTCCTTGTCCTTCAACTCTAGTAGCATGCCGATAGAGAAAGATGTTCGTATGCTATATCAATTGACATATCCTCCAAAAATCCATGTCAGTCGTTGGTAAAACATTACAGCACTGTTTAATTATAAATGCACGTTTCTATCTATGTACTTGTCGACAAGTTAGGTATTATGAAGTATGCTAAAGCGTTATACACGGACACCAACTTCCCTTGAATATCCATCATTTCAAATAATATATTCACAAATTCTATCCATATGTATTTTCTGGATCTACAAATATATGGGTCAAGAGTGAGGACTGTTTGGGCTGCAAAGCGACTGCGATACAGGCAAAGAAAATAACAACCACATAGTTGACCCCTTTATACGTGCAGCAGTATCAATGTTGATAAAAAAAAATATCCGAGACACCGAAATCGGACTCTGAAGAAACACGACGAGCCGAGAAGAGATTTCCATTGACCGATTTCTCCTCATTTCCTGCACTCGCTGCATAACTAAAGCCCGCGAGGTACGCAAGAATCACTGCAATTCACGTCCGTCCGATCGACAAAAATTTCCCGGTCTTTAAATGAGGAGTCTCGCTGAAGGAAAAAAAAAAACCTGCGCCGGCGTTTAATCACGCCCGTGCGCGCCCTATTATGCAAAATATAGCTTACCCTACCCATGGCCCCCAGGCTAACAGTGCAGCAACTATTACCGTTCTATGCGATCAGCATGTTGGTACAGTCAGTCTATGGCTTCTCCCCATAATCTCGGTAGACGTGGAAAGCTTGGTGATAAAATACCACTTTTATTTGGAGGGGTGGATAATCGAGGAGAAATTGAAGAAAATTATGGATGACATTTTGACTTGGAAATCTGCAATTGTTCACATTCTCAATGCACGTAAGAATTAGCTTGAATGCTTTTCGCTTTGGGCCGTAGTCACTCCAAGACGAGTAAAAAACAAAAAGAATTTGTTTTTGCCGAGCAAAATAACGTAGCGAAAACAGTAATTCCGTGGGTGGATTTTTAACAAGACCACTCGGCAGTAACTTCCGTGGTGATATATCAGACTGGGACATTGGGTGCCGAAAAACATGCACAACGCAATCATGCCTGGTCTTTGGGTGACACAAATCATAATCCCCCAAAATTGTCATGAGGCAAACACAAGGTCCTCAGTATTCCACCAACAAAGTTTGCACCTGTGAGGGAAGCCAAGTGATATCAATTTAAGGCCAAAGACTAGTCAGACTGGTACATGTCCAACCATGGTCCAACTGTTGGAAAAGATTGCCTATAGAAAACTGTGTAGAAATAGAGACGAGTACCAGACAAGCCAGATGTTTCTTTTGGCACAGTTGATTGATGCAGTATGCTGAAGGGTTGTCGGACTGGTTGTTTCAGGTGCCAGTCTATTTTCTTGTATTGCATGTTTTCAATACCTTAAGTTTTGGGACTCTCATACACAGTATTGAGAGTCCCAAATTTTCGGACAAGTGATATATCACAAGGAATATTTCAAACTCACAAAAACAAACCGGTTTTTACATCCGCAAAATACAACATTAAATTCACTGTTGTTATTCTTACTGAACGCCACAACACAATTCTCCAGAAAGAAAAAAGTCGATATCCACCGAAACCTCGTCCGATAAGAAAAGTGTTCCGTCTTTCTTCGCTTGGAGCCGAGACATTCAAATCAATACCATAATTGCTCCGTAAACATCCAGTGCATTTCCAGCTTTGCCGGAGTAATGATTTATAGCACCTTAATGTAGGAGAAATATTGAGACTCGCAAAACAATTAATGTTTTCTTCAATTTTTTAATCGCAATCTCGCACGACGACAGAAAACCACCGGGCCTATAGTTTGACAGGCCTGGGGGCTGGGGGAACCGAGCCTCTCAACACGGGGGAATTCGCTCCCGCCGCCTCGCGCTCCGTATAGATTTATCCTTCCTCTTCCTACGGGATCAGTGCCGGTTAACCCAATTATAATATTGATGTTACCGGCGATATCTCATTTCCTGCCTTATATACGCGAGGTAACCGAGTTTCGCCGGCTGACCGTACCGCTTAATCTCGTCGTTGGTATACCGTGAGCTATAGGAGCTGAGAGGCGGCGACTTGTAGGTCGTAACAGTGTGGCGTGATAAGGTCGAAGGGTGCGGGTAAATCCAACGCCGCATGTATTGTGGTAGCCTTGAATAAAGATGGATACATTTTTTATGATTTCATTAGGTTTTGCACGATGGTGCGTTGAGCAGACATGATGCGGTCAATAAAAGTCAGCCTGCACAATATACGGTTGATGTTGTCATCACACAGTGATGCATTGTGGGTCGATACAAGCCTAGATTTCGGAATGAGCGTCGTTTTATACAGCAGCCATGTTTTGTTTGGTTCCCTGACGAAAAGCGACGGCAAAGGGTTTGATTTCTGTATAGCTGGTTTACTGCATTATAAAGCATGGGAATCAATCAATCAAATCGAATCAAATCAAATCAAAATCAAAATCAAATCAAATCAGTTTCGTTATCATGCAATGATGCACTGCAGCAAATGGCAATCCAGATACAGCAGTCATAATTGTATGGTTCTCTGACTACCATGCCGAAGCGTATTTTGAAATACCATTCCGGTGCTTTATACCGTTTCCAAAACTGTATTTAGAGCTACGGCTACGACTTTTGTTGGTAATGTTTCCAGCCATAGAACTATCGTAGAGACAGTAGCCCTAGACCAGCGAAACGTTCAATACATCATATTCATCGTGTTCCCTGAATGTATTTTATATATTGTAAACAGCTTAATGGGACGGTGCCAGACTATTCATGCGTCCCAAGCCTCACTTTTTTTAATGTGGCTTAAAACATTAGGGTGTTTTTAATCCCAAATTTTAAATTATTTATCAGAGCAGACTAGTATTAATGTGTAATTTACTTTTATTTCGTTGCTGTCATTGTCGGTTCCAAAAATGAAGATTTTACCTCGCTTTCAATTTAACACTGCCGACTCGTGAATAAGGCATAATGCAGTTGCGACACTAGGCTTGTGCTTATGTTCAATAGTGTCAAAGTTGAGTGTATAAAATCTGCTGAAACGATGTACTGGGCAGCACAGTTTAGGATGGTGTAGTTAATTTACTTTTAGAGGAATGTAATATTGTATTGCTATGAACAGCAAGTACAACAACACATTATTAGGGAGGACAAGTGGTTTGACTGGCATGTTATACAGAGAACATCGAACACGCGCCATGTCGGAGCATGCGTGCGAGCCGGTTCATTTAGCGCGCGTGTTCAAACACCCAGTCTCGCGGGGATCAAACGGGGTAAATTACGAGGGACACGTGACAATTTGTACTCGAGCGCTCCCGTAAATTACGCGACAGGCTCGCGCGCGTGATGCATACAATACAGGCGCAAGTCGGTAGCAACTGTACACGATTTTTTTTCACCCACTCTTCTTCCAGGATTCATTGCATCGTTAAAAGCAACAGCATTATTGACTGTGTAATAGTGACAGTCGACGTTGAGCACGTAATAATATGATTGCATAGACCTGTCTATCGCCACTTCGATAGCAAAACAGCTGCAGTCGGCGTAATTCGAGACTCTAAGCGAGGGAGTGTCAGCCTCAGAATTTTATTCTGGTCCATTTCTGTTTTTAAATGGGGAGAAACCTTATATGATAGCAAGGATGATTTTATTTTTCAGTAGGCAAAGTGTTTTCAGTGTTTGGTTTGTCTCGGGTTGCATCAGCTTGAATTACAACCCGCGTATGAAGACACGTCCCTTCTTAGGCAAAACCGATTTGAAAAGCCGCGTTAGTTTGTTTGAAATGTAGTCTACAGCTCTCTTGCAAGACAACATGTAAGCTTCAATATCAAATCTCTATTTTTTTTTTACAATACCGATCGGTGAGGAAAGCGGTCTAGTCATCTTTAAAAAAAAAAATGAGTAGACAGTGTCTATTTTTGGGTCTCCTTTGTATATGTTTGAGATTGTATGCCATCCAGATTCAAATGCCAGTATTCAACCGTACAGGTCTTCCGTTTTGGTTTAAAGAGGTTGTGGAATGCTCCAAGACATTTCCGTCATTTCCGTCATATGTAGCCTAAGGTGTGATGAAATAAAAACGACTATTGTTTCTGTCATAAAATGAGTACAAAAGGTACTTTTGAGAGCTGTTTTTCAGGTCCTGTTTCGACCCGAACGTGCAATTTGTGTAAAAGTCGTCGTTGCGGGCAGCAAACAAAACACAGTAAATCGTGACGTAATAAACAGGACTCCCGATGCAGAGTAGCATAAACGAGTCCTTTTACACAAATTGCACGTTCGGGTCGAAACAGGACCTGAAAAAGAGCTTTCAAAAGTACCCTTTGTACTCATTCATGACAGACACAATAGTCGTTTTTATTTCATCACACCTTAGGCTACATATACCCAAAAATGACGGAAATGTCTTCGAGCATTCCACAACCACTTTAATAAAAGAAGATTTACGGCCTGAAATTTAAAGGCAATATACAACGTTTACAAACATCAAAAAACAAAACTACCAAATTATTATGAAATACCTACTTGACTGTACCTGACCAATAGTCTCAACCATCCTGTTAAATCATGGCATCAACGATGGTCGGCTGACCATCGTTGGATAAAATAAACTAAATAAAGACTGTTTTGTGTAGAACTGCCTCCAATTTACCAAATTTAGTTAGTCCACACATCAATCAATTAATTGTTTCGTTTGATTGTATACATTGCCGCCATTTTGGAAGATGTCTCCGTTTCTTTGGGGGAGCATAAATGTAACCCAGAAATGATCGATGCAACAGACAATCTACTCATGCCTATCCTAATCAAAGCTCTGCCCTCTTTTTTAAAGGTGGCAGTCATTCACGCCTGTCGGCAAATCGCTGAGGTTTCATTAATTTTACACTTCCTGGAGATACGCCGACAAAATGGCGGCGGGCATTCTCGTCTGGAAATCGGTTCCCAGCGCCGGTGCAAAAGAGCAACTGATGCAGTCGCGTGATCGTTAATGCAATTTTCCCCGTTTCGTCCTCGCAGGGACAGATAGCCCTGTATTATTCAGACGGCTTGGTTTTCACTGAGTAACGAGGCCTTGTTTTTTTCCAATGCCGTTGCTACCCGGTAGGGCAGGAGGACATTTCTGGTTGCCGCGCTGCACGTAAATTACCACGGGTGTGTGTTTTTTTTTATTACGTGGCGCATTCTTATTTGTCCCTCTCTCTTGGCGTAGACCGGCACGGCGCTAAATAAGTCATAGCGTCTACGGAGACTTGAACGGCCAGACGGCGAGCTGCATGAGGATGTGTTGTCCTCGTGAAGTGGGTTAATCTCCGGGTGCAATCACCAGTGTGAGGAAGGGGTTGTTCTATCATAGAGTAACTGCCACGAATAAGTAATTTTGGAGCACTTCGTGCCTTACCATAATATATTCCCTTCGTGAAATTAAAATGGAAACACAAGTTTTTACCATTCCAATAAGTCACTTTGCGGTAGAAATGTATTGTTTAGTTTCACTGCTGAAGTAAAAACAGTTTAGGACAAATCCTGACTATTCGAATAACATTCCCTCCGTGGAATTAAATTGGAAACACCATTTTTTAACATTCCAATGGGTCACATTTTTGTAGAAATTAATTTTTGTATAGAAATGTATTTGTGAGCTTCACTGCTAAATTAATAACAACATTATTTTAAAACGTTTTAGGACAAATCCTATGACTATTCGAATAACAGAGCCATAATGAATACTTGGTATAAAAAAACACCTCAGCATAATTTTAAAAACAAAATTCTACTCTGGATGGAGAGTTCTGCAAAGCTGTCAATATCAATAACATGTAATTGAAACTGACAGAATACCGATAATTTTCCGTGAGCGTACGAAAAGTCGAGTGCATACATGCGTGCGGTCTTTTGCGTTATTTGCGCGGATCGATGCACCTGTAGCGTCGACATGTTAAAATAAAAATGATGTGGTATAAAATATAAGTAGGACTGCGGAAATACTGTGACCTAGAAAATGTCGCATACAAAATTAATATCACGTATGGAGCCATAATAATTCACCCACTCGAATGATGCTCGAATGTTGAAATAGTCTGCGGCACGTGTGGTTCTATTTTTTTCTGCACGAAACTCTCCATAAATATAACTTTTTGTTTTTTTTTCACATTGGTGATAGATATTAGGCCAAAAAAAAAAAGTCTCCGGTTTCTGGTATGCGCGCGCGTCGCCGTAGCCATGCGCGTCGGCAAAAAAAAAAAAATTTTTTTCAATAGTTCAAAACCGCAAAACTCACTGGTTTGACTGGAATTCTGCTGCTGCACTTGCTGCTGTTTTTTTTTTTTTTTTAGATGGGGTGGGGATCGGATCGAAGATTTATGCCTCTCTCTGCTCTCATATATTTGCCATATTTTTACCAGTCGTCCATTTGCATTCATCAGCCGCCAAAAAAAACAAAAAAAAAAAAAAAATAAAAAAAAAAAAAAAAAAGCGCGTCCCCGCACCACTTTTACGGCAAACCTCACCGGAGACTTTTTTTGGCCTTTTTGGCCTTAAAGGATTGTACATTTGCTGCTTTTGCTGATGGATGGAATTGGAAATGGGGTGGGGTATATAGCAAATATAGTTACACTGACTTTTTTTTTTTTTTTTTGAGGGCTTTGGCTAAAAAAAAATAAAAAAAAGAAATTTTCCTGTTTTCCTGTACTCTGGTTCCAAGAAGCAAACAGAGAAGTTTACAATTGTTTAGGTGTGGCAAGGTCAGGTCAGGGAACCTGTCTAGCTGGCTTAGCTCCGTTCATAGGTTTGTAATCGATTGCAAAGAAGTGCAATGGTCAGTGGGGCCAGTATTTGAGAAAAAAAAAAAAAAGCCCCGTTCCGATCATCAGCCGATCAGCGTTACAAAAAAAAATACTAAAAAATACCACTTTCCTTGAAAATGACAGTATACCAGGTGCTTTTATTTTACAGGATGCTTTACACATTCATTCACTAACAACATAGCAAGGTTTTTTTATTGATGTTGTTTGTTGTTGTTGTTTTTTTATGTTTCTTAAGTAAGGTGTATGAGTATTTGTAAAGCATACAAAACAATTTCATTGAGGTTTTTTTTTACGGTTCTGTACGTGTTGTGCCGTGTCATTGAGTTTATGTAAATTCATTTATAGCAATTTCATGAGGAGCGGATTAACGCACGGGCATACAGGGCCCGGGCTCAGTGCCTCTGACATTCTGGGGGCATTCCAAAAACCGCTTTCCACAGTTCGTCTTTGAGTCAGAAAAAGTCGCTCCAATTGGAAAAAGTACATTAGCTGAACAAAATGTAAATTTCAGGTTTCCCCATAGTGCATTCAGATTTTTGGTCGGAAGGGGGGGGAGACAAAATTTGTATTTTAAATTTTCTGTAAAAGTCCCGATTCTGTTTTAGCTGCGGAAAGCAGCTCAACAAATGGTCGTGTCTCTCTGTTAGTTGGTTCGTTGGTTATTTAGTAACAAACGTCAGCAACAGCCTGTCATGGCTATAAATCACCTGAGGCCCGGGTATATATCAACTCCTGGCCCTCAGGCCACGCCCGGCCCTCTGTTGTTCACTTTAATGGGTCTCCACTGACCGCCTACCAATTTATGCCTGGAATATTGGATCACTATAGTCAAAAACCTGGTAATTGTACCGAAAACACTACTTCTGGAAATAACACTCAAGTCGCACATGCATGAACACAAATGCGTTTGCCCGCAGCCTCCGAGATCATTTCGAGCTTGTTCGTTTATAAAGGGTTTAATGCGGGGAAGTATTCCTAAAGTAGCGGATGAGCTAGCGTTTTCATTTTCCTAAAAAGATAAATCACCTGGACAGCTCACCTGTCCGCTTGAACCACAGCGACAGGTGCATGGGTCCCGCTGACCATGCAGGTGCTGCCTAGAGCGACCGTGGACTTGGCTTCAATTGCCCGTCGGTTGCACTGCATCGGTCGGTGGGATTACATAATCGCAGTGCCGAAGATATCTTCAGCCACTATTTGGTATTTATTACAGACACTTCTCACCGTGGCCAAGCCCACTACACTGCACGATTCCTATCACCATTTGGGGGTCAGTGACTTTTCTATACACCTAGACGGAAGAGCGAGGATAGTCATGCAAATCCTGTGTAAGCTAATATACAACCTTGCCTGCAGTGCCGCTCTCGCAGGAGAAAATACAGACAGGATCTTCATGGCCACTGTTCTTATTGTCGGTGATATCCCAGCGGTCATTAAACTCAGTATACAGGGATGAACGTTTGTGTAGAAGACTCGCATTGCTTCTAAAAGGCAACTCTGCATCCCAAATAGCAACGGCAAAGGCAATAGTATAGCAATATAAAAATAACTAAGTGGTAGTAGCAACAACAATAGGCAAAATATAGCTATGCCATAGTAAACGCAATAGCAAAAGCAATTTAGCAATGACTAGTAGCGATGGCAAAATAAATCGTTAACGAAATAAGTGTAGCAGTAACATCAGCAACAGCAATAGAAACAGCGTGGGTAATAGCAATGACATAGGCATACCAGCTAATTGCGAGGACAATAGCAGTAGCGCTAATGATAAACCTAGCATAGGCACCTGTGCAGTAGAAGTGTAGCAGTAGCAATACCTACAGCGTTCGAAATTAGCGGTAGCCCGCTAGCCCATAGAGCACTATGAGCTCTATAGCTAGCCAAATGCTAGTCAAAACAGCGGCGGGCTCGTCAAACTATTCCTTAAGTAGCCCAGCTGGCGAGTGAACAATTATTGGGATACGGCAAAGATGAACGTACAGGAAGAAATAAATCATACAATTCAGAAAGAAAACCCCATCAATTTGTGTCTGATTTTATCAATTGATTTAAAGGTAAAATTATTTGATCTGTTTATTAAAAACACTGACAAAATTGCCTCAGAATTGAGCCTGAAAATACGCCATTTTGTATTTGAGATAAGAAAAAAAATGCTGGCTAGTGAAAATGCCCGCAGGCTAGTTAAAAGTCTGTTTCAGTAGCCCGGCTGGCTAGTGAACAAAAAAGTTAAGGTTGAACCCTGAATACCTATCGAAGTTGATACTTAAGGTAGTCTGTCATCCTATATTAAAAGATCCTATGCTGTCTGTCTGTCTGTCTGATGTCTGTGTGTCACGTTTTTTGTGAAAGACCTAAAGAGTGTCCTCAAGCACAAAATGCAATGGTTAGATAGAGAGGCTTTGGTATTGTGTGCAGGCCCTTAAATGGTATATAATGCTCAAATTCCACTGTCCTCTACAGTCACGGTTGGCACGTGAAAAAACATGATTTATTTCTTTTGTTTTGCTTGTTTGGCACTTCAAACCTTATCGCTATTTACGCAAAACATAACGTTGATGCTGAAAACATGTAATGGAGTGAAATTGCTTCACCAAGGCTAACCACGCCCACTTGGGGTCAACATTCAAAAATTATTCAGGTCAAAGTAAAAATTAGCTTGCAAGTCATCAAAACAAACTAAGTTGGTTTGAGTGTCCTGAAATTAGCAAACACTTCAGCAGTGACTAAAATAGCGCAAGTTCTTATATTTCATGTTACCTTCCATTATCATAACATCATCATAATTTAACCTCGGTTTTGGCTAATGGAGTGCCGTCGCTAATAAGGTGAACCTAAACTTGATTACTTCTGTTGATTAGATTGCCTGATGTCCAATCTTGAAATGGCGGTCTCAGATGGTAAATAAACGTAATGGCCAATTAACATCATGTGTTCATTTGCAAGGACGCAATTAACGCTGGACATTGGGTCTCAGGGTCCGGCAGTAAAAGTATAGTGTTTGTTGCAAAATGACTGGTTGGGTCAGGTTGACGTTGCATGAAGAGACCGGTGACAGTTTCTCAGGATTGTTTCACAGGATCGCAAGCTTGATATGACACGTCTACACTTAAGACTGGTGTAAACTTGGGAATTACCGGCTCACACTTTGCAACTGGAAATGAACAACCTACTGAATTAACCGAATTAATGAGACACTTAAATTTTAGCTCGGTAGGATTGAAGACGACAAGCTGCTGGAATTGTATGCTACTGACTCTGAACTTATTGTCTTCTCTAATTCTGCAAATGTTCTGGAGTAAACACCTGTGTCAGAGAATCCGTTTTTGTCGGATTGGTTTTTCGTCAGTTGTGTGTTGGATATGCAGTGGTCACAATGCAACGACTGATGATGAACAATCACTAAAGATGTTGCATTTTGGTTTGAAAGAACGTCCACCTTATCTAGTGTTTTCGAATGATTAATCTTCAAGGAATTGATTTTGCCTCAGCAGAAGCATCTGATGAAGTTGGAGGGTTATATAAACAGGCAGTTAGACCAAGCATGATGACAAGTGCCTGTGCAAAATTAGTACTGAACAGAAACACCAAGATTACAAGCATCGTGTGCTGCATGTTGCCTTTGGATGGACCCAACACGACTACCTCGTCATAGCCGTCCCTGGTGAAGTCTTTTCTCACCTTATCAATCCCGATATAAAGCTGAGGATCTGCAAATACTATTTTGGACAGTCAGGATCCATTATCTCTAGCAAGATAGCTCAAGCAGGCTTTACCGCATTTTGTCACGTCGGTTATCGGGAAAACCGTCTTCTTGAAGAGACCGTAATCTTTGAGATCCGGCACGTAAATACCTTTCCTAGTGGCCATCGCGTGCTATCCTTCTAAACGAGACAATTGTAAAATCATGGTGTTTACGAAAGACTTTAGGTACGGAATCAAAAGATATCCAGTTTTGATTAACGCTTGAGGAACAGAAAACAACATTAAGTTAAGGTGCTCGTCATTCCAGACGCCTGCCATAACCATCAAATTTAACCCTCTCAGAAAAACAAGACATCGCTATCGACGTGGCCGATCAACCGGCAGAAAATGACCACGTACTCATAACTGAACCCTTGCCATCTGCAGCTCTCAAAGGCTCCCAAGGGAACGTTTAATGGCCGTGTTATCCGTTGTTAAACCCCGGCGCTAAACTGCCATCTTGACGTTTTCGCGCCGATTTTATGGCGCGTGCGTCATGCCTGCGAATAACCTTTTGTATGTTTTTGAAATGAGTAAAGTATACTCTTAAATTTGGCCTTAAGTGAATACAACAAATGCATTGGAGCAATTCTATCAATTCCCCAAGGTCGTTAGAGATGCGCAGGCAGTCTACGGCTGGAGATACGTGAACTATAAACAATGACTCATAAGTCTTTCTCTTGAAAGAGACATTCAATAGATACAACAAGCTGATTAATTCCCAACCACTTTCACTGTCTTCATTGCTTGAGTGCTGTGATTATTCAGTAAGTGTCATCGGAAGCTGCTCTAGCTTACTAAAAGCACAGCCAGCTTCACGGGATGCCCAATTGTGTTTGTAGGGCAGAATAACGCAGTGAGTTTATTCAGTCGCGTCAGGTACGTAGGTCATTGCACCCGGCGGACGCGGGCAGTGTCGGACCCAGCGTCCCGCCGCGCCCGGTCGTGGTGCCGCGGAGCTAGGCCCAGCTCACATTGAACGACTGGATGATGAGAACCGATAAATATTTCACAAGCCCAAATCGCTTGGGATAATACTCGAAAGATGATATCAACGGCTAGATGACTGGTCAAGTACCAACGGTAAAGAAATTCTTCAACAACTTGAGAGACTAGAATATTAAAAACTCTGAAGGTGTCATGTTCCGTTTTGACAGAAATGACAGTTAGGTTGTTCCAATTAGCGTTAGATTCTGTCAGCTTGAGCTACCTCGACCTAGATAAACCGAACTGCTTCACAGAATACACATTGTTTTGAAAATAACACCAACACTCGAAATCACATCAGTCTTTTGTAAAGCATTACATGCATGCTGAAGGCAATATAATATGCAGAACATTGGATCGATAGGATTCTCAGAACTACTGTATTTCTGCATTACTATGTACTTTAACTTCAAGGAAATATTGTGGCTACCTCCCTGCTCTTATTACACTGATTGCAAACCTTTGCTCGTGGAGACGTCCTTAACGATTATACAGTTAACTGAAGCGTTCAACTGAACCCGAGTGTGTAATTTCTCATTTTGAAAACGATTACCGCTGCCTACACCTAGGATTTTGTGCTTGATAGCACCTGGGAGCGTAAGCAGACCGGAGTGTCCACTTCCACGAAGAAACTTTGAACAAGAAAATGTTATCCCGACTTTTAGGTCTACACATTGTTCTCTGTGTTGCGCTTTTCCGGTGCACTGTGGGGAGCAAACACCAAGATGACCAAGGTAGCTTAAGCCGAGCCTGTTTTGAAAAAACAACCACCTAGCCAAACAAAAACCTTTTCACAGTTTAAGAGATTGTTTCACTTTGTTTTACCACACTGTTGTATGGGATCTTAGGCGAGTCTTTATAGTTATCAACTCTAGCCAGTAGCGGGTCTAGGAGTGTTAAGTGGGTGGCTTGGGTGTTGAATTACAAGCAAACGGAGTCCAAAGTATTTAAGCAATGAACCGAAGCTGGAAAATATTAAATGAAAGTTATCTGAAAGGAAATTGAGATTCTTTTCCAGGAAAATATAAATAGCTAACACAACGGACAGAAGCATGTGGATGGTTACCCATCCGACCTTACAATGGGCCCACTGAGTCTACCACTCTATACATCAAAAGTTTACCGTTGAAAGTGACCTGCTTGTGTAATATTTAATGCCAAGATTTTTTTTTCACAAGACTTTCTTAACCTTTACACTCGAGTATACCGCCTCTTTGCATATAATAAGCCACGCCCACACATTAGGGAAAGCAACACCTACTAAGTCTAAAAAGGATTTAAAGGTAATAAAAAAACATGAAACGCAAGCAAATTATATATTAATGACTGATGTGCAACCCCCTTTAAAAAAAAAATGGCAAGATCCAAGGTTGGGGCAAAATCTGAAAATTATTCAACCCAGTCCGTCCCTCATCACAATGCTTGTGTACCAAAAGACCGCACACAATAGTTGGGTCTGATGTTTGATGAATGAAATTAATGTTTTGAGACACCAAAATGTTATTTCTTTGCAGTTCTGTACGGCGGCAACGAGCAGAAGCTGTACGAAGACCTGATGCGGAACTACAACAAGAAGGTCCGCCCCGTCTGGAATTCCTCCACCGTCATCAACGTCAGCCTGGCGCTCTCCGTGGTACAGATCCTGGAAATGGTAAGTTTCTGCATTCTTAAAGCTATAGTCCATCATTTGCAGCCATCCGAAAAGTAACTGGCGTAATTACAGTTGAAAAACAAACTTGGTTGAAAGATAGTAAGGGAACTAAACTCCCTGTGAAATTATTCTTTATGGGAAGCTGTCATTTTGAAGTAATCAACGCAAGAAGGCATTTCTAACGGTGATTCTTAAGAAGCACCCGTAGGGAAATTTAAATTAGTAGTTCGTTTTGTTATTCAGCGCAGCGCGCACAAGTATTGGAACGACGCACACGCGCGCGCGGTTGTTATAATTCGTCGGATCAGTGCGCGACGCCGCGTATAGCTGCAATTCAAAACAATTCAAAACATGATTCAGTAACTTTTGATTTGAAATTGAGTTCTTAGAATGCTGTTTTTCTCGGAATGTACAGCTGAAGCTTAGCTGAAACTTCATCAGGTTAGTTGTTCAGTATCCTTCATTAGATTTTGAACTCCTTTGTTGCTTCAAACGAACAAAATGCACAAATTACAAATGATGGACTGTAGCTTTAAAAAAGGGGGTCTTATTTGACTCGGATTCCGGGTCATATTCAACATGATACTCTTCAGGTTCCAAATGAGCTTGTCTGGGTCAGAATATCCCTTTTTTTGTCAAAATGACCAAGATAATGATCTCCAAAAGTATCATTTTGACCCGGTCAAATTTCGAGTCAAATCCGACCCGCGGACGTGAATGAAACCACGCATTCCCCAAAAGCGCCCAAGGCACTGCACCCTGAAGCCTGAAGAAACCTGTAGAGAGAAGACAATGAGAAGAAATTACAGTTTTAGAGGTGGATGACAGGAAAACCACAGAAGAATATTCTGAGGAAAACCCACTGCATCAGGCAGGGACTGAAAACCCAATCCACATGTTGGCCCAGGCGGGATTCGTACCTGGATCACAGCGGTGGAAGGCGAGGAAAGTACCGCTACGTCAAACGTACTCCCTTTCTTTCTGCAGACAGTAAAACGCAGGGCGTTGTTCAAATCCTCGGCCACAATTCTAGCTCCATTCTCATATGTCTTGCTGTTCTAGAATCATTGTGAAGACCTTATAATCAACTCAGCAATATCCAAAATCTAAGCAAAATCCAAACTCAAGAGGATTTACTGCAAAAAGGCACGTATAATTTAATTGCAGTCGACCAAGTCGGAGGCTTACAGTAAACCATGAGGCTGAAGCATGAAGCCAAAGCTGAAATCAAACCCGAGGTTTAAAAAAGACATAATGGTGATCGAACGTCAATGGGGTGTTAATGCGCCGCAGGTACCGTCGAGTACCATCTAGTACCATCTATGCTTGCTCTCTATAGATCATGTGCTCTGTGACGTCATGTGGACAGGCAATCGCCGGCAACCCAAACATTAAGCATCTTTTGCTTGTTATTTGGCGCACGTTAAACAGTATTGTGTCAACACTTTTAGGCCACTCATATTTCAAGAGAGATATACATGCAGACTGATGCAGTGCGGAAGAGAACCGTTTACTTTAAGATGCACCACGTGACCACAACATCCAATTCTGTTAACAAATGTCACGTGGTCTATAGCCCTCCCATTTTGTAACGTAAAAACCCTCCCCTTTCTACTGATGTGGTCGCGTTTTTGAATTTCTTATAAAACAACAATTATGGTGAAATAGTGAAATTCATCTAGACTAGCTTTTGGTTACCGCTGGATTACTACTATGATTGTTTTTTTCATATAATAATATCAAAAACACACTGGTCTGGAAAACTTTAATGGGTGATAGAAAAGCTACGTCGACGATTATTTCCACTCCTTGTTTGAATGGTTTGTCTCTTTATGTTACTTATTGTTTACCAAGGGTCGTCTCCAGTGATACTTCAAGTTGGCGCATGACCTCTAGTTCTGCACTTTGAAAAATGGCTTGTCAAAAAAATGAGAGAATTATCATCATTCTGCACGTTTTCTCATTATAAATCGATAATATGTATGCAACTGCTCACGTACGGGACGTTGTGTTTTCTTTTCATGATTGCACAAAGCACCAAGCATCATCCTAAAGACACTGCAAGTGTGGCGCACACGCCCCCTTGCCTCTGCCGAGGTAGCTTCTGTCTTTTGGCCGTTCCAATCATAATACATGTGCCGCTTATATATCCCCAGATATATGAAATGTCACGTACTTGCCTTGCCAGTGCCCGCCAGCGGTTTGTGCTCTCTCCTTAATGAAATGTGTGGACTCGAGGCCAAGACGGTGTACATGACAACACGGGGTCGAACAGCGAATCGACCTGCTGGATTTAAAGGGCGATTTTGGTTTTGCTGCCGGCTGCAGGTGCGTCTAGTTGTGGCCCGAAACGTGTCTTCCAATCTCCATTAATTCCATTCTGTTGCCCACATGTTTGATCTGCAACGCGCAATCGAAATCAATTTGTATAGTGGCTTGAATCAAGACCATTATTGCGGGCCACCGGCAGAGCATGTAGAGTCGCGAGACGCTGACGTCACAGTGCCTTGTCTTATCAAAGGATTCTCAGCCAGGGTCGGACTTGGCTGTGTTCCAAAGCTCGGCTAAGTCACGGGCTTTGAGTTTGTCTCTGGCCGCAGGATGGTTAGAAGCCGTTAATGTTCAAAGTAAACGAAGATATTACTCGAAACTTTATCTCAAATAATAGGATTTGATGTTCCTAAAGAAAAGACCTAGATTGAGCTGCAATCCCTCAAGTCAGAGACCTTACATTGTCTGTAACCATGCGTTGATTGCCAGTGCTTCCCTAGAAGTAGTGTCTCTCGCAAGGTGTGGAGGGAGGCGAAACGGTGACGTTACAAGGTCATTTCCATTAGGGGCGAGGTTGATCGCAAGTCAAGCAACCGCCTCAACTCACGATATCCTACGACATTGGACATTTAGAGGAGAGAGCGTCATCGTACACTTTCATCATCGATTTGAATCCTCTACCTTTTTGATCCGGTTCACCTGCGAACTGTCCCCTTTCCAAATTTCAATACATGAGCAACGACCTCACGTTCGCCATTTTTTTTTTACTGGATTCAGTATCCCAGAATAAAGCCCGTGCTAAACATGGGAAGTGAAGTATACATGTATGCATATTGAAAAGGCACTGGGATGATCATTATACGGTTTTGAGTTGTCAGCTGCTACATTGATATTCTCAACGGACTGTTTCAGCTGTTGACTCAATGGTAATGTAGTGTTTTGTTGAGAGGAATGTCAGTGCAAAAGAATGTAACATTAGAGCATTCTTGGAGATGTTGTACCGTTTGAAGCAGCCGTTTCAAAGAAATTCCTTGCAAACAGTGATCATATACTCTGTGAGCACTTGCAGCCTTACACACATCATGCTTGTGGGGAAGACATTTCTTTCCCTTTGTTTGTTTTCCTTTCTTCCTATCGAATTCCCAAACTCCATAGCGTTTCCCTTATGGGGTAGACGTCCTTATGGGGTCTATTGTTCTGTTGTGTTTTCTACCCCATACGGAACCTGTACATGTACTGAATACCGAGTTTGGAAGAATGCTTTGTTTTAACATAGAGCTAGGACCATGGTTTTATAATGAGTATGCCAAGACTCTGACCTATAGTCTGGCTGGTTTTTTTTAGAAGTAAGCTTGTAACGCTTGTCAGCATTATCTGAGTATTGTTGTGGCTGTTGAGAATGCCCGCACTTGATCTGGCTGGGTCTATAAAAGGGTGATAAAATGTGCCCCAACTTTGTTCGCCTTTCATTGCACAGTCAGCACTTATTAGCTGATCAGTGTCAGTCAGAACGTATTAGCTTATTAGTGAGGCCAACTGTGATGATGAGAGGTATTTTAGGATGTTTTATGCAATGGGCCTACCAGAGGCACTGGCTTCTGGGGC
Source organism: Patiria pectinifera (assembly GCA_029964075.1). NCBI lineage: Eukaryota > Metazoa > Echinodermata > Asteroidea > Valvatida > Asterinidae > Patiria > Patiria pectinifera. The sequence continues at coordinate 12,246,223 of CM057134.1, forward strand.
AGGTTGCTGCATAGTTGTAGAATATAAAGTGAAATGATCCAGTTAATTAATTAGTGGATGGTGGAATTGGGACAGAAATGTCACCTGTTCTCTCTCCTGCACATGAACTATCATTGTGAGAACTTTCAAGTCTGTGGGTGATCACATGACGGTGAAATGCATGGCCGAAAAGACAGAAAGAAAAGGGACTGGCCTCTCAATACATACAATTTTTCAATGGAAAATACTTTTAATGAACAGATGAACTATTTTATTCACGTTCGTGCCTAGCTTCATAAAAATGTTAATGCTCGGCGGTATTATTCAACCGGAGATTTGTGAGTGCAACTGTTGATGGAAAAAATTCTAAGAGTGGAGCAGTTGGTATTTGACAAACTTTGGACAAGATTCACAAGAGGTGAACTGAGAACTCTGTGTCGGAGTTTGTGAACCATTCTTCCAACTTCTTTCTAACGCTCGAAACAACCTCCTGCTGGCAAAGCCATGGGCGAAAAGGAGCCAGAAGAAACGGCATTGAGTAACAGTAATATTGGGGGCCTTCCATTTGAGCTAGTTACACGTCTCGGCTAAGAGAGTCCCTTTAAGAATCTCCTGCGGGTTTGTTTGCAAAATCTGAGCGATCGAGAAGACAGACGTGGGGTGTGTAAGTGCGCGTCCAGGCAAGATGACGTTACCGTGAAACCGAGGACATGAGGCAGCCCGGGAACATCATAGGAATAATCACAGACATATCGATCCATCTCTGATAATATGTTTCAATGGGACTGTACAGCTCGTGAAGTGAGTGTTTGTTTGGATAAAGTTAAGAGAGGAGAAAATACGGCGAGAAGCGTGCGTCAGGATTATCGATTTAAGGTCTGGCATCATCCTCCCGACCAGTCAAATGTTTGTTGGCAATCTTCAGAGATTATAAGTCTCGTGGCAAATAACACTAAGACATTCAAAACTACTATTTTTAGCTTGTCTACCGGAGTTTACATGTCGACGAGATATTGTATCGACGAAATCTGTTTTATTTTTTTCAAACGAACGAACGATTTTGTTCCCTTCTAAGGTATAGAGGATAGTCGACATGATTGCCAGAAGAGTAAAGGTCGCAGGACGTCAACATTAACAGTGATGATCCCTCGATGCTATACTGGCAAGATGTTTCGCAACTTTGAAAATGACGACAGTGCTGACAAGTGTGTTATGGTTCCGAAGGGACGGTTGCAAAATACTCGATATGAACTTGCGCTCGTATCGTTTTTCCTCTGAGGAAAAGAGGACTATACTTTTCATCGCGTTACCTTTCCGTCAAATCGAAAATTGATCTGCGAATGGTCTATGTCGTTTTGCGAGATTTAGCTTGCCACTTCTTTCGCCCGTTGTTCACGGGGGCAAAGCCCGGTAAACACCCTACACGTCCCGATGACAGACTGCAAAGCTATCTGGTGAAGACATAAAACACGTACCCGCCATACGTCGAGCAGGAACATTGCAGCTAAAAATAAATGCTGCTTTTTTTCTCCAGCCATTTCGGTCTGTTCCTCACTCTGCAGTGGTGTATAATAATCTAGCCATCAGCGGGAGTAAATTAGACGCGGAGGTGCGAAGACGTGTGCCCATGGTAACCGAGTCTGTCTGCGAGATTGTGCAGATTTTCTTCGGATCCCGCCAAATTTGCGAGAAGACGCAGGGAAACTCGATATTCGGCAGGGTTCGCACGCTCGGAGTTCGTGACATGTCAGTCAGCGTTCTGTGTAAGAGCCGCCCGAGATTGATTTCGAGGGCGGCACAAATTTCGCGAAAGGAGAGGCGAGATAAATTAGAAAAATACCAGCCCAAATTGTGGGTGACATGCCGTTAATTCCGGCGCACTTAAACCACTTCTTCACTCGCTTTTTGCAGGACCTTTCAACCCAAGTACACAAAAGCAATACCCTGTCATCTTTGTGGCTATTAATTCTCCATTTGTTAAGACACCATTTTGTAAATGCGTTTAATGACTCAAAATGTGATATACAAACAGTTTGTGAGCGATTTACACAGTTTATGAGTGATTTTTTGGTGAATAAAAAGACTAGATCTACCTTTGAGACAAACTATTGCGTAAGGAAGCAAAAACCGGGACGTTTGACCCCTAGAGCGCCCTCTGGAGTTAGACTCATGTTTTAAGGAATCGAATTGTTTTCAAAAAAAATAACGCAGTCATTCCACACTCTAAAAATTCCTGGGTCAGATTGGACCCGGAATCTGGGTGCTATGGGACTTGACACTTTTCGGGGTCAAAATGACACTCTTTCGGGGTCAAAATGTACTTTTCTGGATCGAAATGACACTTTTCCCTTGGTTTAAATGAGTCAATGAAGAGTAAATTTTGACCCGGAAAAGTGTTTAAAAAAATTAAAATCCGGGAAAGGTGTCACTTTGACCCGAAAAAGTGTCATTTTTTGACCCAGAATAGTGTGATTTTTACCCGGAAAGGTGTCATTTTTACTGGAAAATTATCAGGTTCCATAGGACTCGGATTCCGGGTCAAATTTGACCTGGGACTTTGTAGAGTGCAGTTACAACCATTTCTGTGGAGGGTGGGGGTGGGGCAGCGACACTGTCCCCTGAATGTCAAGCATGCAGAATATCCCTGAAAATATACCCACAAACCAGTCCGCTGAATATAATCTCCACCTTATTTAATAAACAACAATTAATCCAAGCGAATTATTAAAAAGGTTTCACGGATTTTTATTACAAGGGTATCAAACTCCGACCCGGTTGCAAATATGAAATGAATCTGTCTTACCGTGCTCGTGTTCGCAGAAGGCAGGGGGAGGATGTCGCTTGATTTAATAACGCCGTGCAGTATCGGATTAGGTCCCTATGAAAACTGACCTTCCAATAATCGTGGTGCCATGGCGTCCTCCCTTCAGTTGATGGATTCTAGCCGAGGGAGCAGTAGGGGGGTCCTGATCCCATTCAGCGTAATCCGTCAAAGCCTTGTATGCGGTCTGGATTAATTGGCTAAGTTGATAATCTGGGATTTATTTTTAGTGACCGGAATCCAAGTTCAAAGCTAAGTTTGAGCTTGCCATTACTCCAATATTCTTTTTTCCTCCTGACCATCAGATCAAAACATAGATAAACCATTTTAGGACGTTGGCCATATTGAATTGAACGCGAGGTAAACTCATCATTTTTGGAACTTCCGAGTAGAAATTATAGTCTGAGTATCACCCGTTATCCACGGAGCCAGGTCTCCTGTATAACGTCTGATATGTCAAAGCATGCAGATTTATGTTTTCTCGCGCCTCAGCCAATCAGAGTCGATTTCACTAAATCGTGACGTAATTTCATTCCCAAATCAGGTTTAACACTGTGATTGGTCAATTCGAATGCAGTGTTTTGTAATACAACAGCAGCCCGGCGCGTGTCGCACTTTGTTGCTGTGTCTAGGGTGTTTTGTATCCATGTCTATGACGCGAGAACGGTGAATGACCGAAGACCCGATATAGAAAGCGCCCGCTGATTGGTCAAAATCTAGAGGTCAAGATGCGGTTGTCTTGCACAACTAATCAGCGAAGCTGCTGAAATAGACCATGACTTTCGCCATGGTATATTACATAGACTTTAGAAATGAAAGCAGTTAAATAAAAGTTTATTACAATGTAATACCAATGTGCTATAATCATGAATAATTTATATTTTGTGATTAAACATACCCTAATGTTTTAAGCCACGTTAAACAAAAATCCCTCCGATCATCAAAAATAGTCTGTCACCATTCCCTTTAACAGTTTACAATTTATAAAACAGATTCAGGGAACATGGTCGAAAATAGCCTCCTTGTGAATTAAGTTTATTCTTTCCATACATCATAAATCACTCTGCGAAAGAGGGGGGTGGGGAACGAGAAATGAAATACAATTTCATTTTCCGAATTCCTCCCAAAAACATATCAGACTCTGTCAAAATACACGTAACAAGTTTTTATGCACCTGCGTAGGTGTAATCGATGTTCTGAAAATGTTAAGAAAACCATCTGTATGTAAAACATGTTTTGTTTTGCCTTTTGCATCAATCATTCCATTGATTTAATTTCATAAGAGGATAAAAAATAACGGTTTATCTCCGCTGTTTGAAACGACCAGTAGCGTGTATCTCGTGTCATCGTTGTTTGTTCAAAAGTACAGTAATACGCCAGTCGTGCCAACCAGACAGAAACGTGTAAACGTTGCAGTCTTTTTTTTAATTTAGGCGCGAAAGCGTGCCGCTTAGGTAAACATGGCTTTTGTGTGCCGCGTTCCCGGCCGTTTTTAGCGTGGACTTTGCTTCAAAAAGGTGGACTACCTATCAGAAGAGTAGATTAGCTTAAAAGGTATAGTAAAAGCATAGTACGCCATAGCATCTTCCATATTATTACTGCGATTTCCAGAAATTCAAATTCATTTTCATTAATAAGTATTTTAAACTGTCGATCTACTTACCAGGAATGATATTACCAATGCAATCCCATGTTATAGATTCGCAAAGAATTTTATTCTACTTCTTGCCAATAAAAATACCGTCAGACAATCCCCTTGATATTTCTAAGCTGTCTACCTTCGTACCACAATAATACCTTTTGAGTTAATCTCGAGGAATTTGGAATTGGTATTCCCCTTGCACAAAACGACATTTATGGCATTGGATATTATTCTCAAGGTATGCCTAGCTGCTACCTGCCCTTAATCCATACCGCGAGACACAACCCCCGGATATATTATAAACTGTAGTACCTGCTTGCCCACGCTGATCATTATGCGACCACATTCCCCCAGGTATGTTGAAGCTGGCCATACCTGGTCCCATTAAAGGAAAAACCAACAACGATATATTTATGAGAGTATTCACCGGGCAAATATTATGACGAGATTAGCTAGACTCGTCCGTATCTCGTTGGCACCACGAATCGTGCCCCGAGGGCTAGAGAAACTTCAGCGCTCGACTGCCGGGTTTAGGGGAAGGGGAATAAGCAGAATCCTGCTAGGCAGTATATCGGGGATGGCGCTGACGTTCTGCGCGTAATCGCCTTAGATTTGTTTTGATTAATGTCTGAAAAGCTGAACAAATTTGTTTGATCCGTCCGTAGGTTATTGCTGTACGGGAGGAAAACAAAGTTAAGTCGGCAAATATTATGGGTTTGTTCTCTCTCTACAAGGTATCCAATCACGTAGGGTGAATATTCTAGGAACAGACGGATCGACAGCACATAACGGAATCGCGGCCAACGAACTCGGGGAGTTAAGTGGAGTGCTATCTTAGACTTGTGCAGGGTGTCTTTGGTTTCATAGGGTCTTGTAACAAATCTTATTGTTATACCTCTGTCTTGAATACTGTATTTTCATTGGCCTAGAACGATCACGTGTTAAGTTTATAAAATGTCATGGCACACTCCCTGTGGGATATCACGTACGTGATATCCAACAGGGAGTGTGCTATGACTTTGTACGTACGGTACGTACGTTGTGAAACGCTTGTATCGTTGGTACCCACGCTATTTTCACCATGTTTTCACACATGAGTGGGAGCAGCGAACTAGCAGACGATCAGCTGTTTCGAGCACGGTACGCGACATGCATGTGAGTTGTAATGATTGTTGTGTTTACTGCTGCTTGTTTTTGTGTTTTCAAAGTTAAAAGATTCCAAGACAGAGGTATAACAAAACAATTGTGAGTGTATTTAGTTTTGATTATGAAAAAATACAATACGCCATGCGATCCTTTTTTTTGGGGGGGGGGGGTTCAATTTGGTATTTAAATACTATAAAAGAAACATTTGTTTCTCCCAATACCCGAGACTTTGTTACAGTTACGGTGCCCTCATATAACAAACGACTGTCTTACAGGTACATTTGATTGTTTTGTTTCCAAATCTTCCGGGAGAGTTGTAATGACTCGACTCGAGTCCGATTGAGTCACTATTTTTTTGAGACTCGACTCGACTCGAGACACAACGGGTAACTGACTCGACTCAACTCGAGTCACTGCGAGCAAATGACTCGACTCGACTCGAGTCCATCATCAGAAGACTCGACTCGAATCGAATCAGCGTAAACAATTATTATTCCAGACCCGAAGCCAAACCAGAGATCCTAAACATAAGTTTCACTTCTTGTTCACTGTTACGTACATCTTTTGGTAAAAACGTCCAGCAGAACCTGTCTATTAGGTACCATGCAGCAATTGTAAGTCATTTGATCTTCATAATAAACTGGTGTCTTGTGTTCCTTCTTCCATTCTGTAATTTAGTAGATGGTGTTGAATTATCAGTGAATCGAGTTGATTCGAGCGTACATTTGACTACTCGACTCGACTCGACTCGACCACAAACTATGACTCGACCCGACGTACTCGACCTTCTTGACCGAATGACTCGACTCAACATGTGTCACTTCCTTGAAATGACTCGACTCGACTCGACTCGACTCAACTCAACTTGAGTCGCACAATTCAGTGACTCATTACCACTCTGTGTTTCGGTGGACATGATGAACAGAGATAAACATAAGTTTCACTCCTTGTTCACTGTTACGTAGATCTTTGGTAAAAACGTCCAGCAGAACCTGTCTATTAGGTACCATGCAGCAATTGTAAGTCACTCCTTGTTCACTGTTACGTAGATCTTTGGTAAAAACGTCCAGCTGAACCTGTGTAATGGGTATCATGCAGCAATTTTAACTCATTTGATCTTCATAATAAACTGGTGTCTTGTGTTCCTTCTTCCATTATGTTATTTATTAGATGATGTTCACTCGACTACAAACTGTGACTCTAATCGACTCGACCTTCTTGACCGAATGACTCGGCTCAACTCGAGTCACTTCCTTAAAATGACTCGACTCGAGTCACAAAATTCAGTGACTCATTACAACTCTGTTTTCCGGTGGACATGATAACAGTGTGAGTCAAATTTGTGCACTCAACGCACGAAAAAAAATAACTATATAATAAGAGATATAACTTATAACTAACATAAGCCGTTTAAAACAAAAACACTGAGCAAATTTACATTTAAATTTTAGAATCTGATGTTAGAAAAAAAATATGCAGAGTTGAAGGTTTAATTGCCCCAAATCAGTCGTATCATCGTGTCTGAACCTTTGCATTTCTGATGTTTTCTTGACAAAAGAAATAAGACCTATAATCTGCCTGCGCTTCAGTCTTAACATTCTGATGTTCAAATCATCCAGGCAAGGCCTCTGTGTTCTTAGTTCTTCACATGGAGTTAAGAAAAAAATAATAATAAAATTCCTCTCTCAACCTCTTCTCTTCTTTTCTAATACCTAGGATGTTCTAAAACCTTCTCTCGTTGCCCTTGAATTAACTTAAGCGCAGTTTGCTGCCGCTTTTCATGTTCTTTTCTTTTTTTCCTTTTAACGATACCTTTTGAATTCATTTAATTCTGGATCTGCGTCCTCGTGCGGCAAGAAAAGGAGGTCCATTTACGGAAAAGCAATTTGGCGTTCTTGGATACTTTGTCAAGATGCAGGGAGCGGACACATCGAGGATTACACACGAATTGATAAAAGATCTTTTTGGAAGCAGCCGTTTGATGAGATAGTGGGATGAGTCGCATTGACGCACGGCATGTCCATGCAGAAAGTCGCGGCGATCACATTGTCCCTAGTCTTTGTTGCAATTATAAACTAATTATTTTCAAATCAGTCCCAGCTAAGTTTCATCGTCAGGGATGCATATTAATTTGAACACGGTTGACCTTCACAACGTATATAGAGCAGGATGGCACGATACGTTTTGTTGGCGGATCTTCATTGTCAACAGTGCTTCCCATCTTCCAATGGGGGAGCTGTTCAAAACCAAAATCATGGTCAATTTCAAACAATAGGTGGCGCTATTCGATTTCCACGGGACGTTCAAATAGACGGCTAATCCCGAAAAACAGGGTTTTCTGGAAACATTAACAGAAAATTTGTCAAAGAGGAATTTTATATGAACATCCTGCTAATAATGGTTACTTTAATATAGGCCTGTCCTTTTCCCGGGAAGCGACGATTTTTTTTGGGCGGAGGGGGAGGTGTGCGCACCCCCCCCCCACCCGCCCCCACACACACACTCAAATTAATTGAACAAGCGTGTGTCGTACGCGTGGCAAACCCTCATTTTGCGTATACCCCATTGATTCTTCATTGATTGATGAACCCACCTGATCCTTCTCCAGATTTATAGGCCAATTCACGTCTGAAAACTACCGCCATGCTCACTCGGTCGTTGAGCATACCAAGGCCTCTCACTTGGGCGTCAATATTAACTCATAAATCCTGAGTTGTGGGCAATCTGTGCATTTTACGACTGCAAGAGTACGGTTCGACGAGTCGGCAGGTCTGGGTTTTTTCGTTTTTATTGTCTCCCATTAATATCCGCACTGATTAGCTCGATATTGCGTATAAATCTGATGACGATATGATTTGGGGAATGACTTGTTTTGATGTTTTCTTTTCTTACTTTCATTTTAAGTTGTTCTTTGATCTTGTAACCCATTCAGAACAAGGAGGTGTGTATTTATCGATCGATCTGTTGGTGTGGGTATGCATTACGTTATAAACCCCATACGATTATTACCTGTTAACCTGTCTTGCTTTCAGAGCTTTTTAGAAGGTCAATGCCTTCTTTTACCGAAATTATTCAACATTATCCAATATTTGTTGCTGAGCCTATGGACGGCTGTATAATTAGGCCTATTTATATGCGAGAACACACACTATAAGCGATAGCATTAACCATGAAATTCCGTGTGGGTGAAGCGATATTTTGTTTCGAGTAAAGACGAGTTGTCCTATACTTTTTTGTTCTTGGAAGTTCATTGTTGGCGCAACCAACGCAGGTCAGTTAGCAATTTTTAATGCGTATGTTTAGAGACGGCATGTCGCGTAATCAGGGTTTGGTTTGCCCGTTTCAGAATCGAAGTTTCGTCTCGGTTAATATTTAAAAGGTACGGGTGGGGACTGGACTCCGTGTTCCTATAGGGGGCGTTGTTCAAAGCGGAAGATCATGATTTCGCCTTCCCGAGTTTGCTTCATCAGCTTCCCGATGTTGCTTTTAAAATTTCTAGCCCGTTGCACAAAGCTGCCACTCCCCCCCCCCCCAAGGTTACGCCACTGAGAGTTGATCGGGGTACATTGCATGGCGTCACGTTTCAGTGTTCAGATCCACTTTCAGCGGTTGCCATAACAACCCATTGCCACGTTTGGAGACTCGGTTCAGGGAGTCGCCGTCACAGTACTCAGACGCCGCATGAGAATGTAGCGTCGAATCAGCTACACTTTTGTCGACCGGTGTTACGCTTTGGCCACGGGTACTCTGTTTGCAGCCTGAGGTCACAGAGACTAGTGCTGATTCGTGACTGGCGAAAAAAAAAGAGAATCAAGTACGTTCGATGGCCTTTCGTAAAACGAAAAATGCATACTTCCCACACGGGAAAAAACGTGCACACTTATGAACAATTTTTAAGGCCACACTGATATTCTTGGAAAACTCAAATGCAATCCTTCCTCGGTTTACTACTCAATAAAACTGTAACATTTTCTTTCAGTAATGTAAGCATAATTTGCCACCGGGAATTTAAGTCTGCATTTAGAAGGGCAAAGCATGTAAAACTACCGTCAGGCTACCGCCGCACTTGCTTCGTTGAAATGTAAATGTCAGACAGGTCGCACACGTGTTCGTTATGAGACCTGCTAGGAGTTTTATTAACTGCGCATGCGGATTAAATGAAAAAAAACCTCTTGTTTCAATTCTTTTACCGCTGTAATAGATAGCCGTGATTCAATTAAATTCTTGCATTGGTGGCCGTTTGCGCCATGGCTATATTCACACGCTACTACGTGAAGCACCGGCTAAGTCTAACACACGATACCCACGATACCACCTATGGGTAAAATACGGTTTGATAGAATATGAAATTTCAGATGACTACAAGAAATTAAACCCGGTCGAGGAGTGATTATATTTTGTTGGGAACAATAATACGAAAAATTGGATATCCCCTGAAACCCTGCATGTGCGTCTTCTTGGGAAGACGTATCTTAGACAATCATATGGTTTACTTTATGCTTTTAAAAACGGCAAAATTTGATCTGCATTGACGCCATGTTGTCCTTTTCCAGAAAAAAAAATTATATCATGCGGATTATTTGATAGGTACAATTCCCAGTAAGTAATATAGGCGAAATATATAGGCCTCGGTTGACTTTCAAAGACAAACGGCATTTGGGAACCTTTGTATTAAATAGAAATAGGACCAACGGCATATCCAGCTTTTTGTGCCGGGGGCAAATTAAGACTTTACTGTATCGACGGCTGAACCGTCTTAAAACCGTCTGAAAAACCGAAACGCCTCCGGGGGCTGGTTGCCTCCCCCGCCCCTACCCACCCCCCACATCCCCCTCTGCTGGATACGCAACTGAATAGGACATTTATCGCATGCATTTAAAGTTAGTCCTATATGCGGATTTGAGTGGATTCTGACGTCTTTCTTATAAGGCTCGTAAATTGATGTTGCGATATTTGTATCCACAGATTGCTAAAGATTAAGATTTCAAAAACCACAACCAAATTTGCCTTCCGGCCACAATATGTGAAAATTAAATATCCAAACTATAACTACGACGAACAAAACGAATACGGAACGCTATTATGAACCAATGACATTTCTATCCACATCTCTGATGTCGACCATATCCCTTCCCAAGCAGACAAAAACGAGAGGGCATAATAACCATCTATAGTCAGGTACATGTTTACGACAATATCACTCAGGTGTGACTTGATTCTTGCCGTGAGGTGAATGTTAAAACTCTCCCCCTTGGAGGGGCATTGGCTCTCCACTGCCTCCGTGTACGCTGATCCGCGGAGAAGCTTTGTTTGGCTAGCTCCCTGATGTAGGAGCTACTTCCCCCCTCCCCCCCCCCCCCACCCCCGAAGTACCAATCCCGATCGTGACTTGATTACGATACATTTCCGCCCTCACTGTTTTTCGGTACACATAATGTCTACGTGAATAGGGCGAGTCAGAACAATCTGGACCCAGGCTCGCCATTTTGGGTGGCAAATAGAGTATACTGAGCAAAAAAAAAGTGTTTCTTCCACGGGAATTTTGAATTTTTCAAATAAGTGGCTGTGGTGAGGATTTATACCGTTCATCGAAGTGGCTCATTTTCCAGTCTGCGCACGGAATTGGTTTTGCCATTTTTTAAATGTGTCAATGACTTCAAGTGAGTCAGTCACCATGACTAGGTTTTTAGTTATTATTTACATCAGTACGCGATTTCAATAAATTTGTTGAACCATGGAACCGTGGTCAGAGTGTTTATTTAGCGTATGTTCTTTGCTAGCACTTTTCTTCAAAATGGTACAATGGATACACACGAAACGTTCACCAAATAAGTCCAAAATACCAGCCTAAAACATTATCTCATTTGCACTTGTGTTGATAATTGCTACATATTTGTAACATTTTCTTTCATTTGGGTGCAGATCATTCTGACTCACCCTGTAGGCCCAGCGATAATAGGACCAAAGGCGAGTAAAAAAGTAACTGCTTTATTTTCCTCGTGCGAGCCCTGCCCGTGAGGTTGATGTAAATCGGATGAATAAATCAGATAAATCATTCATAGATCAAGAAACATGCGCCAGCGATGGAATTGAAAGCGCACTTCCGTAGTCACCTTTATAGGCTAAGGGGAATACCTGAAGAAAAAATCTTCTCGTCTCCATCAGAATGCATAACATCGCGGAGCTCTGAAAAAAAGTAAATTCCCATTCCTTCATAACAGGTGCAGAACACGTGCTGACTGCAGTTAACCTTTTTACGCATGATCTGATACCTTTTGAGGAATGAGCGCTTCGTAACTTTTACAACGCAGACGACGTTAGGAATAGGAAATGTCATGAGGAAAGAATTTTCAAACTATTGTCAAATCTTGGCAGTAATACCGTGTGCCAAATTCTCCTATGATCCCTAGTAACTTTGCTGCTTAACCAAGCAAAAATGAAATTGAAGACAAATCGCCAACGTACGAAAACTTGAATATTGATACGTCTTCAGCGCCGAAAATGGAGGAGAAACCCGAACACACAAGTGGGCACATATTTACTCATATGGATCTTTGAAGTGATTAAATGACCAGCTCACAGCAGAAGAAACAGGGAAAAAAGACAAATCGTGCCTCCCAAAAAACACAACTGTGACAAATTGGGGATGTGCATCGTCTGCGCAACCCTCTTATTCGGGCGATTCGCAATGCAGAGCGCCACCAATAGTTTGCCACGGAGAGTTCATTTTTCCCAGTGCATTGTGGGAGATGGTCGACAAATTCGCAGAGCGGGACATTTGAAATTGTTCGGTTTTTCCAGTCAGTAGTTTCGTAAGCGTATGTTTCGAGTATATGTTTGCCCTTTTATTTTCTTTCTTTGTATCAATATGTTTTTTTTGGCAGGCGGCGGCAGAACGCTGTGCCCTAATATTCACACATAATAACTCAACACTCTCACTGACACTCATTCAAATGGGTCATATTTTGTCGACCGTAAACTTCAAAAGTTGACTCTCCATAGCAAACTCTTGGTGGCGCACTGTCTGAATTCAGTCGTGAATTCTTTTGTTTTTCATTCTTTGTTTGTGTGAAAAGATAAGCTGTGAAAAGATGTTCAAAGAAAGGCAGTCTTTGTCAAAGTTGGTATCCTTCAAAAGTCGGCTACCCTTTGTATTAAACTCATCTTTAATATTAGAAAATGATTGATAAGGAATGTGGGCTTGAATAGGGATTGGAAAGAAATATAAAGGACTTAGCCTCTTTTCAGGCACTTGATGGCGCTGCAATATTGAATTTTTGCTATTTCTATGTTGTGCGTTATTCGATTGAACTGGGCATGGTTGCTATATCGTTGGAATTTAGTTTCAACAAAATCGACGCGGGAAACGCCCGCAGATACGATTCACGGTGGAGAAATCTGCCAGCACACCGCTTGCATTCACAGGGAGAGGTCCTTTGAAAATATCAATCCAATCGGAGTTGCCTGACCCCAAAAAACACTGAGCAGTTTGTGGCCGCTGGCCATTTGAAATTGCTCCATGTCTTGCCAGCGGCCGCGTCTTAATCGCGTTTCACGGTCGATGGTGAAATGGCACGGGGTTCAGAATGAAAGAAACACTGGCGATATTTTCTTCCTTTCCCCGATCGATTCAAGATTTTTTATTCTCCCTCCGTCTAATTCCAAAGCCTTAAGTGAATGTCACTGAACTTCCTGACTGTAATTATTTTCCTCATCGATTTTGACGTGACTTGTTTGCGTGTGTGTTTTAGGTAGGTTGCGGTTCATTGTATTGTGAATTTGGATATTTTTAGGGCTGTCATCGGTCAGCTCGCAATTTCATAATTACTGAGCAGAGCTGAAGAATTGTGAAAAAAAGCAAAATTTGAATTCGGAACCACAATCGCAAATGCATCAACAGCAATATTAATAAATGCAATTTTTCACCTAATTTTATCACCAAGTCCAAATCTATTTCTGCAAGTTCCGTTAAATTCCACGTTATTCACGCACCTCGGCACCTGCACCATCTTTTCAATTCAATTTTAATTCAATTCAATTCAAATATACATTTATTTGCATATACAACAAATACATGCATTCTGAGCCATGCTATTACTTGGGTCAATATTGGTCAAGACTTAATTGGTTTGTTAAAAGTATGCCAGGGGGAGTGGAAAAAAAATTGACCGTTTGTGACCTTTTAAATAGCACGAGGGTTAATGATCATTATACAAAGATACACTCAGCGGTAGAATTTTCAAGAAAGATCTTTTCAAAAAGGAGATGCTGATATGGAGGCATATTCAAAAGACCACAAGGCTTACGTAGAAATGCCTTGTTTGACAAACGTATAGACTTTATGCGTTAAGGCGGTGTTGGAGGGTAATGGTTTTGAATTGCTTGGATTGGCATGAGTAAACTTCGTTGTTACTATAGATTTAAAAAAAAAAAACAAGAACAGCCTCTGAGACACCATAACGCATAAGGTATATTATAGAGAGCGTCAGGTTACCTGACCAACGTAAACTTGCATCTCATTATCTTATTGCATTTACAAATTGTGACACCGAAATTGCTTAAAAACCACAGATTTTATCGTAGTTTTTGTGAGACATTTTATTTGGTGATTCTCAATCATGATTCTTTGGTTTGTCCATTTTCTCTTCCTCAGGACGAGCGGAATCAGATCTTGACAACCAACGTCTGGATTGAGCAGGTTTGTTGAAACAGATTGCTTGATAATTTGACACACTTCATTCGCCATCCATTTCGTTTAAACTATGGCCCGCCGTATCAGTAATTACTGCCTCAGTCATTCTTAGATGTTTTCTTTGGTATTGAATGGGATATCTAAAATCTACTTGATTACGGGTTAATATGGTGTCCATGCTACACATGGTGCCCATGCTCCTTTGATGAATCGGGCATTTCCAAACTACAGTACAAGTACTAAGTTCTGCATAGCACTTTCAAAATCTAGCATAATTATGAAAGCCCAATTCCTAAGCTTTCTTTTAGTTTAAGAATAATTCAACTCACTTGTGTAATTTTCAGGTTACGGAATTTTAAACACAACCACGGTTTTAAAATTCTTACCACGGATCGCAAAAATGTAGGTGTTCTAGCAAAACGAAACAAATCACATAGGGATGTGTGTGAATTGTGTTCTTTTGCTGGAAGCATACTTTTGTGTGATCCGTGGACAGTGTTTAAAATTCCGTAACTTGAAAATTACATGAGTGATTTGAATGATTCTTGTTCTATAAGAACGTTTATGAATTGGGCTTATATCCTAGATTTTGGAGTGCTACATGCAGAACTTCATTAAAACAATATTCCCGACATTTGGGTTTCGTGTTTTTTTTTTACTCACCCTGTATGTCCAAAAAAAGTGCCCGTCTGACTTTTTTTTTAATACAAAAACATGTGGCCGAATTTGATTTGAATTAATTGTGCAGATTCTCCTTATCTTTGGCCTAACTAAACCCTTTAAGTTTCATTTAATTTCAGTAGCGCATAACTACACAATTGTCAATTGATCGACGTTTTTGGACACTGTTACCGAGTTCCTTGCCTTAATGAATTTTATTGCTGTGTTATGTAAGCTGTGTGAATCCTGCATGTTATGAAAAGGGCTCAGCTAAATCCAGTTTCTGGGTGGAAAAACGTCCAACGTCATAAAAAATATGATCACGCCAGTTTGGTTTTGGAATTTACTGCCACACTTAGTGCCATTTCAACAAAAGGTCGTGTGCCGCATGTTATTATATTGACTTGGCGCCATGAATTAAATGCCATGAACATCCTCTGATAGACCCCGATCCGACTACAGTGTAATCACGATAAGTCAAACTCTGATAACTCAAAACAACTGTTAAATCAAACAAAGAATCCATCTCCTTCAGTAATATTACAACGATTTACAACCCTGCTTAACTCAAAACTCTACTTAAGTCAAATTTTGAACCTGTTTCCTGGAGGGCTGACTTGTCGAGATTTGACTGTACTAATAAAGTCACCCTTTTTCACAACGCAGCACTGGATGGATGAGAAGATGCGGTGGGATCCCAACGACTACGGCGGCATCAGCATCCTACGAATACCTGCCACGGAGCTCTGGGTACCAGACATAACGCTCTACGACAAGTGAGTCGGTGACCAATTTCTGAAAACCAGGCTTCGTGTGTGTGGCTTCGGCTTCATCTTATGCCTTGAACCAATTTGAAGCTCTTTATGTTCAAACCAAATGGAGAGATTCCTAAAGTAAAATGCGTACTTTCTACAGCACTTAATGTGTTTGGTACAAAAGGTATCAATGATGGGCCAAATTCTCCAAATCCAGGAACCTGGAGCTTGAAGCTGACAGTCGAGTCGAGGTTAAGAAATGGTCCAAGATACCCTATAGACAGAAGTTGTACATTTTCCCCTTGCCCGTTCCTTCTATTTAGTCAATTGGAACACATTTTGAGATCTACTTCAGTATTCTATGACCAAAAAAACATGTGAACCTCAAGCCAAAAAGGGCAACCTCAAAATATGCACTCCTGATCACATTTTGATTATGAAAAGAACTAAGCTATTTTGTTGGATAACTGGACACTCGGTTCCATTGCATGGGTCTAGAAATCGAAAATAATAAGAAGAATACATAATAATTAGAAGAATACGCTTTTTCTTCTTCATTCTCGCACAGTGCCGACTCCAACGACTACGTCTCGACCAGCCGCACCTCCAACGCCCTGGTCAACAACGACGGCACGGTGGACCTCTGGTCTAAACCCTGCCTGCTCAAGAGCACCTGCAAGATCGACGTCAAGTTCTTCCCCTTCGACTACCAGGAGTGCAGCATGAAGTTCGGCTCCTGGACCTACAACAGCTTCCAGATGAACCTGGACAAGGTCCTGCCACTCTAAAATTATTGTGTAAATTTTTGTTGAGTAAGGTGGTTGGGTAAAATAGTTGACTACATTTTAAAACAATTATTAATTTAAACCCCAAAACATTATTACGCATCGCTTGTGTAATAACAAAATACGCCGGTGCACTGGTATACTTCTACTATTTTATTTCTCGGGAAACATCAGCAAATACGTGAACACAAATGACCAAAGTTACAAGGAAAACATAAAACGAAAGCTTTAGATACAAAAACAAACAAAACAAAAGCAAAACACCATTCAGCTCCCGAAGGATAACCCAAAAGAAACATTGTTTCTGTCGAGTGGTTCTCCAAGCTGATTGGCATACGTGAAAACAAACATCAATAAATATGAAATGAGGTTTTAACTTTTAAAACAAGTTAAATAAAGTTAAATAAATAAGTTACATAAAGTTAAGATGTATCACATGTTTGTTTTTTTGAGTAAAAGAGTATATCTTTTCTGCCTAAAATGGTTAAACAGTGCAGGAGTGAATTTGACACAACAGAACTGTTTCAACTTTTCCCCCATAACGACCATGTTCCCTTCTTACTGCCATAAAGAGTACAATTTTACCCAATATTGCCTTTTTTTTCTTAGAGTGTGGACGATGCCGACCTGTCCACCTACGTGCCCAACGAGCAGTGGAACCTGACATACGCCGTGGTGCGCAGGCACAAGATCAAGTACATCTGCTGCCCTGAAGAGTATCATGACGTCACCTTCTATTTCGGGCTGCAGCGGAAACCCTTGTACTACATCTACAACCTGATCATGCCCTGCATACTGCTGTCCTCGCTGGCCATGCTTGGTTTCTTCATGCCGTACGACGTCGGGGTCGTCAAGGTGTCCCTCAGTATCACCCTCATCCTGTCCCTCACGGTGTTTCTGCTGTTGGTGGCCGAGATGATGCCGCGAACGTCGGAGGAGGTTCCGCTCATAGGTAACAACAAATGTTTACAATTCACAGGCGTTTTGAATTGGTTTTCACAACCTTAAAGTATGGTATTCATACGATGGACTGTTTTCGTCGGGGTGATGCAGATCAATGTTAGGTTTTGCCCTTCACGGAGGTAACACACTGAGTATACAGTGTTTATACGTTGGTGAAGGGCGAATGTTATCAATCATCTCCATTCATAACAAGAGTCTCAGTCAATCACAAGTTATCTAATATCGAGTCAAGTGTCAAGTAATTCAAATTAACTGTGATTCAGGCATTCCTCTGTCGTCTTTCATTCCTTGTTACTTGTGACCTTACTTGTGGTCTGACTCGCCGTGTTTGACTCTTTTACAGCTCTGAACAACATTGCCTTATTTTCGTAATTTTTTTCGTTTTGATAGTTTAACCAAAAATGAGACTATTACATTAGGCAAGCAATGCAATTCAAGTTCGACACAGCAGACCTCTCGACATTTCACGAGTAAGCTTTACAATAGCTGTCAGGTGTTTGATGCAGTTCATAAACTGCGTGGTGATAATTTACCATACGTGGAACCTATTTGGATCCAGTTTGTCCAATATACCACACAGTGTCACTTTAACGCCACAGTCTTCATAGTGCATCACATAATGCTCCTCTCAACACTATATTCTCAAAAGTTCTCTTCTTCTGTTTTTTTTTTTCAGGTCAGTACTACGCCGCCACAATGTTTCTGATTTCCATTTCAACCGCCATGAACGTGTTTGTCCTGAATGTAAACGAGCGCGGAGGGTTGAACGGTCGAGAGGTGCCGCGCCTTCTCCGGACCCCGGCCTTCGAGTACCTGGCCGGGATCTGCCTGGTGGGACCCTGCCCGGGCAGGAAAAGATCCCGGGAGTACGGCCACCACGAGGCCCACGAGCTCAAGTACAAAATGGTGAACACCTCCTCGCAGGGCTCGCAGCCCATCAACCACCAGCCGACCTCCGGCAGCAGCAACGGCGGCCGCAGCGTGCGGTTCAGCGCCAACCTGCACACCTCGTTCCCGGAGCACGAGATGATGATGGACGAGACCGTGGACCACCACGGGGACGCCAGCGAGCGCCGCCTGGCCAAGTTGGAGCGAAGCGTGGACGGCATCCTGAAACACATGAAGACACTCCAGAAGAGGAAGGAGAAGCAGCAGCAGCTCAAGTCGGACTGGGCCCGGGTGGCGCTGGTCATGGACCGGGTGCTCCTGATTATTTTTGGGATATGCACGTGCACCACTGCGTTAGTTCTCCTCCTACAACGATCCCCAGACAAAGTGGCGCCCTCTCTTGACACAGACTCGTGAACCTCGTGTGAACAATGCGTACAAACTGCGTGAGGTGTGCTTGATTATATACTCAATATCATCCGGATGACGTCAACATTGTTGTTTATGCATTTCGGTATCTCTATACGTTATTATTATATGCGTCGTGTATTAAACAAGCTACATGTAGGCTGTCTATTAGCCTATGAACATACATGTGGGCCTATGAATCTTTGCAACAGGGGAAAGTGGCACCACTGCAACAGGCCGCTTGTACATTTACCTTGCTACTTGTTAAAAACCCTAAAGCAGAGGTGCGACGGACCGTTGAAGTCGGACAGAGCTCCAAAAACTGACTTAACCTGCAATGGCGGGCTCGTGCGTCATCCCTTCGATGGCAACATACTTATTTGTGCATTTATGCATTTCGAGTCGTCATTTCTTGCAGACGGAACAGCTGGCTGGCCACGCTTGTGATAAGAACTATTTCTTCCTTGAAAAAAAGTTATTGATTGCTGGCAGATTCTGCCTTGTTTTATATTTATATAAGCTCAGCTAATTTTAAAAAAAAAAGCAATGCACGGACGTTTCAAGCTTGCCTCAGAGTAAACCTGGGGAATACTGTTGTGAGCACATTATAAGCCGTTTCACAAACCACGAGTTCGGTACAGATTTGATGATAAGCATGTGGCAAATGGTAGATCCAGTTGGCACCGCTTATATGCGTGGTCCATATACATACTGAGACTGGTCACCGAACTGCAGCCTAGTTTTGATAAATGGCCGTGTATGACTGCAGCCATAGTTTTGAGATTACATGACGTTGACACCGACACCGACACCGACACTGACAGCGACACTTGCCCGACCGACAATACCGACGACAATATTCACGGGACACGGACACGTAGCTGCTGAACATCGTAAAGTTTATGCATGCGAGGACCAAGTGACATCTTATGGAAACCATGGCCATGCCTATAAGCTTGGCCTCAGTCCTTTATTGAGCCGTATACACTTTAAGAACTCCTGGGTCAGATTGACCCCGAATCTGAATCCAAATTTGCTCAGTCCTTTCCGGGTCAGAAATGACACATTTCTTGGTCAAAATGACTATTTTTCTGGATCAATATGAACCAGACAAGTGTCCCTTTTGACCCTGAAAAGGACAGAGCAATTCTTGATTCAGATTCCGGGTATATCGGACCAGGAGTGCACCGTGGCCTTTTTTATTTTGGCTCCTGCGCAAGTAGGTTTAGATGCTAGAACCGATCGGGGCAGCTCCTGTTGTGGCTCCAATCGCTGGGCACAAAGAAACTAAAGGATGGATCTGTGGAATGGCTTATAATAAGGCTGTTTATAACGTAGACTGTTTGAGATGTCTCACAGAAACACTAAAAAGACAGACGGAAAAGTTTGTTTAATTTACAACATTTTATTTAAGTGGCAATAGTAAGAGAGCAATTTAAAACCCCAAACCTTATACATGTAGCCGGCAGCAGACGTATTTTTGCTTCTTTGCTCGGATAATGTAATTATCAACGTCAACGTTTGTCAGCAGCAAAGTCGATTCAGCCCTCTTTCGAAACCTTTTGAGATTTTTTGGTAAAACAAGGAAGCTATGTCTGTGAAAGAAAATGTGTGAATGTCGTACAAAAAAAAATACATTTTAAGCACGCCAAATGAAACCAATCCGGAAACCGCTATTGGAGTCCACCACAAGTCCTTTGATTAGTAAATCACAAGTCTTTTCACAAGTTCAGGCACATATTTTGTATAGTAGGGTGTGAACAACGGCAAAGTAATGCATTTGTAGCTCATGACTTGAACTGAGACTGAAGGCTTGTGATGTACTTGCGAGGACTTGTGAGGTACTCGAACAGCCCTGTCAACGGGTGTCCTCGGGGATCGTTAGCGCCCCGTTGGCCATATTGAGTGTTAGTCTTTCAAAATGTATGAGGTTGATTTTACGAGGGAGAAGGTAACTTCGCAAGGTAAGAAAAAAGGCCTACATTTTTTTCCAAAAAGACCTTGAACTGAATCATTCCCTTGCAATAACGCCACCTCCCAACCCTTCTGCCATAGTAGTGCGTGCATAGGCAGGACAGTGGCGTTCTGTATCTATTAAGCTTGCCCTATTTGCTCAATTAACATTTTGGCGTGAAGTCACTTCTGATGTTTGGGAGAAAAGCTCCCGCCACCTTGGTATGATACACCTTCACGGTTTTCAAAATGTGGGCAGGTGTCAGTGTGTTACACTCGAGCGTTTCCTGTGGATGTGCGCGGATCGTAGGACTGAAACCCTAATAAGCCTACTGTAACGTGGATGAAGGACTCTGCAGGTACACTGGTAACGACCTGGTGAAACTTTGGGACCAATGGCTACGAGTTTAGAAAGCAGTAGCTGGTTTCCACGTGGCATTTTTTTTTAAAGCATATGTCCGTGAAACCAAACATTTTTTTAATGGAAATCGCCAATCACAAGGCCGGAGGGCCACTCAAGGTGCGGGCTACAAAGTAAAGTATAGTTACAAAGTAAAAGAAAGTTACAGAGAGAGAAATATCTGTTCACATTTCGTTTGAACAGTGATAGATTATACGTTTGGTGGAAGACAGTATTCGTGGAAGGAGTTCCAAAGTGCAGCAGTACGAGGAGAAAAGCTAGACGAATATCTCACAGTACTGGCCTTGGGATTAGGTAGGCTACAGTGAAGGGGTGAGAGGAGTGAAGGTGCGAACAGAAGGGGAAAGTGAGCGACCTTCTGAGCACATACCATGATAGTATCTATAGAACAGGCTAAGAGAAGCAACAGAACATCCAACAGAAGGATATGACTCGAGTCAGTGTGTCATGCACTTGACAGTGAATAAATAAGCAAGCTGAAAGACCTCCGGAACGACAGCGCGACGTCACGGGACTGGATCGCTTGCTTGTCATGGATAGTACGGGGGTATTGTTAGGGAACGTGAGGCCTATTCTTTCAAATTTATCAACTCTTCCTTCTTACCTAGCTCTGGAGCGAGCGTTGCCACGAGACAAAATATTTGTTTTGCCGAAAGGCAAGGGATTGTTTGAATGCACATGTACAAAAATACCTGTTTGTCAGTATGGAAGATGCGTATACCACATACATTATATAATCATAATTGTGCAACATGTGCGGGATCTAACTGAATAAAATGTCGCCGGCTTATTTATAGGCGTTTCGTGGTAAAAACACTTGGTACTGTGTTGGGAGTTAATATACATTTTCTGCAGTACTCGTAAGACGGCTGTTCTTACGAAGTCTGGTTCATCGATGTCGCAAGTCATCGACACTGTTTCTTTACTTTTGCGTTCAGAATATGGGAGTGCACACAGGATTTTTAGATTGACATAGTATAAGGACCAGTGAATCGTGATGTTGTGTCAATGGCTGTGGCTGTTCCTGTAGTCTGCCAATGGCTAGAACTGAAGCCGTAGCCATAGTCTGCCAATGGCTAGAACTGAAGCCGTAGCAATGATTATTTAACGTTGGGGTCATTTTTTTTAAACAACTCCTTTCGGCACCGAGCTCTTTAGCGGTTTATCTTGTTCGCAGAGCAATAAAGTATTCTACACTAAAGACATTTGTACAGTAAAACGGACCTTTTTTTAAAAGACTCGACGCTTGACATTGGCGGAGTAGGGGTCATTTTTGAAAGGTGACAATGAGTGGAGAAATGTAATTGCAGGTTTTTATTTCTTTTATTTTAATGTAAAATTAATGGCAGTTAAGCAACAATTTATGACATACTTAAAGGGAAATTAACGAATAAAAAACATCAATCTTTAATCCGTATTTCAGCCCGTTGAATTTTATTTTCTGTATAATCTATCCCGAAAATGCACACTTATGTGTACATAAAATTATATGACTTGTCACCTTAAGAAGTCGATGACTGTTGTCTTTGTACAAACGGAACACGATATGAAACGTTATCGTGTGACAATGAAACATGGAATCACATACAAAAAGTGAATCGAAATTGTTCTGATTGCAAAGCTGAATCACGCTGAGGTTCCTTTTTTTTGTTACGTCAGGTTCAGACAATAAGTTGTTAGATTTCTGCAAATGTATTTGATCAACATTATGCAACGAAGAAAAAAGGAAGAAAGCTCATTTCCTTGTCCAGGAATTGAAGCTATCTATAATTATAATTATAGTTTAAGGTAATATACATTTGCTTGTGTTGTAATTTACAGAAATAAACGGCTATGGGGTTTAGTATTTTATAGCAAATATTGTTACACTGACCTGTTTAAAGTTTTATGTTCACACATGCTGGAAAACCCAAGAAAAAATGTTGTTCTTGTAGTCTGGTTCCCTGACCCTACGTCAGACGAAACAAGGCAAATTATATACCTTGGGGATTTGTCAGGTCAGGGTACCAGACTAGCTGGCTTGCACCCATTCACGGATGTGTAACCGATTGCAAACGAATTGTGGACGAACTAAATTTTCTGAATTAGGACTGTATTTGAAAGAAAAACAAATATTTTTCCCCCAACGATAATGACAGCACACCAGGTGCCATGATTTCACAGGATGCTTGAGACTATTATTCACTTACAGTTAAGTAAGGTATTTCATAATGATTTGGTAGTTTTTTTTGTTTGTTTTTGTTTTTGATGTTTGCAAATGTTGTTATACCCTTGTGTTATTTTCCTTTTTTTTCATCATTTCTTTTTTAAAGAACTTCGAGTGTTTAACAATGTTACAGCCTTTTGCTAACGTCATAATTTATAATTACTTAATTCTCCGAACTAAATACGACATATTTATTTACATATTCACTAATTATTTATGTAATAATAATCAATGTGTGTGTTGGATTATGAAAAATGCATCTAGGTGTATATGATTTTTAACAGTGTAAATAAAAATACATTGCTGATGCATTATTTATGTCACTAGACGAAAACGATACTATTCATATTATAATTATGTTTTCTTTTTTCTTGTATTTTTACCTACCTCCATTGTGATAGGCTCCTGGGTTTGTTTCACTTTATTCAAACATTGTATTTGAGAAAATAAAGGAATGGAAATAAAACCAGAATGCTTTATTAAATTTATTGTCAACTTTTGCACATTCTGTTCCCGGTCATCGTGCTTTGGATATTAAAATGATAATGTTAAATGCTTATGAGTGCAATTGTAAGAGTAGTTTCATTACGTGACAGATGAAAAGTTTTTTTTTTCCATTGCACGAATGTGAAACTAATGTGAACTAATGTGGCAAAATGAGGAATGTCCCCCCAAATCAGGGTATGAGTAACCAACGCCTGAGGAAAACCATTTAAATAAGAACTAGAAAGTGTCCCTGTGTAAAAAAAAACATAATAAAAATATGTGGCTATAGATTAGGCCTATTGGGAGCGGGAGGACAAGGAAATTTTCCGCCCCAAATTAAATTTGACAATCAAACGCGACAAATTTACTGCTTCTGTTGTGTTTTGTGGGTGGTGTACGCAGTCGCTGCTTGTTTTGCGACGTCACTTTACAAACATTGGTTCGGTTTTTGGGGAAGGGCATGGCCCCCGTACGATTGCCCCCTTATGGTTGCCCGTACTTCAATCCCCGTAATTCAAAATTCTTTTTAACATACTCGCTACTCTCACAGGTGTTCAGGATGTACAACAAAATGATGATCAACATGTCATCTTTCATTTTCTTTTCAACTATTGGTGGGTTCACCGATGACTTTTTGGAGACTGAAGTTCTCACCCAGAAAAGACCAACCATAAAACGAAGGACGTTTCCCAAACTGGAAAAGTAGCCATTTTGAAAGAGGATCCCTCCACAACATGGCTAAATAGCGCCACTTTCGGACCCGACTGCATCCAAAATGCTCAGAATTGGAAGCCCCAAGTCCAGGCCAGAGGTGCAGTGCCACATGTCTTCAATTCCCCAATTCCATGGCTTTCAAAACTGTCTAACATAGAATGAATTGAGAGTATAACTTTTATTCATGAGCTATGCGGACGTTTTTTTTTTGGCCTATTTACTGGGGTGTACCCATATACCCTTTTTATTGTTTGTAAACCGTAAGCGCCATTTTGTATGGGCTGCCGCAAGCGCAAAAATTGAAGCCGTGGTTGGCAACATAATTATGTTTTCCAAAAAATCCTCACAACACATTCATTAGGCCTAAATAAGAAAAAGGAATTAGGAATTATGAATCATTTCATAGCGTTTGTTGATCAATTTTGTATTTTCAAAAATCAAATCATACTTTGGTAATCATTAATTTACTATTCCTCATTTTTGCAGTGTTGGACCTACTGTGCCAACCACGTGTTGGCGATAGAAAGGTCTCTAAACGAGGGGTCGGATTAAAGAGGGCGCTCGCTCTTGTTACAAAGAAAGGCGAACCCTTGGGGGCTATAGGCTCTGAAATTATTAGTAAATTATGGTTGCTCATCACCTTACTATATCCACAAAAAGTTGACCAAAAGCCAAAAATTCTGGCAACTTCTAATGTTGAAACAGCTCAGTACCACCGACACTTCTGTCTGTATATGACATCACGGTTTTCTCATGAATATGGAAATTCGCATTGCGTAAAACCAAAACCCTAAAAGTCCTGAAAAAATCACTAGACGATGAGAAATACTCAGTACCGTCCCCGTGCATAAATGCAACATTCTCATTTCTCAATCGATTTAACAACGCGGCGATAGCACCCGTTATTGTCACATGCAAATCCCCTAACGGAATATTAAGGTAAATCTGCCAGACTTTAGACGTCATCAATTTATAGGCATGGCTCAAATACCAGGTCTATATTTACCATAGAGCTAAGCTCTATGATATTCACCCAAAACAGATGTTACACCCATTTTTAAGTGCTGACGTACTATCGCTGCCCCTTCTAACACCTGATGTAATTGCCAAGGCCGGTTCAAGGTTAGCAGGGCGTCAGGTTTGCCCGAACGATCAGTTGTGATTCCCTATGCATAAGCTCTGATAGGGCCAGGGACGGATTGAACTTTTACCGAGTGGCGCGCACGTGCGTTGATTGTCACCAAAGCAAAACGCTCCCCTAAAATCCATGAATGATCGATGTTTTGCTTTGATTTTTCAAAGCTGAAGTCTCCATTCATAGTGTGAAAGTCGATTGTTCGACCTCAGGTGTTTGTAACAACACAGGTGAACATTTCGCATGTGAAACTTGTAATTTGATTGATTTCACTCTTTTCATTTTGGAATTATATTCGGAATGATATACTGAACTTTTGATTTGTATTCGTAGGTTTACTGGTAAGGGAGGGGTTCTTTTTACGCCCAAATAAAATAACAGAATATCAGGGGCAGCGATGTAAGATTGGAAGCAGCCGTAACCAATGAAACGAAGGGTGCAGGCCAGTAAATCGGTCCGAAATTGCCTAGTACGCCGGCCAAATCACGATTTGCATGCCCTCATAATTGGGCCATATGAACTTGAGGCCGATTGTTTGCAAAAATATATATATATAATAACGGTGGCAGACGTACGTGCACAGGACCGTTAGCTTGTATTTCTGTGAAATTTGGATGAAATTGGGGCCGTTACTTGAAGCTCTTTATTTAACAATGGAGTGTGGCGATGGGCTTCAGGGCTATTTTACTAGTAAGGCCAAAAAAAAATAGTTCTGCTTCGGTTTCCCTACTACCCTATTCTGACTGCCCCTACCCTAATTTTTTTATTGGAAAAATGAAGTGGAAAAAAACATCAATTTTTACCTTCTACCCGTCACTACACGCCGACGCCTCCATATAATCGTACACAAAACAAATTGGCAAAACAAATTCCCTACCTACCCTATTTTCAAATGCCATGTAATCGCAAGCAGAACTATTGGGGCGGGGGCTAAGCCGGTGATCATCTTCGGATGGAAATTTCTCCCCAAAGTCATACTATTAACCCCCAAAAAAATTAAAGAAAATGAAAGATGATGAAATAAGCGTCTTGAACACCTTGGAGAGTTGTGAGTATTTTTCCTGAATTTCTGAGGTGGGAGCATATGGGTATATCCGACTGGATCCCGAACAAGGCCTTAATTGGAGAACGGAAACACAAGTGGCCGCCAACAAACAAACGCCAGCTCAAATCAAAGATGGCGTCCTCCACGGACACGCGAACTTTATCTGTTGAAGTCCGTAAATTGCGGAAGAAATTACGCCAAATTGACAACTTGAATCGCCTGGATAGGCCACTCCTCCCAGAAGAAGAAGAGAAGGTGCGTTCGTTTATCGATAATTCGTGCATTTATCCTGACAACTAACACTCATTTCATTCATTTTTTGTTGTATCGATAATCGCGCTAGCATTGCAATACGCGTTCAATGCCGCGCCGCGCTATACATGCTATATATGTGCATATGCCTGCCGCCGCGCGCTGCGCTTTGCACAATTTGTAGGCAGGCATGGCACGGCCGCGGCCGGATCAATGCACCACTTCATGATGTGCTCACGTGCACATAAGCCGTTTCGCGGATACCGCCAATTGTTTGTACTCACACGGTCATTTTAAATTGGTAGTGTATATTTTGCCGGAGGTAACGCCGGCAAACTAACGTTTACTAAAGGTTTGCCGGCGGCAAACCATATCAACAGAGGGCGCTGTACTCTTTAAGATAGGGCTGAATTATAACATGTATTAAATTCCCACCAAAGTTGTGTAGCACAGTTGGTGCTAGCCCGACTGCGTCTGGCCGTACAGTACTATCGCAAGCTCTGTAGTACGGCCAGACGCCCGATGCTTCCACAGAGACTGAATTTTGTTGGCCGCCGATGTAGCGATTTTGCTACATCTTTCGATCGCGATTATCTTTTCATCCAGGACACAAATTTCCAAAGTTAAGGTTTTTAGTCGTAGAGCAACTCATACCTTTTCGAAAAAACGTTCTTTGGTCTCAATATTTTCATCCATTTGGCCACAAGACGAATTTCAGTCATCAGATTCCACAAATATCGTCCCCCATGCGATCCCCCATGCGATTTCAAAATGGCGGCCGCGCTGTAATGTATGCAATATGCAGGCGCGCCCGCGCAAACTCATGAATATGCATAAAAAGTCTTTGACGTATGACCTCGGCCCTGCCCCGCCGCACGCACGTCCAAAAACACGAGGTCATACGTCACAAACTGTTATGCATATTCATGATTTGCGCGGGCGCGCCTGCATATTGCATACATTACAGCGCGGCCGCCATTTTGAAATCGCATGGGAAATCGCATGGGGGACGATATTTGTGGAATCTGATGACTGAAATTCGTCTTGTGGCCAGATGGATGAAAATATTGAGACCAAACAACGTTTTTTCAAAAAGGTATGAGTTGCTCTACGACTACAAACCTTAACTTTGGAAATGTGTGTCCTTGATGAAAAGAAAATCGCGATCGAAAGATGTAGCAAAATCGCTACATCGGCGGCCAACAAAATTCAGTCTCTGTGGAAGCATCGGGCGTCTGGCCGTACTACAGAGCTTGCGATAGTACCGTACGGCCAGACGCAGTCGGGCTAAGTTGGTGCAGTGGTTAAGCAATAGCTCTAATGAGTGGGATGTCCCGAGTTCGAATCCTGACCCCCGCCATAATTTTAAGGTGTTTTTTTTCCATCCCCAAATAAATAAGAATATTTTTCTTTTATTATTTTAATATGTCTCAAACATTTTATTGCAGAGTATTACTTTTTCTTTTTCAGATTTGTGGCTCTGGAGGATTTTTTTTAAAGGGAAATAAAGTCCGAAATTATAAAATGGTCTGATTCCCATCTTGTTAATACAAAAATACAACGATAATATTGGCATGGAGCCAGACTAAAATTTGTCACCGGAAAATGTTTAAGTACAAAAAAACAGTAACTGCGCATGTTCAGTGCATATCCGGCAAACTAACGTTTACTGAAGGTTTGCCGTCTCCGGCAAAATATCCACTGCCTTTAAAATTAGGGGGCATAAACAATGACATTGAGTGACAACTTCTAATCACTCATGCATTAGTACTAATGGTACTAGTCAGGCTACATTCATCATGTTCATTGCAAAAATAAGGATAAGACATGAATCTGGGACTGAGAAACATTTCCCATTCCAATTTTGTTAGTAAATACTTAGAAAATTTTCTTGACTCTCCATAGACTCCATAGACACAATCGTGGAAGTAGCGTCAGGTTGCAACATTTTTTCCAGGAAATACATTGTACTTTCTTGAAAATTTCTTGGAAATTATGAACATTTTCTTGACTCTCCATAGACTTTGAACACAACCGCTGAAGTGGCATCTGGATTCTACATTCTTTCCATTTCCACTAGCACGCATGTTTTTCTTTTTTGAGTGTCTCAAATTAGAACAACAATGTGCATACATGTACATCGAATATCCTGAGGCAATGACTTTGCCAGTGTTTTAAATAAACAGAACTAATAATTTAACCCTAAACAGAATTAGAGCACAATTTGATACAGCTTTGCTTTCTGAAATAAATAATTTATTTCTTCTTGTCCTTTCCATCTTTGCCGTATCTCGATAATTTTTGACTTGCCAGCCAGGTTACCTAAGGAAAGGTTTGACAACATGTACAGTATGTAGCCCACCTGCTATTTTGACTAGCATTTGGCTAGAGGGCTACCATTAAAGTCGAGCCCTGGGCTACAGTCATGACAGTTGCTAGACCTGTAAACATGGACATGTACATACCCACGTTCCGTTCATAATCTCTGGACTTTTTCCAGTGTTGGAATCCGGTTGGAGACCTGCCACTGCTTACAGTCCTGAAATTTAATAAGCTTTATGTTCTAGTACTTGTCACGTAAGAGTTTTTAAAAACTTCCAATGGCATAGGATCTGTCATTCCAAAGAAATTCAAGGGAAAAATGGAGCCCAACACGAAAGTGTACTGTCTGTAGAAATTTGTAAAGTCCAGAGCTACCGGTACTTACGTGTATGAACGGAGCGTGACAATACATGTTCATGTACACGGGTCTAGAGTCACAGTTGCATGATGGGACGTATTTTCACTCTTATGCCCCCAAACAAATTACCACGGGATCACCAAGATGGGGGTATCCGTGAAAAAGAAATATGTAGCTGTTGGCTATACATGTACATGGTTCAAAGAAATATGTGGCGATAGTGTAGTACTTAGGACACCACGGTACATTAAGTGTTTTAGTTTGTTGTTTGTGGTTTCTACATGAACGTGCACCAAATTGTGACATTACATGTAAGTCTCATTTCTGAGTTTTGTTAACTTCCTGAAAAGAACCCTTGCAAATGCAACAAGTTCAACAGAATGCGATGTCTTTCAAATTTGTTAAACACCCCCCCCCCCTTTGGCAAATTATCCCAAGTGCTGCAACAATTACACAACAGAAACAAATTTAAAATGAAATAAATAAAATTAATGAAAACTTTAATTAAATACTCTTAATTAGCCTAATTTACTATGCAGTTTCAATGCAAACATGCAGCCCAAATGTATACATATGCCCCAGACAAGCTTGTAGCAGATCCAAGAGTTCTACAATTCTGTATTTCCTTTCTCCTGTCAGTGCGTGTGAGTTTTGTCCAGCCCGTTCCAGCAAGGTGCCAAAACAAAATGGATCTGTTTGGCCTAGTAGCCATTCTGGCCAATAAGGACTCTTGCAAGGAGTGGCTTCGACAAAAGGGCCTCCTTGTCATTCCAGGCAGTGAGCTGAGATGCGCCAAGTGCAATGGCCATTTCAAGGAGGTTAAGCGTAGCAGACGTTCCGACGAAACCAAGCTGCGGTGCTACGGCTGCAAAAGGGAGCGCTCCATTCGCATCAGCAGCTTCTTTTCCAACAGCCACCTGGACTTACGCTTGCTGGTGTGCCTTCTCTTCATGTTCAGCCACCATGCCCCGGTCGGCTTTGTGGAGACCATTCTAAACCAGTCCATCACCAGGAAGGCTATCATTGACTGGTTTACGTTCTACCGTGACATCTGCTCCCGGTGGCTCTGGTCCCACCCACTCCAACTTGGCGGGCCCGGATGCATCGTAGAAATCAACGAGTCCATTTTCAAGGGTGCGAAGCGTAAGCACAACGGGGAGCATACCTCACCCAGCCAGCTGGTATTTGGTGCCTGGGACAGGCGGCTAGGCAAGGGCATGCTCTGGAGAGTTCCCGACAAAGAGCAAGACACGCTGCTCCCCATCATCAAGGGGCACATCCTACCCGGTTCTATCATCTACTCCAACAGTTCTCCAGCCTATTCAACCCTCCATGAGGAAGGATACCACCACGAAGTGGCCAAGGGCGGACGAGGGTTTAGCACTCAGAATGACTCTGGGGTGAGCATCCACATCAACAGCATCAGAGGCTGGTGGGCGAATATCAAATGTGACCTTAAGAGGATGAAGGGAGTTAAGGAAGAGAAGCTGCCGCACTATCTGGACGAGCTTATGTACCGCCAGCATCGAGGAAGCAGTGACCTCATGGACTCGATGATTGAAGACATTGCCCACTTTTATCCTGTCGCAACTGAAATTGAGTAGGATTGGCTCAGCGAGTCAACTAGCTCAACTGCCAGTTTGGAGTTTGGGAAACCAGAGCCAGTGGGGGCGAATTGGCCCCACTCACTTTTTTGTTGAACGCTACTGAAAAATGTAGAAACTGATGCTGCAGGATACACATGCAATGCATCTCTGTATGGTGTAAATTTGGCATGCACTCTTACAATTCTTATAAGTTATTTCTACATAGAACACCACCATAAGACTGGTGCCCCCCACCCACCTCTCCTCCCCCACCTCTCCACCACCACCACCCTTCTCTCAAACTTTTTTGGGGTTTTCAGGATATTTGGGTTAAATTATCTTTGTGTCGCTTAAACAAAGTTTTGGGAGACACTTACCAGTACAGTCCTAAATTTTGTACGGTCACACAGGTCTACGCACACACCAGCGCAACCGGTACTTGTGGGGTACTCGAACAAAGGGAACGGTACCCCACAAAGAGAAATCTTTAGAAAAAAGGGCACCCCACAAGTAAAATGTTTAGAAATAGTGATTCACCCTAACCGAACTCAACCCATCAAAGTTCAACATCAGGTTTTGTTTAAATCTGTTGGGATAGGTACAGTTCCCCTAAACAGATGGTCTTTTACACTGGGGTTGGCATACCTCCACAAACTAAGTTCAACGGTGTGTGCGTACAATTTCCCGTGTGGGTGTTGGAATTTGCCAGAATGGGTATGGTTCATAGTAAAATAGGCTGGGGAGTTACGGTTAAAGGACAACAATGCTCCTACCCCGGAACTCCCATCAGCTGGAATGTCCGTAGACCTGCATGTCTACAGAATTTGATGGATTTTGATGTCTCTTGGATGGAGTTAAATGATTAAAAATATGCACAAAATTTGACATTTTTTTTAAGAACACAAAACATATTGGGATTGACCGTGAAAAAGGGCGATCTGCTGGTCACTTGTTTTCCAATGGCAACCCTAACTCTCAGAACCCTCCACTCCCACTGCTACTCATCAGAACAAGAAGTTCTGTACAGTATGTATAAATTTACATGTGCATGTGTTTTTGTAAACCAGTTCATGTGTGTGTAGCCTACATATTTCACGTTTACATTTTGCAGCCTGCACAAATAAAAGTGTTTCAGTTTCTGTTCAGTAAAAGCAAATTTGTCCTCTTTGCTTATTTTTCTTGGAGAAAATGGGCTTCATTGTACATTAACCCAAAACCCCTAGGATGCACCCTCAATCCTGCAAATTCCTACAACTGCCTCCGTGTAAAAAATGGATGCAGTCTCAATCCTGCAAAATCCTGTTGTTTCTTGAATTGGTTCATGTACATTTGTGTAAAAGCAAATTTGTCCTCTTTCAGTTCATGTCTTTGCTCAATATTTCTAGGAGAAAATGGCCTTCATTGTACATTAACCCCAAACCCCTGGGATGCCCCCTGAATCCTGCAAAATCCTCCGACTGCCTCCGTGTAAAAATTGGATACACTCTCAGTCCTGCAAAATGCTCCGTTATTTCTTGAATGTGTTCATTGGAGGGGAGACCACTAAATGTGTACCTCAATCCTGCAAAATCCTCCAACAATCACTGTTGTTATGTTGAGGCAGTGCAGACAATATCCAAAAGTGGATGATTTCAAGTACAACTTGTATGATGTTGCATTTCAATCGCGCCATGTTTATCATGTTCACCATGAATTACTCCTACCAGTAGTTCATGTGTGGGTTGCATTCTAATGCTACATGTACTCACAAACAACCGTAGCACACAGGCCTTTGTGCACATACATTTAGCCTTTCACCAAGGCCATCGTGGCTTAATTTGCCCGCATTAGACAATGCGGCGAAACCGCGAAGCGCCTGGAGAGGGAGACCACACATGCGAGTGGCGAAGCCACGAGGGCCTTTTCTAACTTGTCGAGAAATTCTTATGTTTTTCTTTATAATCTCATTTTTTGCTACCCCAAAAGGGTAGCAAAATTCCAACCAATTATCAGCCTTTTAGTGCGTGCGTGGCTACTACCTGGACGCGTCGATGCGCCCGGACGCTTGCACAAAATTTAAAAACAAAAAATGCGAGTCTAGTTTTCCACGAGATCGTGAGCGCGTAATTGTTCTTACATGTACATTATCTTATTTTAATTTTACTTATAAAAGTATTTCAAGAAATTGTTTGAATGTATGAACATATTTTTCAGTTATTTGCTCTTACGTTTTTCTTACTCACCCTTCTTTTAAAAATGGAAGCGACTAGGCAAAATCTGTGTTGTGATTGGTTAACCTTCAGCACTTTTTTTATTTGCATAAAACTATGAATAATTCAACAAAATCAAGTTGGGAAAGGCCTCGTGGCTTTGCCACTCGTGCGTGCTGACTTTGCTCCAGTCGCTTTGGGTCTTCGCAACTCCGCCGCTCTAAGCCACGATGACCTTGGCGAAAGGCTATTGTGCACATTGACCCCGGCCGCTAATATTTTTGTCAAGTCGTGAACTCAAAAAGAACATCCCATCTCCAGTTCACCACTGGTGAATACGAGTTGCCAGGCGATAGAAATGCTATAATACGACTAGTGAACTTGTGAACACGATAAACACAACGCGGTTGGAACGCAGCATTATCCAGGCCTCAATTTGAACAGGCTACTGTACATGTATACAGATGTACGCAAGGGTCATTCTGCAAATTGGGGGTCCAATGTTTTTGTGTGTCCCTGTTGCAGTGTACATGTACATGTGATATGCACGTAACATTTTTGTAGTCCTACACGTTCTATCTCCAAGAGTGATTATGTAAAAGCAAAATACATGTACTGGTACATGTACACACTGTCCCTATCAAACAAATAAATATTTTGAAGTCAACTTGAATGATACATTGTATTTGCATGGCAAATTACTCAAGTCAGATGTATCAGGGACGCAATTTTTGCAAATGTCCTACTTTTGGTCCCCATATGTATGGACTAAACACACTAGTCATGCTACCGGTAGTGTCACATAGTGCCAAACTGCCCTCACGGACAAAACTTCTGCCTAAGCTATGCTTCTGGGACCGTGAATGCACTGACAAGCCGGCTCCTCAAAAAGGGGGTAAGAAATTTGAAATTTGCGCTTACGTGTACATGTAATTATTGTTTTAAAGTTACAGAGGTATAAAAACAACAGTCAGTAAAATAAAAGTTAATTAGAAGTAAATTTTAGTTCTAAAAGTAAATTATCAATAATTAAAAAAAAAAGGTGTCCTAAATCACACTATCGCCATCATATTGATACATTTAGGTCAGTGGGTACAGGTTGGGAAACGGTACGTCCGGTCAATTAATATTGTTTAGTGGTTGGCCTTGTATCACATTTTAACCTGAAATTAGACCCACAGTTTGTTTATTGCATGCTTTTTATGACAAACGTATGATGAAAATATGTACAGTGCCAGCACTCTTTCCAACATGCAGGTTGCAAGAACTGGAAGTATTCGGTCTTTACTCCGCGAAAAACTCAAGGAGTTTGCAAGCCTAGAACAGTCCGAGCTCAGTTCCTCGCAACTCGATAGATCTGGGAGCGAAGAGGGAGCGGACACGACTCAAGAATCTTGGCACCCCGTGGAGAATGGGCAAAGGGAGCAAACTGTAGATGATGAACCTTGGGCAAAACCAGATGAGATGAAACGCCCTTATGACGAGGAGGTCGAAGAGCAACAGATTGTATTCACGCCCGAAGGAGATGCTGGTGGAGAGAAAAGTCAGGCGGGAAACGACGATGGTGCCAAAGATGGGAAAACTCCCCCGAAGGTTCCGAGGCGAGATGAGGAGGAGTCCAAGAAAAGGGCAGGACAGGGCGAGGCATCGACATCCAATCCAGAAACAGCTCAGCCTTCGAAAGGTGATTGCTGAATCGATTTATGCATACTTTCGCCTGTTCCAGAGGCACCTGCAACAAAATACTACCTGGACTGACTAGGGTTTATCCAGTAATGATTTGGTTTCAGATATTTATTAATTTTCCAGAAAAAGCTCGGCTTTCAAAAGGTGATTGCTGAAAGCTCAGCTTTTCAAAAGGTGATTGCTGAATAGATTTATACTTTCGCCTGCTCCGGACTCACCGGCAACAAAATACTATTTGGACTGACTGGGGTCCCACCATATATAATTTGGTTTCAGATATTTATTAATTTTCCATTGGAGGAACTCGATAGAGTCTTTCAAACAACAGCATTAGTCAATTTTTCATGCGTAATCACTAAAAACATTTTTCAAACATCAACCTTGATTCTAATCTGTTGAATAACGTATGGCTCTGAAATATGAGTCTGAAATAGGCCATAGTCAGAAATATGGAGTATATGGGTACTCATTACTACTTTTTATTGCTAAAAGTTGTTAACTTTTTATTTTTTTTCCTTCGTTTTTTTTA
Source organism: Patiria pectinifera (assembly GCA_029964075.1). Taxonomy (NCBI): domain Eukaryota; kingdom Metazoa; phylum Echinodermata; class Asteroidea; order Valvatida; family Asterinidae; genus Patiria; species Patiria pectinifera. Next base: position 12,281,844 of record CM057134.1, read on the forward strand.
TTCTTTGGCGTAGGTAAAAGTAAAGGAAAGAAAAAGGCTCCAGAGAGCAATGAAGGGGATTCATGGGCCAGAGTCAAGTTCACTGTGCTTGACCTAGAGGGCCACAATGATATCATCTGTGCAGTGTCATGTGACGGATCCAGACTACTCACTGGCAGGTAAGAGCTTGATGATAGGGTTCATTAGAAATCACAATGTATGCAAGTACAGAGTTTAACACATATATGCATGGCTCGGAAATACTTGACGATTACACAGCATATACCGGTATGTGTGCGGTTATTTCACCAGGCTGACATCAGTATTTTGATGTGAAATAATCACATACATTGTATAATGGCATTCTAACGAGCGACTTACATTCTGACCGGCATACAATGTATGTCTCCCGTTCTCACATAAAGGTCCCCATTAGAATTGATGCCCTTTTGGAATGCTGCTCCAAGAAAACTTGCAGTCAATTAGGCTGTACCACCATTCCTGATCAAACTTGCCCCTGGCAATCCCCACCAAAGTACCGTATTGGCCCTATTGTAAATTGAGTTTGCTGTGATATCACTCTTACATTTTTATCCTGATTGTCATCCCATTCAAGCAATTCATTTTTTTGTACCACTTGAATACCAAAAAACACGTATGACTAGCTAGCTCTGCATTAACCTCAGTTGCTTGGAACTCGGTTCACTTCTCTGTATTCCATTTTGTTTGCTTTATTGTAGTCGTGACACCATGGTCAAGTACTGGGACTTGGACAAGGGCACAGAGCTGAGAAGCCTGGGGGGCCATTCGGGAACAGTCACCTCGGTCATTTTGCTTTCCACTGATGAAAGCACACAGTTAGGTGAGCAGATGTACATGATCATATTTTATTTATGTACTACATGTATCCACTGTGTATCACTTACCGGTACCAGATTTTGAATTATATAACCGACATACATATCCTTGTCATTTGATTGGTGGAACTCACATCACGTGACATTCGTTATTACTCCCATTCACGCAGCGGCTCAAAAAGTACTATCCGCCCATGAGGAATGGGAAATACTATTGAACAGTTAGGATCATTCTTGTTCCATGACGAAATATTTGTGTGCAAATGCATGCTGGTGTGCGCGTTCAGTGTTGCGCGTAGCATGTATTGTTCCAAAGAGCCAGCGCTACAGCGTTGGGTTCAAACATTTTTGCGAAGGGGTGGTTTGGAAGAGAGAAATACATTTTCCTCCAGTTTGTACTGAAATAAAAGTTTAAATATATCAAATGACAAGGTTCTATATGTCAGTTATATAAAACAAATATTGAGTTGCTTTAAACTGTGAAATGGGAGGAATATTATCGCTCGGTAAAATCTGGACTTTTCCAGTTCACGAGACGAATGGAAAAGTCCAGATTTTACCTTGTGATAATATTCCTCCCATTCCACGCTGAGCCACTCAATATTTGTGTACTAACTAGCAGACCCAAGCAATTAACTTGGTGGTAAGACTTCTGCATTTGTGAGAAGGAGATCAGTGTTGTCAGTTTTCAAAAAAGCTGTAAGACCGCCAGTGGCGTAAATATGTGTTTTTCCCCCATTAAGACAAAATTCATAGTGCAAACCTGTTACTCAAATTTTTGACTTGATTGGGCCACCAATGGTTGACAGTCACAAAAACATTAAAAATTACGTTCATTTTGTCCTCAGCATCTCAATTTGACGTGCCTGCCAATGACCGCATCGCCGTCACCGGATCTAAGGATTGTCACATCAAGTTCTGGTCCCTGGAAACTGGCCAAGCAGTGCACTCCGTCTACACGTACAACCCTGTGGAGTGCCTGGGGTATATATCGGACAGGGCTCTCGTCGTGTCAGGCTCAGGTATAGTGATCTCCTTCTGGTAACTTATAAAGTGTTTGAGCTCTGTGTAGAAACAGTACATTGTGCTGTAATAGCCTCCTGTATGGAATACCAGAATCACAACGGAACAAACTGCAATGTATAGACTAATTCAGCCACAGCTAGTTTCTGAGTTGGCACTGCGGTGGCACCAGGCTTGCGCGAGAGGCGCGCAGGTAGTACGCACGCACAATGGGCTCCTTCGACCAAAATGCGCGCGTGCCTCGTGTGCGCAAGCGTGGCACCACATCAAAAATGGCTTCTTATTTTGTTCGCTGAATTACACTTCACAGAACTCTGCTGCCAGACTTGTACCGAACACGCAAAAACAATGCTATCGCCCCAGTCTTACATAAATCACATTGGTTACCGGTGAAATTTCCCAAGTTATTTTCAAACTTTTAGTCGCCACCTATAAATGTGTACATGAATTGGCCCCAGGAATTAATGATTGAATATCATCCATCACAGACTCTCCGCTCCAGCTCAATTTTTTTTTTTTAACTCCATGTACAGTTCTTACCAAATCTTATGATCATTGGATGTTCCAATTTCCGGCTCTGGAAGTATGGAATAAATAACCTTATATTACAATCAGCCCATCCTTGGACCATTTCAAATCACAGCTTATGATAGACATGTTTGCTACCAGAACCAATTAAGAATTTTTGCATTATGCACTATTTATTATTTGGCCTGGTACTGACAGCAGACACTTGTCACAGATGTTGCCAGACCAATTTGAACGTGACAACAAAATTGCAGGCCAGTCTCTGCCAGGAGGTAGCCAGGAATGTTTCCCCCAGTCATCTGACCACCCCGAAATAGGCACCCTAGAAACTAGGCACAGCTGAGGGGAGGGGGGAGGGGCTGGATACCATCAGACTAATGGGGATGCCGTTCAAGGCGGACGAGTAGTGCTGAAACTGATCCTCCAGGTTCGGTTCGGTTAGGGAAGTACATTTACAATGTTCATTAAAAAGCATATATTCATAAATGTACGTTTGCCGGATTGCGCCGCAAGTCGGCTTTTATAAGTCGCTGTTCTGCTCAAGTTGGCGTGTCACTCTCGGTGTCCTACAAAAAGCACAACAAAATCCCGTGTGTTAATCGGCATTTAGTAAATCACGAATTGGCATCGACTTCCTGCACTACGGTTGCGGTAACAAAATACATGTGTGCCATGAGCAGTGCATCGTGAGCAATACCAGTAACCCCTCTAGCCTACACGCATGTGCTCTGTCTTTTTTGGGAGTCGTCTTATTGAATGATGCAGTGTTTTACCTACCACGCCCAACGAAAACATGCATTAAGTACACACGTTATCCACTATAGCAATGCTATGTTGGACGGATTTATGCACACCGAAGATGGACAGTCATGGAGCTTAGCCCACCAAACAATGAAGATGAATGCAGTGACTTGTTAACACAGTAAATTCAATGATCCGTGCACTTTAATTTTGCCCTTTCATTGCAATCATTAGCATTCCTGGCGCTTTAATACAAAACTTGCCGAACTTCTGAACCAACCATTTCGGTTTCGTTTGGTTTGGTTCGGGTCGGAAGGCCATGTACATTACTGCTCTTTTTAGATCAGTTAGGCGGTTTGGCTGCAGCGTAATGGACAAGACAGGACACTGTTAGACAATACATTGTAGGTTGTGCTATGGTTGTTATTTATTGCGGCCTATACATGTACATGTATGCCAATGGACACATGATTTGCCCGGTTTGCCCGGCACTCACGTGAAAATGCTAGGGGCTTATGTACATACTATAATTGTGAACTCTGCACCATACATGTACACACGCCATCCACAAACGCAAATGGCTGTGTGCATGGGTGTGATGTGTCCTGCAAACTGGGATTAAACATAAATTAAAAGATCATCTTTTTAAAATTTGCATCCGTAGATGGCGGCAAAGTGGAGCTGTGGGACATCAAGACCGGGAGTGGCGTGTTCTCAACCCTTGGACATGACGATGCTGTCACATGTATTCAAGTCAGTCATATTCTGTACTTAATTCACAGACATTGATATATTTTCTCCTTGAATCTTCTCTCCCATTCCTGTATCTCCATCCCTGCCCCCGATTTCTCTACCACGATAATTTCTTCAAAACTAAAACCCACTACGGCTACGTCAAATTTGAGAAAATAAAAACCTCTTTGATCAAATACATGTATTGAGATGTCAATTTTTAGAAGTGGGTTTTGCCCTTTACTGATGTAATTTTATGGCACTGCATACATTAAAACCCTAACTAGGCACCTACATGTAGGCCTTTTTGTTAGGATGTTGCCTCAATCTAGCAAAATCCTCCAATTGGCCTCATGAAAAAATAGCACATTGCCTCAATCCTGCAAACTCCTCCATTCCTTCTTGAATATAGTCCGTGGATGGGGTGACCACTGCCTGAATCCTGCAAAATCCTGTGGCAGTGACTGTCAATATGTTGAGGCTTGGCCAGTGACATCCTGGAGCAGTAGGGAGGATTTCAAGCATAATCCAGGCCTATATTTATGCATGGCTGAGCAAAAACAACACAAGGACCGGCCCAAGACCTTGACAAAGTGCATCCTACAAAATCAGTAACGCACTTTTGCCATGTAACCTTAATTCTCCAAATTCCTCCATTTTGGCAAAGAGGATTTTGAAGGATTCAGGGTGGTTAGGGTTAACATACATGTAGCAGGGCAGACGGCACTTTTGTAAAGTTTTGGCTGAATGTTTGACGATATTTTGCTAAACGTTTAGCATATTAACTTATTAGCAACCTTTCTGCATTGTATTACATTGTATATATTTCCTGTTGAATCCATAAACGCATCCAGTGCAAGATGAGTTACAAACCGTAAATGGATTGCAATGTAGGACGGTTTGTGCGGAACATGGAATAATGGCTTAAAGGTATAGTCCATCATTTGTAGTTTGTGCATTTTGTTCGTTTGAAGCAACGAAAGTGCTTAGATCTAAAGAAGGGTGCTGAACAACTAACCTGATGAAGTTTCAGCTTAGCTTCAGCTGTATATTTCGAGAAAAACAACATTCTAGGATCTCAATTTCAAATCAAAAGTTGCTGAATCATTTTTTGAATTGGGCCTGAATTCAGCGTCAGAGACACGTTCTCACTGAGTCGATTGCAGCTACACCATGTCGCGCACTGATCCGACGAATTATAGCAACCCTGTGTGCGTCGTGCCAATACTTGCGCACGCTTCGCCGATAACCAAACGAACTACTAATTTGAATTTCCAACGGTACTTCTTAAGAAGCACCGTTGGAAAGGCCTCCTTTTGTTGATTTCTTCAAAATGACAGCTTGGCAGAAAGAATAATTTCACAGGGAGTTTAGTCCCATTACTATAATTCAACCAAGCACGTTTTTCAACAATAATTACGCCAGTTACTTTTTGGATAGCTGCAAATGATGGACTCTGGCTTTAAATTTGACTCCGCCTATTACTTGCACGCAGGTCAACGGCACCAGCGTCTACACAGCATCCAGTGACGGCATCATCAAACTCTGGCAGTTACGTGACAACTCCCTCCACCCAACCTTTGTCTCGGAGAACATCTCAAGCAAATCATCCACTCACTTGCTGGCCAGACGCCACGTCCGGTCCCTGGCCGTCCACGGAGAGACCATCTACTACGGGGACGATGGGTTAAATGTCAAGGCACTAGATTGGAAGAAAGGTAACTGGGTAGACTTGATGTGCTATATGTTCGAGTACCTATTACCAGGGTTCGACCTTATTTTTTGTTCACTAGCCAGCTGGGCTACTGAAACAGACTCTTAACTAGCCCACAGGCATTTTCACTGGCCCGCATGTTTTTCTTTTATAGAGCGTCTCATGAACAACAATGTGTAAAAAGTTTTTCCTGAGGCAATCTTGTCGGTGTTTTAATAAACGCATCTAATAATTAACCCTAAACATTTAGTAAAATTAAACACAAATTGATACTAAGTTTGCTTTCTGAATTTAATGATTTATTTCTTCCTGTCCTTTCATCTTTGCCGTAGCCCAGTAATTTTTGACTCGCCAGCCGGGCTACTTAAGGAATAGTTTGACTTGCCCGCCGCTGTTTTGACTAACATTTGGCTATCGGGCTACCACTAAAGTCGAACCCTGCCCATTACACAACCAGGTACCTGGGTAACAGGTACCCGTTACTCGGTTACCTGTTACTTGACCAAAAATACTAGGTACATATACTTGGTTCCATTTTTTGGTTTCATAATAACAGCGGATCTGGGGGGGGGGGATGGTGGGGTGCCCCCCTATTTTTCATTTTTCTTAGGATGTACGTCTTCTTTTTTCCCCATTTTTTGCTGTCAACTGGTGTTAATCACTTCAAAGACATTTATGTTTGGCTTTCGCCTCCATTTTTGGTGGCCCCCCCCCCCTCTTCGTGATAATGCTGGATCCAACACTGAATAATAATAATAATAATAATAATAATAATAATAATTTATTCTTAATAAAGGATAGTGTTTTACTTTAAAATCTGAAAATGCTTTACAAGACTTCAAACTACATAAAAAGCACACCGGTTAATTAGATAAATCTTCGCAGATAACACAACTTTCTGAAAGGGACACACAACTCTATTATTGGTAAAAGTCGCTGATAAAAGCTTTAAAACAAAAGGTTTTTGCACCAATGGATCTACTTAAAATATTATTACACCGTCTGACGTTAATTAAACATTTGACAGCCGTGATGAGGTATTGCCAACAACAACACAAATACTAACACTATAAAGACCAATTTTTACATACGAGACTTTTGTTGCGCGACAATGTCGTGCGTTTTTCTAAATACGCACACATCAACGAGTGTGTTTACATTCACGCGACTAAGTCGTGCGTCTTATCACTCATTTATTTGTGCGTTTATATAAAAACATGCGACACTGTCGCTCAACAGTTTCAGCTATGTTTAAATTGGCTTTAAAGGAAAAATACAACATTTGCAAACATCAAAAAATAAAACTACCAAATCATTTTGAAATACCTTGCTGGACTGTTAGTGAATGACAGTGTAAAGCATCCTGTAAAATCATGGCACCTGGTATACTGTCATTTTCAAGAAAAGTGGTATTTTTCTATCAATTTCCAACGCTGATCGGCCGATCAGCGTTGGAAAAAAACTGGCTTTTTTTCCGAATACTGGCCCCAGTTGACCATCGCACTTGTTTGCAATCGATTACACACCTATGAACGGGTACAAGCCAGCTGGACTGGTTCCCTGACCTTACAATTCCCCAATATATGTAAACTGCTCTGTTTCTTCTTAAATGGAGTCAGGGAACCAGACTACAGGAAAATGATTGTTTTTCTTGGTTTTTATAGCATTTTCGAACCCAAAACCTCAAAAAAGTCAGTGTAACTATATTTGCTATATATTTCCAACCCCGCCAATTCCATCCATTTCTGAAAATTACAGCCAAAGCAAATGATGTATATTCCCTTTAACAAACCCACATCAAAGCCCATTCCCCACAATGAAACCCGTGATCCCAAGCAAAAACTGAAAAGTTTCATGTATATTTTCCATCCTTTTTGTCGTACTTGTAATAGCCTTAGTCCACAAGCTCAAGAATCACCTGGGAGACTTTGGCAGCACCGACGCCATGTGTAGCACCAAGGATCTGCTGATCTGCGCAGGGTATGATCTGGATAACGGCTGTGGCTTCCTCAATTGTAAGAGTGTCTTCCTTTGTTGATACATGTATACTGACTGTGCTCTTCAACAAATTAAGTTTTTTCTTCTGATTAATTTTCATGCTTTACTTTGACCAAAGTTTTTTTTTTCTATTTTGGAGGTCTGTACTGCAGCCCGCCATAAAAGCCTTTTATTTTGGGTAGCTTTTTCTCCTTTAATGCATTATCAGATATCTTGATCTATTGCAATGCTGTAAATAATTGAATATTTGTAAAGTAATTATTCCTTATTACCTTACTTGACTGTAAGACTTGAACAATAGTCTCAAGCATTCTGTGAAATCATGGTGTGCCTTCATTTTCAAGAAAAGTGGGAATTTTGTCACGGTATTAATTTCCAACAATGCTCAGCCAACCAACTTTGGAAAAGAAACTGACTTTTTTCAAATACTGCCCCTAATTTTCTGAATTTAGCTAGTCCACACGTTGTTTGCATTCGGTTACACATCCTTGAATGGATGCAAGCCAGCTAGTCTGGTTCCCTGACCTGACAATTTTTTTTTTACAAGTTGCTTGCGACCGTATTTCCCGCCATTCAAAACTTATTTTGCTCTTTTTGTTATCAAGTTTGGAGTCTTCCTGAGGAGGTATACCTCGCCACGCTCAACGATCAAGACATCAGCCGCATCGTCACCATGGACCACACGCAGACAAAAGAGGGCGCCCTGCGCATCGTCACTGGAGGCCAGGAGCTTAGAGTGTGGGATAGGATCCCCAAGAAGCGATACAGGTGCGGGTTTCCTTTGCGATGCATCCTCTCCAAATGATCCTTGATTTTAAAACCATGTATAATAATTGTCATGCTTAGGCCAAAAATTAGCATCCCTGCCCACTAAATATGTTGGGTTTTTTTGGGCCTTATATATAGCGCTTTCCATCATATCAACAATCTCAAAGCGCATTACAAGTATTACCCATTCATCAGGCCCACGAGACCACGCATCAGCCGACATCTGCGCACATTCGGTCCTCTCACAGGTACCCATTTATACTCCTGGGTGGAAAGAGGCAATTGTAGTTGATAAACACCATGTTCCACGTAGGATCAGTTGCAATCACCCATAAAAGGACCTACCTTAATGACAGAAACCATGCTCAAATTTCTTAGGCATGCCGTGAATCCTCTCTTGCCAGAACACCAGAGTGCACCGGTTATATCATGTATATTCGGGTGTTTCATTAAGATTGTACCAGCATTTCCGCTCTCTCTTCTCTCAAGATTTAATCTCCTTCGGGCAGTTTATCACCAGATGAATGCCTACCCCCAGCAGGGAACAATTAGTACCGCTTGCCTGAACGACTTGTTTGGCAAGCCTGAATCATTCTTCAGTGGCCTAAATGCACCTGGATTTTTCATAAATTTAATATCCACCGTAATTCTCGTTTTCATTTCGTTTTTTGATCATTCCAAATTGATGCACAAACAACGGAAATCCTGAATTTGTCAGACTGTAGTGTGGTCGCTGTGGCGAACAATTTACGTTGCAGAATGCTAGTGTATGAATGCCTACCCGGAGAGCGTGGACCGGCTTTCTGTTGTGTAACTAATTGCCTTAAAGGGAATATATAACATTTGCAAACATCACAAAACAAAACTACCCAAATTCTTATGAAATACCATACTGGACAGTTTAAAGTGAATGCAGTCTAAAGCATTCCTTAGAATCATGGCACCTGGTGTGCTATCATTTTCAAGAAAAGTGCTATTTTATATCAATTTCCAACGCTGGTCGGATGACCAGCGTTGGAAAAACCTGACTTTTTTCAACTGCTGCCCCCAATTTACCAAATTAATTCAGTCCACATTTTGTTTGCAATTGGATACATGTCCGTGAATGGGTGCAAGCCAACTAGACTGGTTCCCTGACCTTACAATTCCCAAACGTCTTAAAATTGCTCCGTTTCATTTTAAGTGGGGTCAGGGAACCAGATTACAGAAATATGATTGTTTTTCTTGGTTTTTCCAGCATCTACGAACACAAAACACACAAAAAGTCAGTAAAACAATACTTGCTATAAAATACTAAACCCCCAAAACCATCCATTTCTGAAACTTGCGGCAAAAGCAAATGTTGTATATTCCCTTTAAGGGATTAACCAGATAAAGTTACGCTGGGCTCAATCAAAGATAAACAATCCTAATGTGAAAAGGGCCCAGGCTTTTAAAAAGGAAAATCACCTCATGGAAAGATCAAGGAAAACTCAGAGAAGTTTGTTTTCATAAATTGCTGGGAACCCAACCTTCAGATTGTTATACAGTTTTATTGCTTCAAAGGAAAACAGTGCACCAACAAAAATGATCCACGTACCTTTTTTAAAAATCTCTCTCCCCAGTCCCCAAGATGCAGTTCCGACGGAATTCAACTTCTCATTCTCAGTCAAGGCTCAAGATTCCGACGCCGACTCGGACACGTCCGACGTGAGCGACAGCGATGGGGGCGGAGCTGACGAGAGGGGAGGGCGGAGATGGTCGCAGGGAAGCGGAGGTTCCACTAAAGCGTCTTGGTCGTCATGGTGCACGCTGGTCTAGTCACACCAACGCCATCATTTTTGAGGTACTAATTAGGGGGCGGGGCAAGAGAAGACCTTTGGGAATTTCCTTGTCGGGTGTGAACTTTTGTTGCTATCTATGCTGTAATGTACACTGCTTGGGTTTTTTTTTATTTAAAGGTATTCTGAGGTTGTCAAGAATTATGAATTAATCTGGTGAAGTTTGGATTGCAGTTTTTCATTTGGGGAAATTGGGTGCATGATTAACATTACTGGCCAATTCTTTGAATGAAGGGAAAGGTTCATTTTACGATGATCTGGAACAAACTGTTTTGCATATTGTCTAGATGTTCCCTTGGACAAATATTTATTTTTATTTTTCACACCTTGTTTTTTTATTTTGTTTTGTCTAATGTGAGGCGTTCTGGCAAAATTAGACACCATTGGGCAGAGGTCGAAAAGAGGGTTTGCATGTATTAGGAAAGGCAGTGAAGTTCTCCCCACAATACTGTTTGTAGCACTTCAATCGAACATTCCGTTGACAATTTATTGCTGTTAAAAGTTTGCACTTATCGACATGTCAACAATTAAAATACTGAGAAAAGGCCTTTAAAGTTTCCCATTTTGTAGTCGTGCAATTGAAAGATGCCAATTGGTCTTCCTTAAAAACTCTTTTATTCCTTGATTTTGTATACCGTTGCGTCAGTGCAACAAGGTCGCAACTCCATTCTGCAACAAAGTCGTGCCTCGCGCGAATACGCTCAGTGCAACAAGGTCGTATCTTGACATCCATTGATTTTGTGTGTACGTCCGGGTTATTTTAAGCGAGATACGACCTTTTGACATTCTGGAACCCGCATTTCATGTACGGCCCATTTTAGGAGATACGACCTTGTTGCATGGACACGACGATACTGTTTCTTTAAAATATGTTTGGAAGACTATCAGAGGTAAAACATCAATGAATCTAAAAATAAAAAAAAAATCACCCCATTCAGTTTTTTGCATTTTTCTTCACTATGGCCTGTGCCCATTTCTATCTCATCTTGCCAGAATGCCTCACAAATGTTCAAGACCCAGCCAACTAGTGAAACATTCAAGTTCATTTTCTTCAGCAATAAACATAGATTTGTAGGATTCTTTGCGCGTAATCAATTTTAATGACTCCAACACAGAATATAGCCAAATTAGAACTTTTCGTTTACAAACCTTTATTTTACAAAGATGCCGCATAGGCACAACACAAATTAAATAATAATAATACAATAGTAATAAAATTGATGAATTTATCTGTATAAGCAAGTTTAGGTGACAACAGGGGACTCCTTTTTATTGTGCCTTTTTTCCTTGTAAATTGAAGAAATTTTTCAACTATGCGTTTTGTAGTAAAGCCTTGATTTGCTTGCCACAAGTTAAATTTGGATTAAAAAAAGTAGATACTTTTTTTTTTTACTTTTAGTTTGGACTATGTGATCGATCAGGTGGTCTGCCAAATAGACTTAAGGAAATCTTCTGTTTGTAGTGTGCAAGCCGAGAGAGAAAAATCTTTTGGATGTATTTTTGGCTAGCTAGCTAGGGGCTATTTTTTCATAAGAACTTCCTCCTGAGACAGCGATAAAAGATGGAATTGAGAATCTTCCAATAAATTGTAACAAACAAAAATGAAGCAAAATTTAACTGTCAACAAATAAGTGTTGTAGCAATTGACATTGACAAATATTGAGGGGAAGCCGAGTGAACTGGAAAAGTCCAGATTTTACCGAGCGATAATATTCCTCCCATTTCACAATTTAAAGCCACTCAATATTTGTTTTATATATTAATAAACTGACATACATGTATAGATCTTTGTCATTTGATATATTTGAACTTTTACTTCAATACAAAATTGGTGGAAAATGTATTTCTGTCTTCCTAACCGCCTCTTCACGAAAATGTTTGAACCCAACGCTGTAGCGCTGGCTCTTTGGAACAATACGCGCAACGCTGAACGCGCACACCAGCATGCATTTCACACAAATACCGCATCCTGGAACAAGAATGATCCTAACTGTTCAGTAGTATTTCCCATTCCCCATGGGCGAATGGGACTTTTTTTAGCCCTGAATTGGAGCAATAACGAATGTCAAGTGATGTGAGTTCCACCAATCAAATGACAAGGATCTGTAGTATAAATGAAACTATGCACGCTTTTGAGTCATCGTATCATAAGCAGTTTCACTAATTATAAAACCATGGAGACGTATGGAAAACCATTGGTAATGCATCCACATGCACCAATGAATGCGAAGTGAATATAAATTCACAAAGCATTCGCTGCAAAACTTGTTGAAATGTGTGCAACTTTTGGCCAGTTAGCAGTTTGAACACTTGCTGGGCCCTCACCAATTTCTTTTTGTCGTTCATGCTCACATCTGTATCAGCTATCAACCCATGTCAAATTTGAACTTCCTATAGACTCTCACAGATGTGAACCCGACCAAAAGTTACCCGCCCACTTCGCAAATTGTGAACACAGGTTACCAGACACATCCTGCACATTGCAATGACAGTGAGCTTTAACAAAGTTGTGAACACAAAACATGTGACATGATTGGAACACAGCAAACAGCCGTGCCCAAATTACTAGGCCATGGCTCAAAATTACACACGTGTCTATGGTAGCGGCTGCAGCCACTTTCCATAGACTCATGTGTAATTTCAAGCCTTGGCCTAGTTATTCAAACACTGCATGCTGACACCACTGTACAACTTAACAGCAACAGACTTTGAATTTTTTTTACAAGACTAAAGTAAATACAGTCTCAGTTTGACTTCGTCCAGAGCTTGCCACTTCCCCTTAACCTGTAGAGAAAGAAAAACAAAGCACGGTGTCGGTGTTAAAAAGAACTATTTAGGGACTCCTTGCAAGAACATTAGGGACCGTGACCATTCATCCCTGGTATGAAAAGGGCCCCCCGGTACCTCGTCCGGTCCAAAGCCAGTCTGGTCTTCAGCCCAGTCTCGTCTGGTACATGGTCCTGTCTGACCAGAAGTTTTGAAGTCAGTCAGGCGCATCAATTTATTGCCCTTCAGAGAACGTCCAGAGCAGAACAATAGCAGACTTACCGGATTAAAGATAAAATCCTTCCATAACGCCTTGGTAATTTACAGTCCCATTGTGCGCAAAACCGCATGGCAGGGGTTTTGATCTGTGCCGACGAACGTGTTCTGTTGTTTCGCGGTGAGAGATGAAAACCACAAGCGGGTTTCTTCTGGGATATATTACATGTGTCAATACTTGCAAACAATAGACCCCAGGATAGAGGAGTTCCTGATTAGCAACCGGACCAGCTCCTGGGCCGGTAGCTGGGACGGTACGAGAGGACTTTTTGGGAGGGGACGAGCTTACTGGGGGGCCCTTTTCATACCGGGGCTGAATGGTCACAGGCCCTTAGATCGATGCTGTGGGTTTTTGGGGGCCTTCTCTCGACTTGATGTTAAGTTTTTTGTCATGGGTGCCAATATCTATCATTCATAAATACCTGAAACGGTAAATGTATTCCTATTGGTCGAGAGCCAGTCATGGGTGGTTTTAAAACGCTGTTTAAACACAGCTGAGGAGTGTTTAAAACTGGCTAGTAATAAAGGTAGCCCCTGAATCAGGACAAACATTTCTGCATGTGAAAATGTATCTATCAAAGTTTGAAGGTTTTGAAGTTCAAAAAAATGTTGATATAGCAATTAATTTTACATCGTTTGTTACTTAAATTCATCTAAAAAGAACAAACGTGACTTAATAGAGTAAAACGTCGCAGTAAAATTGTGTCCACTCGTTCGCAATCCCATGTGTATCTGTAGCTCCATGCATGTACATGTACCTGTACACGCAATGCAGCCATGGCAGCTAGCTACTGCTAGCGCTACACATACACAGAAATGACTACACATAGAAATGACGATACATAGTCATGACCTCACACACAAGTGGACGGACCGGGTCCTCTTGCCACAAAAACACACCGCGACAACCACAGCTTAGTGAGATTTCCAAGTTAGTATTAGAGTAAACCTCCGCACATATTGGGGTTCAAGAAAAACAACCGTCCCCGTACTTCAGAGTAATGTGGTGACCATGATGACAATTGAACAAAGCAACTTGAATTTAAGCAAGCATAAAAGGAGGACATGATGTGCATGTCCTTGTGGTTTTTTGTCCCAAACTCACCCTTTAATTTTGGATGACTTCTTGGCCGGCTTCGTCGCTTGTACCTCCATTTCCCGTGTGTCGGCTGCCATGTGTTGCTCTTCCACGTCTTGCGAGGTTGTCGACGATGACGCCTTGATGGCCTTCTTGATACTTGCAACCTGTAAAAGGTCAAAGGTCATACAGGTTAAAGGTTAGCATGAGGGCAAGCCTGAATATGAAGCAAAAACGCGGTTAGGCCTTGCCCACGGTCCACATTCGCAACAATGTGCACCTCTTAACATTCGCTCGTACCCCCCGCCCTGCAAACAGGGCGCTGGTAAGGGCTGATGAGCTTCACAGAATCTTGTGAAGGAAGTACAGATTGACCTTCGCATACAGCTAGCGCGCGCTACACATGATGGACACCGGAAGCTAGTTTGCGTGACGCGTTCTATGCCACAGGTCACGCAACATCTATCCAATGAGAGCTCAAATGACGTCAGCCCTTACCAGCGTCCTGTTTGCAGGGCGGGGGGTACGAGCGAACTCTAACACTGCATGTTCCAGACGTGCGTGTCCTAAACAAATGCACACAAGTCAGACATTTGTAGAACATGAATCACACTTTAATTAGTCAAAACATCACGAGTGGTGCTTTACAAATTGGTCCGAAGATAATCACAGTATGCAGCGAAATGTTTGCCAAAGTGGACATGTGGTTAGCCAAGCAATGACTTGCTGTGATGAAACAAATCCGTGATATTGTACCATCTCATTTTATTTGTACATTTATTTTCAGGTGTTTTCAAGTGAACATGAGAAAAAGTGCTGACGTTGGCACGACCACTGGGTGCCATTTTGCCTCACGCATGTTGTATATGGTGTGCGGGAACCAGGAAAGTGTCCTTCACACAATTTCCTTGAAGATTTAACAAAGCGCCCTCTTTCGTTCAAGCATGGAGTCCATACTGTGAGAATGCAGCCTTACTGAGATGCAAAACACTAATCAATGCATGCAAGATTCGGGACCACCTTCATGATGCCGCCAAGAACAGATTTATGCTAAGCGCAAACAATATCTGTTCAGCAAATACGGGTTACCAGCCAATATACTATACAATATGTATTGTCTACGACTGGTTGTCCGCTTGTTTTTGCTCAGCAGATAAATTTACCAAGCAATGTTTCATGCTTGGCATCTCTGTGAATTGGGCTTCGGTCGTAAAGAATGTTGCGACCTGACGCCGCCCTTTTTTCTTTGAATATCATCTCAATAACAGTCAGTCATTGCAATAATGTTGAAAAGACATGAATCTGGAACTGAGAAACATTTCTAATTTTCATAGGATGGAATTTGGCGTTAGGGTGTTGTAAATCATTACATGTATTAGGTTTTGCCCTGGAGGTCGTGGGTTCGAGTCCCACCCAGTGATTTTTTTCCAACTTTCACTCAAGAGGTAACACACTGAGTACACGGTGTTTATACGTCAGTGAAGGGCAAAACATAATACTGATTTCTAATTTTGTTAGGAGTATAAGGAAATACTTAATCAATTTTCTTGACTTTCCATAGACTTTGTACACAACCGCTGAAGTTGTGTCTGGATACTTTATTCTTCCCCTTCGGTCTGTTGTATTTGAATTCACTTTCTGCATTTTACACACACAAATTCACTAGCTGCACCAAATTCACCTCCTGTTCAATCTGTTGTTTTGTCTTGACGCAGTGTTCCCTGTGCTTGTTGGCTCGTAGGATCTGATCCTCAATGTTACCCAGCACTGCCTCGCAACCGTCACACCTGCAATATATCACATTGCACTTGAAATTGGTTTTGCAATTCATAACAAAACTTGAGTGTCCTTCAAATGCCAATTATCATAAGATGCACAATATCAATCTCAATGTCATCTCCTATAACATGTGTAAGAATGGGAAGTTGTTCTAGCTTTTTAATATTTGGGGGGGGGGGCCTTCAACTCAAAATAAACAAAAATAGGTGCAGCCTGGAACTGATAATTATCCATGTACATTGTTAGCTATGTACCATGTACATTACCCATGTACATCATGTACATTGTTAGCTGTTTAGTTAACATTTAGTTATGGAATAATTTCTTTACAAATTTTGAATTATTTGCAGCCCGAAAATACCCAAGTTCTCGCAGGGTAGAATGGTTCCATTCCACTGTTAAATTGTGGACAGCAACTGCCTGATATTTTTGATATACTTGCTGCTATTTTTTTGTACAAAAGCATCCCAAATTTCAGCCTTTTTTCAGAAGGTTGCAGACACCAAAATATAAAAAAAAAATTGATAAAATGAAACACTCATACATGTAGGTCACAATTTGTGGGGAGAAAAAAAATTGCCTTTTTTTTTTTTAAATATCTTGAATACAGCTAACACCCACCATTCCTGTAAGACATTGACTATGTCCGACACCACCTCAGGCTTAGTGTCCCTGCCGATGGCGTAGTCGATCTCCAATTCTTGGTTCTTCTGATCCAGCTTGCCGCGTATCACGTCGGCATAGATGGTCTCGATGATTAAGTCCTAAATAAAAGTTGAAAAGTAGTAAACACTCGGATCAAGGTTTTAAATTTAATTCAAGAAGTAAATGTTAACAGCCTGGGCAGACAGAAATCTACATCAAGTGTAAACTGAAATATCAATCTTAAAGGGAATGTACAGCATTTGCTTTTGCTTCAAATTTCATAAATAAATGGATTTGGAGGATTAGGATGTTATAGCAAATATTGTTAAAATGACTTGTTTCACGTTTTGGGTTCGTAGATGCTGGAAAAACCAGGAAACCCAATCATGTTCTTGTAGTCTGGTTCCCTGACCCCACTTTATTATGAAAAGGAGAATCTATAGACTTTGGGGAATTGTAAGGTCAAAGAATCTGTCTAGCAGGCTTGTACCCCTTCACAGGTGTGTAATCAATTGCAAAGAGTTTTTGCAGCAAAGAGTTTGCAAGCAGTTTTTGAAAAAAGCCAGTTTTCTCCAACGCTGGTCGGCCGACCAGCGTTGGAAAAATACGGTTTTTCTTGAAAATGTCAGCACACCAGGAGCCACGATTTTACAGGATGCTTAAGACTGTCATTCCCTAACAATCCAGTAAGGTATTTTGTGACAATCTGATCATTTCGTTTTGTGATGTTTGCAAATGTTGTATTTTCCCTTTAAAAACAATTATCTACTACAAAAGTCCCCAAGTAAGGTACTTGGTTGCCAGACATGTTTTTTTTTTGGCCATGACATTTTTTTTCCTTGATTTTTTTAAGTGTTACTGACAAAACCAAACACTGTACAGTAATCAAAATGACAGATTCTTTGCATTTCATTTGCAACAAATGGAACCAACAGTGACTTTATTCCACACCTCAAGTTCTCGCAGGTTCTTCATGTCGAGCTCCTTGAGCAACACAGGGTAGGGGATGTGCTTGGATTTTGCAGCTAACGTCACCACCGTTAGATGTCTCAACTTGGTGAGAGCGACGGGGGACAGATCTGGAAACTGGTTGGTATTCTCTGTAGGGTGGACAATGACAGAGAGTTAAATATATATTGTCCGTGTTTTTTCACTCCAAAACAATACGTTTTGCTTGTAAAATGCTCTTAAATTACAAATTACAAAGGTTGCTCAATATTGAATGAGACATTTTCAAAACACTCAAATTTGGAATTATTTGCAGCCCAAACAAATTTAAGTTCTCGCTGGGTACACTAGTAGACTAGGCAGACCAGTTACCGCCAACCTGTTGGCTAGGTTTTTTATATTTTTTTTTCATTTTTTTTCTCATTTTAAGAAAGGTATTGATGGGTCAAAGTTTTAAAAATTAATCATGTTGAAAAGATGAACACTATACATTTAAGCAGAGTTACAATTTAAAGGAAATTTAAGAACTTATTTGATCTTGAAATAAAAGATGAATGATTGGTTATTTTGTTTACCACTCTGACCTTGACTGTTGAAGTTAGAAAAGCTAGGATTTTTCTTTTTTAGGTTTTGCCCAGGGGGTGTTTGCTATTAAAAGTGTGAAAACTTACCCTTGTATTCTTGATATGTTCCATATGCAAAGAGGTTCAATGCAGCAAGGTAAGATGCATTAGGGCCGTTGGCCAGCTGAAAATAAAGAATAAGAAAGGATCTTAATATAACACATGTGAGCTTGAATAAAATGAAAAGTAGGGCTGGCTCATGCATTTCATCGCTACTACTTTGTTTTTGTCATACGCACATGTACACGCATTGGTACATGTAATTTAAATAGCCTAAAATTACACTGAAACTTTTCTAAATGATGGGCCGTTCAGTAGTCTTAGTGGCATGAATTGTGGGGACTAATGCATGGCATAAAATGGCTGAGAATAACTCTATTTCCCCTGGATGGGATGCCAGTCCATCGCAGGTTATTCCCCAGCTAATGCCAGTACCAATTTATACATTGTACTTGGTGGAGAGAGTGAAGTGGCTTGCCCAAGGACACAACACCCTGTGACCATGAGTCACACACCCTAACCACTTGGCCACACTCGGGTAAATTTTCAAACAAGGGTAACAAATCAAATTAGGTTTTGCCCTTCACCGACATTTAAACACTGTATACTCAGCGTATTACCTCCTGAGTACATCAGATTTGAACCAGCCAACCGATCCTGTTGGCTCGGTGGTCGAGTGGTAAGACATCTGCACTAGAAAGCAGGAGGTCGTGGGTTCGAGTCCCACCCGAGTGATTTTTTCCAACTTTCACTCTGGAGGTAATACACTGAGTATGAAAGGCAAAACCTAATTTGATTTATATCACCCCGACGCAAAATTCCATCTTGTAAGGGTTACAAAGAAAGCGATACTGTACATGTACCTCCTGGACGTTGGGCATTTCCAACAGCTCCCCAAACACGTACACCCCAGGGGCCTCCAGGACCTGCTTGATGAGCGCCACCACAGCCGCCCCCTTGGTGGACTTGGCCAATAGGAGGAACTGCTCCAGGGGCTGGTGGGTGGAGCCTGCCTGAAGGGGCGTGGCTTGAGCATTGAGCTGGTCCATGATTGGCTGCTTGGGCGGTAGATGAGTTTTCATTGACAGATATGCTGTAGGATCAGATGCTTGTTGTTGATTTTCAGTTTAGCAGTGAATCTTTTCAGCACTTTTTGCCACTTGAAAAATAGCACTGTGAAAATGGAAAACAAAACAGCAAATGTTAGTAGGTTTTGTTTAAGTACAATGTAGTGTCTAAGGTATTACAGTCGAATCTCGTTAGTACAAACTCTGTTAATACAAAATTCTGGTTATAACAAACATAAAGCCTTACTCCCGACTGTGCATTTATGTGCACAATGAATGGGACTGATGTTCCTCTTAATACAAAATTCTGATATAACAAACAATTTGGCTAGGTCCGAATGAGTTTATATTAACGAGACTCGACTGTATTCCTTTTTAATGCTTCTTTACTGGGAATTAATTGCAACCTTTGACACAGAAATATTTCATAAGATCCGGGGGGGGGGGGGGGCAGGCCTAGCAACTAGAATATGGAGCTAGGCCTACCTATGTGATAATGTCAATGAAGTTTGAACATTGTTTTTCTTGTTAAACTGAATTTAAAAACATGAAAAATTTGTAAGAAACTGCCTAGATGCAAAATTTACTGTGATTGTGAATGTGAGTCATATAGAGGAGTCGGGGAAAAAAAATGTTGCGATTCGACGCCACTTTTTTCTTCATATGATATATCATCTCAATGAAGGCCATTGCAAACATGATGAAAAGAAGTCACTTGAATCTTGGACTGAGAAATATTTCCAATTTTGTTAGAAAATACCAAGTTTTTTTGACTCTACATAGACTTTGTACACAATCGCATCACAAAAGTGGCGTCAGGTTGCAACATTTTTTCCTTGATCATACATATATATCACTTTCATTAATTTCAATAATTAAAGCCAAATCAAGGTTTTGCTTGCCCATGTGCCAACTCCTAATCAATATGACGAAGGTATATTTTATAAACAAAACACGTCACAAAATCCTTGTCCAGCAGTGCAGTAGACGGCTAGCTTTCACACAGCATCCTACGGATTTGTTTATCCAAAATTTAGTCCAAGTCAATTCACTGCTCACACGAAAGTTAAAACTTTGATTTATCATGTTTATTGGCAATTTTTTGAATTATTTTTAATAAATCAATTGTCATCTTGCAATTCCAACAATTGAACAATGTCAAAAAGATGGACGGAAAAAGTTCCATACTCGGATGTCAATTTACCTGCTGCCAAACATATTAATTGTCACCTCACCTTGTCATTTGAACCAAGAGAAATCCAGGAAGCTGTGTTAAGGTGAAAAAAAATTACTCAAAATGTGTTTTTAGAGCACATTTTGGATGCATACGTTGTGCAGAACTAACTTCAAGCAGCCGGTCAAAACTGATTGTAGTGGCTGAAAGACAGCGGTACGTTATACACGTGACATCAACAACCATGACGTCGCATGAGCCTGCCAATGATAGTGCAATACGTCATTATGAATATTTATTTTCTCATGAATATTTAGTTTATTTCAATGGATACTTCAAATACGTCCAAAGATTGATTATTGCAACAGCGATCGTGTGCGGCCTAGCGGTTAAGAGTCTCGTGTATCAAGCAAGCGTCAGAGGTTCGAATCCTGATGAAGTAACTGACTGATTAATAAATAGAAATTAAGGAAAGGTGAGGGTGAGAGTAGAGGAGGGAAAATGGAGGAATAACCATAAAAGATGTAACTTTTGGCGCTAGAAAATTAATTGAAAAAAGTGACGTCCGAGTACGGAAATTTTTCCCAGGGTTCTTGAAATTTTGGAAATTGTATAACCTTTTTAACGAAATAGATGCAGTACAGTAGTACAATGCAAACAATGTCATAAATGTAAGCCGCTTGAAAATCGTCATCAAACATTTAATTATATCATGTATATATGTGCCAACTATACACTATATATTACACATGTCCCAATTCCCAAACTTACCCAAAATCAAACGGTTTTAAACCACCAAAAATCACAAACAATCAAGTTCACGTTTGTCCAGAACGCTTTCTCTTACGCTCGTATGGGCGTACATGGAACAGCCGTCGGATCGGACGGCAAGATTAATGACAAATTATTGGTGGCGCTCTATACACTACTTGTGGTGGTGATGACTCGGTGGCAGTCAAAATGCACCAGGCCCTTCAATATGGCGTGTCAAACGTTGCAATATTCAATATTTTGCAATATAGTATGTTGGATGTTCAATATGTGTTTGTTATCTTTTACATTTATGTGCGATGTTCAATATAAGTGTGCGATGTTTTTCATTATTTGCGCGATGTTTAATATATTTGTGCGATGTTTTACAATATATGTGCGATGTTCAATATATGTGTGCGATGTTTTACATTTATATGCGATTTTCAATTTATATGTGCGATGTTTTTGACGATATACCTATATGTGCGATGTTTTCAATATTATGTTCGATTTTTTGCATTAAATGTGCGATGTTTTTCGATACAATTGTGTGTGTTGTTTTACAATATATTTGCGATATTCTCAAATATGTGAGCAATGTTTCACACATATGTTTGACATTTCGAGCTATTTGTATTCGATGTTTCATCGGTATGTTTGCATTCGATCTTTTGCAATATGCATTTGATACTTCCCTTTTCATTCGATGTTTCTTTAAGAGTCAAAGTCTGGTTACTAGACCGCGAAAGTCTGACTTTTTTGCCTAAAGTCAGTGTATGAGACGTCAGGGGATCGCGTAAAGTGATTAGAGCCAGACCTAAACGGTAAAAACCGGAATTGTGGGTAATTCTTTAAGCATACGCAATGCGTTCATCATTGTTTGGGCAGTACCCCCAGCAATGCCTGTACTACCCATAGTAGTGTTATGTGCATCATCTATGCATTGAGGAGTGCATGACACATGGTCTGAGCTCCAAGGCCGATGTTCACCTGTCCCGTTTAATGATCCAGTTACCTGATAATTTGTTAGCATAAGCTGATGTAAAATTGGGCAAAATTAGATGCTTATGAAAAAAAATCAAATTGTAAGGGGTTAACCTTGCATTTTTTTTAGCAAAATCGGGAAAAATCAGATGTTTCTGGAAAATTGCAGATTGTATGGGGTTAGATGTTTATGAAATATTTCAAATTGTAAGGGGTGAACATTGCATATTTTAGCGAAATTGGGCAAAATCAGATGTTTCCGAAGAAAATCAGATGTCGCCGTAGCCATGCGCGTCGGCAAAATGAAAAAGTTTTTTATTCAATGAACGATGATGTCTCAAAACCGCCAAACTCACTGGTTTGACTGGAATCCTGCTGCTGCAAAATTTTAACGTGTTTTTAGATGGGGTTATGATCGAGAATAAGCTTTATGTGGCCTCTCTGGTCTCCCATAATATTTGCACTAAGTTTAGTCGGGCACCATTTGCAGTCATCAGCCGACATTTGAAGCAAAAAAAACAGGTAAAAAAAAAAAGCCGCGTCGCCGCACCACTTTTTGGGCAAGCTAAAACAGAAACCGGATACTTTTTTTTGGCCTAACCTTGCTTTTTTAGTGAAATTTTGCAAAGTTAGATGTTACGAAAAATTTCAAATTGAAAGGCGTTAACCTCACATTTTTTTTAAAGCGAAAATGGGAAAAAATCAAATGTTTCTGGAAAATTCAAATTGTAAGGGGTTAACCTTGCATTTTTTTTTGCAAAATAGGACACAATCAGATGATTCTGGAAAATTGCAGATTGTTAGGGCTTAACCTTGTATTTCTAGCAAAATTGGGCAAAAAGAAATGTTTATGAAAAATGTTAAATTGTAAGAGGTGTACATTGTATATTTAGTAAAATTTGGCAAAATCAGATTTGTATGAAAAATCTAAAATGGTAAGGGGTTAACCTTGCTTTTTTAGCAAAATTTGGAGCATTTTAATTTTTACTAAAATTGGGCAAAATCAAATGCTTCTAAAAAATCCAGATGTAAAGTTTCCGCAAAACTGAACAGCTGTTGAAAAAGGGCCCAATGTTGAACTTTACTGAGTCTGAGGTCTATCGAGGGGACGATCCTTATTTCAACTCCCGGAGATTCGCTGACAGTCTCTATTTTTCTTTTTAAGAAAGTCGAAATAGCTGAAGAGGGAGGTGAGAATCTATATGTGCCTAGATACAAAGAGTAGAAATCTACGCGTCTGCCTTTGAAAATACACAATTGCGGTGTTCATTGTTGCGTAATGATCCGCCTAGCACACGACTGTTTTGCACATTAGGCTGTGTTATGCAGCTTCCTAACAAACCAAACACACTGGGCTCATTATATCGACTTGTTTTTACCCATTAAGGTAAAGCAAATGGACCCAGTAATCTTCCTGGCGCCTTTGCTCACCTATAAAGACAACTTTTCTCAGTTTAAGGAAAATTCTAAGGTAACGAAATGGCCGAGTGGTTACGATTCGTCGTCCACTGTTAGCGGGGTCCCGGGTTCGAATCCCGCTGGTGTCTTTTTGGTTTTTAACGTATGAGTTCAATTATTCACTATAAGAGATTTAATTTCCCGTCGTAAAGTACCAGCTTAATCGGTAAGCACTGCTGCTGGTACTGTCCGCGAGTTCCAGGTTGGCGCCTTCGTACAGGTTCAGGGCATGTGGTCCACTCGGAGGATCAGGGCTTAGGGGCCGCCCTGTTCCTCCCTTAGCTCTTTGCTTTTACATGGTGCCTGGCCCTCCGGGGTTATATGGATGGATAGGGAAGGAAGTGTGTATTGGTCGGGGACGCCGAGACCCCGGAAGAGAACTAAGGGATCGGCTGGGGCATTGTTATGGCTCAGACCGATCTCTGAAAGCTTGACTAGCACATAACTTTTTGATTTTTTTTACCCTCTATCTTTTATACTTTGGTTTAGTTTGATATCTACAGCTGCTCGGCAGGTCTACGGGTAGTATCAAAATTGAAACAAAGGTGTATGTCATAAATCAATGAATATTTCATAATTGACTATAATCAAAACGGAGTTTCGTTTGATCAATTTGACTATCATTATATAATGACGCGATTGCCAATTGACGTAAGAAACGCCATAAATTATACCAGGAAAGAATAAAGATGTACATTGTAATATAAATATTATTCATACATCTTTCAAATAACGTGTCTTTAATTGTGAGCATTCCAA
This sequence comes from Patiria pectinifera, assembly GCA_029964075.1. NCBI lineage: Eukaryota > Metazoa > Echinodermata > Asteroidea > Valvatida > Asterinidae > Patiria > Patiria pectinifera. The sequence goes on from CM057134.1 coordinate 12,306,314, forward strand.
ACAATACAGTAATTCGCAATGGTATTAGAATGGTATGTGATAGCACGATCAATGCGTCTCTATTAAATTTAAAAATATATAATTTAGGCCCCTATGTGTGAAATTTTCTTTGATTGACTATGAGCATTCCATACGAATGAGTTAATTCGCAAAATATAGCAACAACAAAAGAGAAAGGAAAAAGAGAAAATTCCTTTACCCTAAACACTGAAAAAATAATTTGTTTTAAAAAGTCAAATGGGACACTTCATGTATTGATTTAACAGTTTGCAAGGAGTTAGCCTTACATTTTAGCAAAATTGGGAAAAATCAGATGTTTCTGGAAAATTGCAGCTTGTAAGGGGTTAATTAACCTTGCATTTTTAGTAAAATTTAGATGTTTATGAAACATTTCAAATAGTAAGGGGTGAACCTTGCATTTTTTAGCGAAATTGGGCAAAATCAGATCTTTCTGGAAAATTTCAGATTGTAAGGGGTTAACCTTGCTTTTGTAGTAAAATTTGGCACAATAAGATGTGTATGAAAAATTTCAAATTGTAAGGGGTTAACCTTTCTTTTTTAGTAAAATTGGGAAAATTTAAATGTTTATGAAACATTTCAAATTGTCAGTGGTTAACCTTGCATTTTTTAGCTAAATTGGGCAAAATCAGATTTGTATGAAAAATTAAAAATTGTAAGAGGTTAACCTTGCCAAATTAGGGCAAAATCAGATGTTTCTGGAAAATTGCAGATTGAAAGGGGTTAACCTTGCTTTTTTAAGCGAAATTGGGAAAAATCAGATGTTTCTTGAAAATTGAAGATTGTAAGGGGTTAACTTGGCATTTTTAGCATAACTGGGCAATATCAGATTTATATGGAAAATCTCAAATTGTAAGGGGTGAACCTTGTATTTTTAGCGAAATTGGGCAAAATCAGATCTTTCTGGACAATTTCAGATTGTAAGGGGTTAACCTTGCTTTTTTAGTGATATTTGGCAAAATAAGATGTGAATGAAACATTTCAAATTGTAAGAGGTTAACCTTGCTTTTTGTAGTAAAATTGGGCAAATTTAAATGTTAATGAAAAATCTCAAATTGTAAGGGGTGAACCTTGCATTTTTTTTTAGCAAAATAGGGCAAAATCAGGTGTTTATGCAAAATGTTAGATTGTAAGGGGTTAACCTTGCATTTTTAGCAAAATTGGGAAAAATCAGATTTGTTTGGAAAATCAAAAATTGTAAGAGGTTAACCTTTGCCCAATTAGGGCAAAATCAGACGTTTCTGGAAAATTGCAGATTGAAAGGGGTTAACCTTGCATTTTTAGCAAAACTGGGCAATATCAGATTTTTATGAAAAATCTCAAATTGTAAGGCGTGAACCTTGCATTTTTAGCAAAATTGGGCAAAATCAGATGTTTCTAAAAAATTTCAGATGTAAGGGGGTTAGGCCAACAAAAAAAAGTCTCCGGTTTCTGGTATGCGCGCGCGTCGCCGTAGCCATGCGCGTCGGCCAATGAAAAAGTTTTTTTTTCAATACAAGATGATGTTTCAAAACCGCCAAACTCACTGGTTTGACTGGAATTCTGCTGCTGCACAATTTTAACGTGTTTTTAGATGGGGTTATGATCGAGAATAAGATTTATGTGGCCTCTCTGGACCCCCATATATTTGCACTAAGTTTAGTCGGGCACCATTTGCAGTCATCAGCCGAGATTTGAAGCCAAAAAAAAAAAAAAAAAAAGACAAAAAAAAAAATGCCGCGTCGCCGCACCACTTTTGGGGCAAGCTCCATACCAGAAACCGTAGACTTTTTTTTTTGGCCTTAACCTTCCTTTTTTAGTAAAATTGGGCAAATCTTAATGTGCATGAAAAATTTCAAATTGTTAGCGGTTAACCTTGCATTTTTTAGCAAAATACGGCAAAACCAGGTGTTCATGAAAAATTTCAGATTGTAAAGGGTTCACCCTGCATTTTTAGCAAAATTGGGAATAATCAGATTTTGTATGAAAAATCAAAAATTGTAAGGGGTTAACCTTTGCCAAATTAGGGCAAAATCAGATGTTTCGGGAAAATTGCAGATTGAAAGGGGTTAACCTTGCATTTTAAGCAAAATTGGGCAAAATGAGATTTTTATGAAAAACTCTCATTTTGTAAGGGGTGAACCTTGCATATATTAGCAAAATTGGGCAAAATCAGATGTTTTTGAAAAAAATTCCGATGTAAGGAATTAACCTTACTTTTTTCTTTAGTAAAAATTGGTACAAATTTGGTGTTTATGAAAAATTTCAAATTGTAAGGGGTTAACCTTAACAGACGTAATCAAATATCATTATCCTTTTTCAACAAAACCCTTAAACACACTGACCTTTTTCGTGAATTCTTTCCGCCTCAACATACTAGAATGCTGCGGAATAAACCATCCATCCCTAAAATCCGTTGCCGAACAAAACGTTATTATACCAGTGCGCTTCCTACCTTAATCAGATTGCATAACTTATAATAATAATTTTAATTTTTCGATATGTAAATTGCAATTGACATGTTTTTAACAGTATGCTTTGTACACGTGAACTGTAAAAGTCATTGTTCGTGTTTTAATGTTTTTTTGTTTGTGTGTGTAAATTGTAATGGTGATTGTTGCCAAATAATTTGTTGATTTGGTGTTAAATAATTTATTATTTTGTTAAATCCATTGCAATTCAGTTTTTAACAGCGATAATGGATTGAAATAAACCAATATGAATGAATGAATGAATGAACCTTGCATTTTAGCAACATTGGGTAAAATCAGATGTTTCTGGAAAATTTCAATTTGTAAGGGGTTAACCTTGCATTTTAGCAAAATTGGGCAAAATCAGATGTTTCTGGAAAATTTCAGCTGTAAGGGATTATCCTTGCTTTTTTAGTGAAATTTGGCAAAGTTAGATGTTTATGAAAAATCTCAAATTGTAAGGGGTGAACCTTGTATTTTTAGCGAAATTGGGCAAAATCAGATCTTTCTGGACAATTTCAGATTTTAAGGGGTTAACCTTGCTTTTTTAGTGATATTTGGCAAAATAAGATGTGAACGAAAAATTTCAAATTTTAAGGGTTAACCATGCTTTTTTAGTAAAATTGTGCAAATTTAAATGTTTATAAAAAATCTCAAATTGTAAGGGGTGAACCTTGCACTTTTTTTTTAGCAAAATAGGGCAAAATCAGGTTTTTATGAAAAATGTCAGATTGTAAGGGGTTAACCTTGCATTTTAAGCAAAATTGGGCAAAATGAGATTTTTATGAAAAATCTCAAATTGTAAGGGGTGAACCTTGCATATATTAGCAAAATTGGGCAAAATCAGATGTTTTTGAAAAAAATTCCGATGTAAGGAATTAACCTTACTTTTTTCTTTAGTAAATTTTGGTTAAAATGTGGTGTTTATGAAAAATTTCAAATTGTAAGGGGTTAAGATTGCATTTGCTTTAGCAAAACAGGGCAAAATCAGATGTTTATTGAAAATTTCAAATTGTAAGGGGTTAACCTTAACAGACGTAATCAAATATCATTATCCTTTTTCAACAAAACCCTTAAACACACTGACCTTTTTCGTGAATTCTTTCCGCCTCAACATACTAGAATGCTGCGGAATAAACCATCCATCCCTAAAATCCGTTGCCGAACAAAACGTTATTATACCAGTGCGCTTCCTACCTTAATCAGATTGCATAACTTATAATAATAATTTTAATTTTTCGATATGTAAATTGCAATTGACAAGTTTTTAACAGTATGCTTTGTACACGTGAACTGTAAAAGTCATTGTTCGTGTTTTAATGTTTTTTTGTTTGTGTGTGTAAATTGTAATGGTGATTGTTGCCAAATAATTTGTTGATTTGGTGTTAAATAATTTATTATTTTGTTAAATCCATTGCAATTCAGTTTTTAACAGCGATAATGGATTGAAATAAACCAATATGAATGAATGAATGAATGAATGAACCTTGCATTTTAGCAAAATTGGGTAAAATCAGATGTTTCTGGAAAATTTCAAATTGTAAGGGGTTAACCTTGCATTTTAGCAAAATTGGGCAAAATCAGATGTTTCTGGAAAATTTCAGCTGTAAGGGATTATCCTTGCTTTTTTAGTGAAATTTGGCAAAGTTAGATGTTTATGAAAAATCTCAAATTGTAAGGGGTGAACCTTGTGTTTTTAGCGAAATTGGGCAAAATCAGATCTTTCTGGACAATTTCAGATTTTAAGGGGTTAACCTTTCTTTTTTAGTGATATTTGGCAAAATAAGATGTGAATGAAAAATTTCAAATTGTAAGGGTTAACCATGCTTTTTTAGTAAAATTGTGCAAATTTAAATGTTTATGAAAAATCTCAAATTGTAAGGGGTGAACCTTGCACTTTTTTTAGCAAAATAGGGCAAAATCAGGTTTTTATGAAAAATGTCAGATTGTAAGGGGTTCACCTTGCATTTTTAGCAAAATTGGGAAAAATCAGATTTGTATGAAAGATCAAAAATTGTAAGAGGTTAACCTTTGCCCAATTAGGGCAAAATCAGATGTTTCTGGAAAGTTGCAGATTGAAAGGGGTTAACCTTGCATTTTTAGCAAAACTGGGCAATATAAGATTTTTATGAGAAATCTGAAATTGCATTTTTAGCAAAATTGGGCAAAATCAGATGTTTCTGAAAAAAATTCAGATGTAAGGGGGTTAACCTTGCTTTTTTAGTGCCCTAATTTGGCAAAAGTTAATGTGCATGAAAAATTTCAAATTGTTAGGGGTTAACCGTGCATTTTTTTAGCAAAATACGGCAAAACCAGGTGTTCATGAAAAATTTCAGATTGTAAAGGGTTCACTTTGCATTTTTAGCAAAATTGGGAAAAATCAGATTTGTATGAAAAATCAAAAATTGTAAGGGGTTAACCTTTGCCCAATTAGGGCAAAATCAGATGTTTCTGAAAAATTGCAGATTGGAAGGGGTTAACCTTGCATTTTAAGCAAAATTGGGCAAGGGGTGAACCTTGCATATATTAGCAAAATTGGGAAAAATCAGATGTTTTTGAAAAAAATTCCGATGTAAGGAATTAACATTACTTTTTTCTTTAGTGAAATTTGGTAAAATTTGGTGTTTATGAACAATTTCAAATTGTAAGGGGTTAAGATTGCATTTTTTTTAGCAAAATGGGGCAAAATCAGATGTTTATGGAAAATTTCAAATTGTAAGGGGTTAACCTTGCATTTTAGCAAAATTGGGCAAAATCAGATGTTTCTTGAAAATTTCAGCTGTAAGGGATTATCCTTGCTTTTTTAGTGAAATTTGGCAAAGTTAGATGTTTATGAAAAATCTCAAATTGTAAGGGGTGAACCTTGTATTTTTAGCGAAATTGGGCAAAATCAGATCTTTCTGGAAAATTTCAGATTTTAAGGGGTTAACCTTGCTTTTTTAGTGATATTTGGCAAAATAAGATGTGAATGAAAAATTTCAAATTGTAAGGGGTTAACCTTGCTTTTTTAGTAAAATTGTGCAAATTTAAATGTTTATGAAAAATTTCAAATTGTCAGTGGTTAACCTTGCATTTTTTAGCAAAATAGGGCAAAATCAGGTTTTTATGAAAAATGTCAGATTGTAAGGGGTTCACCTTGCATTTTTAGCAAAATTGGGAAAAATCAGATTTGTATGAAAGATCAAAAATTGTAAGAGGTTAACCTTTGCCCAATTAGGGCAAAATCAGATGTTTGTGGAAAGTTGCAGATTGAAAGGGGTTAACCCTGCATTTTTAGCAAAACTGGGCAATATCAGATGTTTCTGAAAAATTTCAGATGTAAGGGGGTTAACCTTGCTTTTTTAGCAAAATTGGGAAAAATCAGATTTGTATGAAAAATCAAAAATTGTAAGGGGTTAACCTTTGCCAAATTAGGGCACTAAAAAAGCAAGGTTAACCCCCTTATATCTGAAATTTTCAGATGTAAGGGGGTTAACCTTGCTTTTTTAGTAAAATTGGGCAAATTTTAATGTGCATGAAAAATTTGAAATTGTTAGCGGTTAACCTTGCATTTTTTAGCAAAATACGGCAAAACCAGGTGTTCATGAAAAATTTCAGATTGTAAAGGGTTCACCCTGCATTTTTAGCAAAATTGGGAAAAATCAGATTTGTATGAAAAATCAAAAATTGTAAGGGGTTAACCTTTGCCAAATTAGGGCAAAATCAGAAGTTTCTGGAAAATTGCAGATTGAAAGGGGTTAACCCTGCATTTTAAGCAAAATTGGGTAAAATGGGATATTTATGAAAAATCTCAAATTGTAAGGGGTGAACCTTGCATATATTAGCAAAATTGGGCAAAATCAGATGTTTCTGAAAAAAATTCCGATGCAAGGAATTAACCTTACTTTTTTTTTAGTGAAATTCGGTAAAAATTTGATGTTTATGAAAAATTTCAAATTGTAAGGGGTTAACCTTGCATTTTTTTAGCAAAATAGCAAAATAGGACACAATCAGATGATTCTGGAAAATTGCAGATTGTTAGGGCTTAACCTTGTATTTCTAGCAAAATTGGGCAAAAAGAAATGTTTATGAAAAATTTTAAACTGTAAGAGGTGTACCTCGTATATTTAGTAACATTTGGCAAAATCAGATTTGTATGAAAAATCTAAAATGGTAAGGTGTTAACCTTGCTTTTTTAGCAAAATTTGGAGCATATTGTACTAAAATTGGGCAGAATCAGATCTATCAATCCAGATGTAAAGTTTCCGCTAAAAATACAAGGTTCACCCCTTACAATTTGAGATTTTTCATATAAATCTGATATTGCCCAGTTATGCTAAAAATGCCAAGTTAAACCCTTACAATCTTCAATTTTTAAGAAACTGATTTTTCCCAATTTCGCTTAAAAAAGCAAGTTAACCTCTTTCAATCTGCAAATTTCCAGAAACATCTGATTTTGCCCTAATTGGGCAAAGGTTAACCTCTTATAATTTTTGATTTTTCATACAAATCTGATTTTTCCCAATTTTGCTAAAAATGAAAGGTTCACCCCTTACAATTTAAGATTTTTCATAAACATTTAAATTTGCCAAATTTTACTAAAAAAGCAAGGTTAACCCCTTACAATCTGAAATTTTCCAGAAAGATCTGATTCTGCCCAATTTCGCTAAGAAAACAAGGTTCACCCCTTACAATTTGAGATTTTTCATATAAATCTGATATTGCCCAGTTATGCTAAAAATGCCAAGTTAACCCCTTACAATCTTCAATTTTCAAGAAACATCTGATTTTTCCCAATTTCGCTTAAAAAAGCAAGGTTAACACCTTCCAATCTGCAATTTTCCAGAAACATCTGATTTTGCCCTAATTTGGCAAGGTTAACCCCTTACAATTTTTTATTTTTCATACAAATCTGATTTTGCCGAATTTTGCTAAAACTGCAAAGTTAACCCCTTACAATTTTTGATTTTTCATACAAATCTGATTTTGCCCTATTTTGCTAAAAAATGCAAGGTTAACCACTGACAATTTGAAATTTTTGATAAACATTTAAATGTTCCCAATTTTACTAAAAAAGCAAGGTTAACACCTTACAATTTAAAATTTTTCATACACATCTTATTTTGCCAAATTTTACTACAAAAGCAAGGTTAACCCCTTACAATCTGAAATTTTCCAGAAAGATCTGATTTTGCCCAATTTCGCTAAAAAAATGCAAGGTTCACCCCTTACAATTTGAAATGTTTCATAAACATCTAAATTTTACTAAAAATGCAAGGTTAACCCCTTACAAGCTGCAATTTTCCAGAAACATCTGATTTTTCCCAATTTTGCTAAAATGTAAGGTTAACCCCTTGCAAACTGTTAAATCAATACATGAAGTGTCCCATTTGACTTTTTTAAAACAAATTATTTTCCCAGTTTTTAGGGTTAAGGAATTTTCTCTTTTTCCTTTCCGGCTCTTTTGTTGTTGCTTTATTTTGCGAATTAACCCATTCGTATGGAATGCTCATAGTCAATCAAAGAATATTTCACACATAGGGGCCTAAATTATATATTTTTAAATTTAATAGAGACGCATTGATCGTGCTATCATATACCATTCTATTACTATTGCGAATTACTGTATTGTTTGGAATGCTCACAATTAAAGACACATTATTTGAAAGATGTATAAATAATATTTATATTACAATGTACATCTTTATTCTTTCCCGGTATAATTTATGGCGTTTCTTACGTCAATTGGCAATCGCGTCATTATATAATGATAGTCAAATTGATCAAACGAAACTCCGTTTTGATTATAGTCAATTATAAAATATTCATTGATTTATGACATACACCTTTGTTTCAATTTTGATACTACCCGTAGACCTGCCGAGCAGCTGTAGATATCAAACTAAACCAAAGTATAAAAGATAGAGGGTAAAAAAAATCAAAAAGTTATGTGCTAGTCAAGCTTTCAGGGATCGGTCTGAGCCATAACAATGCCCCAGCCGATCCCTTAGTTCTCTTCCGGGGTCTCGGCGTCCCCGACCAATACACACTTCCTTCCCTATCCATCCATATAACCCCGGAGGGCCAGGCACCATGTAAAAGCAAAGAGCTAAGGGAGGAACAGGGCGGCCCCTAAGCCCTGATCCTCCGAGTGGACCACATGCCCTGAACCTGTACGAAGGCGCCAACCTGGAACTCGCGGACAGTACCAGCAGCAGTGCTTACCGATTAAGCTAAGGTACTGTTGGTACTTTACGACGGGAAATTAAATCTCTTATAGTGAATAATTGAACTCATTCGTTAAAAACCAAAAAGACACCAGCGGGATTCGAACCCGGGACCCCGCTAACCGTGGACGACGAATCGTAACCACTCGGCCATTTCGTTACCTTAGAATTTTCCTTAAACTGATAAAAGTTGTCTTTATAGGTGAGCAAAGGCGCCAGGAAGATTACTGGGTCCATTTGCTTTACCTTAATGGGTAAAAACAAGTCGATATAATGAGCCCAGTGTGTTTGGTTAGTTAGGAAGCTGCATAACACAGCCTAATGTGCAAAACAGTCGTGTGCTAGGCGGATCATTACGCAACAATGAACACCGCAATTGTGTATTTTCAAAGGCAGACGCGTAGATTTCTACTCTTTGTATCTGGGCACATACAGATTCTCACCTCCCTCTTCAGCTATTTCGACTTTCTTAAAAAGAAAAATAGAGACTGTCAGCGAATCTCCGGGAGTGGAAATAAGGATCGTCCCCTCGATAGACCTCAGACTCAGTAAAGTTCAACATTGGGCTCTTTTTCAACAGCTTTTTTTTGTGGAAACTTTACATCTGGATTTTTTAGAAGCATCTGATTTTGCCCAATTTTAGTAAAATATGCTCCAAATTTTGCTAAAAAAGCAAGGTTAACACCTTACCATTTTAGATTTTTCATACAAATCTGATTTTGCCAAATGTTACTAAATACACAAGGTACACCTCTTACAATTTAAAATTTTTCATAAACATTTCTTTTTGCCCAATTTTGCTAGAAATACAGGGTTAAGCCCTAAGAATCTGCAATTTTACAGAATCATCTGATTGTGTCCTATTTTGCTTTAAAAAAATGTAAGGTTAACTCCTTACAATTTGAATTTTTTTCATGAACATCTAATTTTTCCCAATCGTATTTAAAAAGCAAGGTTAACCCCTTATCATTTGAAATTTCATAAACATTTCAAAAATTTCATAAAAATTCATAAACATCTAACTTTGCCAAATTTAAATAAAAAAGCAAGGATAATCCCTTATATTTGAAATTTTTCGGAAACATCTGATGATTTTGCCCAATTTCGCTAAAATATGCAATGTTCACACCCTTCCAATTTGAAATGTTTCATAAACATCTAACCCCATACAATCTGCAATTTTCCAGAAACATCTGATTTTTCCCGATTTTGCTAAAAAAAATGCAAGGTTCACCCCTTATAATCTGACATTTTTCATAAACACCTGATTTTCCCCTATTTTGCTAAAAAATGCAAGGTTCACCCCTTACAATTTGAGATTTTTCATAAAAATCTCATTTTGCCCAATTTTGCTTAAAATGCAAGGTTAACCCCTTTCAATCTGCAATTTTCCCGAAACATCTGATTTTGCCCTAATTTGGCAAAGGTTAACCCCTTACAATTTTAGATTTTTCATACAAATCTGATTTTTTTTCATCAGCATCTAATTTTGCCCAATTTTAAATCTGGAATTTTTCAAACAAATTATCAGGTAACTGGATCATTAAACGGGACAGGTGCACATCGGCCTTAAAGCTCAGACCATGTGTCATGCACTCCTCAATGCATAGATGATGCACATAACACTATGGGTAGTACAGGCATTGCTGGGGGTACTGCCCAAACAATGATGAACGCATTGCGTATGCTTAAAGAATTACCCACATTTCCGGTTTTTACCGTTTAGGTCTGGCTCTAATCACTTTACGCGATCCCCTGACGTCTCATACACTGACTTTAGGCAAAATAGTCAGACTTTTGCGGTCTAGTAACCAGACTTTGACTCTTAAGAAACATAGAATGAAAAGGGAAATATCAAATGCATACATGCAAAAGATCGAATGCAAACATACCGATGAAACATCCAATACAAATAGCTCGAAATGTCATCATATGTGTAAAACATTGCTCACATATTTGAGAATATCGCAAATATATTGTAAAACAACACACACAATTGTATCGAAAAACATCGCACATTTAATGCAAAAAATCGAACATAATATTGAAAATATCGCACATATATATATCGTCAAAAACATCGCACATAAATTGAAAATTGCATATAAATGTAGAACATCGCACACATATATTGAACATCGCACATATATTGTAAAACATCGCACCGATATATCAAACATCGCGCAAATAATGAAAAACATCGCACACTAATATTGAACATCGCACATAACAAACACATATTGAACATCCAACATATATATTGCAAAATATTGAATATTGCAACGTTTGACACGCCATACTTCAATGGAGAATTGTACAAAGCATTTCCCTTAGCGAGGTGATTATTTGAACAATAGCTGAGCACAATGCTTTCGCCATGGAAGGGGGCCTTCGAGATATATTTGATAGCATGCCTGGATTTGTCTATAATAAAACTGACAAAAGCAAAATACATTTCATCGTTCCCATTATTTAGTTATATCTTTGCCCTTCGCCGGCGAGAGTTTGAAATTGAGAAATCACTCTTTAAAATATCACTTGGAAGCAGGGTGACCATATAAGTTCATGGCCAAATTCTGCTAAATGCACTTCAAAAATATGTTAGATTTATGAAAAATCTGCCAAATTCCCCAGAATTACTCGAAATACACTATAAACACTAAAAATCACATGCAGATGTTGTAGTATTGCCTTAATGTAGGTTCAAATTACATTATAATTTAACAATCTATAGTCACACAAAGACAGTATGAAATAATTGCGTGAATTTCAGGCAAAACGCGGTTGCGTCACGAACCAGTTCCAAGTCAACTGTGAACCCGCCTCCAGCATTGACGTTTTTTTAAACAAATGTACCATTTTTTTTCAAATTTGCTTTTTTTTGTCAAACAACCATTTTTGCAGAATTCTGGCAAAAATCTGCCAAAAAAATCCATTCTATCAAATTATCTGTCAAACTCGTTTTTACAAAAAAATCTGTCAAAGTTAGCCGAAAGCGGCTAAAATATAACATGTTTGGAAGTTGCATAATCACCCCCCCCCCCTCCCCGGCCCCCACCGCGCCCTTCCAATATCTGCGATTATAAACATTAATTCACCCTAGATACAACTTTTGAGAGAAAAAAAATCAAGGACATTTAACGAAAATAACAGTGTAAAACTAGAATTTAAACAGATTTCCCCGAATTCACCGTTCGTCGATCAGTTTTGTTTTTTGACAATAATTAAATGCCCCGCGCGCAGGCCACGCTAATAATAGAACATAATTTGTCTGGTTTCGGCCTCCTCTCGCAACTTGTGAAAACTGTGGTTGCGTAAGGTTTTTTTGGGGGTATCAGACTCTCACATGGGCAACAACGTGAAAATCCGCGCCAACCTAAAATCTTCAGGAAAGGTTGTGTAAGTTGCTATATCAGTCGAATTTCTGCTATAATTTTGCTCTGCCGTCACTTTCTTTGCCTAATTCTAGAAGGTAAGTGTCTACGAAGGAAGACGTGCATTTGTATTTTTTGTGACATCTGTTTTCTGTGGCAGTAATCGTTTGTTTTTATCCCAAATTGTGCGGCCTTTCCGACACAGACACGGAGCTTCGTCTGCCGCGCGGCTGCGTCGTACACATGTTGCATTTACATTTGCATGAGTGCAGCAGTTTAAAGTGAGGACGGTCGACGGTCTAGTTCAAGTAGTTGTAGGCCTATCATAAATTAGAAAAAAAAGGAAAGAATGTAGTATCCAGACGCCACTTCAGTGGTTGTGCACTAAGTCTATGGAGATTCAAGAATATTTTCATAGCATTTTCTAACAAAATTGGAAATGTTTCTCGGTCCCAGATTTCATGTCTTTTCATTTTCACATTTTTGCAATGAAACGACATGACTGACATGACTGACCATACCTAAATTCATCATGTTCAAGTAGTTGAACATGATGAAGTTGGTGTGATGTTTCCCCGAGATGCTTTGCAAATTGCAGACTATATATGATACAGATACAGATGTTCATTGAGAATGAGATGATTTATGATGGAAAAATTCGCACAGGATACAGAAAAATGAACATTCTTTCCAAAAAAATCTCGAAAATGTGTTGTTATTTGTGCCTGTCATGCCTGTGGTTTGTTCTAACAAAAAATATTGTTTATTTTTTAAGTAAAATGAGCATGATGGGAAAAAATTATTTTGTAAAAGTGTAGCACAAATTGTTCAAACTGATATGACCAGACAACTGAAGTCTGAAGGATTGCATTACAAACACATGAAACATGACAAAATGTGTTTTGATGAAACTTTTAATAGAAATGTAAATTAGGCTACAAGTACAAGCTGATCATGACATGACAATTAAAGAAATAAACTAAGTAGGCCTAATAATTATCCCCTTTAATTTTACTTTTGCACTAATGTCAGATAAACTTAGCTTAGCTCTTGTTTTATAATTCAGAATGTTTTATTTGTCACTTGTATTTTAATCTGTGTAAAGCGCTTCAGGACAGCAGTGTGAAACACTAGATTTAAACTTTTATAAATTATTTAGGCCTATACTCTTTGGAGCCGCGAAGATGATTTTTTCCAAAGGCCATTTCAAATCTTGTCTCAGTCCTGAATTACTGTTTTATGTGAAATGCAAATGAGTAATTTGTTCCAGTTGTTTTCTGTGTAGTTTCCTTTAGCACAGAGTGCAGTTACAGTCAGTGTACCAACAATCTGAGGGACAAAAATATCTGATGGCAGCTTCTGTATTTCCACTTGGCACCGATGTTTCACCTTACAAACCCACAGAGGAGCCCGACGGCCCACACGAAGTAGCCCACCAACTCACAAACAAAGGTCGGCCTAAAACTCTGACCGGTGACGAAATTAATGGGCGTGATATGATTAAACAGTGTTGTAGTAAGGCCACAAAAAAATAATAGTTCTGCTCCGGTTACCCTACCTACCCTATTTTTTGGGGGGGAATGGAAAAAACAACAGAAAACATCAATTTCTACCTTTTACCGTTTACTACACGCAGACACCTACATATTATGATCAACCAAAAATAATCCCTACCTACCCACCCTATTTTCAAATGCCATGTAACCGGGAGCAGAACTTTGGAGGGGGGAGGGGGGGGGGCCTAATCTCCTTGCATGCCAGTCACAAGTCCTTTCACCTCAACTCGCAAGCTATTCTAGTGGATTGTTACAAAAGCATTGCTTTATTTGTGAATAGTGGTGTGATTAATATCCAGACTTTTTGAAATTCGGTTTGAATTCCTCTACATTAAAAAATTTCATATTTATGGGCGTTTTACAATTGCAAATCCTTGGACCGCCATCCAGTTGTGTCCCTATTTGAGGCTTTTAAATGTTGGCAGGTACATATAGGGTAAGAGGAGTGGGGGAGGGGGGTATTCAGCCACATTAAGGAAAACCAGCTTATTATTGTTTTGCATGAACAGATACTACAAAGCTCGGCCTACCCAGCACCGACCCCGAGATGGCGGCAACAGGTAGTGAGGGTGCAGGGCCCAGCTCGGCACCGGACAGCCCGAGCTGCAGCACGGCAGACACTGACTCAGGCAGCGACCTCGGCTGTGTGCCCCTGGACGGCGTGATCACAGAGAACATGCTGAACATTGAGAAAGAGCTGCATCTGCAGAGCATCAAGGAGGAGAAGAGATTAAAGGAGGAGGTATGTGGAGGTCAGGGGTCAAAAGGTCAAAAGAGATATGGTAAAATGAGGTTGGACATCACACTTTTTCTGTCAGTTTACCATATGTGTCCAGCAAAACAGATGTGCTCCAACAATATTGATTCTGTGATTTCTAAGCAGGTGAGAGAATTTGCCACTCTTTGACGGATCACAATTGATTGTTGGAGTTCCTAGGACATGGTATTTGTGTCTTTATCATTGAAATAATTGTTTGCTTGATCTTTCGAGTATTTCAGGTTCTTCGAATCTTGTCAGCTTACCGGAGCAATTTTTTTTCCAATGGCTGTATGTAACATGTAAATATAGCAAACTGGATTTTTGAATTATCTAATTGATCTGCAAACTGGGGTCAAGAAACGAGCTGAACAAATCTGAAACAAAAGCTCGTATTTCATGAATCATATTTAGAAATTCGTAACTTTCATTTTGCTATGCGGTATATGGTGCAAAAACAGGAAGAACAAAAAATATTGTCAACGAAATCTATGTTTGTATATCCTTTAACCCTAACAATTCTATCCAGTCAAAAAGTCCATCACCAGGATTTGTTGGAATCCGTTCGAGTGAGTACTGCACTGGTTAACTGATTATGATTTACATGGGGTTAGGCATACTACCAATAATCAGAGTCCAACAGTTCATGTGTTCAGTTTGCCATATGGTGTTGGAATTTGCAGGAGTGAGGGAGGTTCCTAGTAAATCACACTAGAGGGTTATGGTTAACCCTAACCGCCCCGAATCCTCCAAAATCCTTTTTTGCAAATTGGAGGAATTTGCAGGATTGAGGTTACATGGTAAAAGTGCGTTGCTGATTTCGGAGTACGCACTGTGTCAAGGTCTTGGGCTGGACCTTGTGTTGTTTATGCTCAGCCGTGCATAAATTTAGTCCTTAATTATACTTGACATCCTCCGCACTGCTCCAGGATGTCACTGCCTCTGCCTCAGCCTATTGACAGTCATAGCCGGAGGATTTTGCAGGATTCAGGCAGTGGTCACCCCTCCATGGACCATATTCAAGAAATAGCGGAGGAATTTGCAGGATTGAAGTTATATGCTATTTTTTCATGAGGCCAATTGGAGGATTTTGCAGGATTGAGGCTACTTTCTTACAAAAAGACCTAGGGAGTTAGGGTTAAAGGAGAAATAATACCGTATTGTAGAGTTGATTATTTCTTGTTTAATTCGGGTGACGTCGTTTCCATCAGTCCATCTCGGTGTGGCAGAAGGAGCAGGACGAACAGCGCTACAAACGCCTGCAGCACCTGCTGGAGAAGAGCAGCATCTACTCCAACTTCCTACTGAGCAAGATGGAGGAGCAACAGAAGAAGGAGAAGCTGCGGCAAGAGAAGCGGGCCAAGAAGCTGAAGAAGAAACAAGATGAAGAAGAGCGGAAGAGGGCGGAAGCCGAGGAAAAGGAGGCGAAAAAAGACGCGGAGAAAGAGAACAAGGGATCCAAGGTCAGTGGCAATTCCAACACGGGATTTTACTCTTCACATTTTAAATGTTATAAACCACTGGAATGGCAGGATTCAAACCAGTAGGATAAGCCGTAAGTTAACTTTAACTGCTAAATCTGCTAAGCTGCAACTGCAGCATCGGTCCCAGCTATTTTGGGGGCAATCCTTACCATTTGAAAAGTCATTTAGTCAGAAAAGATCCCTGCTGTTCCTTATACAATGAAATCGTGATAAGTCAAAACCTGTTAATCCAAAAACCCTTTTAACTCAAAAGCCCTTTTCAGTCAAAATAAAATGTTATTCCCATTAATTGTGGTTGAAAGGAAAATCCATTGGATAACTCAAAACCCTGCTTAACTCAAAATTTGAGCCAATTCCCTTTACCCTTTTTTCCCAAAAACCCTTCTAACTCAAAAGCCCTTTTCAGTCAAAGTAAAATGTTATTCCCATTAATTGTGGTTGAAAAGAAAATCCATTGGATAACTCAAAACCCTGCTTAACTCAAAATTTGAGCCAATTCCCCCGAGCTTTGACTTCCACTGTACAAAGGCTAGTTACCAACATTCAGATCATATACAGACCGAGTATTAAGCACTATGATTGACAGTCAATTTTCAGTCAAGATTCAGATGTCGGTCACCCTTGAGTCAAAACATGGCGGTCTCAAGTAACATACACAGCTAGTCAGTTTCGCATACACGTAGGAGTAGCAACTGTTCAAAACAGTCACTTGATTTATTTTGACCGAAGGGACAACTGTGACCAGCGAGAGAGAGAGAGAGGTTTTAATACATGTAATAATGCTTCTACACCATGGTGCCGACAAAATTCCTTGTAAGTTAAAGAAAAGAAAATTTGGATTAAACTGGATTCAAATCTGCAACTTCCAGATACAGCAGTGGTCCTCTTTCTGGTTGAGGATACCAGTACAATATCGGTGGTGTCATTGTTAACGGATAAGGCCTGCTTGAATTACAGGAGGCTGGGCCAGCTACTCGGAGAAAAAGCCGCTACCCGAAGCAGGAATCAAGTAGCCTAGAAGCCGCAGGTAATTTTGCGAAAGACCTTGAAAATTACCCTCCTTTGATGAAAGATCTAGCTTATGATGAAAAATCTTGGTAGTTCCCTCGGTATGACAGCCCAGAACCACATCTTCTTTGTAGGAAAAGAATCGTATTGGCCTAAACATCGGAAAAAAGTTTTGCATAGCATTCTTGAACTAGGATTTACTCTTCTGTATTCTGTTTGAGATTAATTTCTTAGAATCTATTATTTTATTGTAGGAACCTCAGAAAGTCAGGAACAAGATAGGAACATGTCCGCAGACAGCGCAAAGTCCTCCCCACGTATAAAAGATCAGGCTAGCTCAGGGAATGCTTCTCCTAGTCAGTTTAGTCAAACCGAACAGAGGAATAGCCCACAGGATTCCAAAAGCCCTATGGCCAGCCCCAGACGTCACGCTCCGACAGAGAAATCAGGGACAAGTTCTCCCAAAACTGACCACACTAAAGAGAGTCCCTCACCTAGGAAGGACCAGATTGAACTTGAAAGGAATTGTAGGACAAGATATTCAAATAGAATAGCAAAAAATTACGGAGAGAATAAGATAGCAAAAACTGTCAAAGAAGAGAATAGTTTGGCTAAAACTTTCGACGAAGTAAACGTGATTGCAAAAACTGTCGAAGGAGAGAATAGGATGGCAAAAACTGTCACAGAAGAGAATAGTATGGCAAAAACTGTCACAGAAGAGAATAGGATGGCAAAAACTGTCACAGAAGAGAATAGGATGGCAAAAACTGTCAAAGGGAATAGGAGGGCAAAAATTGTCATAGAAGAGGATACCGTGGCAGAAACTGTAGAAGGGGAGAGTAGGATGGCAAAAACTGTCAAAGGAGAGAATAGCTATAGCATGGCAAAAACTGTAGAAGGGGAGAATAGTATGGTTAACACTGTAGAGGAAGAGGATACTGTAGAAGTGGAGAATAGGATGGCAAAAACTGTCAAAGAAGAGGATAGGATGGCAAAAACTGTCAAAGAAGAGGATAGGATGGCAAAAACTGTCAAAGGAGAGAATAGGATGGCAAAAACTGTTGAAGAGGAGAATAGGATGGAAACAACAGTCAAAGGAGAGAGCACAGTTCCTGAATTAACAGATGCTCAATCTCCAGACTCAAACTCAAGTAAGTGTCAAACCCAAAAGTGCAATCGGTTAATGAACAAAGTACTTGGAATGGTGGTCAGAAATTCAGAGGGATATGTTCAAAGAATCCAAGCGTACAAAGTGCATAAAGTACAACGGTACAAAGAACGTGTCAAAAAGTCAAATTGTACAAAGAATGAGCCATTGGGTTCCCGTAGAGTGAGTTTCAAGGATTCAAGAAGGTTCTTAGATATGCTTTAGAAGGAGTCAGGGTTCAAAATGCAGATCATGGAAAACAGGTGGATAGTTGTAACAGACGTAAAGTGGGAGAAGGTTATAAAGAACATGATTACAAGGGGGGAAAGACGGTAAACATCAGAGGCAAACTCAATATTTAGGACAGCCAAGATATATAGGGATAAGTGAGCACTACACAGGTATGAGCAAACCACATTGAAGAGTAGGAGAAAGGAAACTTGAAAAAGCAGACCCAGGAAATAAAATGTGAGAAGTCAACCTTTGGCTGAGCTCAGTAAAAGACGGAACTTGTGCTGTCGGGAATGATGCACCATTTTTTTCAAACAACCAAGTTGTCTTTTTATTTTCTTATAGCAAGTCCCATAGGAACTTCACGTGGCAGAAGTCGCAAGCGAATGAGGGAAGACTACAGCATTGCTGACTACATTGACAAATCTGTACGTATCAATCATGGATAATGATTTTCAAATGGAAAGAGCAGAATTTTATCTATGATTTGACAACTATTTACCGTTGTTGTTTCATTTTGTAATCAGATTGCCCCTCATTATCGCAATGTTTATCTCTGTTTGCTCAATTCTTCTGAAAGGCCTGTTAGGAAAATATTGCCTGTTTCCACAAACTGACAAGAAATGCAAACATCACAATTATTGCGACTGGCAAGTACTTTCACTTGCCTGAATGTGAAGGAGGTGGAACCTTTGACACAATTTAACAACATGACACACGGACAGGCAACTGACACACAAAATGAACTCTGTAGAATCTCTTGGTATTTTTTGCACATTGAAAACCTAATGTCAACATGAGCCTTAAGGGTTTGGTGGACATGAACACGGAATAGGAGGTTTGCGGAAATACCATGTGAAGTGTAGATATCTCTAATGCTAGGTTCACACATTCCCGATTCTTAAGCCGAATCGCCAAGAATAGCAATTCTTGAGTAAATCGGGGAATGGTTCTTGGCTGCCTCGGGATGATTCTGTTAGTTCGGTGAAAGATCGGGAAGCGCCCCAACAAAGTTAAATATGTTCAAAATTGTTGGGGTTATTCAGGAACTAATATCAATTCTTGGTTTATTCTGGTTGTATTCACAACTAACTCGGAAATGTGTGAACCTAGCATTAGTGAGTTGTGTGGTTCCGAGAAGAACCAGTTGGTTTAACTCGACGTTTAGAGCGGTGTGCTGTGCTCGTCATCAGAAGACTTTACAACCACTGACATTTCAAGAGTTGTACATGCACTGCGCAATAAAAAAGTTTGCTGGAAAGTGACCACAACATCCAGTTTCATAACAGATATGATGTGGTCTATAGAAAAACTCAGGCAGCTAAAATAATGCTTATATCCCATGAGGTATTCAAAAATGATTCATTACTCATTTACTCCGGTGCAACTCTTTTCCAGACTCTGACATCCAAAAAACTGAAATCGGACGCCACCGACACAGGCAGCTCGGGGAAACAGGAAAAGACCAACTTGCCGCCAAGGGTGAAGAACGAAAACACTCAGGAAAACCAAACAGAAGCATCTCAAGAAGGTGGCTCTGCTGACGAGGAAACAAAACCAGAGGTGGGTGTGGATAAGTCACAGTGTTGTCTTTTGAGTCTTTTTCTGAGTCCCCAAGTTTTCTTAATATTCAAGGTCCCCAAGTTTTCTTAATATTCAAGGCTGCATTGGAGTTGATATTCTCAAGACTAAAAAAAAATGTTGAGTGTTCATTTCTCTTGTGTTTTATTTTTTTTTATTATTATTACAAAAATAGCCTAAAAAACAAGTCATAAGAATTCTATTAACCTTGGAAAGGTTTTGCAGTGCTGAACTTTGCGCCATCTTGAAATCACATCATTTGAACTTTGGCTTATGGGATGCACACTAAACTCCTGCTGAGAGTATACTCCTCAAAACTGACTTTTTTTTAACCAGGCTACCTCACCAGTCGCTGCCAAGCAGACGGAGGAGTTTGTGGATTCCTTCAGCCGCACCATCAACGGGGAGCAGATCTCAGACCTGCAGCCGGACCTCTTCACAGGGGGCTGTCTCAGGAAGTACCAGGTGGAAGGCATTGAATGGCTCAAGGTAGGCCCGGACAGGATCATCACGTCAAAATCTGCTCTGAAAGTTGAATCGTTGGAGTTTCCAAAATTTTCGAAAAAATACAAACTGCAATAATGTGCTATGTGTCTGCTGAGCAGATGTGGATTGAGAAGGATTCAAGAAGAATGTGAAGAGAAATCCTGATTGAGTGCTGGTTTAAGACAATAACAGAAAATCAATAACTCCATCCACTAGGCCCAATCTCACAGCGCTGCTAAGCACAAAAATTTGCTGAGCACAAAAACAGTCTGGCTTATAAAACAGGTTACCAACCAAAACTCCATGTGAGTTCATGCTAAGCAAACAACCATGACAACAGCTGAATACTATTATTGAGCAATATACATCACATGGAGTTTTGGCTGGTAACCTGCTTTTATAAGCCAGCCTTTTTTTTGTGCTAAGCAAATTTTTGTGCTTTGCAGCGCCGTGAAATTGGCCCTATTGTAAAGAATGCCTGGATGTTTTGCTGGGTCGGTTATACTCAGGAGATTTACATAAAAAAATGGAAAGTAAAAGTCAGATTTCATTGTACAGTTTCCACTATCGTCTGAGTTTGAATAGTGTTTAATTGTTTTCTTTCCTCTTGGCTTTTCAAGGTGTTGTACGAAAACGGCGTGAATGGCATCCTTGGTGACGAGATGGGTCTGGGCAAGACGGTCCAGTGCATCGGTCTGTTTGCCCACATCATCAAGATGGGCGTACCGGGACCGTTCTTGGTAGTGGCCCCCCTCTCCACTCTGTCCAACTGGATGTCAGAGTTCCAGCGTTTCACTCCTTCGGTAGGTGCTCAGAATTTCAATAATCCTAATAATAATAATAATAATAACTGTATTTATATAGCGCTTTTTGCCAGAGGATACAAAGCGCTGGGGGAGAATGCAACCAAAGCCAGGTAAATGAAGTATATGAACATATGAGACCCATTATGAAGCACCTTTTTGCTAGGTGCTGCGGCGCATAATTGCTGCCACTGCCAGAAACACCGGGGCAAACCCCTTCTCTTAGCGACAAGTGTTACTGTATTTATATAGCGCTTTTTGCCAGAGGGTACAAAGCGCTGGGAGATCTTGCAACCAAAGCCAGGTAAATGAAGTATATGAACATATGAGACCCATTATGAAGCACCTTTTTGCTAGGTGCTGCGGCGCATAATTGCTGCCACTGCCAGAAACACCGGGGCAAACCCCTTCTCTTAGCGACAAGTGTTACTGTATTTATATAGCGCTTTTTGCCAGAGGATACAAAGCGCTGGGGGAGAATGCAACCAAAGCCAGGTAAATGAAGTATATGAACATATGAGACCCATTATGAAGCACCTTTTTGCTAGGTGCTGCGGCGCATAATTGCTGCCACTGCCAGAAACACCAGGGCAAACCCCTTCTCTTAGCGACAAGTGTTACTGTATTTATATAGCGCTTTTTGCCAGAGGATACAAAGCGCTGGGGGAGAATGCAACCAAAGCCAGGTAAATGAAGTATATGAACATATGAGACCCATTATGAAGCACCTTTTTGCTAGGTGCTGCGGCGCATAATTGCTGCCACTGCCAGAAACACCGGGGCAAACCCCTTCTCTTAGCGACAAGTGTTACTGTATTTATATAGCGCTTTTTGCCAGAGGATACAAAGCGCTGGGGGAGAATGCAACCAAAGCCAGGTAAATGAAGTATATGAACATATGAGACCCATTATGAAGCACCTTTTTGCTAGGTGCTGCGGCGCATAATTGCTGCCACTGCCAGAAACACCGGGGCAAACCCCTTCTCTTAGCGACAAGTGTTACTGTATTTATATAGCGCTTTTGCCAGTGGATACAAAGCGCTGGGGAGAATGCAACCAAAGCCAGGTAAATGAAGTATATGAACATATGAGACCCATTATGAAGCACCTTTTTGCTAGGTGCTGCGGCGCATAATTGCTGCCACTGCCAGAAACACCGGGGCAAACCCCTTCTCTTAGCGACAAGTGTTACTGTATTTATATAGCGCTTTTTGCCAGAGGATACAAAGCGCTGGGGGAGAATGCAACCAAAGCCAGGTAAATGAAGTATATGAACATATGAGACCCATTATGAAGCACCTTTTTGCTAGGTGCTGCGGGGCATAATTGCTGCCACTGCCAGAAACACCGGGGCAAACCCCTTCTCTTAGCGACAAGTGTTACTGGGTTCTTTAACGTGCATTACACAACACACGGGACCTACGGCTTCACGTCCCATCCGAAGGACTAAGCAATAATGGTAAAGTGCCTTGCTCAAGAGCACAAGAATCATGTTCCCACGGTCAGGATTCGAACCCATGTACCACGGCACACGAGTCGAACACCGTAACCATTGGACCACAGCGCCCCACGGGTGTCCAACCTAGCACTTGCCTGTGAAAGGTCTGCCTGTCCATCAACCTCAATTGACAATGAGGACCAAGTAACAGAGGGGAATTTTCACAAGCAATTCGGGCGATTCAAAATTCAGTGTGCCACCAAGAGTTTGCCACGGAGAGTCCTTGTTTAAAGTTTACGGTCGACAGAACACAGCCGATTTGAATGAGTGTCAGTAGACAACTTCAGCTAGTTTGTTATCGATTAAGGCATAGCGCTCTGCGGCCTTTAAAAAAAACCAAAAAAACATATGGATAAAAAGAAGGAAAAGGGCAAACAAACACTGGAATCATACTCTTACGAAACTACTGACCGGAAAAACTAACAATTTCAAATGTCCCGTGCTGCGAATTTGTCGACAATCTCCCGCAATGCACTTGGAAAAATGAACTCTCTGTGGCAAACTCTTGGTGACGCACTTCATTGTGAAACGCCCGAAGTATAGCGCAACCTCAATGCAGAGCAAGCAAAAGAAACAGCCAGGGAGAACTGAGTAGATCTTTTCTACGGTTTGTGGAACTCCTTCAAAATGTTACAGGAAATGAAAACATTGTCTCCTTCTTTGAGATTGTGTGGAACAAGTTGCTTGTAAATTGGCTCGTGTGGCAGTTCCCTTAGATCGTGGCATTGGGTCAGGTGACCACGATAGCTCAGTCGTACTCGGTCACAACCACTTGATGAAATATACATAAACCAAAGGTGGCAGGAAAATATTGCAAAATTTAGTGTAGTGTCAAATTTGGACTCTGTTAAATACGGACTCAGTGGCTGTATTGCGCATGCCTATTAATGAAGATAATTGTGATGCGTTCAAGCTACATGAGGCGTTTGTCGACCCTGGTCAAATTTTTTTTATTACAAATTTGAAAAGAGCACAATCTCAGCATTGCTGCTGTGAAAACCGCATGCTGATACCATCTTTAGTTCAAAAATTATGGAAGTCGGAACACCAAGAGATGTGATGAAGTGATGTGATGAAGTGGCCCTATTTTGGCCTGTATCTCCAAATAAAAATTCCCGACAAATGACTCATTTAGCTTGATTGCATCACAATTTGGACAGTGACTGGTTGTGTGTGAGGGTTAGGGTGTGAAGGTTGGAGTCCTTACCAAAGAGGCCAGAATTCATAGGAGTCCAGATTACACACAATGTATGTGAGGCGTTCTGGCCAAAAGAGATGGAACTGGGCATTGGCTGTAGTGGAGAAAAATGCAAAAAACCAAATGGGGTATTTTTTTTTTCGCATATTCCGATTTATTGATATTTCTGTTTTTTGATATGTCCACTAGACATATTTTAAAGAAATAGTATAAGAATTGTACAATTTTCAAGGAAAAACATTGGGCATCTTTATTTTCGCGACTACAAAACTTGAAACTTTAAAGAGCTTTTTCTCAGTATTTTGCTTTTTTGACATGTCAATAAATGTGAACTTTAAACAGTCATTACTTGTCCGATTACGGTATGTCAGATTGAAGTGCAATAAAGAGTATTGTAAGGAGAATGTTATTCTCTTTCCTTATACCTGCAAACCCTCATTTTGACCTCTGCCCAGTTCTGTCTCAGTTTGCCAGAACGCCTCACATGTAAAGATTAACTAGTGTAGAATAGAAGCCTTGCAGTTTGACCACTGAACTTCCAATATGGCAAAACTCTGTCAAAACCCTCTCGTATATTTTTTTCCTCCTCTCGATCACAGATCAAAGTCATCCTCTACCACGGCACTCCTGAGGAACGAGAGAGTCTGCGCCATCAGATCCGCAAGCCGTTCGGCGAGTACAAGACGCTACCCGTGGTGGTCACGTCCTACGAGATCGTCATGATTGACCGCAAGCACCTGAGCGGACACCTCTGGAAGTACATCATCGTGGACGAGGGCCACCGCATCAAGAACCTCAACTGTAGACTCATCAGGTATGAACTCCAGTGGTGATGTCGAGTCCTTCACATGTCCAGTCACTAGGGCTGTGCATCGGAACCATGTACTCGAGTACCCGACTGTTAGTGTCAGGAACTGGTTCCAGATTATGGAATCGTGTCCCTGTAACCAACTTTACAAATTATTAAAGGGAAAATACAACATTTGCAAACATCAAAAAATAAAACTACCAAATCATTTTGAAATACCTTGCTGGACTGTTAGTGAATGACAGTGTAAAGCATCCTGTAAAATCATGGCACCTGGTAAACTGTCATTTTCAAGAAAAGTGGTATTTTTGTATCAATTTCCAACGCTGATCGGCTGATCAGCGTTGGAAAAAAATTGGCTTTTTTTTTCAAATACTGGCCCCAGTTGACCATCACACTTGTTTGCAATCGATTACACACCTATGAACGGGTACAAGCCAGCTAGACTGGTTCCCTGACCTTACAATTCCCCAATGTATGTGAACTGCTCTGTTTCTTCTTAAATGGAGTCAGGGAACCAGACTACAGGAAAATGATTGTTTTTCTTAGTTCTTATAGCATTTTCGAACCCAAAACCTCAAAAAAGTCAGTGTAACTATATTTGCTATATATTTCCAACCCCCAATTCCAGCCATTTCTGAAAATTACAGCAAAAGCAAATGATGTATATTCCCTTTAAGTAACTTTCTCAGACAGTGAAAAAGAAAGGTTGCTCTTCAACTACTTTCTTCTGTAATTACAACTTTCAGGGAACTGAAGATGTACCACTCGGCCAACCGTGTCCTTCTGACGGGAACCCCTCTGCAGAACAACCTGGCTGAACTCTGGTCAATGCTCAACTTCCTACTCCCAGAAGTCTTTGATGACCTGAAGACGTAAGCAGATTTGACCCATTGACCTATGTCATTGACCCATTAGCACCCGAACTGCATTATACAAAGTGGTCCAAAAAAACAAAAACAAAAAACAGAGCCTCATACTTCCATTACCTTGAGACTCAAACCACCTGTACCAATTGATGGAGCATCCTTTAAGAAGAATTATGATACCAAAATGGCCCGATTCGGTCCAGCTGTTTTTGCTGCAGAGCCTATTTTGTGAGGGATACTTCTTTCATGTGGGTATTGTTAGATAACAATCCCTCTATCAATTACAATGTAAGTCAAATTCCTGGGCGTCGTTTAGTAATTCATCGGGATAAAATTGCCCCCCTCCTCTTTGCTTCACAAAATAGGCTCTAGAACAAAAACTTCTGGACCGAATCGGGTGATCTTGGTTTTATTTTTCTAATAAAAATATTCGCCGTGCATTGTTATATGTGGTTTGAGTCTCGGGATAGTGGAAGTTTGAGGTTTCGTTGTTTTTTTTTTGACCACCCTGTTTAGCATTGATTTTTCTTTGCCCTGTGTTCTGCCGGAACATTAAATATTACAGGAGTGCCCTTTTTGTGTTTGCAGATTTGAGTCGTGGTTTGACTTTTCAACTCTGACGAAGCAAGGCGGAGATGAAGCCATTGTCGCCAAGGAAAGAGAGCAACATATTGTCTCCATGCTGCATCAGGTACAATTTCAAAAAGAATGCCTCTGTGTGTATCTGTACTTCATGCATTCCATCCATGTTTAGTAGGTTTTATAACACTGAGGTCTAGTTTTTCCTATCGAGAATATTCCTCCAAAAAAAACGTGGTGGATTGGGTTTAAAGGGAAGATACAACATTTTGCAAACATCAAAAAACGAAATGATCAAATTATCACAAAATACCTTACTGGATTGTTAGGGAATGACGGTCTAAAGCATCCTGTAAAATCGTGGCTCCTGGTGTGCAGACATTTTCAAGAAAGATGGTATTTTTCCAACGCTGGTCAGCCGACCAGCGTTGGAGAAAACTGTGTTTATTTCAAAAACTGCTCTCATTTTTCATAATTAGTTACTCCGCATTTTCTTTGCAATTGATTACACAACTGTGAAGGGGTACAAGCCTGCCAGACTGATTCTCTGACCTTGCAATTCCCAAAAAACTACAAATTGCTCTGTTTCATCTTAAGTGGGGTCAGAGAACCAGACTACAAGAACATGATGGTTTTCTTGGTTTTTCCAGCATCTACAAGCCCAAAATGTGAAACAAGTCAGTTTAATAATAACATTTTGCTATGACATTCTTATCCGCCAAATCCATTTATTTCTGACAATTGCAGCAAAAGCAAATGTTGTACACTCCCTTTAAATCAACTCCACAAAATCTCAGTATTTCTTCTCCCTAATACCATCCACCACCCATCCACCCCAACCAATCTTCAGATCCTGAGCCCCTTCCTCCTCCGCCGACTCAAGTCGGACGTGGAGCTCAAGATTCCCCCGAAGAAAGAGATCCTAGTCCAGGCCCCGCTGACCGCCAAGCAGGCCGAGCTGTACAGGGACCTGGTGGACAAGACCATCCTGGCCAAGATGAAGGAGCGATACATCCAGCCCGAGGCGGAGACCCAGGAGGTGTCGGCCGGGGGTAGGGTGCGCAGGAAGTGCCGGGTGGAGGTGGATTACGCCCTGATGGGGGACCAGGGAGAGAACGAGAAGAAAGAAGACGATGACATAGACGGCTGGGTGCAGAGACTGTCGGAGCAGGCAGAACGCTGCCAACAGTAAGGAATCCTCTCATTACATATCCAGGATAAGTAAGTCTGTCCCGAGCCTATATGGCCCATCAGGCCAGCATTTATCTCCGGTTTCAGTGGCATGAAACGACTGAGAATATTTCTATTCCTCCTAGACAGGATGCCAGTCCATCATCGCAGGTTACTCCCCAGCTAATGCTGGTACCCATTTATACTCCTGGGTGGAGAGAGGCAAGTGGGGATAAAGTGCCTTGCCCAAGGACACAACGTATGGCCAGCAGCCGGCTTCCAACCCCTGACCCTCTGATCATGAGTCACGAACCCCTACCACTAGGCCACACTTCCCCACCCATATCCAGGATAACTTGCGGAAAAGTTTATTTGAATTAGGCCTTTGTATCAGGTACAAGTTGAAATATGCTAAACAACAGCAGAAACGGCTGAAAAGTGGAAAAACTATTAAACTTAGTGAATAATAATCTCATCTGTATTCGCATACGAGGTCATCGCTGCAAACCCAGTGAAAAAAAATAAAGAAAAAGATAAGCCAACGCGATCCGTTGTCCCAAGGCGTTTGTTCTTCACCAACTAATTTGCATATTGTCGGCGTGTGAGGTCATTGTTCGCACTTCGTACTATTCTTACAGTGCATTGTATGCATACATGTAGCTCATGGCTAGTGTTCATTTTAGTAGCCAGATGGTACCATCTCAGACACTCATCAACAAGCACCTTAACCAAGGTTACAACTAGGGCTATATTTTACCTGTGAAGAATGCTGCACCTGTGTCAAATCCATGTTGGATTCTTGCTAGTGTGAAAGGGGTTCCCGAAATCTCCGAGTAGAGCCTGGGTCCGACACATAGAGCTATATTAAATTACTAGAGCGCTAACTCGATGTACAAAGTAATGCCTGCTGGGCGCATCCATGTTTGTGCACAAACCTATGGAAAACTCGAAATTTTGTACGGCTTTTGTACGGCTATTTGCATATCTGCGTTTGTATTCCATCCCGGTGTGTCATCGAAGCCGATACGCCCAAAACCGAAACGCTCAATCACCAAATGAGCGTGTCATTTTGCTCCACGCAAACAGCGCAACGTGTGCGCGTCCCACTGCTGCAGATGCTTTTCGCCGTGACGTTTTCTGAACCGTCATGACGCGCTTAAGTTATTTGCGTATGTTTTACTTGCGCGTTGCATGTAGAGTACACTTTCAAAATTCAATCCATCTATTTTGATTGTGTTCTACAAACACGCCCATAAATTCAAAATGTCTGCGCCCAGAGCGGCTTCAAAGCGTCTCCGTGCGCAAGAATGAGTAGTTAGCGCTCTAGTAATTTAATATAGCTTTATGGTCCGACATGAAGATTTCAGATAGTATTTCAGAAATATCTGTTTTTCCTTTTTCCCCTGATGAAGGGCTAACAAGAAGGATCCCAAATCCGAGACCAAGAACGTGGAGCTGAACATCAAGGACAAGAACGTCATGTCGCAGCTGCGGAAGGCCTGCAATCACCCTTACCTCCTGGAGTACCCTCTAGACCCAGTCACCCAGGACTACCGGATAGACGAGGAGCTGGTCACCAACAGCGGCAAGCTGATGGTGCTGGAGAGACTGCTGCCGGCATTGAAGAAAGAGAATCACAAGGTATGAAGGGGGCAGGGATCATTTTCGAACATTCATTTCTGAACACTCAATTTAGAAAATGGCTTTTTCGTGTAAAGGAAGCAAAAAGTTGAACAATCTCAATATCCACCCAGTGTTTCTAGGCTGTTCACATTTAATTTATTCAGACATGCAATTTTTCCCACGGCAGCTGTGAAACACGCTTCAGGCTTGAGCTGCTTATGTTGGTTGGTTGGCTCGGTGGGTCGTTGGGTGGATGGGTTGGTTGGTGGACAGTTCACTCGGCCATATATTGTATTCATGCAACTGGAGTATTACAGCTTTGCTTCCAACGGCCGGTTTTGGTAACACTGATGCGCATGCGTCTAGTTTGCATATTGTTGCATATTAGATCACGCCGCATTCGTTTTCGTTTTCTGCCTAGTGCGTGCACAGACGGTGCCGTAAGCCGTCTTCACACGTTACCTGGCCGCCGTGGGTTGTACCACTTGGTACTTGTTTCCTGGGATCAGCTGATTTCTTCCATTTTCACTTCACACTTCAGCCAAACTAGAAGTCCTGTAAAGCTTAGCATTTTGTTTTTGGTCAATTCCCAGTTGCATGCCTCCATCAGATTTGTCAATTTGTAGAACATTTCAAAGATTTCAAAATCTGTGAGGCCACCTAAAACCGCCCTCGGGTTGACCTTGCGCCAACACGGAACAGTTGGTGACAGACTTTTCAAGATCAAGCTGTGCCTGAGCTACGTCTGTCGGGAACATATCAGTCGCCACTTTTAGGCAGCCTGATTGTAACTGCAAGGATATTGAGACAATCAACATGAGTCGATGCTAGTCAACTGTCAGGAACATATCAGTTGCCATTTTTTTGCCACCTGATTGTAACTGCGAGGATATTGAGATGATGGGCATCAGTCAGCACTCAAAAAAAAATCAACAGTCGCAAGAGTATAGAAAATTCAACTTCTGGGCAATTCCACGGCTACTCACGTTACATTTTTGATGTACTTTGGAGTTTCCTTGGGCTGTAATTACCTTACTGAAAAGGTTTAATAACTGTTATCCCCATGGTAGATAGAGTAGACCTAGACCTACCTAAGCACCAAAGATGACATCCAGAAAAATGTGTTATGTGTGATAAACAAGACGCACAAAATCGGTTACTCACGTTATGTAATTGTAACGTGAGTAACCGTGGAATTGCCCTTCTGTGCCATAACGCAACATGTTCGAGACAGGCGGGAATAAATCGCAGGTGACCTGTGCAAAGAAACAATGTCATGTATGTGTCCAGATCCTCTAATTTTATTGTGAATCTTTGTCACGTCGTGGGTGACATGAGTATGGCTGCAATATTTCTCTGTCCAGATTCCGCTTGTTCCACACGATTTCTCACTTTAGTGACCTGAGCATGACTTTTGTGCTTGATGCCGTGCATATTATATAATGCTAAATTCCCCTCCCGTGGAAAATATTTTGTTAACCAGAAAGACCCTTGTTGTCTCGAAGGCACAGAACAGTATTTATATCTGTTGGAATCAGTCTCCACTTTTTTGCAAACCGATTAAAACTGCGATGATATTGAGATGATGGGCATCAGTCAGCACTCAAAAAATCAACAGTCGCAAGAGTAGAGAAATTTCAACTTGTGTGCCACAAGGCAACGTGTTCCCGACAGACGGAATCAGTCGCAGGTGACCTGTGTGAAGAAAAATGTCGTGTATGTGTCCAGATCCTAATTTTATTGTGAATTTTCGTCGTGTCGTGGGTGTCGTAAGTATGGTTGCGATATATCTGTTTCAAGATTCCGGTTGCTTCACACGATTTCACTAAGACCTGAGCATGACTTTTGTGCTTGATACCATGCATATTATGTAATTAAATTTAGCCAAATTCCCCTCCCATGGAAAATATTTGGTTAACCAGAAAGACTCTTGTTGTCTGGAAGGCACAGAACAGCATTTCTCTCAAAGCCATACTTGAATCACTTTGTCTTATCTCTGCGCAGGTTTTGATCTTTTCTCAAATGACTAACATGCTGGATGTGCTGGAGGATTACTGTTATCTACGCAAGTATCGGTACTGTCGCCTGGATGGAAATATGAAGCTGACAGACAGACAGGAACAGGTGAGAATACTCCTAGATGTAAAAAAAGTAATGAGCTTGAAAAAAAACCCAATTATGCTAGACTCTTTGTGTTAAACCTTACCCTGCTAGACGCAACGCAGTGCATCAGGTGGAAAAGAACTGGCCCGCTCTGAAACAATGAGAGCTAAGTCCCATTGAACAATGCCACAGTTGTATCCTTCGTGCAGTGACCACGGACTCCGGCAGTTTGGCCTTGAGTCTTTTCCCCGGATAGATCTTACTACATTTGGCAGGCTTGTCACTCAGTCAAGCGTTGTATGTTGGTACTTTTGGCAGGGTTTTAGCAAACATACCCTGGAGGGTAAGGGTTCATTTTCAAACTTTGAGGACAAAGTCCTCATCATTCTTTGAGATTACAGCTTGTGTACATTTCTTCAAAGATGTGTGCTTTATACTCAAATATAAGTAAGTAAAAGATGCTTATGTGGACCCGGATTTTTTTTTCTCACCCAAGCGCATATTTAAACAACAGCTTATTGAACAAAGATAATGACTGGGTTTTGAATCAAAGCAATTGACCTATCACCGTTTGCGAGTTAGCCACGCCCCTTAGACAACCCTATGGAGTTTTTGTACACTAAGTTTTGTTTGTCTCAGATTTTGTGTTCCGCGCCATTTGTATATCAATTGGACGGTGCTAGCAGTATTAAGTTTAACTTGGTACTGGACTGCAACTTTGCATATTTTTTTAAATTTTTTTTTTTAACAGATTGATGAATTCAACAAGGACCCTGACACGTTCCTGTTCTTACTAAGCACCAGGGCTGGAGGGCTGGGCATCAACCTGACTGCAGCCGACACAGTCATCATCTACGACAGTGACTGGGTAAGTATCAACCACTATCGTGGAGGGCCCCCATCTGTGGTGCAAGCATTGTGATAGCTACTGTTAATGTTCATTATTCTGTCATGGGCCAGCAGTTTTGCACAATATCTTGCGCAATCCTTTCACCATTGAAGGGGTCTCTTGAGCGTACAGTGGTCTTGTGCCCAGATTCGTCTTTCAGGAAAGACAGAGGGCAAATGCTTAGGAGTTCTTTTTCTTAAACCCTGTCTCACATCCTGAGGTTTTAAAGATTTTGCAGGATTGAGCAAGGCAGAGCCTAGCAGTACTTTAAAATTGGGACAGGCCTTCAAAAATGTTATCATCTTTCGCAGGAAAGTAATCTGTACACAAAAAAGTAACCTTTAGTAAGTTTTAAATGTTGAATCAGGAGTGTCCAGCCTGAAGCCAAGAGTCAAATTAATGTTTCATTTTGGGTGCATTGTACATGCACATAATGAAAAATCAGCCAGTCCCTTGGGACCAGTAATTTAGCTCTACTTTCCCTGAAGCAATGTTGTAGAAATTTGTGTAATAACTCATGGGCAGGATGAAAGCCTATTATGCAGATTTTTTTCAACAGGGCACAGATCTATTGTACTGATGTTAAATTCTTGAACTCTTCACCTGTCCCCTTTGTCTCACAGAACCCCCAGAGTGACCTGCAGGCACAGGATCGCTGCCACCGCATCGGTCAGACCAAGCCTGTGGTCATCTATCGTCTGGTCACCTCCAACACCATCGATCAGAAGATCGTGGAGAGGGCTGCAGCCAAACGCAAGCTGGAGAAGATGGTCATTCATCAGGGTGAGTTGCAGAGACTGGACTTCTGTCTGATTTGAATCACATCAAAACCTAAAGAGTGCAAAGACTTACTCCACGAAATTATACCCGTTTGGATTTTGCAGATTTTGAAACCTTAATCATCCAGAATGCTTTGTAGCAGTTCATAATAGTGACTACAGATAGCCAGAAGTACGAGTAGAGAATAATTCACAGCTTTTGAAAACAGATATTCATAGATAAAATCTGTGAAAAAAGAATATCAACTTGTGTAGGGCTGTGCATCGGAACAGTGTTCCCCAATACCTGCCTGCTGATGTCAGGAACCAGTTCCAGATTATGGGATCGGGTACGTCAACCTTGCATATTACTCAGTAACTTCTCAGGCAATGAAAAAGAAAGGTTTTGAAGGTCATTTGTTGGGAGTTTTCAAAATGAAAACCAGTCGACACGGAAAAGCAACACATATTTCACGTTTTTGATGCTCGCAAAAGTTGCAGTTTTCACCATGAAGCTCACTGTACTCACTTGTATCTTGCTGCATTGATGCACCGATTTGTGGCAGTATTATCGTGTGCACCTTGATGAACATGTTAATGATACATATCATGATGCATAGTCTATTTCAGTATGTGGCACATACATCTCACATGATATCGTTACACTCCCAGCAGTAGTATACAATTTGTAATTACATTTTGCCTCATGTTGCCTGATTTTTCTAGGTAAGTTCAAGGGAGGCAAGAGCAACCTAGCCAAGGACTCGCGCTCCCTGATCAACCCCGCCGAGCTCCTGGAACTCCTACGCTCCACCGACCACAGTGGCTTCGTCCGTAATTGCAACCAGAAGGTCATCAGCGACACTGACCTCAAGCTGCTGCTGGATCGCAGCGACCTGCTGGCGCGGTTCAAAGGTCAGGAGAAAACCGCCGCCGCTGCCACCAAGGCGGGCGGCAAGAAAGGCGGGAAGCAAAAACCCCGCTCTAGCGTCTTCAAAGTCCTGGACGACGCGACGGAGGACGATGGCACCGAACTCAGGATAGGCACATGATGAGGGTTGTTGTTTTTAGTGAAGTTCAGTACTACTTAAGAGTTGGCTTGTACCAAGCAACCAACAGAACAAAGACCCTGGTACAGGGTGATATTTAAAGCCTCACAATTGGACAGTTGGCATGGGTAAGGTCGGGCATATTCTCTGCTAACAGGTGCTGAGTACATCCGGGTTATTTTAAGCGAGATACGACCTTTTGACATTGAAACGGTCTTTTGACATTGAAAACTCGCATTTCACGTACATGACGTCACACTCCATTTTAGGTGATACGACCTTGTTGCACTGACACAACAAAATGGTCTCGCTACCCCTGTGACATGTTTTCTGGGTTTTTTTTTCACTCTGGCGAGCAGTGCAGAAAATTGATTTGTTGTCGAGATGAACTTTGACAACAACCACGTAAACCTTGCCTAGCTGTTCATCAACTTGACTTACCCACAAGTCTGTGCATTTCCTCCACAAGATTCTAAGATTGCCTGTCCCAGCGCACGTAGTTGGAATTGGTGTGAGTGAGAGGAATATAAGAGATAGCCAAATGTTCTAATATCAGACTTCGGGCATTTGTGAACGCCGTGGCATTACTTTCTGAAATACATTTATGTGTCGAGGATATAGTGTCACGTTCTCTAGCCTTTTTGTTGACGAGAATTTTACTATGCAAGTTTTGATACGCAAAATCTTGGGAGATTTAACAGCAAATTTTTTTTTATTTTGTACAAAAATCCATGCTTTGGGAAAGAAAGTAATACTTTTTCTAACTTTATTTACTTTTTCCAACTTTATTTACTTTTTCTTGTGCACTCCCCTACCTTGCAAGTGTTCTGCCACGGCATGAGCCTCGGTACACATAACACACTGAAGTTGTACCCTATGAAGATCCTCGCACGCTTTTCAATCTTTTTTACTTGAGCAAATCTTATTAATCCTCGAAATATGAGAAACGAAGTGTGCTTCCGACACCGAATGCCTTTTTAACAAAAACAAAACAAGTGAACTTGCCCTTAAAATCTGGAAGGATCCCAGCTAAAATGTTGTTTTACTCAATTTAGAGAAGTTGTACTAGTTTTGGAGTTTTCCGTGTGAGCAAGATTTGCCTTGGAAACAGCCATTTTTGTTTTTCTTCCACAAGTATTAAAAAATTAAAGATGATTTAAAAAAACAACAGCAGTATTGATTTGATTCAGAGTCCATGATAAATCAGTTTTTTTTATGTTTTGTATTTACTCAAAATGTCATACATATAGGTGCATGGATAGTTTCTTTTTGTCTTTTTTTGTTTTAGTTGTTTCGTTGCCGTAGAACTTTCAAGATGTAGTTGCTTTCATAAACAAAAGTTTTTGAGGAATAAAGTCCTTTTTTGGCAGAAAAGGTAACGTAACACGTAGTAATTAGTGGGTTTTTTTTTCATTAACCCTATGATTTGGTTACATTTAGTTGATAGTTGTGCTTATTGTTGACTTGGGGGGGGGGTTTGGTTACTTTTTTGGCTGCCCACATTGAATGTATGAACATGGTCACTGAGAATTCAAGGTCTTTTATTTTGAACTCTAAACCTTCCCAAATGTGACAATTTCTCAATGAAGTTATTTTGATATTTTTTTTGTCACTCAACATGTACATGAACAAGGGGATCAACATCCCATATGACCCTCAAAAATTCTGTTCTTCCATACAGTATTCTGCAAAGAATAAAGGAATGTCTGTTTTTCTGTTAAATTTCAATTTTTCAGCAGCCAAGTTTCGTCATCAGTTGCAGCACTTAGTAGTACCCAGTTACATTTGTACAAGTGTAGTACTGCTTGGACATTGTTACTCAAAGAAGACGCCTTTGCCATCTTGAATACTTGTATACTTTCATTCATTAAGTTTTTTCCTGTCAAAATGTTTATGTAAATAAAAAAGCTTTAATCTATTCTTAAAACCTAAAATGTTGGAGTAGTGAGATTATTTCTTGCGTTTGAGTTTCAGAGTTGATTTACTTGGCACAGATTTCCATGCAATGGAATTTTTTTTAATTTTTTTTTATTTTCAAATTTAACAACTTGGTTTGAACCGTTTATCTTTGTATTGCGAGTGTAATGTCCTAGCCATTAGTCTTCTCGACTTCTCGTGTGAGCTTTCTTTGAGTTTACGCTTGCATAGGATAGAAATAAATACAAAGTGGAAGAGGTATTCGATTAAGTAAGGTCAGGCATGCAACTTTTCCTTGGATCAGCTGATTTCCTCTTTTTTTTATTCCTCTTTTTTTTAATTCTCATTTCTGCCATTCAAAATTGAAAATCACTGCAAAGTCTTCTGAATTTAGGAATTTCCTCTTTTTGTGTGAATTTACAGTTGCATGCCTGTAAGGTGCAGGTTGTGGCTTCGAGTCCAGCCTTCGAGTCCAGCCTGCGGTCATGGTGCGTGTGCCCTTGGGCAAGGCACTTTTCGCTCATTGCGTCTCTCCACCCAGGAGTAAATGGGTACCTGTTAGTGCAGAGATGGTTATTGTGATTGAATTAGCTTCCTTGCGCCTAACGGGCTGCATGGAGCTGTATACTCCCCAGGGAGCTGAGATGGTATTTGGAATGTTTCAAGGGCCCAATGAGCAGGGGTAATATTGATGTAGCGTTTGAGCAACAGCCCTGGTGGATATATGTGTACCAACTTTTATTATTAAGTTTGAACACCCCGAAGTGGTACAAAAAGTGAAAACATTAAAGGGAATATACAGCATTTGCTTTTGCTGTAATTTTCAGAAATGGATGGATTGGGGGATTAATATTTATAGCAAATATTGTTACACTGACTTGCTTGAAGTTTTGTGATCGGTAAGTTCTGGAAAACTCAAGAAAACAATCGTGTTTTTTTTAGTCTGGTTCCCTGACACTACTTGAATTGGAATGGAGCAATTTATAGACGTCGGGGAATTATAAGGTCAGGGTACCAGTCTAGAAGGCTTGTATCTATTCATAGATCTTTAATCAACTTGCAAACAAAATTCATACAAACTAAATATGGAAAACCGGGGGCACTATTTGAAAAAAGGCCAGTGTTTTTCCAACGCTGGTCGGCCGACCAGCGTT
The DNA here is from genome assembly GCA_029964075.1 of Patiria pectinifera. Taxonomy (NCBI): domain Eukaryota; kingdom Metazoa; phylum Echinodermata; class Asteroidea; order Valvatida; family Asterinidae; genus Patiria; species Patiria pectinifera. The sequence goes on from CM057134.1 coordinate 12,343,030, forward strand.
GGAAAATAACACAAAAATATCACTTTTCTTGAAAATATCAGCACACAAGGTGCCATAATATTACAGGATGCTTTTAGACTGTCGTTAACTAACAGTCTAGTAAGGTTTTTCATAATAATTTGGCAGTTTTGTTTTTTGATGTTTGCAAATGTTGTATATTCCCTTTAATAAAGAAGGAAGTCCAGCGTTGTTTTTTCCAAAATGAAGCAGTAAGGAAGGTGTATCTCTCTTACTTTTAAAAAAGAAAATGAAATGTAATTTTGTTTTAAACGAAATGTAATTTTGAACAATGCAAAATTTGTTTATCAAATTTTACATGCAACTGGGAACATTTAGTCGAGCAATATTAATCAAGAAATACAACACCTGGAACTATGAATTGTTCATGTATCTCGTCAAGTATATTTATTTGTGCAACTCATTGATTTGTACATCATAAGAGATTAGAGATGATTCTCAAACTTTAGAAAGTAACTTGATTTTCTGTTTAAAAAAAACAAGAATTAAGTAAATCACTGGATAAGCAGGATGCAAGCTAAGCAAACATAAAATCATGAGAGGACCAATCAAGAGCAATATCTTAAGCAGGAAATTTAAGCTAGTAGCGTGTTTCGTTGCTATTGCAAATGTCTTCTATGCTCAGCAGAGTTGCGTGTCAAGCAACTTCATGAAATTTTCTCCAAGATTGACCGCGGACAATGTAACACTTCAGCCACGAGTCACGAGCCAATATGGCCCATTAGGCAGGAATTTGTCTCTGGTTTTCATGTGGCATGAGTTGATAAAGAATATTTCTTTTCTCAACTTAAAAATTAAAAGAAATTTTAAAAACGAGGTAGAAATATAATAATTGGATGTAAGGCCAAAAAAAAAAAATATTTGGTCTCTGGTCTCTGGGATTTGACGTTTTGAGCTGCGCTTTGTGTTTTTTTTTTTTTTTTTTTTTTTTTTTTTTTTTTTTTTTTTTTTTTTTTTCAAGCTTGGAGGTGGGGTACTATTTGCTTTTTTTATTTTGCTTTTTGGTGTTGGTGTCTCCATAAATTGCCCATGTGCTGCCTTATCGCATTCCTCATTTCCATTCCTTGGTTCCTCGCTGTTGGAGCTACATTTTGGAAAAAACGCAAAAAAAAAGAATTGAAACGGAGTTATTTTTATGACCAGGCCTAACATTGACACGGTGTCACATGTTACGTTCGAATGACATATTTACTAATATTTTTAGCAAAATACATTCAAATAATTTAACCAATATTATGTAGAGCAACTGCTAGCAAGGCATTCATACTTTTCATAATATGGTCCTATGTCACACATTGTGTCCCAACCTGGTGGAATGCCCCATATCTCTGTAGGATTTTGTCCAAACTTTTCAATCGAGGTGTCCAGACCGTGTCTGGGGTTAAACAAATTCATCAAAGCCATTTTTCAATGACTAATTTATGTATTTTATGCATAATATGCAAATTAGTATCCACCATTATCTAAAATTTAACATCTATTAATCTGTGCAGAATTTTGTCCAATCATATAAACAAAGTATCTAAGCCCATGTTTTGAGGGTCAACGAATTGAAGCCATGCATACAGTGATTACGTATTTTCTGCTGTATTTATTGTGCATAATATGCAAAGTAGCATCTGTCCTTAGAAAAAATAACTAATTTCTCCTCATGAATTTGCTCAATACTAAATGAGGACCCATATTTGCAGGGTCACTGATTAAATTGAAGCTACCTACATGCTTAAACACTGTAATATATAAGTTGTTGGGAATGGATAAATCGATACACAATTCTATGGTTGAGGACTGTTTTTACCGTGACCATTTATACCACAACAATTTTTTAATATACATTGCTTAACTAAATTAGAAAGTGGAGGTGAAGTGGCTTGCCCAAGGACACAGCCTACAGACAGCAGCAGAAATTCGAACCCCTGACCCTCTGATCATGAGTCACAAACCCTAACCACTAGGACACACTCCCTCTTTTACCCATGAAGTTTAAATAATGAAGTTAGCACTTTTCCTAAGTACAGTACAGTGATAGTAAATCCTTCAGCCAAAACATTAACATCATTTTAGACTGGAATTGAAGGAAGACATAACCATGTAAATATTAACCAAAGGTTGCCCTATAATTTGGCAAGTTTGGCCTAATGTCATCTTTGGTTGTCTGTATTAAAAAAAACTTAAATGTGCCAAAAAAAATTGGCAGGTAGGGATACCATGGCAAGATTGGACATTAATAAATGCCAACTCCCTAGGGTGTGTGAAAAATCATATAAAAAAGAAAGTACAGCAATTTTGTAAGCAAATGGTGTATATTATATTGTACCTTTAATTTATTTCTTGCACAATTTATCTTTCGACTTATTGGCATATTATGATATAACAAAACAATTGTTGACTGCTGTGAGGTAAGATAGTCCCCTCGGGACGTAGAGCACCTTCGTCTCCAGCACTCATATTAATGTATTAATTAAGGCAACATTATTCAGACGATAACATCGTCAATTGAACAATCCTAATGGCATAATGCACAGTCACCAGAGGGCGCCAATCTAACCTTAATATTTTTTTACAAATTGAAAATATAATGTACCACAATTTTGTAAATGCTCGTGTTTTGGGGAATAAAAAAGGGTGACAAAAAGACATTTGCCAGTGGCAGGATTCGAATGAGCCACCACCAGATAAACATACCGGTGCTCTACAATGTGTATCAAAAAAACAACAACAACAACGGAATGCCAAACGTAGAATGTTGTAACCAACATAGATAATATAGATATGGTTGGAAAGATACGCCTTTCCACTTTAAAATGAGACAACAAACGTCCAAAACTGATATTTCTTGACAGGATATTTCTTGACAGGGTATTTTTCCAAGCGAGGTCAAATTGACCGTGGGACCAAGTTTTCAATTTTAGGCATTGGGACAAAGGTAGCCTAATTGCCTCTGTGTGGAAATTTGCCTGGCCTACAAAAATGAGTTAAGCGAGTAAACACAATTCTAAACACTTTCTTGCTATCACCTTATGCTAATTTGTTTAGCATGCAAGCATGTTCCCAAACTGATAGCAAGAAAGTTTTTGGGGTTTTTTTTTTTGGGGGGGGGGTCCAAAATGGCTCAACCGATCCGACCCGAAAGTTGCAAACGCTAAACCGAAACAAACCCAATCCAACTAAAATGATGAAGGCTTCAGTTGCACAACACTAATGTATACGCATTTCAAAGTTTACAATGGCGCCCTCTAGCAGCTGTGCATCAAGCCATTATACCGCACCTCGGGCCTTTTTGTATAGTTTCCTGGCCTCGTCCCAGAACAGGAGGCTGAGGACGGTGTGCGGCGCCAGCCGAAACCAAGACGCCGACCAGCCTTTGTAGAAACCCAACATGCCTTCCTTTTGGTAAATCTTCAGCAAGCAGTCCGTGAACCCGCTGTAGTAGAGCCCCTTCCCGCGGGCGTCCAGGCCCTGGTTGTACAGCCGCGTGCTGATGACGTCGAAGGGCGTCATGACGCAGACCACCACGACCCCGCTTGCCATGCCGGCAAGTAAGGGTACGGCGATACTTTGCGGGTGGAATAACTGTAACAACAAAAAAATGTACACCCTCTAATGACTGGCAACATGCCATCAATAAAGTAATATTTATCGTAGTGCTTATACAGCGCTTTCCATCGTATCAATCTCAAAGCGCTTTACAATTATTACCCCGTTCATCAGGCCATGAGACCACCTGGCAGCCGATATCAGCGCTCAATCAGTCTTCGACCATTACGGGCACCCATTTATACTCCTGGGTGGAGAGAGGCAATTGTAGTTAAGTGTCTTGCCCAAGGGCACAAACACCATGTTCCTGGCAGGGTTCGAACCCACGCACCATCGTGCATGAGTCAAACACCGTAACCACTGGACCTTGGCGTTCTACATCACAGCAGTCAAAATCAATCAAGTTACTGTTTTTTAAGAATTTCCTTCCCAATTTGATAAAGCCATGCTTTGACTGCAGGTGATTGATATGCCAGCTGTACCTACCAGTTACCTTTTTTGTCTGTTGATTGAATTTGACTAGTCGGAGTGTTTAACATGAAGGTGATCTAACTGGATGTTTTATCCTAGTCTATACACAAATGCAGGGCAGGGGAAAGTGAAAGAACTTCTTGACTGTCTGTGACTGATCACACAATAGGAGGGTTTTCAGAAATGGAAATGAATTGGATATGATTTGCAAAAGTGCATTTTATTTGAAGTTTCCAACCATTTGAAGTGCCTTTTACTTATGATTTGTTTTGGTTCAATATAAAACCGCTATATCAACATCAAAAGCTGATAAAGTCTGAACAAAATTTATTTGGTTCATTTTGTCTGTACATTTACGAAGTCTAGCTTGACCCAATAGATAGAATAGGCCTAATTCATAGATGGAAATAAAGATAACCTTTCATAGGTAAATATTCTCCATAAAATTATGGTGGAAAAAAGTATTCATAATCTGCATTTTTGTGCGAAAATTCCTTTTCCTCAAATAGACTGAGAGCGTCTGTGTAAAAAAAATTCAATACTTACATTGGCCTTGATAACCAGTTCTTTCGACGTCGAGAACGTGGAGAGTTGGGCTGCCGAACCAGCAGACACGCGCACCACAGCCGCCGTGACCCCCCTCCATAAACCCGTGACTCCGCCCTCTCGGAAGATGTGAAGGATGGCAGTGGTGAAGCTGGAATGCGTGTGCTGGTAACCTACGGCTATGACATTGTGCGACTGTGCTTGTAAGTGAGTTTTGACCTGTTAGACAAGACAAAAAGAGACAAATCTGCTACACTCAACATAGGCGACAGTCACTTTGAACCAGGCAGCGCTATCGTACAACCAGGAACGTGATCAATGTAAACACATGAGGCCCCCTTCAATGGAGAAACCATTGTGCACGCTACTGTGCAAAGCAACTTTCAAGTGACGGATTATCTGAACGATAGCTAGCACAATGCTCTTGCCATTGAAGGGGGCCTCCGTGATGGAATTGATGGTGTGCCCGGATTATCTAACGAATTACCCCATAACTCGAATGAATGGGCATAAACTGGCCAGACTGGTAGACTATGTTATAGCCTTAAGTTGATGAACTTTTACAAGGTATTGAGCATATATCGTTGCGTCAGTGCAACAAGGTCGTATGTCCATTCCGCAACAAAGTCGTATCTCGTGCGTATACGCTCCATGCAACAACATCGTATCTCGACGTCCATTGACTTTGCATGTACATCCGGGTTATTTGAAGCCACATATGACTTTTTGACATTCTGAAACTCGCCTTTTGCATTTATGCCATTTTAGGAGATATACGACCTTGTTGCACTGATGCGATGATATATCTGCGTCACAAACATCCGGAACGAATTCTCACCATATAAAACGGGCTGCCGAAGAACGCCCCCGTGCAGCCGGCCACAGCCCCAGCGGCCACGCTCCGCGGCACGCTCACCTCCCCTTTCCTGTTCTTGGTCAGACCCAGGTTGACCAAGCACTGGTAGCTGCCCAGCCGAACCCCGTTCATGAAGAGCTGGTACCAGAGTGCGGGCACCAGGCCCTTCTGCAGGGCCAGCAGGCCGTCCACGCGGCCGATGGTGAAGAACGCGTGGAAGACGTTGCGGTAGTGGCGCTGGTAGGTGCCCCGGGCTTTCAGCTCGCCCTGGAGCTGCATGCGCGTCTTGACCACCTCAAGGGGGTTGCTGAAGAGGCAGGCCCCGCAGGCGGCCACGCCACCAAGGACAAACTCAGAGACGTTGGCGCCCGCCATCGGAGGAGTGGGGCGTTGCACTACCTTTTTAAAACATTTAATAAACATAACACAATGAAATACAACACAATCAAGTGAGCGTTCTTACACTTGGTGTCGACTGGCCCCACTAGTGTGGCCGTGTAATTGCTGCGCTGTATCTCTGGCCACACACCAGGGTATCGCACACCAGTGAGGGGTTTTTCATAAAAACTACGGCCAGTTTCTTACATATGGTTGTATTTTATGATGTCTTAGCTGAGTTAGCTCTTCACTTCTGGGATAGGTGTAGTAATATCCAATCTTTCTGGAGCCCATTTGCACACGAAAATCGTCTGTTGATGGCAGCCATTTTTAATGTACGAAGCGATGACCCCAAAGCTGTGATGTCGCGCTTATGCAAATCGATCTTGTCGTATTAGGGGTGCGGGCGGCGTCAGACAGGCCGATCATGAGACCACATGATAAACGCTGCAGGACAAATTGGAATCGCACTGTCGATCCGGACATGAAGAGTGCCCGGAGCGTCACATTATTAATAATAGGCGTATTACTATAAGTTAATGCCCGCAAACAGCAGACCAAACAAATAACAATATCACACGTTACACTAACCCTTAATTATAGTCCAAGTAACTAGGACTCTACGGATCGCTTTTTTAACATTTGGACATGGTCAGGCGATAGTAGATGCCCAGGTGTCTTTCTACTATCGCCCAACCATGTCCAAATGTTAAAAAGCGATCCATAAAGTCCTAGGGCTAGGAGTCGACATGTAGGACTACCTTAATTATTCAACCCCTCTTTGGTCATGGCACTTGTATTTAGTTGTAGGTCCTAGCACTAATCTAAATCACGTGGTTAGATCAACTTGAACTTCACGTTAAACTGCATGTGGTAAAATGGTAACCTAATTGATATATAGTTAATTGACAGAAATGAATAATGAACATACCACTAATAACACAGTGGAGCAAGAACAGAACTTTTTTGTGTACACAAGCTGCTTATATAGCGCCCTCCATAGTTATGAGGTTGTTGCGGCCGCCAGTGGCCGGTGGGCGGTGCCGATGTTCTGTTTTAGGTGGTTTTTTTTTTTAGGGGGTGGGGCGGGGCTTTGAAAAGGGGCTGGGGGAGGGGCTGGGGGAGGGGCTGAGGCCTTGAGTTTTTGTACCTTTCGCCGAGGAGACGCTCGTATTTTTGTAGCCAGCAGGCTTCAACGGCGTTCTTTTCTTTGTCTTTTTTTTTCAATCAAGGTTAAATTTAATGGGGATATCCCACTGAACCAACCCGTTTTATACTGTTATTATTATTATTATTCAGAACATTTATTTCCATACCTTCAAAAATTTCAGTGATACAATTACGAAAAACACTAAATGTAACAATGTTACGCAGAAAAAAAGTGAGAACATTAATAAACAATTAAATAGAAATATATAAATGCATATTTAAATTGAAATCAAGAAGCCGATTAAATGACAAAGCAAAATTGGCTAGGAAAAAAAAATCAGCAATTATTTGAATAATAAAATCATATTTTTTGACTGAAATTTACCCACCCAAGTTTTCATTCACCGTATGGTTTCTTTTCAATGGCACATCAGTAGCCAAATCGATTAGAACTCAGTGTGTTTTAGGGCCCTGTACGCATCTTTCCTGCAACTTTCACACAATTAATTCATTTTTTTTCCCCAAAATTGAAAACATTGCAAGGGATCCCCAAAGCACGTTCGAACTGGAATTTTGGACAGATGGGGAGTTTTAAAGACAATTAGCGCCGATGATTTAGGTCAAAATTAGTGAAAATTATTATTATTTTTCTCAATAAGTCTAAGATTTTTTTCCCAGAAATCTTCAATATGTTTAGTGCTTGAAGGTCGATTGATGTTTATCTTGCATCCAAAAACATTTCTGAGTTGTTTGGAGAAAAGTCAAATTTTGGCCAAATTTGTTCAAAAAGTAAGGCTAACCCCTTGCAATTTTTTCAATTTTGGCCGAAAATTGAAATTGCTTGAATTTTGCAGGGAAGATGCCTCAGGGTCTCTAGGGCACATTCGAACTGGAATTTTGAACAGATTTGGCGTTTTAAGGAAAACTAGAGTATATAATTTCGGTCAAAATTAGTGAAAATTATGAATTTTTTTTTTATAATTCGGTGATTTTTGCCCAAATCTTCAATATGTTAACTGTTTAAAAAGGTTGATTGATGTTTCTATTGCATCCATAGACATTGCTGAGTTGTTTGGAAAAAAAAGTCAATTTTTGGCCAAATTTGATCCAAAAGTAAGGCTAACCTTGCATTTTTTTCAATTTTGGCCGAAAAATAAAATTCCTTGAAACTTGCAGGGAAGATGACTGACGGTCCCCAGAGCACATTCGAATTGGAATTTTGGACAGATTTGGCGGTTTAAGAAAAATTAGAGTCGAAATTTCGGTCAAAATTTGTGAAAATTATTTTCCCAATAAGTCGGTCATTTTTGCCCAAATCTTAATATGTTAACCGTTGGAAGGTTGATTGATGTTTCTATTGCATCCAAAGACATTGCTGAGTTGTTTGGAGAAAAGTTAATTTTTGGCCAAATTTGATCCAAAAGTAAGGCTAACCTTGCATTTTTTTTCAATTTTTGCCGAAAAATGAAATTGCTTGAAACTTGCAGGGAAGATGCCTGACGGTCCCCAGAGCACATTCGAATTGGAATTATGGACGGATCGGGCGGTTTAAGGAAAATTAGAGTCGATAATTTCGGTCAAAAGTAGTGAAAATTATGAATTTTTTCTCAATAAGTCTGTCATTTTTGCCAAAATCTTCAATATGTTAACTGTTTGAAGGTTGATTGATGTTTCTATTGCATCCAAAGATATTGCTGAGTGGTTTGGAGAAAAGTCAATTTTTGGCAAAACTTGATCAAAAAGTAAGGCTAACCCCTTGCAATTTTTTCAATTTTGGCCTAAAAATGAAATTGCTTGAAACTTGCAGGGAAGATGACTGACGGTCCCCAGAGCACATTCGAATTGGAATTATGGACAGATTTGGCGGTTTAAGGAAAATAATAATCGATAATTTCGGTCAAAATTAGTGAAAATTATGAATATTTTTCTCAATAAGTCGGTCATTTTTTCCCAAATCTTCAATATGTAAACTGTTTGAAGGTGGATTGATGTTTCTATTGTATCAAAAGACATTGCTGAGTTGGTTTGAGAAAAGTCAATTTTTGGCCAAATTTGATCCAAAAGAAAGGCTAACCCCTTGCATTTTTTTTTCAATTTTGACCGAAAAATGAAATTGCTTGAATCTTGCAGGGAAGATGCCTGAGGGTCCCCAGAGCACATTCGAACTGGAATTTTGAACAGATTTGGCGTTTTAAGAAAAACTAAAAAAACTTTCGGTCAAAATTTTTGAAAATGATGAATATTTTTTTAATAATTCGGAGATTTTTGCCCAAATCTTCAATATGTTAACTGTTGGAAGGTCGATTGATGTTTCTATTGCATCCAAAGACATTGCTGAGTTGTTTGGAGAAAAGTAAATTTTTGGCCAAATTTGATCAAAAAGTAAGGCTAACCCCTTGCAATTTTTTTAAATTTTGGCCGAAAAATGAAATTGCTTGAAACTTGCAGGGAAGATGCCTGACGGTCCCGAGAGCAGATTCGATTTGGAACTATGGACAGATTTGGCGGTTTAAGGAAAATCAGAGTCGATAATTTCGGTCAAAATTAGTGAAAATTATTAATATTTTTCCCGTTAAGTCGAAGATTTTTTTCGAAAATCTTCAATATATTAAGTGTTTGAAAGTCGATTGATGTTCATCTTTCATCCAAAGACATTTCTGAGTTGTTTTGAGAAAAGTCAATTTTTGGCCAAATTTGATCCAAAAGTAAGGCTAATCCCTTGCATTTTTTTTCAATTTTGGCCGAAAAATGAAATTGCTTGAAACTTGCAGGGAAGATGCCTGACGGTCCCCAGAGCACATTCGAATCGGAATTATGGACAGATTTGGTGGTTTAAGGAAATTTAAAGTCGATAGTTTCGGTCAAAATTAGTAAAAATTATTAATATTTTTCCCAATAAGTCGAAGATTTTTGCCCAAATCTTCAATATGTTAACTGTTTGAAGGTTGATTGATGTTTCTATTGCATCCAAAGACATTGCTTAGTGGTTTGGAGAAAAGTCAATTTTTGGCCAAACTTGATCCAAAAGTAAGGCTTACCCCTTGCATTTTTTTTTTCAATTTAGGCCAAAAAATGAAATTGCTTGAAACTTGCAGGGGCCAAATTTGATCCAAAAGTAAGGCTAATCCCTTGCATTTTTTTCAATTTTGGCCGAAAAATGAAATTGCTTGAAACTTGCAGGGAAGATGCCTGACGGTCCCCAGAGCACATTTGAATTGGAATTATGGACAGATTTGGCGGTTTAAGGAAGTTAAAGTTGATAATTTCGGTCAAAATTAGTGAAAATTATTAATATCTTTCCCAATAAGTCAAAGATTTTTGCCCAAATCTTCAATATGTTAACTGTTTGAAGGTCGATTGATGTTTCTATTGTATCAAAAGACATTGTTGAGTTGTTTTGAGAAAAGTCAATTTTGGGTCAAATTTGATCCAAAAGTAAGGCTAACCCCTTGAATTTTTTTTTTCAATTTTGGCCGAAAAATGAAATTGCTTGATACTTGCAGGGGCCAAATTTGATCCAAAAGTAAGGCTAACCCCTTGCATTTTTTTTCAATTTTGTCCGAAAAATGAAATTGCTTGAAACTTGCAGGAAAGATGCCTGACGGTCCCCAGAGCACATTTGCATTGGAATTATGGACAGATTTGGCGGTTTAAGGAAGATTAGAGTCGATAATTTCGGTCAAAATTAGTGAAAATTATGAATATTTTTCTCAATAAGTCGGTGATTTTTGCCCAAATCTTCAATATGTTAACTGTCGGAAGGTTGATTGATGTTTGTATTGCATCTAAAGACATTGCTGAGTTGTTTGGAGAAAAGTCAATTTTTGGCCAAATTTGATCAAAAAGTAAGGCTAACCACTTGCATTTTTTTTTAAATTTTGGCCGAAAAATGAAATTGCTTGAAACTTGCAGGGAAGATGACTGACGGTCCCCAGAGCACATTCGAATTGGAATTATGGACAGATTTGGTGGTTTAAGGAAAATTAGAGTCGATAATTTCGGTCTAATGTAGTGAAAATTATGAATATTTTTCTCAATAAGTCGGTCAGTTTGCCCAGATCTTCAATAATGTTAACTGTTTGAAGGTCGATTGATGTTTCTATTGCATCCAAAGACATTGCTGAGTTGTTTTGAGAAATGTAATTTTTTGGCCAAATTTGATCCAAAAGTAAGGCTAACCCCTTGCATTTTTTTTTTCAATTTTGGCCGAAAAATGAAATTGCTTGAAACTTGCAGGGAAGATGTCTGACGGTCCCCAGAGCACATTCGAATTGGAATTATGGACAGATTTGCCGGTTTAAGAAAAATTAGAGTCGATAATTTCGGTCAAAATTAGTGAAAATTATTAATATTTTTCCCAATAAGTTGAAGATTTTTGCCCAAATCTTCAATATGTTAACTGTTTGAAGGTTGATTGATGTTTCTATTGCATCCAAAGACATTGCTGAGTTGTTTTGAGAAAAGTCAATTTTTGGCCAAATTTGATCCAAAAGTAAGGCTAACCCCTTGCATTTTTTTTCAATTTTGGCCGAAAAATGAAATTGCTTGAAACTTGCAGGGAAGATGACTGACGGTCCCCAGAGCACATTCGAATTGGAATTATGGACAGATTTGGTGGTTTAAGGAAAGTTAGAGTCGATAATTTCGGTCAAATGTAGTGAAAATTATGAAAAAATTTCTCAATAAGTCGGTCAGTTTTGCCCAGATCTTCAATAATGTTAACTGTTTGAAGGTTGATTGATGTTTCTATTGCATCCAAAGACATTGCTGAGTTGTTTTGAGAAAAGTCAATTTTTGGCCAAATTTGATCCAAAAGTAAGGCTAACCCCTTGCATTTTTTTTCAATTTTGGCCGAAAAATGAAATTGCTTGAAACTTGCAGGGAAGATGCCTGACGGTCCCCAGAGCACATTCGAATTGGAATTATGGACAGATTTGGCGGTTTAAGGAAAATTAGAGTCGATAATTTCGGTCAAATGTAGTGAAAATTATGAATATTTTTCTCAATAAGTCGTTCATTTTTGCCCAAATCTTCAATATGTTAACTGTTTGAAGGTTGATTGATGTTTCTATTGCATCCAAAGACATTGCTGAGTTGTTTTGAGAAAAGTCAATTTTTGGCCAAATTTGATCCAAAAGTAAGGCTAACCCCTTGCATTTGTTTACAATTTTGGCCGAAAAATGAAATTACTTGAAACTTGCAGGGAAGATGCCTGACGGTCCCCAGAGCACATTCGAATTGGAATTATGGACAGATTTGGCGGTTTAAGGAAAATTAGAGTCGATAATTTCCGTCAAATGTAGTGAAAATTATGAATATTTTTCTCAATAAGTCGGTCAGTTTGCCCAAATCTTCAATAATGTTAACTGTTTGAAGGTTGATTGATGTTTCTATTGCATCCAAAGACATTGCTGAGTTGTTTGTAGAAAAGTCCATTTTTGGCCAAATTTGATCCAAAAGTAAGGCTAACCCCTTGCGATTTTTTCAATTTTGGCCGAAAAATGAAATTGCTTGAAACTTGCAGGGAAGATGCCTGACGGTCCCCAGAGCACATTCGAATCGGAATTATGGACAGATTTGGCGGTTTAAGGAAAATTAGAGTCGATAATTTCGGTCAAATTTAGTGAAAATTATTAATATTTTTCTCAATAAGTAGACGATTTTTGCCAAAATCTTCATATGTTAACTGTTTGAAGGTCGGCTGATGTTTCTATTGTATCTAAAGATATTGCTGAGTTGTTTTGAGGAAAGTCCATTTTTGGCCAAATTTGATCCAAAAGTAAGGCTTACCCCTTGCATTTTTTTTTGGAATTTTGGCCGAAAAATGAAATTGCTTGAAACTTGCAGGGAAGATGCCTGACGGTCCCCAGAGCACATTCGAATTGGAATTATGGACAGATTTGGCGGTTTAAGGAAAATTAGAGTCGATAATTTCGGTCAAATGTAGTGAAAATTATGAATATTTTTCTCAATAAGTCGGTCAGTTTTGCCCAGATCTTCAATAATGTTAACTGTTTGAAGGTTGATTGATGTTTCTATTGCATCCAAAGACATTGCTGAGTTGTTTTGAGAAAAGTCAATTTTTGGCCAAATTTGATCCAAAAGTAAGGCTAACCCCTTGCATTTTTTTTCAATTTTGGCCGAAAAATGAAATTGCTTGAAACTTGCAGGGAAGATGCCTGACGGTCCCCAGAGCACATTCGAATTGGAATTATGGACAGATTTGGCGGTTTAAGGAAAATTAGAGTCGATAATTTCAGTCAAAATTAGTGAAAATTATTAATATTTTTCCCAATAAGTCGAAGATTTTTGCCCAAATCTTCAATATGTTAACTGTTTGAAGGTTGATTGATGTTTCTATTGCATCCAAAGACATTGCTGAGTTGTTTTGAGAAAAGTAATTTTTTGGCCAAATTTGATCCAAAAGTAAGGCTAACCCCTTGCATTTGTTTTCAATTTTGGCCGAAAAATGAAATTGCTTGAAACTTGCAGGGAAGATGACTGACGGTCCCCAGAGCACATTCGAATTGGAATTATGGACAGATTTGGTGGTTTAAGGAAAATTAGAGTCGATAATTTCCGTCAAATGTAGTGAAAATTATGAATATTTTTCTCAATAAGTCGGTCAGTTTGCCCAAATCTTCAATAATGTTAACTGTTTGAAGGTTGATTGATGTTTCTATTGCATCCAAAGACATTGCTGAGTTGTTTGTAGAAAAGTCCATTTTTGGCCAAATTTGATCCAAAAGTAAGGCTAACCCCTTGCGATTTTTTCAATTTTGGCCGAAAAATGTAATTGCTTGAAACTTGCAGGGAAGATGCCTGACGGTCCCCAGAGCACATTGGAATTGGAATTATGGACAGATTTGGCGGTTTAAGGAAAATTACAGTCGATAATTTCGGTCAAAATTAGTGAAAATTATTAATATTTTTCCCAATAGGTCGAAGATTTTTGCCCAAATCTTCAATATGTTAACTGTTTGAAGGTTGATTGATGTTTCTATTGCATCCAAAGATGTTGCTGAGTTGTTTTGAGAAAAGTAATTTTTTGGCCAAATTTGATCCAAAAGTAAGGCTAACCCCTTGCATTTGTTTTCAATTTTGGCCGAAAAATGAAATTGCTTGAAACTTGCAGGGAAGATGACTAACGGTCTCCAGAGCACATTCGAATTGGAATTATGGACAGATTTGGTGGTTTAAGGAAAATTAGAGTCGATAATTTCCGTCAAATGTAGTGAAAATTATGAATATTTTTCCCAATAAGTCGGTCAGTTTGCCCAGATCTTCAATAATGTTAACTGTTTGAAGGTTGATTGATGTTTCTATTGCATCCAAAGACATTGCTGAGTTGTTTTGAGAAATGTAATTTTTTGGCCAAATTTGATCCAAAAGTAAGGCTAACCCCTTGCATTTTTTTTCAATTTTGGCCGAAAAATGAAATTGCTTGAAACTTGCAGGGAAGATGTCTAACGGTCCCCAGAGCACATTTGAATTGGAATTATGGACGGATTGGGCGGTTTAAGGAAAACTAGAGTCGATAATTTCGGTCAAAATTAGTGAAAATTATTAATATTTTTCCCAATAAGTCGAAGATTTTTGCCCAAATCTTCAATATGTTAACTGTTTGAAGGTTGATTGATGTTTCTATTGCATCCAAAGACATTGCTGAGTTGTTTTGAGAAAAGTAATTTTTTGGCCAAATTTGATCCAAAAGTAAGGCTAACCCCTTGCATTTGTTTTCAATTTTGGCCGAAAAATGAAATTGCTTGAAACTTGCAGGGAAGATGACTGACGGTCCCCAGAGCACATTCGAATTGGAATTATGGACAGATTTGGTGGTTTAAGGAAAATTAGAGTCGATAATTTCCGTCAAATGTAGTGAAAATTATGAATATTTTTCTCAAAATAATAAGTCGGTCAGTTTGCCCAGATCTTCAATAATGTTAACTGTTTGAAGGTTGATTGATGTTTCTATTGCATCCAAAGACATTGCTGAGTTGTTTGTAGAAAAGTCAATTTTTGGCCAAATTTGATCCAAAAGTAAGGCTAACCCCTTGCATTTGTTTTCAATTTTGGCCGAAAAATGAAATTGCTTGAAACTTGCAGGGAAGATGACTGACGGTCCCCAGAGCACATTCTAATTGCAATTAGGACAGATTTGGCGGTTTAAGGAAAATTACAGTCGATAATTTCGGTCAAAATTAGTGAAAATTATTAATATTTTTCCCAATAAGTCGAAGATTTTTGCCCAAATCTTCAATATGTTAACTGTTTGAAGGTTGATTGATATTTCTATTGCATCCAAAGATGTTGCTGAGTTGTTTTGAGAAAAGTAATTTTTTGGCCAAATTTGATCCAAAAGTAAGGCTAACTCCTTGCATTTTTTTTCAATTTTGGCCGAAAAATGAAAATTATTAATATTTTTCCCAATAATTCAAAGATTTTCTTCCCCAAATCTTCAATATGTTAACTGTTTAAAGGTTGATTGATGTTTCCATTGCATCCAAAGACATTGCTGAGTTGTTTGGAGAAAAGTCAATTTTTGGCCAAATTTGATCAAAAAGTAAGGCTAAAATTTGATCAAAAAGTAAGGCCTTGCATTTTTTTTCAATTTTGGCCGAAAAATGAAATTGCTTGAAACTTGCAGGGAAGATGTCTGACGGTCCCCAGAGCACATTCGAATTGGAATTATGGACAGATTGGGCGGTTTAAGGAAAACTAGAGTCGATAATTTCGGTCAAAATTAGTGAAAATTATTAATATTTTTCTCAATAAGTCGAAGATTTTTGCCCAAATCTTCAAAATGTTAACTGTTTGAAGGTTGATTGATGTTTCTATTGCATCCAAAGACATTGCTGAGTTGTTTTGAGAAAAGTATTTTTTTTGCCAAATTTGATCCAAAAGTAAGGCTAACCCCTTGCAATTGTTTTCAATTTTGGCCGAAAAATGAAATTGCTTGAAACTTGCAGGGAAGATGACTGACGGTCCCCAGAGCACATTCGAATTGGAATTATGGACAGATTTGGTGGTTTAAGGAAAATTAGAGTCGATAAATTCGGTCAAATGTAGTGAAAATTATGAATATTTTTCTCAATATTAAGTCGGTCAGTTTGCCCAGATCTTCAATAATGTTAACTGTTTGAAGGTTGATTGATGTTTCTATTGCATCCAAAGACATTGCTGAGTTGTTTGTAGAAAAGTCAATTTTTGGCCAAATTTGATCCAAAAGTAAGGCTAACCCCTTGCATTTTTTTTCAATTTTGGCCGAAAAATGAAATTGCTTGAAACTTGCAGGGAAGATGCCTGACGGTCCCCAGAGCACATTCGAATTGGAATTATGGACAGATTTGGCGGTTTAAGGAAAATAACAGTCGATAATTTCGGTCAAAATTAGTGAAAATTATTAATATTTTTCCCAATAAGTCGAAGATTTTTGCCCAAATCTTCAATATGTTAACTGTTTGAAGGTTGATTGATGTTTTTATTGCATCCAAAGACATTGCTGAGTTGTTTTGAGATAAGTAATTTTTTGGCCAAATTTGATCCAAAAGTAAGGCTAACCCCTTGCATTTGTTTTCAATTTTGGCCGAAAAATGAAATTGCTTGAAACTTGCAGGGAAGATGACTAACGGTCCCCAGAGCACATTCGAATTGGAATTATGGACAGATTGGGTGGTTTAAGGAAAATTAGAGTCGATAATTTCCGTCAAATGTAGTGAAAATTATGAATATTTTTCTCAATAAGTCGGTCAGTTTGCCCAGATCTTCAATAATGTTAACTATTGGAAGGTTGATTGATGTTTTTATTGCATCCAAAGACATTGCTGAGTTGTTTTGAGAAATGTAATTTTTTGGCCAAATTTGATCCAAAAGTAAGGCTAACCCCTTGCATTTTTTTTCAATTTTGGCCGAAAAATGAAATTGCTTGAAACTTGCAGGGAAGATGTCTGACGGTCCCCAGAGCACATTCGAATTGGAATTATGGACAGATTGGGCGGTTTAAGGAAAACTAGAGTCGATAATTTCGGTCAAAATTAGTGAAAATTATTAATATTTTTCTCAATAAGTCGGTCAGTTTGCCCAGATCTTCAATAATGTTAACTGTTTGAAGGTTGATTGATGTTTCTATTGCATCCAAAGACATTGCTGAGTTGTTTGTAGAAAAGTCAATTTTTGGCCAAATTTGATCCAAAAGTAAGGCTAACCCCTTGCATTTTTTTTCAATTTTGGCCGAAAAATGAAATTGCTTGAAACTTGCAGGGAAGATGCCTGTCGGTCCCCAGAGCACATTCGAATTGGAATTATGGACAGATTGGGCGGTTTAAGGAAAACTAGAGTCGATAATTTCGGTCAAAATTAGTGAAAATTATTAATATTTTTCCCAATAAGTCGAAGATTTTTGCCCAAATCTTCAATATGTTAACTGTTTGAAGGTTGATTGATGTTTCTATTGCATCCAAAGACATTGCTGAGTTGTTTTGAGAAATGTAATTTTTTGGCCAAATTTGATCCAAAAGTAAGGCTAACCCCTTGCATTTTTTTTCAATTTTGGCCGAAAAATGAAATTGCTTGAAACTTGCAGGGAAGATGACTGACGGTCCACAGAGCACATTCGAATTGGAATTATGGACAGATTGGGCGGTTTAAGGAAAACTAGAGTCGATAATTTCGGTCAAAATTAGTCAAAATTATTAATATTTTTCCCAATAATTCAAAGATTTTCTTCCCCAAATCTTCAATATGTTAACTGTTTGAAGGTTGATTGATGTTTCCATTGCATCCAAAGACATTGCTGAGTTGTTTGGAGAAAAGTCAATTTTTGGCCAAATTTGATCAAAAAGTAAGGCTAACCCCTTGCATTTTTTTTCAATTTTGGCCGAAAAATGAAATTGCTTGAAACTTGCAGGAAAGATGACTGACGGTCCCCAGAGCACATTCGAATTGGAATTATGGACAGATTTGGCGGTATAAGGAAAATTAGGGTGGATAATTTCGGTCAAAATTAGTGAAAATTAATAATATTTTTCCCAATAAGTCGAAGATTTTTGCACAAATCTTCAATATGTTAACTGTTTGAAGGTCGATTGATGTTTCTATTGTATCAAAAGACATTGCTGAGTTGTTTGTAGAAAAGTCAATTTTTGGCGAAATTTTGATCCAAAAGTAAGGCTAACCCCTTGCATTTTTTTTCAATTTTGGCCGAAAAATGAAATTGCTTGAAACTTGCAGGGAAGATGCCTGACGGTCCCCAGAGCACATTCGAATTGGAATTACGGACAGATTGGGCGGTATAAGGAAAACTAGAGTCGATAATTTCGGTCAAAATTAGTCAAAATTATTAATATTTTTCCCAATAATTCAAAGATTTTCTTCCCCAAATCTTCAATATGTTAACTGTTTGAAGGTTGATTGATGTTTCTATTGCATCCAAAGACATTGCTGAGTTGTTTTGAGAAATGTAATTTTTTGGCCAAATTTGATCCAAAAGTAAGGCTAACCCCTTGCATTTTTTTTCAATTTTGGCCGAAAAATGAAATTGCTTGAAACTTGCAGGGAAGATGACTGACGGTCCACAGAGCACATTCGAATTGGAATTATGGACAGATTGGGCGGTTTAAGGAAAACTAGAGTCGATAATTTCGGTCAAAATTAGTCAAAATTATTAATATTTTTCCCAATAATTCAAAGATTTTCTTCCCCAAATCTTCAATATGTTAACTGTTTGAAGGTTGATTGATGTTTCCATTGCATCCAAAGACATTGCTGAGTTGTTTGGAGAAAAGTCAATTTTTGGCCAAATTTGATCAAAAAGTAAGGCTAACCCCTTGCATTTTTTTTCAATTTTGGCCGAAAAATGAAATTGCTTGAAACTTGCAGGAAAGATGACTGACGGTCCCCAGAGCACATTCGAATTGGAATTATGGACAGATTTGGCGGTATAAGGAAAATTAGGGTGGATAATTTCGGTCAAAATTAGTGAAAATTAATAATATTTTTCCCAATAAGTCGAAGATTTTTGCACAAATCTTCAATATGTTAACTGTTTGAAGGTCGATTGATGTTTCTATTGTATCAAAAGACATTGCTGAGTTGTTTGTAGAAAAGTCAATTTTTGGCCAAATTTGATCCAAAAGTAAGGCTAACCCCTTGCATTTTTTTTCAATTTTGGCCGAAAAATGAAATTGCTTGAAACTTGCAGGGGCCAAATTTGATCCAAAAGTAAGGCTAACCCCTTGCATTTTTTTCAATTTTGGCCGAAAAATGAAATTGCTTGAAACTTGCAGGGAAGATGCCTGACGGTCCCCAGAGCACATTCGAATTGGAATTATGGACAGATTTGGCGGTTTAAGGAAAATTAGAGTCGAAAATATCGGTCAAAATTAGTGAAATTTATTATATTTTTCCCAATAATTCAAAGATTTTCTTCTAAAAATCTTCAATATATTAAGTGTTTGAAGGTCGATTGATGTTTCTATTACATCCAAAGACATTTCCGAGTTGTTCGGAGAAAAGTCAATTTTTGGCCAAATTTGATCAAAAAGTAAGGCTAACCCCTTGCAATTTTTTACAATTTTGGCCTAAAAATGAAATGCGCGTTGGCCAGGTGATTTATCATGAAAAATAGACAAACTAGACAGAAGATTTAGACAAAATATTGTTTTTCTCTCTCTCAACAGTGTCTTGTGTCAACACGGAGAAAAACTGGGCGTGAGCATGCAGTCCCAGTCCAAACAGACAATTTTCCACACTTTTTGCTCGGAAACGATAGTCATCACGACAAACTATCTCAAAAATTAAGTAATGCATTAAATTGCACGTAAGCCAGGTGATTTACCATGAAAAATAGACAAACTAGACATAAGATTTAGACAAAATATTGTTTTTCTCTCCCTCAACAGTGTTTTGTGTAAACGCGGAGAAAAACTGGGCGAGAGTTTGCAGTCCCAGTCCAAACAGACCATTTTCCACACTTTTTGCTCGGAAACGATAGTCATGCACGACAAACTATCTCAAAAATTAAGTAATGCATTAAATTGCACGTTGGCCAGGTGATTAATCGTGGAAAATGGACAAACTAGACAGAAGATTTAGACAAAATATTGTTGTTCTCTCCCTCAACAGTGTCTTGTGTAAACGCAGAGAAAAACTGGGCGAGAGTTTGCAGTCCCAGTCCAAACAGACCATTTTCCACACTTTTTGCTCGGAAACGATAGTCATGCAGGACAAACTATCTCAAAAATTAAGTAATGCATTAGATTGCACGTTGGCCAGGTGATTTATCATGAAAAATAGACAAACTAGACAGAAGATTTAGACACAATATTGTTGTTCACTCCCTCAACAGTGTCTTGTTGAAACGCAGAGAAAAACTGGGCGAGAGGGCAGTCCCAGTCCAAACAGACCATTTTCCACACATTTTGCTCGGAACGATAGTCATGCAGGACAAACTATCTCAAAAATTAAGTAATGCATTAAATTGAACGTTAGCCAGGTGATTAATCGTGACAAATAGACAAACTACACAGAAGATTTAGACAAAATATTGCTGTTCTCTCCCTCAACAGTGTTTTGTGTAAACGCGGAGATAAACTGGGCGAGAGTGCAGTCCCAGTCCAAACAGACCATTTTCCACACATTTTGCTCGAAAACGATAGTCCTAGTCGACAAACTGTCTCAAAAATTAAGTCATGCATTAAATGCACGGTGACCAGGTGATTTATCATGAAAAATAGACGAACTAGACAGAAGATTTAGACAAAATATTGTTTTTCTCTAACTCAACAGTGTATTGTGTAAACGCGGAGAAAAACTGGGCGAGAGTGCAGTCCCAGTCCAAACAGACCATTTTCCACAAATTTTGCTCGGAAACGATAGTCATGCACGACAAACTATTATCAAAAATTAAGAAATGCATTAAATTGCACGTTGGCCAGTGTTGGCCAGTTGGACTGCCACTGCAGCCAAACGCCAAGTCGTTCTCCGTGTCACGACACAACACACTGTTGAAAAAGAGAAAAACAATATTTCGTTTAAATCTTCGGTCTAGTTTGTCTTCTCTGAATGACCAACCATCTGGCAACAACTCAATTCAATGCTCCAATTAATTTTTGAGATAGCGTGTAGACGTGGACTATCGTTCCTGTGCAAAAGTGAGGCAAATGTTCAGTTTGGACTGCCACTGCAGCCCATCGCCACGTCGTTCTTCTAGTCGCGACACAACACACTGTTGAAAGAGAGAAAAACAATATTTCGTTTAAATATTCGGTCTAGTTTGTCTTCTTTTCATGACCAGCCATCTGGCAACAACTCAATTCAATGCTTTAATTAATTTTTGAGATAGCGTGTAGACGTGGACTATCGTTCCTGTGCAAAAGTGAGGCAAATGTTCAGTTTGGACTGCCACTGCAGCCCATCGCCAAGTCGTTCTCCGTGTCTCGAAACAACACACTGTTGAAAGAGAGAAAAACAATATTTCGTTTAAATCTTCGGTCTAGTTTGTCTTCTTATCGTGACCAACCATCTGGCAACAACTCAATTCAATGCTCTAATTAATTTTTGAGATAGCGTGTAGACGTGGACTATCGTTCCTGTGCAAAAGTGAGGCAAATTTTCAGTTTGGACTGCCACTGCAGCCCATCGCCAAGTCGTTCTCTGTGTCACGACAGAACACACTGTTGAAAGAGAGAAAAACAATATTTCGTTTAAATCTTCGGTCTAGTTTGTCTTCTCTTAATGATCAACCATCTGGCAACAACTCAATTCAATGTTCCAATTAATTTTTGAGATAATGTGTAGACGTGGACTATCGTTCCTTTGCAAAAGTGAGGCAAATTTTCAGTTTGGGCTACCACTGCAGCCCATCGCCAAGTCGTTCTCCTAGTCGCGACACAACACACTGTTGAAAGAGAGAAAACCAATATTTCGTTTAAATCTTCGGTCTAGTTTGTCTTCTTTTCATGACCAACCATCTGGGAACAACTCAATTCAATGCTCCAATTAATTTTTGAGATAGCGTGTAGACGTGGACTATCGTTCCTGTGCAAAAGTGAGGCAAATGTTCAGTTTGGACTGCCACTGCAGCCCATCGCCAAGTCGTTCACCGTATCACGACACAACACACTGTTGAAAGAGAGAAAAACAATATTTCATTTAAATCTTCGGTCTAGTTTGTCTTCTTATCGTGACCAACCATCTGGCAACAACTCAATTCAATGCTCCAATTAATTTTGGAGATAGCGTGTAGACGTGGACTATCGTTCCTGTGCAAAAGTGAGGCAAATGTTCTGTTTGGACTGCCACTGCAGCCCATCGCCAAGTCGTTCTCCGAGTCGCGACACAACACACTGTTGAAAGAGAGAAAAACAATTTTCTTTTAAATCTTCGGGCTAGTTTGTCTTCTATTCATGACCAACCATCTGGCAACAACTCAATTCAATGCTTCAATTAATTTTTGAGATAGCGTGTAGACGTGGACTATCGTTCCTGTGCAAAAGTGAGGCAAATGTTCAGTTTGGACTGCCACTGCAGCCCAACGCAAAGTGGTTCTCCGCGTCGCGACACAACACACTGTTGAAAGAGAGAAAGACAATATTTCGTTTAAATCTTCGGTCTAGTTTGTCTTCTCTTAATGACCAACCATCTGGCAACAACTCAATTCAATGCTCCGATTAATTTTTGAGATAACGTGTAGACGTGGACTATCGTTCCTGTGCAAAAGTGATGCAAATGTTCGGTTTGGGCTGCCACTGCAGCCCATCGCCAAGTCGTTCTCTGTGTCACGACAGAACACACTGTTGAAAGAGAGAAAAACAATATTTCGTTTAAATCTTCGGTCTAGTTTGTCTTCTCTTAATGATCAACCATCTGGCAACAACTCAATTCAATGTTCCAATTAATTTTTGAGATAATGTGTAGACGTGGACTATCGTTCCTTTGCAAAAGTGAGGCAAATTTTCAGTTTGGGCTACCACTGCAGCCCATCGCCAAGTCGTTCTCCTAGTCGCGACACAACACACTGTTGAAAGAGAGAAAACCAATATTTCGTTTAAATCTTCGGTCTAGTTTGTCTTCTTTTCATGACCAACCATCTGGCAACAACTCAATTCAATGCTCCAATTAATTTTTGAGATAGCGCGTAGACGTGGACTATCGTTCCTGTGCAAAAGTGAGGCAAATGTTCAGTTTGGACTGCCACTGCAGCCCATCGCCAAGTCGTTCACCGTGTCACGACACAACACACTGTTGAAAGAGAGAAAAACAATATTTCATTTAAATCTTCGGTCTAGTTTGTCTTCTTATCGTGACCAACCATCTGGCAACAACTCAATTCAATGCTCCAATTAATTTTGGAGATAGCGTGTAGACGTGGACTATCGTTACTGTGCAAAAGTGAGGCAAATGTTCTGTTAGGACTGCCACTGCAGCCCATCGCCAAGTCGTTCTCCGAGTCGCGACACAACACATTGTTGAAAGAGAGAAAAACAATTTTCTTTTAAATCTTCGGGCTAGTTTGTCTTCTATTCATGACCAACCATCTGGCAACAACTCAATTCAATGCTTCAATTAATTTTTGAGATAGCGTGTAGACGTGGACTATCGTTCCTGTGCAAAAGTGAGGCAAATGTTCTGTTTGGACTGCCACTGCAGCCCATCGCCAAGTCGTTCTCCGAGTCGCGACACAACACACTGTTGAAAGAGAGAAAAACAATTTTCTTTTAAATCTTCGGGCTAGTTTGTCTTCTATTCATGACCAACCATCTGGCAACAACTCAATTCAATGCTTCAATTAATTTTTGAGATAGCGTGTAGACGTGGACTATCGTTCCTGTGCAAAAGTGAGGCAAATGTTCAGTTTGGACTGCCACTGCAGCCCAACGCAAAGTGGTTCTCCGCGTCGCGACACAACACACTGTTGAAAGAGAGAAAGACAATATTTCGTTTAAATCTTCGGTCTAGTTTGTCTTCTCTTAATGACCAACCATCTGGCAACAACTCAATTCAATGCTCCGATTAATTTTTGAGATAACGTGTAGACGTGGACTATCGTTCCTGTGCAAAAGTGATGCAAATGTTCGGTTTGGGCTGCCACTGCAGCCCATCGCCAAGTCGTTCTCTGTGTCACGACAGAACACACTGTTGAAAGAGAGAAAAACAATATTTCGTTTAAATCTTCGGTCTAGTTTGTCTTCTCTTAATGATCAACCATCTGGCAACAACTCAATTCAATGTTCCAATTAATTTTTGAGATAATGTGTAGACGTGGACTATCGTTCCTTTGCAAAAGTGAGGCAAATTTTCAGTTTGGGCTACCACTGCAGCCCATCGCCAAGTCGTTCTCCTAGTCGCGACACAACACACTGTTGAAAGAGAGAAAACCAATATTTCGTTTAAATCTTCGGTCTAGTTTGTCTTCTTTTCATGACCAACCATCTGGCAACAACTCAATTCAATGCTCCAATTAATTTTTGAGATAGCGCGTAGACGTGGACTATCGTTCCTGTGCAAAAGTGAGGCAAATGTTCAGTTTGGACTGCCACTGCAGCCCATCGCCAAGTCGTTCACCGTGTCACGACACAACACACTGTTGAAAGAGAGAAAAACAATATTTCATTTAAATCTTCGGTCTAGTTTGTCTTCTTATCGTGACCAACCATCTGGCAACAACTCAATTCAATGCTCCAATTAATTTTGGAGATAGCGTGTAGACGTGGACTATCGTTACTGTGCAAAAGTGAGGCAAATGTTCTGTTTGGACTGCCACTGCAGCCCATCGCCAAGTCGTTCTCCGAGTCGCGACACAACACATTGTTGAAAGAGAGAAAAACAATTTTCTTTTAAATCTTCGGGCTAGTTTGTCTTCTATTCATGACCAACCATCTGGCAACAACTCAATTCAATGCTTCAATTAATTTTTGAGATAGCGTGTAGACGTGGACTATCATTCCAGTGCAAAAGTGAGGCAAATGTTCAGTTTGGACTGCCACTGCAGCCCATCGACAAGTCGTTCTCCGTGTCGCGACACAACACACTGTTGAAAGAGAGAAAAACAATATTTCATTTAAATCTTCGGTCTAGTTTGTCTTCTCTTAATGACCAACCATCTGGCAACAACTCCATTCAATGCTCCAATTAATTTTTGAGATAACGTGTAGACGTGGACTATCGTTCCTGTGCAAAAGTGAGGCAAATGTTCTGTTTGGACTGCCACTGCAGCCCATCGCCAAGTCGTTCTCCGAGTCACGACACAACATACTGTTGAAAGAGAGAAAAACAATTTTCATTTAAATCTTCGGTCTA
Organism: Patiria pectinifera; assembly: GCA_029964075.1. NCBI lineage: Eukaryota > Metazoa > Echinodermata > Asteroidea > Valvatida > Asterinidae > Patiria > Patiria pectinifera. Next base: position 12,368,282 of record CM057134.1, read on the forward strand.
GTTTGTCTTCTATTCATGACCAACCATCTGGCAACAACTCAATTCAATGCTTCAATTAATTTTGGAGATAGCGTGTAGACGTGGACTATCATTCCTGTGCAAAAGTGAGGCAAATGTTCAGTTTGGACTGCCACTGCAGCCAGTCGCCAAGTCGTTTCGTGTCACGACACAACACACTGTTGAAAGAGAGAAAAACAATATTTCATTTAAATCTTCGGTCTAGTTTGTCTTCTCTTAATGACCAACCATCTGGCAACAACTCAATTCAATGTTCCAATTAATTTTTGAGATAGCGTGTAGACGTGGACTATCGTTCCTGTGCAAAAGTGAGGCAAATGTTCTGTTTGGACTGCCACTGCAGCCCATCGCCAAGTCGTTCACCGTGTCACGACACAACACACTGTTGAAAGAGAGAACGATAGTCATGCTCGACAAACTATCTCAAAAATTAAGTCATGCATTAAATTGCACGTTGGCCAGGTGATTTATCATGAGAAATAGACAAACAGGACAGAAGATTTAAACAAAATATTGTTTTGCTCTCCCTCAACAGTGTTTTGCGTAAACGCGGAGATAAACTGAGCGAGAGTGCGGTCCCAGTCCAAACAGACAATTTTCCACACTTTTTGTTCGGAAACGATAGTCATGCACGACAAACTATCTCAAAAACTAAGTAATGCATTAAGATGAACGGTTGCCATGTGATTTATCATGAAAAGTAGACAAAGTAGACTGAATATTTTGAAAAAAATATTTTTTTTCTCTCCCTCAACAGTGACTTGTGTCAACACGGAGAAAAACTGGGCGAGAGTATGCAGTCCCAGTCCAAACAGACCATTTTCCACACTTTTTGCTCGGAAAAGAAAGTCATGGTCGACAAACTATCTCAATAATTAAGTAATGCATTAAGTTGAACGGTGCCCAAGTGATTTATCATGACAAATAGACAAAGTAGACTGAAGATTTTGATAAAATATTGTTTTTCTCTCCCTCAACAGTGACTTGTGTCCACACGGAAAAAAAGTGGGCGGGAGTATAAAGTCCCAGTCCAAACAGACCATTTTCCACACTTTTTGCTCGGAAACGATAGTCATGCTCGACAAACTGTCTCAAAAATTAAGTAATGCATTAAATTGAACGGTGGCCAGGTGATTTATCATGAAAAATAGACAAACTAGACATAAGATTTAGATAAAATATTGTTTTTCTTTCCCTCAACAGTGACTTGTGTCAACGCGGAGAAAAAGTTTACTCTCGCCCACTTCTTACACTTTTTACACTCGCCCAGTCCAAGCAGACCATTTTCCCCACTTTTTGCTCGTAAACGATAGTCATGCTCGACAAACTATCTCCAAAATTAAGTAATGCATTATAAGAATTACCCTAATGGTGTTCCGATTGTTGCGTAACGATGTTTAGCACTCGATGTTTAGCACACATATCAGCCTACGATTAGCGAGGTAGCCGTATGTAATTTTCCAAACAATGACAACAGTTTGCTCATTATTGCCCGAAATGTCGACTTATTTGCGTCTATGGAGCCAAAACAGATGCACACAGCAATGTTCCACGTTCCTCTGCCCATTAAGACAAATAGTTTCGATAAAAATTCTAAGAAGCCGGATGGCGTAGTGGTTAGATTCGTCGTCCACGAATCGCGGAGCCCGGGTTCGAATCCCGTCGGTGGCTTTTTGCTTTTCAAGCCACGCATTCTGTTTTTATAAGATGCTTTATTTTCCGTCGTAAAATACCAACAATACCTTTAATCGGTAAGCACTGCTGCTGGTACTGTCCGCGAGTTCCAGGTTGGCGCCTTCGTACAGGTTCAGGGCATGTGGTCCACTCGGGGGATCAGGGCTTAGGGTGCCGCCCTGTTCCTCCCTTAGCTCTTTGCTTTTACATGGTGTCTGGCCCTCCGGGGTTGTATTGATGGATAGGGAAGGAAGTGTATAATGGTCGGGAACGCCGAGGTCCCGGAAGAGAACTAAGGGATTGGCTGGGGCATTATTATGGCTCAGATCGATCCCTGAAAGCTTGGCTAGCACATAACCTTTCGATTTTTTAATACTCTATTTCATTAAACTTTGGTAAGTTTGATATGTTCATCTGCTCAGCAGGTCTATACGGTGATGTTGAAAACGAGATAAAGTTCTATATCATAAATCAATGAATATTTGATAATAAGGTAATAACAGTGTGAGGAGCCGGTATTCACTGCGTGATAATGACCGGGTTTGGGGGTGACCGCTGTTAATGGACCGAGACGAGGTTTCCAACGGTGGTCGGCCGACCACCGTTGGAAATGTATACAAAAGTACAATTTTTCTTGAAAATGACTTCAAAGCAGGTGCCATAATTTTACAGGAAGCTTTAGACTGCCATATTTACCAACGTCCTAGTAAGGTATTTCGTAACAACTTGGTAGTTTTATTTTTCGATGTTTGCAAAAAAATAACGTTGTATTTTCCCTCTAAATTTTGTCCGGAAAAGATGATCTCAATTTTGAAAAAGCAGGCAAAGGCCCTATGAAATGTGTGCGTGACGATGCAGTATTTCGATTATCTCTCAAAAATAGTTGCTGGCGGAGGGGGCGGGTGTTGGGTGTGTTGCAGAGTGGCAAATGGCAACTGGCTAGAGATTTTAAGAGCGAGCCAGGCGGGGACGCGTGACTTAACAAACCGGGCCGGCGACATCGGAAAGTCGTGTCGTGGCAGTCGGCAGGCATGAAGAGTGCATCTTCGTACAGGTTCAGGGCATGTACATGTACGTGCTCCACTCGGGGGATCACAGCTTAGGGTGCCGCCTTGTTCCTCCCTTAGCTCTTTGCTGTGACCCATCCGATCCCTGAATGCTTGGCTAGCACTTTTCGATTTGTTTTATCCTCTATTTTTTTCAAAACTTAGTTTGATATATATGTGACGGGTCGTTTTATTGAGATTATTGAGGGAACGGCGACTGGATGGACGACTTCTTATTCAAATAGTGATTTATTTGATACCTGTAGCACGAAGACAAAAATGTACATGTTGCCAGTTCTTCGCATGACAAGGTAATCAATAAATGAAACAATGTTTAGACTTTAAATCAAAAAGTTAACGTTTGACATTAAGTTAATAATCTAGTAATGCGAATTAGGCTATTTATACAATTTACAAGCAGGTCGAAATAATATAAATGTAAATGAAGACTTGAAAATCCCGCCCAAACTGTTCTTGGGACCGCCATCTTGCATTTGCCCCGAGTAAATCAAACAAAGTAACGGACATGTCACTGTAACAAATCAAGGAACATCAAACTTACAGTTAATTAATTAAGACGCTAAAAGTAAAATGGAAATAAAGTATAATCTGAAACTACAACACTTATCGGTGTCGGACCTAATGTTTTGGAATTGACTCATCGGAGATCGTTGTTTTCTGAGCAAAGTATCTAGGCCTACTCTCTAAGTTATCATTGTACATGACGAAATCATTACAAACATGATAAGCTTAGACTTGATATAGGATATATCTAAACTAGAGTATAAAGTACAGTTAAATAAGAAATGAAAATAATCAAACAGTCATTACCTGTAGCACGAAGACAAAAATGTACATGTTGTCAGTTCTTCGCATGACAAGGTAATGACGAAGCCCGCGAAAATAATTTAACAAGGCGGAACCGGCGAGGGCGCTACACAAAAGCTACATTGCGTAACATGTCAACACAAAAGAATTAAAGGAACATATGTACACATGTCACATATACATCTGCTCGGTAGGTCTATACGGTGATATTAAAAACGAGACAAAGGTCTATAATAATGTCATAAATCAATGAATATTTGATAATTGACTATAACCAAAATGAAGGAGACTTGGCTCCGTGACACCCAGACTAGATCTGGGTCTGGATCTGGAGTGTTTGGATGAATTCTTCACCATTTTATGAGAATATTTCTTTTGAGTGTACTGACAATATGGCGGGGAATTGTTTAGCCTTGGCGGAGATTTGCACTCTCCGAGTACATTCTAGTTTTACTAATGTTCGTTTGGGGGAAGGGCCTCCAGATAGTGTCGGCGGTAATGACAAGTTTTTGTCCCTTGTGCCGCTGTCAGCGGCTCGCCGTAGCGAAAGAGATAATTATGTCAAGAGCCTATAAATTAGTCTGAAGATCAGACATTCACGTTGGCAGAGAGCAACAGTTGAACGTCTGAAACATCGTAGCGGAGTCTATCCGATGTTCCCCAATACCAATGTTCTCCAATACCGATGTTCCCCCGAAATCCTTGGGATTTGGGTTAGGATTGGGATTAGGATTGGGGAACATCGGTATTGGGAACATAGCTATGCACCCATCGTATCCGATGTTCCCCAATACCTATGTTCTCCAATACCGATGTTCCCCGAAATCCTTAGGATTAGGGTTAGGATTGGGTTAGGATTGGGAACATAGCTATGCACCGATTGTATCCGATGTTCCCCAATACCTATGTTCTCCAATACCGATGTTCCCCGAAATCCTTAGGATTAGGGTTAGGATTGGGTTAGGATTGGGGAACATCGGCATTGGGAACATAGCTATGCACCCATCGTATCCGATGTTCCCCAATACCTATGTTCCCCGAAATCCTTAGGAGTAGGGTTAGGGTTGGGTTAGGATTGGGGAACATCGGTATTGGGAACACAGCTATGCACCCATCGTAGCATGTAAAGTTTGTTCAACCCCGTGCACCAGCCAATCGGAGTGGTCCTGAGAGACTGTGACGTCATATGGACCGCGAATGTAGACTAAGCTGTGGCTTGTTCAATTTGGATGCCACGTTGGTTTTTTTATACGGCAGGTTACGAAAGACCCGAAGAATGGTGAGGATCTCGAGGTCAAGACGCAGTCGTGTTTTGGGGGCCGTATCATAAGTCCGACGCCTCATAGGTCCGACGCCTCATAAGTCCGAAATTTCGGACTTATGAGGCGTCGGACTTATGAGGCATAACATTTATTTATTCTGCTTCATAGGTCCGACGCCTCATAAGTCCGACGCCTCATAAGTCCGACGTCGGAAAAACGAGTCGTTTAATTTGTCGGACTTACGAGGCGTCGGAGCTATGAGGCATCGGAGCTATGAGGCGTCGGACTTATGAGGCGTCGGACTTATGGGCCTTTATTCGGTTAGGGGATGCGATTTTGTCGGACCTATGAGGCGTCGGACCTATGAGGCGTCGGACTTATGAGCGGACCCCGTGTTTTGTTAGTCGCCGAATCTGACTTGCAAGTCAAAGGAATAATCAATAGACTATCAAAAATCAGGATCGATCAGAAATGAGAACCGACTAAGGGATGCCTGAGACCAATAAATGTACACATGGAATGATATGTGTCATTTGGGATTCAAGGGAACCATCATTTATTTTATAAGCCAAGTTTACTTCTGTTTATTTCCGAAAAATTATGGAAAATTGATATTGTGTTATGATATTACATATATATCAGTATGAAGCACATTGAAGGATTTTTCAAAGGATTTTTAGGCAAATTAATCAGTCCAATTTACATATTTATGAGCAAAAGTTTGATGTCATTTCAGGCTGAAACCTCTGATGTTATAGCTATTTCAGTACCAAAAGTTGCAAAAATTTTGAAATTTTGCGGTCACAAATCTTCTTTTCTTTGGTGATCAGTTGTTGTTTCAGTACAAGGCAGTAAGCCAATGAGCACACTTTTCTCACAAACGTTTTCAGTTTACAACAGAAGATTCCTAAACTGAACATTGTCTTCTTGAAATGACAACACATCAACAGCCCCCTCAGTCGTTAGGAAAAGAATGGAAAATTCCAAGTGTTTAAAGAAGAGCACTTTTCAATAAAATTGACCAAAAAGGGAGGTCAAATAGTTTTCTTACATTCTAAGAGGAGTTGAAAGTTACAAAAAAATTATGTTCCCAACTCAAATTCAAAATGACATTGCTATCCACTCTAGCTCTTAAAAATATCCTTCATTTTTCGCCCTGAATAACATGCGCATTGAATGGAAGAAAACTTGATGACAATGACTACATTTCCACTCAGCAGAATCTATTTAAGAGACATTCATAAATACCCAAGACAGTTTACAAATTCCTATTGGTCAAGAGTCTGTTTTAAACGGTTGATAAAGACCGGCCGGCTAGTCTTGAACATTTTTCCAGCATCACATGAAATTTGGACTCCTATAAAATCCAGTGCATTCTAACCGTTTTATTGGTTGAACGTTCACAATCCTAATGTGAGTCAGTACTTCATAGTCCTAAATTCACAATAAACCGGCGCAGCTGCATTTTGCGCCAAATCGGGCAGGACGGACGAAAATCTCCGTATAAGGAGTTGTTTACGACTACTCGCGAGAGGGACCATAATATAGCTTGAGGGGTGTTTCGAAAAAACTTGAAGTAAAAATTGTTGAACAAAATCACTAGAAAGTTTATAGTTTTTTACTTATTTTGACTTTTTGACCGTAAAGGTTTATATGAATAGGAATGTGCTTGGTCAGTATTAAACAAGTCCGTTTATTAGACCAAGTGGGGGTCTGGTCGCCAACAATATCCCCCTCGCCTTCGGCTCAGGCTATAATCAGTGTCCATTCCTCCAGCCAGTCTTAAACGGACTTGTTTAAAACTGGCCAAGCATATTTATTCCCTTAATAATAGAACTCAACAGTAGCTCTGGCAATTTCAAGGGTATGTACAACATTTGCTTTTACTGCAATTTTCAGAAATAAATGGACTTGGGGGATAAGTATGTTATAGCAAATAATGTCAAACTGATTGTTTCGCGTTTTGGGCTTGTTATTGCTGGAGGAACCAAGAAAACCAATCATGTTCTGGTAGTCTGGTTCCCTGACCACACTTAAGATGAAACAGAGCAATTTTATAGACTTTGGGGAATTGTTAGGCCAGAGAACCAGTCTAGCAGGTGTACCCTTTCACAGGTGTGTAATCAGTTGCAAAGACAATGTGCAATAGCCAAATATGAAAAGTAGGAGCAGTTTTTGAGGAAAAAAAAAGCCAGTTTTCCCCCCGACATTGGTTGGCCGACCAGCGCTGGAAAAATACAATTTTTCTTGAAAATGTCAGCAGGAGCTACAATTTTAGAGGATGCTTTAGACTGTCATTCCCTAAGAGAAACAATCCAGAACGGATTTTGTTATAATTTTGATCGTTTCGTTGTTTTGATGTTTGCAAATGTTGTATCGTCCCTTTAACCCAAACCCTGCCAGACGCAGCACAGTGCATCAGGTGGAAAAGTCTGGTGCACTTTGATGGAAAATGCTACCAACACCAGTGCAGAAACCGGCCACTTCTGAGACACTGAGAGCTAGTCCCATAGAACAATGCCCGAGTTGTATCCTGCTGCGTTGGGGGACCACAGACTCTGAGGCAGTTTGGCCTCGAGACTTTTGACCTGATGGATCTTGCTGCACTGGGCAGGCTTGTCACTTAGACAAGTGTTGCATGTTGCTGCGTTTGGCAGGGTTTCTAGCCAAAATACCCTGGAGGGTTAGGGTTAGGGGACCCATCTTGTTTGGTTGGGTCAGAAACATTTCCGAAGCAGCACGCCAGCTACCTACTCGTCGTGGTGACCGTACACCCGCCGCAGTTTCTCCCGCTTGTTGCGGTTGCCGTGCTTCTTCCAGGGCTTGTCCGCCAAGCGCTGCTGGCTGGCCGACAGCTGCTGCGGGGAGGACTCTTGACCTCTGACCCCGCTGGTGCCGCCCCTGGGGCCGATGGCTCCCTTGGTGTGCGACGCTACGGTCTTCTGTGCAAAGAAGGCCTCGTCTATCTTGCTGGACGTGGGCTGCTTTTTCAGCTGTTCAGTTAAGAGAAGAAAAAAATTGGAGAGGGAAATAATCTACTGAATTATGGCTTTGTCAAACAAGCACTATTTTATCAAGGGAAGGGGTGCCTCGAATTGTCTATTTTGGTAATCCTTACTTTTAGGACACCTCTATTTTTTACAAGTTCTGTTCAAAACTGACTTTTGCAGATGACTGTCCAGTACCAAAGTGATTTTTCCAGGCTAAAGCAGTCTTTTTTCTTCATATAAACTCATGTTAGTTGTAGTTTTGAAAGCACTTTCGAAGAAAATGTGACTTTCCTACCTTTTTTCGCAGTCAGACGTGCATGTTGTAGTTCTCACACGCGTGAAAGCCTACATAATGAAAGCCCGATGCTGATTGGCTGCTAAAAAAATTAATTAGTCTGGTTCCCAGACCAAAAGATTCTGATTACTCCTGAATCTTTTGGTCTGGGAACCAGACTAAAAATAAATAAGATGTTTAATTTTTTATCAGCCAATCAGCATCGAGCTTTCATCGCATCAAGCTTTCACGTTTGCCATCTTGGTTTTTTAGTCTGTTTTCTGGTTGTCGTCGTCGTCTTTTACCCCTGAATTTCCCTCATAAATCAAAGCCATGCCCTCTTTCCACAAAATTAAACCTGCTGATATTCAAGAAGGTGTCATTGCCAATTGTTCAGATGTGCCAAGAAGTATCAGAATGTCAATTTTGAGTGTCATTTAGTCAACTGTTTTGGTGAGTCTTTCCTTCCCATATAGGAACGGGGTCCTAAAAGTAAGGATTACCTCTATTTTTTATTACTTGTTTTGACTTTTGGACCGAAAACTTTTGATTTTTTGACCGAAAAGGTATTTCTCAATGGGAATGTGCTTGGGAGGTGTTAAACACTATGTTTAAGACTGGTTGGAGTCTTCGCTCGTACACCCGCCCTGAAAACAGGACGCTGGGATACTCTGATGAATTCACGCTCTGATTGGTTGGATTCTGCGTGACCTGTGACCTTTGCGTCATCAAGGTCACGACTCTGCAAGGCTTGAAACGGCCGTTAAGACTGATTCATTACTCTTTTATTCCAGTTTAGAGATTTTTTGTTGTTGAAAATCTTAATAATGGAGGAAATTCTGTAAAACTTACTCGGGCTCTGTGTCGAATCACGAACGGTCGGATTGCATTATGCGACGCTCAAAATTTTGTCCACACTGTCCGCAATGAAACAGAAATCACATCCGGTATGGAACGGGCTCATTTCTATTGGAAGTTTTCGGATAGCATTTGCGCACATTGTCTAACTGCGGTCTTGAACAGCTGCAGCCAGATGCTTTATACACAGGTCATAGGCCATTTCCTTCACAAGATTCTGTGAAGCTTATCAGAGTATCCCAGCACCCTGTTTGCAGGCCGGGGGTACGAACGAAGTTGGAGTCTGGAATGCTGATAATTACCCTCGGCTTGGCCTCGGGTGATCATCAGCATTCCTGACTCCAATCAGTCTTAGACATAGTGTTTAAAACCTCCCAAGCACACATTGATTCCCTTATTTAAGACCGGCCACGTGACAGGCTCTCGACCAATGGGAGTGGGAAAACTGTCGTGGTTATTTAAGAATGAAGTTTACACGGCAACCGTTCCCCTACGTACTTTGGTTCCTTCGTCGGTGATGATGGGCCCCGAGGCTTCCCGCTGCTTCCTCGCCGTGTCGCCACCACCACGACTCACATCCATCTGGGAAAAGTCCTGAAACTCGACGGCATCGATCCCTGGTGGGGGGTGGCTATACAGCAGTTTGCCCTGTGACGTGAGAAAAATATAACCAAACTCCTTGTAATGAAGATGAGGTCCAGTCAACCATTACCCAAATATCAACTGCTTCCAACTATGTACATATGTGGTATAAACTAGCTACCCAAGGTGATCTGCGGAATGTCCTATTTTTTTGTTATGAGACAAAAGGCAAGAGGCAATAGAAGACTAATCAACCACCTACAGCAGTCACTATTTGTGTATTATATCACATCTCTCGCTGGTTCTCCATCCTGGTTGGCTAAAACACGGTCATGTGTTGTTCACTAATATAGGCTAGTGCATGAAATTCGCGTCAGCGTGAACTAGACACGCGTCAAGACATCGCGCGCGTAATTTCCGGAATATAGTGCCCGATTGGGCACTATACTTAACATTTTTTGACAATTATTTTTTGCTTAAAGGGTAGGACATCATTGGCTTTCGCTGTAATTTTTAGAAATGAACTATTTGAGAGGTTAGTATAATATGATCAAATATTGTTACACTGACATGTTTGAAGTTTTGTGTTCAAAAATGCTGGAAAAACCAAGAAAAACAAAAATGTTCAAGTAGTCTGGTTCCCTGACTCAATTAAAATTGAAATGGATCAATTTATAGATGCCGGAAAATTGTGAGGTAAGGGAACCAGTCTAGCTGGCCTGCACTCGTTCATGAACATGTAACCAATAGCAAACACAATTTGGACTGAAACAAATGGTAAATTTGGAGCAGTTGAAAAAATAGTTAGGGTTTTCCAACGGTGGTCGGCCGACCACCGTTGGAAATGAATACAAAAATACCATTTTCTTGAAAACGACTTCACACCAGGTGCCATAATTTTACAGGATGCTTTAGAGTGTCATTTACCAACATCCTAGTTAGGTATTTCGTAAAAACTTTGTAGTTTTATTTTTCGATGTTTGCAAATGTTGTATTTTCCCTTCAACAATAAAAACCTTCCCTATAACGAGGTGACACCCCATCAACACCTGTATGCTTGTACTCACAGACATCTGATTGCCATGTCAGCCGCTATGCATATACTACTATTCAGAGCAAGGCTGCTGTTGTATTGTCAGTTTGGGCACCCACAATTATGATTTTAAAAAAAAGGGAATATTATATGAGACGCTATCGGCCATTCAAGACACAAAATCTGTGGATCAGGTGCTATATCATAAGCTATTTTCGTGTAGGATACAGTATCAGATAAAACATTCATTTATTTCGATGAAACTTTTTGTTGTTATAAGATGGAATTTTGCGTCGGGGTGATATAATTTAAATTAGGTTTTGCCCTTCACCGACGTTTAAACACTGTATACTCTGTGTGTTACCTCCCAAGCGAAAGTTGGAAAAAATCACTCGGGTGGGACTCGAACCCACGACCTCCTGCTTTCTAGTGCAGATGTCTTACCACTCGACCACCGAGCTAACGGGATCGGTTGGCCGGTTCGAATCTGATGTACATAGCAGCGGGTACCGCATAAACTATTATAAGATGGAATTTTGCGTCGGGGTGATATAATTTAGGTCGTGGGTTTGAGTCCCACCCGAGTGATTTTTTTCCAACTTTCACTTGGGAGGTAACACAATGAGTATACAGTGTTTAAACGTCGGTGAAGGGCAAAACCTAATTTAAACTTGTTGTTGTTTGTTTTGTGTTCCATTCGTTACTCCAGCCTCAATGACCATTTGCTGCCTAAACTCTTCAACAACAATAAAAGCTGAAGAATTTGTTCACCTTCACGTAGTCTTTCAGGACGACTCTTGCTGCCCTAGGGCAGTCTGGGATACCATGGTGGGTCATGAAGCCTCGCATATCTGTCAACATGTACAAAAGAAAAGCAAAAATAATGTAGACAATTTAAAGAGGTTGTGGAATGCTCGAAGACATTCCCGTCATTTTTCGGGTATATGTAGCCCAAGGTGTGATGAAATAAAAACAACTAAATGAGTAAAAAAGGTACTTTTGAAAGCTGTTTTTAAAGTCCTGTCATGCCTGTTTCGACCCGAACGTGCAATTTGTGCAAAAGTCGTCGTTGCGGGCAGCAAACAAAACACAATAAATCGTGACGTAATAAACAGGACTCTCGATGCAGAGTAGCATAAACGAGTCCTGTTTATTACGTCACGATTCACTGTGTTTTGTTTGCTGCCCGCAACGACAACTTTTACACAAATTGCACGTTTGGGTCGAAACAGGACCTGAAAAATAGCTTTCAAAAGTACCCGGTGTACTCATTTCATGACAGAAACAAAAGTCGTTTTTATTTCATCACACCTTAGGCTACATATACCCAAAAAATGACGGAAATGTCTTCGAGCATTCCACAACCTCTTTAATAATGCATTAAAATGGGAACGTGTAACAGGTAAAAACATATCCAAATACAACTTTGTAAAGTCTATCCTATTGGCTCTGTGCGCCAACGAAAGAGGCCACTTTTTCCCCACCTTTGGAAGGGACACACCGTGGACGGGACACACCGTGTGTGCGTATTTGCGCGCGAAGTGCAGATGGCTTATCGTGAATGTGCACCAAGTTATAGCGTCTTCACGTGATCGACGGGCGTCGTCGGCACACGAATGCTTTCTGATGTCTCTTTCGATGGTACGGTCTCCTCTAGACTAGTACCCGCCCCCCGCCCATATATGGTTACATTCGAAAATCGTCAATGGATGGACCAGAAACCAGTCTAGGTCTCCCCCAACTTTTCTTTTCTGGCCGTTGAGGGGGTACTTGTGCACGGAGCCCATTGACTTCATCAAATGATAGTTGCAGGATGACATCATTATACGGGGGAAAAAGCTGCAGTCTTAAGATTTTGAAGATTTTCAAGCTGATTTTTAATCCGTCTCACTCAAATGACGTCACTTTCAACCAATTGTCACGTGCATCGGCATTTTGGGCATAATATGTGATGCATACCAGCTTCGCCGTATTTCGAAGAAATTTTGAGCGACACGAGCACGTGTTTGGAAAATTTTGGACCCTGCATGCACACACACCTGATTGCATTTAACACGCAGTTGAAATTTCTACTACAAAATACTACAATAGGTTACACATTGTTTAGAGTTTGCGACGAACTGGTTCCCCTCAGAGTATATCGGTTTAAAGCAGCAATGATTATTTGTGCTTACATGCGTAGGCGTTGAGGAACTCCCTAGCCGTGGGGATCCTGTTAGCATCTTCCCCATCACGCGGCTTGATGATGTTGATGCCGTAGATGCTGTTCAGGATGTGTCTCGGGATGCGCTGACACAAGTATGGCAGGGTTAAGGATGACATTTGACCAACTCTAGCCGGGACCAACTTTGTTCGAAAAATTGTCTTAAAGGTCTAGTCCATCATTTGTAATTTGTGCATTTTGTTCGTTTGAAGCAACAAAAGTGCTCAAAATCTAAAGAAGGGTACTGAACAACTAACCTGATCAGGTTTCAGCTCAGCTTCAGCTGTATATTCCAAAAAAAACCAGCAATCTAGCATCTCGATTTCAAATCAAAATTTGCTGAATCATGTTTGGAATTGGGCCTGAACTCAGTGTCCGAGACACGTTCTCAATGCGCCGATTGCAGCTACGCAATGTCGCACACTGATCCGACCAAATTATAGCAACCGCGCGCGCGTACGCGCCATGCGCTTTCGCCGCCAAACAAAACGAACTACTAATTTAAATTTCCTACGGTGCGTCTTAAGAAGCACCGTTGGAAACGCTTTCTTTCGTTGATTACTTCAAAATGACAGCTTACCAGACAGGGAGTTTATAGTCCCCTTACTATCTCTCAACCAAGAATTACACCAGTTACTTTTTGGATAGCTGCAAATGATGGACTCTAGCTTTGATCTTCAAGCATTGGCTTTGACTAATGTCTAAAGCATTGTGTTCTAAAAATAAAAAACCAGGCCCTCCTGCCCACTTGATGTGAATCAACGAAATGATCAATTTGAATTTTATCTTGCCCCTAAATTTGATTTAATTTTAAATGTAAATTCATTTCTTTATCGCACAATACACTTGGGACATTCAATACAATTTAAAGGGAAAATACAACATTTGCAAACATCAAAAAATAAAACTACCAAATCATTTTGAAATACCTTGCTGGACTGTTAGTGAATGACAGTGTAAAGCATCCTGTAAAATCATGGCACCTGGTATACTGTCATTTTTAAGAAAAGTGGTATTTTTGTATCAATTTCCAACGCTGATCGGCCGATCAGCGTTGGAAAAAACTGGCTTTTTGGTCAAATACTGGCCCCAATTGACCATCGCACTTGTTTGCAATCGATTACAAACCTACGAACGGGTACGAGCCAACTAGACTGGTTCCCTGACCTTACAATTCCACAATGAATGTAAACTGCTCTGTTTCTTCTAATATGGAGTCAGGGAACCAGACTACAGGAAAATGATCGTTTTTCTTGGTTTTTATAGCATTTTTGAACCCAAAACCTCAAAAAAGTCAGTGTAACTATATTTGCTATATATTTCCAACCCCCCAATTCCATCCATTTCTGAAAATTACAGCAAAAGCAATTGATGTATATTCCCTTTAACCCTAACCCTGCCAGATGCAACACAGTGCATCAGGTGGAAAAGTCTGGTGCACTTTGATGCATTCAACTACCAACACCAGTGCATAAACGGCCACTTCTGAGACAATGAGAGCTAAATCCCACAGGGCAATGCCACAGTTGTACCTGGCTGTGTCCGGGGACAACAGACTCTAAGGTAATTTGGCCTGGAGACTTTTGACATCTTGCTAAACTGGGCAGGCTTGACACTTAAAAGGGAATGTACATCATTGGCATTTGCTGTAATTTTCAGAAATTAACTATTTGAGGGGTTTAATAGTATAATGGATCAAATATTGTTACACTGACATGTTTGAAGTTTTGTGTTGGAAAATGCTGGAAAAAAACAAGAAAAACAAAAATGTTCAAGTAGTCTGGTTCCCTGACTCCACTGAAGATGAAATGGATCAATTTACAGATGCCGGAAAATTGTAAGGTAAGGGAACCAGTTGTAGCTGGCCTGCACCTGTTCATGAATATGTAACCAATAGCAAACACAATTTGGACTGAACAAAATTGTAAATTTGGAGCAGTAGTTGAAATATAGTTTTCCAACGGTGGTCGGCCGACCATTGTTGGAAATAAATACAAAAATACCATTTACCTGAAAATGACTTCACACCGGGTGCCATAATTTTACAGGATGCTTAAGACTGTCATTTACCAACATCCTAGTAAGGTATTTCGTAAAAACTTGGTAGTTTTATTTTTCGATGTTTGCTAATGTTGTATATTCCCTTTAAACAAGTGCTGCATGTTGCTTCGTTTGCCAGGGTTTCTAGCCAAAAATACCCTGGAGGGTTAGGGGTAAGGCTCCGGTGCGACATTTTTCCTGTCCCTGTCAGACATTGGTCATATGGTGGCAGCCTATTAGGCGCCCTTACATGTACCGTACATGCCCTCTCAAAAATCACCTTGTTCGTGCAAATCCACATTGGGCAAAGACATCCAAAAATTACACACGTATCCTAAGCAAACACTCTTGTTTTACTATACTCCCAAGGACAATGCTTTGTGTTTGCCTTTGTCCCTAAGACTAAGCACGCAACCATACCAGAGAGGACCGTTTTGAACAAAAGACCCAACGCCTGAGGACTGAAAGGATCTGGTGTTCTCCCTTTGTGTGTCTTTCCTCGGGGGGTTATGTAGAACAAGTACACAGAAACTTGTGATCGGTAAGAAAATGTTCCGAATATCCGGAGAAGACTTGATCTGATAAAGGATATGAGTGAGGCAGGAGGCAGGAAGTCCCTGAGATGGTCAATGCACAGGATGCCACTGACGATCATCTCTGCCTTGGATGAGACCATGGACGGCATGACCAGACCCGGGCAGTCACACAGGCACATGGTGGGCTCTACAAACAGCGTCTGGGGATGAGAACAACAGTACAGGGCGAGTCAAAAAAAACCAACGAAACCCAAACGTCGGGACTATTGTTTTAGTGAAGCGCTGCATGTTGCACTTTCAAAATCTAGGATATGAAAGCCCAATTCAGAAGCTTTCTTTTAGTACAAGAATCATTCAAATCACTCGTGTACTTTTCAATTTACGGAGTTTTCAACACAACCACCGTTTTAAACTTCTGTCCACGGATCACACAAAAAAGGTGTGCGTTCTTTCAGCAAAATGAAAACAATTAAGCTGTGTGATTTGCTTTCATTTTGCTGAAAGAACACTGAACTTTTTGTGATCCGTGGACAGAACCTTAAAACGATGGTTGTTTTTAACATTCCCTAACTTGGAAAGTACAGGAGTGATTAGAATGATTCTTGTACTAAACGAAAGCTTATAGACTGGGCTTTTATATCCTAGAATTTGAAAGTGCTACATGCTGAACCTCACTTTAAGGGAATATACATCATTTGCTTTTGCTGTAATTTTCAGAAATGGATGGAATTGGGGGGTTGGAAATATATAGCTAATATAGTTACACTGACTTTTTTGAAGTTTTGGGTTCGAAAATGCTATAAAAACCAAGAAAAACAATCATTTTCCTGTAGTCTGGTTCCCTGACTCCATTTAAGATGAAACAGAGCAGTTTACATATATTGGGGAATTGTAAGGTCAGGGAACCAGTCTAGCTGGCTTGTACCCGTTCATAGGTGTGTAATCGATTGCAAACAAGTGTGATGGTCAACTGGGGCCAGTATTTGAAAAAAAAAACCCAGTTTTTTCTAACGCTGGTCGGCCGATCAGCGTTGGAAATTGATACAAAAATACCACTTTTCTTGAAAATGACAGTATACCAGGTGCCATGATTTTACAGGATGCTTTACACTGTCATTCACTAACAGTCCAGCAAGGTATTTCAAAATGATTTGGTAGTTTTATTTTTTGATGTTTGCAAATGTTGTATTTTCCCTTTAAACAATGATCCCAACATTTAAGTTTCCCTTTTTTGTCTCAACCTGTATACAAAGAAACTGAATTATCAAGTCACCTGGGCTAGCACCATTGGAGGAACTGTTCTACTACTGTGCCAAATATACTGAATGCCAAATATATCATCAACCAAATATACGAATGGCATTTATTTCAATACATATGCAGTTATAAAAATGTAAGCGGATATGATGAAAAAAACATTAAAGATGTTATTTTAATGATTTACATGTTTGAAGGGAAGTATTTTGTTTGTCAAAAATTTGTTGAAAGCCACTTTTTAGAATGAGCTTCCATGGGACTATTTGCTCAATTTTATCTTTCTTTAGCCATGACCACCCCAACTCCATCAAAATCCATCCCCCCAAATATTGGTGGATTTCGGAGGACTTGGTCCAGGAGCCTAGAATAATCGAAAACTACATTATTTGAAACATGCACGGCACTGACACAACATTGCACAATGTCAGTGGACTGATGTGTGTTTGAAATTACTCGCCATTTAAATGGTCCATTTTATTAACCCTAACCGCCCTGAATCCTTCAAAATCCTCTTTGCGAAAGTGGAAGAATTTGGAGGATTGAGGTTACATGGCAAAAGTGCGTCACTGATTTCGTAGGATGTACTTTGTCAAGGTCTTGGGCCGGACCTTGTGTTGTTTTTGCTCAGCCATGCATAAATATAGGCCTAGATTATGCTTGAAATCCTCGGTACTGCTCCAGGATGTCACTGGCCAAGCCTCAACATATTGGCAGTCACTGCCGCCGGATTTGGCAGGATTCAGGCAGTGGTCACCCCTCCGAGACCGTATTCAAGAAATAATGGAGGAATTTGCAGGATTGCGGCTATATTATGCTATTTTTTTCCATGAGGCTGATTGGAGGATTGTGCAGGATTGAGGCTACATCCTAGCAAACTGGCCTAGGGAGTTAGGGATTATGTTATCGTACCTGGAAGTGTTTTGTTCTTCCTGGGGTTGCTGACACGGGAACTTTCTTCTGTTGCATGATGGCATTAATGGTGGAACTCTTACCGACATTGGGATAACCGACCTGCAAAAAAAAAAAGCAAGAACCAAATTTCAAAGATCACGCATGTAGGATCATTTGCTTTCTGTGTAATTATTTTTTTTTCATCTGAAACAACAGAAAAGCTCAAAATCCTAAAGGGTCCATTCGTGAGGTGACTTTTTCTTAGGAACAACTTTCAACTCCTCATACATATTGTATGAAAAATATTTGACGCCCCCTTTTGGTTAATTTTACTGAAAAGTGCACTTCTTTTATAACATTTCCAATCGTCCGTGCTTTTGCGAACAACTGAAGGCGCTGTTGCTGTGATGTCATTTCAGGAAAACATTGTTCAGGCTAGGGGTTTTCTGTTCAAATTGTGAACCCAAAAATGTGTTCATTGAAAACGTTTGTGAGAAAAATTTGCTCCTTGACTTACTGCCATGTACTGACACAATAATGAATCACCAAAGAAAATAAAGTTCACGACAGCTAACATGCTAAATATCCAAAATTTTGGCAACTTTTGGTGCTGAAATAGCTGCAACATTCAGGTTTCTGCCTAAAATGACATTACAGTTTTGCTCATGAAGACGGAAATTCGCATTAGCATGAACATAAAAAAGGCACCATAGTACCCTTAACCCTAACCCACCTCACTCCTCCAAAATCCTCCTGGCGGTTTTGGAGGATTCTAGAGGATTGAGGATGAATGGTGATTTAATCAAATGAGGATTCTGGAGGATTGAGGATGAATGGTGATTGAAGCACATGAGGATTTTGGAGGATTTTGGAGGATTGAGGATGAATGGTGATTGAAGCACAAGAGGATTTTGGAGGATTGAGGATGAATGCATTTTGAGGCAGGACTGTCTGATGATTTTGAAGGATTTGGCGGTTATCCTTCATTTAAACACGAGTGCAAAGTTTGGGGATGAGGAGGATTTTGGAGGATTGAGGATGAATGCATTTTGAGGCAGGACTGTCTGACAATTTGAAAAATTTAGGCGGAGTTGCAAAATTTTGGGAAATTTTGGAGGATTTAGGATGGTTGTAAGCAACAAGGGCCTAGGGGGTTAGGGTTAATGGGGTTAACTGACATTGCATGGGCCCTTTATTACGATGCGTAACAACTAACCTATTTAAATTTCAGCTCAATGGACACTGTAGAATTTGAGAAACATATGCACTATGTTTTGGTCTCTTAAAGAGGTTGTGGAATGCTCGAAGACATTTCCGTCATTTTTCGGGTATATGTAGCCTAAGGTGTGATGAAATAAAAACGACTATTGTTTCTGTCATGAAATGAGTACAAAAGGTACTTTTGAGAGCTGTTTTTCAGGTCCTGTTTCGACCCGAACGTGCAATTTGTGTAAAAGTCGTCGTTGCGGGCAGCAAACAAAACACAGTAAATCGTGACGTAATAAACAGGACTCGTTTATGCTACTCTGCATCGGGAGTCCTGTTTATTACGTCACGATTTACTGTGTTTTGTTTGCTGCCCGCAACGACGACTTTTACACAAATTGCACGTTCGGGTCGAAACAGGCATGACAGGACTTGAAAAACAGCTCTCAAAAGTACCTTTTGTACTCATTTCATGACAGAAACAATAGTCGTTTTTTATTTCATCACACCTTAGGCTACATATACCCGAAAAATGACGGAAATGTCTTAGAGCATTCCACAACCTCTTTAAGTGGAGTCTGTTGCTAAAACCCTACTTTAAAACCACTTTCAATGACTGTTATTTCCAACATAACAATACCATTTCTAGGGAAAATAATTTCTCAGGGTATTACATACAATCCCTCACTTCACTTTGAATGAGGTTTTTCTCATTAAATCTGTACATGTACAATTCTGGATAATTACTAATATTCCTACTGTCTTTCAAATGACAATTTTTTCATTGTCTTCTCTCTCTACTTTTTTTCAGGCATCCGGGCTACAGTGTAGTGCGCTTAAACAGAAATTGTTTCATTTACAAGAAAAAAACTGAAATAAATAAGAGTAAAACTTAAAACTCTCCTATCCTCCTTGGCAGAGTCGTGGTTTAAGGGACTTGTACCCTTATTACGGCTAGCACAAAAAGTTTGAAAAACAAGAATTTCAAATTTGCGACTTTTTTCTCACCATGCCAACGGTCGTGACCCCCTCTTGAACTTTGGGCCCCGCGTGAAGGTCGTAAAAGAACTGAATGAGCTCCTCTCCCGTTAGGAGCTTACTGTCATTCACCACTGGGCCGCACCCGGCCTGGCCACGCCCCTCCCCATCTCTATGGCCACGCCCATTTTCTGCATCCCTCTCCTGTCTCGTGCTGGAACCTTCTCCATTGGCTTGCGAATTATCATTAGAGTCTGGTGCGGCGAACCGTACAGTTCTAGATGAAGAAGGGTCCGTAGTTTCAGGCGTATTGCTATCGTCCGTTTGTGGGAGGTTCGCGCTGGCTGTCTCTGAACACTTTGAGATCTCAGTTTCCGGCCCATTGTGAGTTCTTTGGTCAATACTAGTATTGAAGCTGGTCTGTGCGATAGCTGTCTCTGAAGAGTTTGGAGAAACGTCTCGGTTTGATGGCACATGGAGTTGGTCGTTCTGTTGGTCTGTCTGTGTAACACCGGCATCAGGGCCGAGACTTTGAGGTTCAGTCTTGTCAGAGTTGGCACTGTGCAATTGTTCACCAGTTGTGTCACTAGTATTCTGTGGTGTGCCATCTTTAGGAAAAAAATATATACAGAATGCTTCAGAATTGTGTTCAATAGTGAATGCCGTTATTAAATTATGGGTAACTGTGTAATATTATACAAATAATGAATGTTTGTGAGTGCAATGGTAAGAATAATTTCATGAGGTGACGGATGAAATGTTCCATTCCACGAGGCGAAGCCGAGTGGAATGGAACATTTCATCTGTCACCGAATGAAATTATTCTTTCCATTGCACGAACGTGAAACATTCATTATTTGTTTTATATAACACCTGAATAAATCCTTGTCATCTCATTGGTTGACTTTTGATTATTTATTCAGATTAAAATCTAAGTAAGATTTGAGGCTTTGCATGGTGGAGAAACTAAATAATGAAAGGTTTGCGGAAACACCATGTGCGAATAATTTCTCAACTAAGAGAATGGTTCTGAAAAGAACCTGAGGTATAAACTTGACGTTCCGGTCAGTATACTCTGACCGTCTTCAGGAGACGGTCAGAGCATACTGACCGGAACGTCGAGTTTATACCTCTGGTTCTTTTCAGAACCATTCTCTTAGTTGAGAAATTATTCGCACATGGTGTTTCCGCAAACCTTTCATTATTTAGGTTAAAATCTGTTTAAAAGTTCGACAAGTTCATCATTCTTAATTTATGCAAACTGTTCAACAGTTTGAGAACCATCATACTCAATTTATCTCAATTTAAAACAGCGCCACCACCGGCAACAGTGACACCGCGCAATAGAAGTTCTATTCACCGTGCAATAGAAGTTTCATTGAACTGTGCGCTGTGCGCGCCATGCGTTGGGATGAATAGTTCAATGACATTTGATCAACAATCCACCAATCAGATGACGGGGATTTTTTCAGGTGTTGTATACAAATGGCTAATCTATCAACAAAATAAACTACAGTTGGACCAAAGTTAAGTTTTACTCATTTTAATTCTTTTTTCCTGCATCCTGCTGGTCAGTAGGCAAAAAGTGACAAGCGATAAAAGGGTTAACAAAATAAAGCAAAGTAGGCCAACCAGGCCAGGGACAAGCTTGAACAGGACTATATATATGCATTGTACATAACAAGATTTCCTAACACACACCAGAACAGAAACCCGGCAAGAACATAATTTATATCTTGGAGTATCTTCAAAAGTGTGACGTCTAGAAACTTCTGGATTCTTGCAGGTTTTAGCCCTTTACCATTCAGCTTTCGTCATTATATTCCCAGTTTCAGATACATTCCTGATCCGGTTTCAGATTGTGACCATTTTATTTACAGAGACATTACCAGCATTGAAGTCAAGTACTTTTTCCGAGTACCAAGTACTGCCGAGCACTTGTTACCGAGTACGAGTACTTCCGAGTACAAGTACAGGTCTCCAAGTACGAGTACTTGTTCTTCCGAGTACGAGTATGAGTACTTCTACATGTATTTCTGCATTCGGCCATACCGCAAATGGTTCATTTTGCGTAATTGGCCCAGGCCCAGACAGACATATAATGCAGACCCACTCACAGCTAGCTGTTAAATGTGTTAAACACAGAGGAGTATCAGGAAACTTTGTTTTCTCCACAAGCCAATCAACCATTTCAAACTGAAAGTATCGATAAAATAAGGCCGTGGTAAGTCAAGCTATACTTTTTAATTTTTTTTTCGAGTACTGCTTTTCGAGTGCAGGTACTTTGATGATCGAGTGCAAATTCGACATGTCGAGTACGAGTACTTTGCTGCCCGAGTACGAGCACCATCATTTCGAGTACGAGTACTTTGACATTCGAGTACGAGTACTCTAAAAAAAAAGTACTTGAGTACGAGTACTACAAGACTGGACATTACAAAGTTCGAGGGCAACTTTTACCTTGAATGCAAGACGCGGGTTGGGAGGAGACACCGTGATTCTCATCATCTTCCTCACTGTCTGTATCTTCTGGCTCCGATTCGGAGGACTGTTCCTCTTCATTCTCGACATCTTCATTCTCCTCTGCAGCCTGGAAAATTGAAAACATTTCAAAATGATCGTCACGGATACAATTCATGGGATACATGTCCCTTCAGCAGTTATTATTATTAGGCCAAAAAAAAATAATATTCGGTCTCTGGTCAGACCAAAGTTCCAGAATTGACACGGCGACGCGGCTTTTTTTTTTTTTCCTTCAAGCTTGGATTGTACAGACAAGGTAGGGTACTATTTTGCCTTTTTCGTGTCCTCGTGTACATTGGTGTCCTCCATAATTTGCCTTGGTGCTTTCGATCATTTGCCTTGGCGCAATTTCCCATTCCTCGGTGCTCTTTGGTAAAAAAAAATTGAGGAGGTGCGGCAATAGAGGGCGCTGTTGATTGACGCGCATGATTAAAATCGACGCGCGTGATGACCAAAGACCGACTTATTTATTTTTTTGGCCTTATTATGGTTTATTTATCTGAATTAAAAGCAGCCCACAGGCTGAAAACATTCAAATTTACAACGGGTACTTTACATAAAAACTACTTAAAATACAATCAATACATCTTTACATTGTAAATTGAAAGGTACAAATCATAACGGGAGAGAAATTATTCATTATCATTAACAGACTTGCTAAGACAAGACATTGCTGATTAAAACTGGAGTGTAAAACTATTTAAAATGATCATTAAAAAAAAGAGAGTGGATCACAGAGGCTACACTAATTATTGACAGATTACTAAAGACTTGCTAAGCTAGACAAGAAAATGCTGATTAAAACTGGAGTTCATAAAACTGGAGTTCATAAAAGGCCTTTTCACACTGTCCAAAATCTCCGGGTTGGAACCGGTTCCAACCCCGAGATTTTTTTCAACCCTTTTCCCACTTCCGACATTTCAACCCGGTTCCGACCCGGGTAGCGTGCTCTAGCCGGATCGAAATCAACCCTGGGAGGGACCAGGGTTGAAAATCTCAACCCGGATCGAAATTGCATTTTTCGGCATGAACCGTGTCGAAAATGATAGTGTGAACCGCCCGGGGTTGAGTTACTCACGGCCGATCCGTGTTGAGTTGAGGCCGACATTTTACCGAAAATCTGACACGCCGTGCATAATGTTTCCCTCCACCACTATCGCCGTCACAACACCGATCACGAAACAATTGCTCCCTAATTATCATCCAATAATGTATAGGTGTATGGAGCATCCTTTACCGAGTCTGGGCTTGTATTAGGTCTGCAAAATGTACCCTAAAAAAGTACATTTCTAATGTTAAATAGAACGAATCGTCTAACGAAATGACCGGAGCCATTTTGGAAATATTGCACACAGCTGCGCTGGTGTCCTACAAAAATCGGACTCCCAAATCGGATTCCTTTACTCTCTTATTATTGGCCAAACCCTTTCACGTGACAGGTCCTTCTCCTAATAGGCATGCGCAATACTACCAATGCATGAGTCCGTATTTCACAGAGTAGTAAATTAGCCTCGTGCGCGCAGCAGCCGCGTGCGTCGCAATGCATTATGGGATTGAGAAAATCATCGCAGCGCCCTGTGCCGAATGCGATCCGTGTCGAGAATTTGTAGTGTGAATACACGTGGGCCGTAGCCGGATTGAACGTTACATGGTTCACGTAGCGGCCGTTCCCGTAAAGGACAGTGTGAACGTCGCGTCTCTCCGATCCGTGTCAAAAAATACTCGGGCTGAACCGGGTTGGATCCGGGTAGGTTTCAACACGGTTCGAAACGGAGATAGTGTGAAAAGGCCTATAGATATGACACTTCTATCAATGAACAGCAGCCGATTTCACGAAAAAGTGCGTAGCTTGCGCCATGCGTAAGACATTGTCGTTGTGGATTGCCTTATACAGTTACTCGTAAGGCCATGTCCTAAGCACTTATTTACGGCTGTACATGTACATAACACGCGCACCTATGCAAGCCACTTGCTAGCGGCTGCAGTCACTGCCCATAGACTGGTGCATTATTGCTGGCCGTAGCCAAGTGATCGGGATATAGCCTATAAATCATAGGGCTATATGTCACCTGTTCTGTCAAAATCAGACTTTTCTGGGCATAAGGTCAAAAATGAGATTTTCGCATATTGTTAAAATATGTTCTGTTTCCTTTTAATAAGTGGTTTAGTTTTTAAAACCAGTCATTCCTGGGCAGAGTTATGCTATTTTGAAGTTCATTGGGTCGAAAAGTAGAAAACAGAGAAAATGGACACGAACGCCACAAAACAGACACTTCTTTAACTGATATACCTTAACAAATCATCAAAAATACTATAATTAGAGAACAAATTAGGGTTTCAAACTTTTATAGTACATTTTAGACATGCTCAGGATTACAAATATGCAAAAATTAGAAAATGGAAAAAAATCACCCCCACAGCGTTTTTTGGCCCTATCTCAATTTCAACCTCTGCCCAGAAGCGTCTGCTTTTGACAGAACAGGTCACATATTAAATTACTAGAGCGTTGACTCATGTACAAAGTGATGCCTGCTGGGCGCGTCCATGTTTGTGCACAACCTACGGAAAACTCGAAATTTTGTATGGCTTCTGTACGGCTATTTGCATTGGTATTCTAAACAGGCCAGTGCGTTACCGAAGTTGATCCGCCCAAAACCGAAACGCGCAATCAGTATTAATGAGCATTTAATTTTGCTCTGCGCAAACAGCGCAACGCGTGCACGTATCCGCTGCAGATGCTTTTCGCCGTGACGTTTTTGAACGTACCCAAACGTACACAAACAACTAAAGCTGTTTGCGTACGTTCTACTTGCACGTTGCATTTAGAGTACACTTTCAAAATCCCAATCCATCTAATGTCATTATGTTCTACAAACACGCACATGAATTCAAAATGTCTGCGCCCAGAGCGGCTTCAAAGCGTCTCCGCGCGCAAGAATGAGGAGTTAGCACTCTAGTAATTTAATATAGCTCTAGTATGGGCCTAATACAAGAACAAGCCAAAGTCTTGTATCCAGACTCTAAACACTGTACTGACCTCTCGTTTGATCCTCTCTGTTTCAAGCACAGCAGACCAGAAGGCAACCTTCAGCCCCTGTTGGGAGAAATAGTCGGCCCACTGCTGTCTCTGCAGTGGCGTGAGTAGATCCGCCTTGCTGATCAAAACCATATTCTCCTTACCGCTGCCAACCTCTTTCACATACTTCTCCTGCGAAAAGAAAATTAATAAATTTACGTTTAAAACAAAAAAAATTTGAGAAGTTTCACTTCCAATTTTGTCATATGAAATTTGACTTTTTAAGTACCGGTACTCCGGTAATGTTTTATAAATGTTTACTAAAATCTTGATAATTTCAAGTTCATTTTTGTCGTTGTTTTGAATTACTGTGTGGGACAAGGGGTGAGTTGTGCTCACACACTCACAAAATTAAAACATTCACAAACTATCTCCAGGAGACATGCAGAAAAAGTACAACGCAAATTGTTTTACATGTTTGTGTCATTCCTGTAAGACTGCACATCTGTTATCACATAAATGATGAAAAAATACTGGGGTTTTTTTTCTCTTCCATTAACCCTAACTCTTGGGGCTCTTTTACTAGAAAGTATCCTGAATCCGCCAAAATCCACCAATTTTGTCATGCAAAAAATGCTGGTATCTTGAATCCATCAGAATCCCCCAGTGTAGATTCTGGAGGTATCCTGAATCCGCCAGAATCCACCAGCAAAAGTCTTGATGGATCCTGGCGGATTCAGGATACCATGGTGGCATAAAAAAAAATACAGCATGTTTTTCCATAGAGTCTTCAAAATCCATCACCTGAATTTCTGGTGGATTTTGACGGATTCAGGATACCATGCTCGCATGAAAATTGTGATGTGTGTTGTTGCATAGGATCCATCAAAATACACCAATGCATGGCGACCCCAGCATGGATCAGTACCGAAGTGAATACGTCTCGCGCACAAAATTTGTGTGAAAGACATTAGCGCGTGTTTCAGCCCGTAAACCATAGATATAGAATGAAAAGACTAGATCGGCAGCGCGTCCACACGCGCCCAGTCACTGTGCGATAAATCTCCGCCATTTTGGTTGTCTCTCATAGACGCGCAACAAATTAACGTAAAGTAATGAAGCTAAATGTATCTTTCCTCCAGCACGTGACCTAGCTCAACACTCGCGAAGCAAGAAATGCGCACCGAGTACCGGTATTTACGCGATGCCCACACATAATTTTTAGCGATGCACATGGTGCTCGTTGCCCGTAAACGGCGTTGCGTTCGTCACGTTTTTCGCGCATTATTTGTATCTTTCCTCTAGCACGTGACCCTCCATGCAAGTCCACCCAGTACATGTGTGTACATGTTTGTACAGTGTGTGACAGACTTGGCAGGGCTAGGGCCAGCAGTATTTACTTGACCACAAACATTGCAAAAGAGTTTAACTGTTGAGATCCTGAATCCATCAAAGTCCCCCAATAGCTCAAAATGGAGGTATCCTGAATCCATCAAAATGGATTTAGGTACGTTAGGGTTACCGTAATTTTCGGAATATAAGCCGCGGCTTATACGTTGAATTTGCCCATGAAAATGTTTACTGCGGCTTATACACAGGGCGGCTTATACGCCGAGCCTTGAAGAATAAAAATAAGATTCACATGTGTATTTAATGTACTGGTACAAGAAGAGATGTGTTGCTGAAATGAATTATAAATTAAGAAAGTCATTAACAAACCGAAACCACGTCTCACGTAAAGGTACCGAGCGGTAAAAAGTACGGTGATGAAAGCTGTCTTCGACACTTGCGACCGTACGTGATACTTGTACAGTGCAGTGTGCAGCAGCGATATGCAGCATGCTTTCCCCCGGCGGACCACACCATTCGTGGTAATAAAGGGGTGTTCTTTCTTGGGAACAATAATTACCAATATTTCCGCCGTTTAAAAAAAAAGAAAAAAGACGACTAAAATTTTTATGGCGTTCGAAACATTTTTTTATTACATAATCAGTTGTTTAACGTCACAATATATTTAGTTTTCTTGAAATGTATTTAAGAAACGATGTAAAACTCAAAAGAGGGACTAAATCACCCCTTACAAAATTAATGGAATCGTCTATTAAAATGTCCGCTTCGTTTTGACTATTTTTGACGAAAGTTATGATCGAAACTTGAATTTTTATCGCAACTACTCGTTAGTAATCGCAATAATTTGATAAGTTTTGAGGTAAAAACGGACCTGTTTATTCTGTGGACAAAACAAATCATCATCTGTTGCCACAAAGCAGTATTTTTTGTAGCGCTCCAGTCAGACAACACACGGTGGGTTTCATACTCCCTCACGTGCTGTGGGAAAATGTTGTCATTCACCGGCGTGCGTGGCGCAGGCTGCCGGGCTATGATGGGGCAGCCGGCAGCAGTTCTCGGTGTTTATTTCTCATCAATTCCCATATTTGTTTGTAAAAGTATCGATTGTAAATGATTTGATATAACTTTTGTGGCCCTTTTAATAGCTTCTGTAGTGTAAATGGAACTGGTTCAGAGCATTTTGACTAGAAGTTGGAGGCCTTACAAAATTGAAACTGCAGCGGTCGGTGCGGCTTATACGCCGGTGCGGCTTATACGCCGACTTCAAATCTTAATTTGCAGATTTTTGCGTGCTGCGGCTTATACGCCGCGCGGCTTATATTCCGAAAATTACGGTAATGGTAATTCTACCGTTACGAAAGGTATAAATGTAATGTCTGTGACAGAGCCAATTAACCATAACTAATTAACGATTCAGAGAAATGATCCAAAACTCCTAGTCTGTAATCTCCTTGACCAGATGATGGACAACCTAGATGATGGATACATGTACAAGATTTGAAAAATACATTTTTACAAGTTTAACATGTACAGGCGTCACACTGCCCCTCCTCATCAATATACACGGAGCCTGGTTTTTTTTTTATAGGTTTTAAAAATCAGAACATAGTTTTTGTCTTTTAAAGCTACAGTCCATCATTTGTAATTTGTGCATTTTGTTCGTTTGAAGCAACAAAAGTGTTCAAAATCTAATGAAGGATACTGAGCATCTAACCTGATGAAGCTTCAGCTAAGCTTCAGCTGTACATTCCGAGAAAAACAGCATTCTAAGATCTCAATTTCAAATCCAAAGTTACTAAATCATGTTTTGAATTGTTTTGAATTGCAGCTATACGCGACGTCGCGCACTGATCTGACGAATTATAGCAACCGCACGCGCGTGTGCATCATTCCGATACTTGTGCGCGCTGCGCTGAATAACAAAACGAACTACTAATTTAAATTTTCCTACGGTGCTTCTTAACCCCATGCGCACGGGAAGCGGTCATGGCCGCGGCCGCTAATCCTCATTGGAATGCAGTTGCCAGCTGTGGTATGCTGTGGCACACGGCCAGTGGGTAGTTCCACAGCTGCTGCTTTTGTGCAGTCCCGCTACCACACAAAGGCTGTGCAATCATGCGGGCCACTTGCTCTATGTGTGGAGGAATGTCCCCATTACACCCAGTACCTAAGGGGTTAAGAATCACCGTTGGAAATGCCTTCTTTCGTTGATTACTTCAAAATGACAGCTTCCCAGAAAGAATAATTTCACAGGGAGTTTAGTTCCCTTACTATCTTTCCACCAAGTTTGTTTTTCAACAATAATTACGCCAGTTACTTTTCGGATGGCTGCAAATGATGGACTCTAGCTTTAAGGTTTTCCAAGAGCCAAAATATAGGCATTTGTAGGATTTGAGGATGCATTTTCAGCATGAGGTAGCAGAAATACAGTAATATTGTGATGTCAGGTGATTTCTATATGTGCATGCTCAGTTTCCAACATGCAAGTCAGACTGCCTAGACGTCATGCGAACTGTACAATTCTGAAACACTCTATATTGACAATGTTTGGCATTATGATGACTAAACTGTGGGTCAATTTGATTTTTTTACATTTTCTTTAAAATTTTTGTTAATGTCAAGGCAAATAACAATCTAGGTTTTCATAGGTTATAAAGATTTCGCTGTGAGGCCTGGGTTTATTACTGAGCTCTTAAAAGCCTTGTCATCGCTTCGCATGATGACCGAATTACCCTAAAGTTGATCTCAAAAGCTCTCAAATTATAAAATACAGTAAATTCCGGCCAAGTCAACATCGTACACCTCGCCAAATCGCTCAGGTCGGCCGTCTGACTAAAGTCCCGATTGTCTATAATGCATTTCCATTGAATGTTTTATTTCTATAAAGTCGGCTCTTATAAGTCGCCATTTCGCTCAAGTCGTCGCGTTACTCTCGGTCCCTTTTCCATAAAAAGCATAACAAAATCCTTTGTGTAAGTTGGCACTCAAAAAAATCACACACTGCATCGACTACCTGCACTGCGGTTGGCAAGAAGTGTCGAGTGAAAAGTGGTTTGGCACGGCCCATGATCGCTGCATCGTGGCGTCGCTGCACAGCCAAGCCAAGGGATTTCCCAGTACCCCCTTTAGGCCTGTACGCATGCGCTCTGTCCATTTTGGAGGTCGTCTTATAGAATGATGTAGTCAATACGGTTACCATGCACACATTTAATTCGTAACTGTGCACGTACATGTACATGTATTACTATTTTGTACACGTGGTCTCCACTATCAATACCCCAAACGTGGTGATACAATTTGAGGCTTAATTTGCTGGAGTCAAGTCAAGGCATTAAGGAGATAAACCAGGGTTAATTGAAGTCAATTAGTGCAACCATGTGCATTGGCCATTCGTGTAAGTTGGCAATGTAGATTTCGGCATTTGCGTAAGTCGTCTCAAATTCTCGGGTCCCGAGAGTGCCGACTTAATAGCCGAAGTTTACTGTATTAACAAAACAAGCACAGACTTTTACATTTTCAGAATAAAAATATCTTTCAATTTACCAAATCTTCACAGCGGAACAGCAGTGGGTTGCGAGCGTCCACTATCTGGACGATGATGTCACTGCGCTCAATGACGCGCCACAGCTGACGCCAAAATTCCAAGTTTCGCTCAAAGGGCGTCATGACCACGTGATCCTTCTCTTGCAACCTGCAACATTGGAAGTATAAAAAGTCCAAAAACTTTAAAGGGAATATACAACATTTGCAAACATCGAAAAATAAAACTACCAAGTTTTTACGAAATACCTTACTAGGATGTTGGTAAATGACAGTCTCAAGCATCTTGTAAAATTATGGCACCTGGTGTGAAGTCATTTTCAAGAAAATAGTGTTTTTGTAAACATTTCCAACGGTGGTCGGCCGACCAGCGTTGGAAAAACCTATTTTTCAACTACTGCTCCAAATTTACAATTTTTTTCAGTCCAAATTTTGTTTGCTATTGGTTACATGTTCATGAACGGGTGCAGGCCAGCTAGACTGGTTCCCTTGCCTTACAAATTTCCATCATCTATAAATTGATCCATTTTATCTTTTGTGGAGTCAGGGAACCAGACTACTTGAACATTTTTGTGTTTTTTTTTTGGTTTTTCCAACCTTTTAGAACACAGAACTTCAAAAATGTCAGTGTAACAATATTTGATCTATTATACTAACCTCTCAAATAGTTCATTTCTGAAAATTACAGCAAAAGCCAATGATGTATATTCCCTTTAATTTGAAGAGTTGTATCTCGAGTCAATCACAAGTCCGATATCACTTAATAACCAGCTCACGTCGGATGCATGTTAACAAGATCTGGCTGTTTTTATACACAGGCATGGCTGACAGGTTTAACAAATGTCAAGCGTGCTTCGCCTCGCCTCCGGATGACATCTTCACACGCTAATCCCCCATTAGTTTTGTATACACACACAAAGTGCGAGAAGTCTGTGGAGGCGGACCGTGTGTTGAAGCTGTAAAAAGGCTGCTGCGCATGGCCTGTTGTGGTACAATTGACGCTCCGTGGGCACACCTCGGAGCGTTGAAAAATTTGAGGTTGCGGTACGAAATATCATACAAATACTGTTCAAATGACTCTTGCAAATCCAAGTTTTTGGCTGTATATCAAAAGTTGGCGGCTACATTTTGCCTTTTTCGAAAATCAAAATTTTGGGGGAAAAAAATAATCCCGGCGCGAACTGGTCAATAATACTAATTTTTTTTTTCGTTTTTTTTGTTTTTTTTAATAAGAGTGAACATCTGGCAAGTGCAAAACTGGCAAATTCTTCAAGAGTGACTACTCACAATGCCAGCTGACGACGCCATTCCAGGAAGGATTCTCGCTCCCTTTGGGCGAGCTTTTCTTTGGTAGTGTTGGCATCCCACTTTGGTCTAAAAAAAAAACAACATCACTCAACATTTACACCAATTATTAAATCTGGAAAAAAGTCACAATTAAAAAAATATTCAAGCTGCCTTAAGAAAACAAAAAAAATTACTGAAGTTTTTGAAGTTTTTAAATTTTGGAGGGCAAAAATCCTTAAACATCCGAAAATCACCCTCTATCATGGCTATCCAAATGCTCAACAATGACAGGCTAATATTATACATAATACAAAATGGTAAACCGGGGCAGAAGTGCGTAATTACTCGTCCCGAAATGTTGCTTTGACTATCTCCTGATGCCACGCAGAGGAAGCTTGTCAAAGTAAGCCAACACTGAGGGACCAGTCATTTCGCACGTCTCAAAAGTGGAAAAAAGTCAGTGAAAGATTGTCATAACATGCATAAGGCCAAAAAAAATAAAAAATATTCGGTCTCTGGTCAGACCAAAGTTCCAGAATTGACGCGGCTACGCGGCTTTTTTTTTTTTTTTTCAAGCTTGGATTGTACAGACAAGGTGGGTACTATTTTGCATTTTTGGTGTTCTCATGTTCATTGGTGTCCTTCATAATTTGCTTTTGGTGCAATTTCCCATTCCTTCATGTCCTTGGTGCTCTTTGGTAAAAAAAAATTGAGGTGCGGAAATAGAGGGCGCTGTTGGAGCTACTGCGGAACATTTTGGAAAAAACAAAAGATCGACGCGCATGCTTAAAATCGACGCGCCCGCTGACCAGAGACTTTTTTGTTTGGCCTAAGGGTTTTAGTATGGTACCACCAGCAACCTCACTTGCCATCACAACTGTTGCATATTTGAGAGTCTAGGGAAAAGACTCAGGGTACTACAGGTACTTCCCTGGTACTACCGACGAGTTGGGTGATAGTATGTGGGTCGTGTGCAAGCCCAGTGCCTGCTTTCACGATGCACTTCAACGCGTCGAAACTTAACGCGTCATGTGATCCATTTTCGCAAAACTTACAATGAGTTGAATGCGTCGTCAGTTCCTTGACAACGGCTTTAAATACGTCGCAAGTTACGACATGTCTAGTGGTCATCGCAAGATAAGTAGCGTCTTTTTCTTAGACAGTTGAATGCCGCAAAAATTACATAAATGCGACTATAACTGACCTACATGTATCGCAGTGGAATCGCGTTAGAATTGCGTCAACGCAGCTTGTGAAATACTGTCCATTTTACATGATTTACAAATGGACGCGAAACGCGCAAAATCTGAGACAAATAAAACTTAATGTACAAAACTGCATAGGATTGTGTAAGGCTAACTCGCAAACACTAACTCGCTAACTCGGTGTGGCTAACTCGCAAACGGCAATAGGTCAATACCCAGACAATGTGCGTACAGCTGTAAATGGTAAACGCCTCAAAGTAAATATGAATCAGCCTGGAATATTGCAGTTGAAATTTCCAGTTGGCTAAAAGTCCACTGCGAGCTTGCTTTTCGTTAAAACTGCATCATACATCCACAATTTTGTTTTACGTTTTAAAAAATTTGGACAGGAGATCCGATAACTCTCTACTGAACATCAGACGACTATTTACTGTACGTTGAATAAACGCATACCATACTCCGGCACATCGCACATACAACATATTTTGTGCAATGAATCACAGGCCGGGTCACAGCTGCGATGCATCGTAGGGATGCAATGTGTCCCAGCGCTGCGATCGCATCGTAAGTTACGATGAGTTTCATGAAATCGGGTGCTGGTTAATAGCCACTGATGCTTCGGAAAACTGACCAATAAGAACAAGCTCATTTGGCTCATCAATATGTATGAGATGTAATAATGGATGCTGCCCACCGTCTAGGAATGCACAAGAGATTCTTGTTGAGTTCTTGAGCCTCCTGGATTGCTTTGGTTTCCTCAGCTGACGGCAGACCAGACTCATCTGGGTCAACCACTCGGATGTTTTGCCTCTCTACCATAAAATGAAAAAAAAATGAAAAATAAAACCGGGTTAGGATTATAAGAGATACTTTGGATAGTTCTCGACTTGCCAAATTAGTGATTTCTTGGGGGTGCACAATTTGGAGACTGCCTCAATCCTCCAAAAATCAACCATTATTTCTTGAATTTTTTCAGTGGAGGGAAGACCACCGTCTCAAAATCCTTCAAAATCTTCCGACTGAATCAACAATGATCGCATGGACCCTTTAACCCCAACTCCCTAGGCCTTTTTGCTCGGATGTAGCCTCAATCCTGCCAAATCCTCCAATTGGCCTCATGGAAAAATAGCATATAGCCTCAATCCTGCAAATTCCTCCATTATTTCTTGAATATGGTCTATGGAGGGGTGACCACTGCCTGAATCCTGCAAAATCCTCCGGCTGTGACTGTCAATAGGCTGAGGCAGAGGCAGTGACATCCTGGAGCAGTGCAGAGGATGTCGAGTATAATCAAGGACTAAATTTATGCACGGCTGAGCATAAACAACACAAGGTCCAGCCCAAGACCTTGACACAGTGCGTACTCCAAAATCAGCAACACACTTTCGCCATGTAACCTCAATCCTGCAAATTCCTCCAATTTGCAAAAAGGATTTTGGAGGGAGGATTTAGGGCAGTTAGGGTTAAAGTCAAGCCGAAGCTCTTTCAGACTGCCCACAGCATTTTCATTTTTTAATGGCAACCACGGGAATTAAATTTGCTTTGAAAACCTTTGTTGTGTTTTTGAGCTAGATTTTGGAAGTCTGAAAGTTTAACAGGAGTTGAGTTTTAGTCCTACCTGCTGTGAACTCGGTGCCGGCTAGCTCAGCTGTCAAGAGGAAATCATCCAGGTGACTTTGCTCTGTGACGGAGTTGAGGTTCAGACGACCCCACTCATAGCCATCGTTTAGGTCACTTGTATGCAACTAAAAAAATAATGCAACAGAAATATGAAAAAAATGGGTGTGATATCAGTCATGTGAGTATAATGGACCGATCCAGTAAGCACCGCCCCATGATATTCTGACCAATCACAGCCGTGATTTATGTCCGACATGCGTGCACAAAAGTCTGACATGCGTGCACGCGCGTATGATGCGCGCGGCAGAAAAATGCAGTGTGGCATTGGAGAGGAGCATGTGTTAATTTGCCACGTGCGCAGTGGGAGGGGCTTACTGGATCGGTCCATTATGTGAGCTAGGGCAACAGCCACACCGATGCTCTTTGCCAAAATCTGATGCAAGCTCAGTTAAGGAGCGATTATCACAACCCATGACGTCATGCAGCATTACCCCTAGTACTATGGGGCTCTAGTTGAGCCCCAAAGGTGGGCATATCAATGCAAACATACATTTTACTATATCCCATAGAGCTATATTAAATTACTAGAGTGCTAACTCGTCATTCTGAGCGCGGAGACGCTTTGAAGCCGTCCTGGGTGCAGACATTTTGAATTCATGTGCGTGTTTGTAGAACATAATGAAATTATATGTAGATGGATTGAATTTTGAAAGTGTACTCTATATGCAACGCGCAAGAAGGACATACGCAAACAACTTAAGCGCGTCATTGACGGTTCAAAAAAGCGTGACGGCAAAAAGCATCTGCAGCGAATAAGCGCAAGCGTTGCGCTGTTTGCGTAAAGCAAAATGACACGCTCATTTGCTGATCGTGCGTTTCGGTTTCGGGCGTATTGGCTTCGATGACGCACCGGTATGGAATACAATTGCAGATATGCACAGAGCCGTACAAAAGCCGTACAAAATTTCTAGGTCTCCATAGGTTAGTGCACAAACATGGATGCGCCCAGCAGGCATTACTTTGTACATGAGTCAGCGCTCTAGTAATCTAATAGATCTCTATGCGACTGAGAAAACTGCATTGGATTTTTGGTGCGGCCGCTGTGTATTTTACCCCAAGAATACGTCTGGTACTTCTTGACTAGTCCGCAAATCTGGGACTCTCAATACTGTAGTTTTAAACAGTAGAAATTATATAAACGTCTGCATAAAAACTTATTCATAAATACCTAAGACAGTTTACGCATTCCAATTGGTCGAGAGCCCGTCACATGGCCGGTCTTAACGGATGATAAAGACATGGCTAGCTGGTCTTAAACACTTTTCCAGTGTCACAATAAAATGTGGACTCCTAAAAATCCAGTGCTTCTTATCGTTTCATTGGTTGAACGTTCACAATCCTCACGTAGGCATGCGCAGCACTACCAGGGAGTCAGAATTTTATAGTTCTAAATTCAAAACGCAACGCGCCAGGTGCGTTCTGCGCGACATCGCGCAGAACATGATACGCGCGCGTCAATCTCCATAAAAGGGTTGTTTACATCTTACTTGCCAGCTGAACACTGCATTATTTTGCAAGAGGGATGTTTCAAAAAGCATAAAGTGAATTTGTTGAACAAAATCGGGATGTTTTGAACGAATTATATGATTTTTTCTTACCGAAAAGGTATTTATGAATGGGAATAAATATGTGCTCCGTCGGTATTTATCACTCTGTTTAAGACCACTTAGAGTCTGGGTGCTGATAATTACCCTCGCCTCCGGATCGGGTAATTATCAGCACCCAGACTCTAAGTGGTCTTAAACAGAATGATAAAACCTCCGAAGCACACATTTATTCCCTTAGTTAAAATTGCTTAAAAAGTTTTTTTAATGCAAAAACTATGATTTAGTATTGGCAGTTATCTTGTTTGTGTTAGCACTGGTTTGACCATTT
Source organism: Patiria pectinifera (assembly GCA_029964075.1). Lineage (NCBI taxonomy): Eukaryota > Metazoa > Echinodermata > Asteroidea > Valvatida > Asterinidae > Patiria > Patiria pectinifera. Next base: position 12,404,434 of record CM057134.1, read on the forward strand.
GAGTCTGGTATATGGAATTATGGACTTACAGGCCTATAATTGTATTTTGAAAAATTATAGTTTTATTAGGCCCTACGCACTAATTTAGATTGTTTCGTATTTATAAACAAACAAAACGTTTGTAAACAATTATCTGTATACAAAAACAAACACCTGACGAGGTATCGAAGCAATGTCTTTGCAAGGGATTCCCTTGAACGATACTGGTACACTCCAGGCATGCGTAGTATGCAGATTTCCGCTTCACTAGTTTTGGTAGCCAATTTACAAAATCGACAATATCGTCGTAGTTTTGGCATTTAAAAAAAACCAACCTCTTTTGACAATTAACAGTCTTTCCATAGAAGGTATTGCTTGTCACCATTTCTAAAAAGCTACTTTCAATGTTCAAAAGCCTTTGACGCTTGTTCAGGCACTTTAGTACCCCTCGTCAGATGGGTCAATCACGAGGCCTCGAGATTGGCCCGTCTGGCACTGCCAGTCTGACGCCACCAACGATATATACTATAAAGACAGTGTCTGTGGTCGGTTCCTAGACCAAAAGACTCTGATGTCACACCAACAACGCTTTGCGCGCACGTTAAAACGCAAACTGTAGCTTCGGTACAGAATTGGTACTACTGTTTTCATCATTTTTTCGCACCATCGGGATCGATTCAATCCTTATTTTTAAGCGAACACGACGTGAGTGTGTCAAGAAGTACTGGGCATAGTCTTGGGGTGAAAATAATCAGCGGCCGCTCCAACACTCAACTCTACTTTTTTTGGTCGTTGACTGTACATTATTAGAGTATACAGCATGTTCGCGTCGATATGCCTAGCTACGGGTATTGTGTAACAAGACCCATAGTTCGGCGATCGTGTAGTGTACGGCCTAGCCCCATAAATGTGGCCTATTTACTGGACTGCCTCCGTAAACATAGGCCACACATCCACCATGTACAAAAACGTGTCGACGGAGCCAAATTTTGATTTTCACATTTGGGCTTACTTTGTAGGTTTTTTTTGCTTTAGAAGCATTCTCACCCTCTATATAGGCTAATCAGAAAGTGCTGCCTTTTTCAGCGGTCATACTAAAAAGCGTCAACACAGCGTCAACACACTCCAAAGCGTCAACACAGCGTCAACACATCCAAAATGCATTAAAAGTGACAAAAGCAGTATGTAACCCATATAGTATGGTCAGAAAGAAGATTTTGGCTTAAAATCAATAGGTTAAACATCTGAAAATTGCGATTTTCAGTTCAAGAAAATTGGCTCTCCGTGCTGCTCCGAAATCGGCTGCCATGTTGCCTCAGTGGCAGTGAGGACCATACCATTATGCTAAAGGGTGATAGCGTTGTACAATAAACCAACAGAGAGGGCGCGGCCGGCCAATACCAAAAGATGTCCATTTCAATAAAGTAAACGAAACATAAACACAACTCACAAAATAATGATTTACCACTCCGATTCTCAGTCCTCACAGATCTGGTATCCCTCTGTTGTTTATGACAAGATAATGTCATTACCTACACACCCCTACTAAAAATGGTGTAGTCCAAGCTTTGTGCAAAGTCAAGATGGCGGACAACGGCCGTGCACGCGAAAGGTCATTTTTTTTTCGCGTGAAAATACTATATTTTTAACAACGAAATGGAAACTCAAACCAATGGAAATTCTCTTTTATTCTATGCTTTACAATTGTATACCATTTTTGTTAATTCAGAATGTGTTTTGGATGTGTTGACGGTGTGTTGACGCTTCTGTCATGTGTTGACGCTGTGTTGACGGTGTGTTGACGCTTTTTAGTGCGACCCTTTTTCAGATGTCCATTTTTCGTGAAATTTCCAGATTCATTTTTACACGTTTTCGTATCAAAATTTCAACATGAAATTTCACCAAAATTAGACATCTGAAAAAGGCAGCACTTTCTGATTAGCCTATATAGAGGGTGGGAATGCTTCTAAAGCAAAAAAAACCCTACAAAGTAAGCCTAAATGTGAAAATCAAAATTTGGCTCTGTCGACACGTTTTTGTACATGGTGGATGTGTGGCCTATGTTTACGGAGGCAGTCCAGTAAATAGGCCACATTTTGGGGCTATGTACGGCCCAGTTCCTAAAAGGGAACAAAATCCACTTTAAAATTATTAGACATGCGCGCGCATTCTTAAGATTGCGTGATTTTCAAGAATGGGCACAACACTACCACATTCTAACGAACAGGTTATGCCTCCAGCGCTACATGTGAATGAATATGTCAGCTGGAGTTACTCAAGCTAGCTACTAGTAGGGCCTACTAGCTAGTTCAGTAGTTGAGTTCCAGAGTAGGCCTACAGTACCGCCCAGAATTTACCATCCCCAAATGCCCGCACCGAAGTCCCTTTGCCCGCTGTGTGCGATCATGGTCCCGCATGCCCTTTGCCCGATGCCCTTTGCCCGATCCCCGTTCCTTAGAATTCGGTCATTAAACCACAGACAATAATCCCCGAGTGTACAGCGAAAGGGCATCGTGTAAACCACAGACAATAATCCCTAGCAGTCAACAAACTACCTTCTGAAACGGGCAACGTGTAAACCGAGCCATAACAAAACAAGAGGCCTGGAAGCCGACGTCGGTATACATGCCCACGACGTACACAAACAGCCGACAGAAAACGAAGAGCCGAAAAAAAACATAAAAAGAAATAATGCGCTCGGGCGAGAGGAGTAAAACTTGTTAATATTTTTGGGGGACTGCACGCTCAACATAAAAAGAAACAATGCCGTCGAGCAAGAGGAGTAAAACTTGTTAATATTTTTGGGGGACTGCATGCTCAATATAAAAAGAAACAATGCCGTCGAGCAAGAGGAGTAAAACTTGTTAATATTTTTGGGCGACTGCACGCTCAATATAAATAGAAACCATGCGGTCGGGCGAGAGGAGTAAAACTTGTTAATATTTTTGGGGGACTGCATGCTCAACATAAAAAGAAACAATGCCGTCGAGCAAGAGGAGTAAAACTTGTTAATATTTTTGGGCGACTGCATGCTCAATATAAAAAGAAACAATGCCGTCGAGCAAGAGGAGTAAAACTTGTTAATATTTTTGGGCGACTGCACGCTCAATATAAATAGAAATAATGCGGTCGGGCGAGAGGAGTAAAACTTGTTAACATTTTTGGGGGGACTGCATGCTCAACATAAAAATAATTAATGCACTCGGGCGAGAGGAGTAAAACTTCTTTATATTTTGGGGGGACTGCATGCTCAATATAAAAAGAAATAATGCAGTCGGACGAGATGAGTAAAACTTCTTAATATTTTCGGGGGACTGCATGCTCAATATAAAAAGAAATAATGCGGTCGGGCGAGAGGAGTAAAACTTCTTAATATTTTTGGGGGACTGCACGCTCAACATAAAAAGAAATAATGCGGTCGGGCGAGAGGAGTAAAACTTCTTAATATTTTTGGGGGGACTGCATGCTCAACATAAAAAGAAATAATGCGGTCGGGCGAGAGGAGTAAAACTTGTTAATATTTTTGGGGGGACTGCATGCTCAACATAAAAAGAAATAATGCGGTCGGACGAGAGGAGTAAAACTTGTTAATATTTTTGGGGGACTGCATGCTCAATATAAAAAGAAATAATGCGGTCGGACGAGAGGAGTAAAACTTGTTAATATTTTTTGGGGACTGCACGCTCAATATAAAAAGAAATAATGCGGTCGGACGAGAGGAGTAAAACTTGTTAATATTTTTGGGGGACTGCATGCTCAATATAAAAAGAAATAATGCCGTCGGGCGAGAGGAGTAAAACTTGTTAATATTTTTGGGGGACTGCATGCTCAATATAAAAAGAAATAATGCCGTCGGGCGAGAGGAGTAAAACTTGTTAATATTTTTGGGGGACTGCATGCTCAACATAAAAAGAAATAATGCGGTCGAGCAAGAGGAGTAAAACTTGTTAATATTTTTGGGGGACTGCACGCTCAATATAAAAAGAAATAATGCCGTCGGACGAGAGGAGTAAAACTTCTTAATATTTTTTGGGGGACTGCATGCTCAACATAAAAAGAAATAATGCGGTCGAGCAAGAGGAGTAAAACTTGTTAATATTTTTGGGGGGACTGCATGCTCAACATAAAAAGAAATAATGCGGTCGAGCAAGAGGAGTAAAACTTGTTAATATTTTTGGGGGACTGCACGCTCAATATAAAAAGAAACCATGCGGTCGGGCGAGAGGAGTAAAACTTGTTAATATTTTTGGGGGACTGCACGCTCAATATAAAAAGAAATAATGCCGTCGAGCAAGAGGAGTAAAACTTGTTAATATTTTTGGGGGACTGCATGCTCAACATAAAAAGAAATAATGCGGTCGGACGAGAGGAGTAAAACTTGTTAATATTTTTGGGGGACTGCACGCTCAATATAAAAAGAAATAATGCAGTCGGACGAGAGGAGTAAAACTTCTTAATATTTTTTGGGGGACTGCATGCTCAACATAAAAAGAAACCATGCGGTCGGGCGAGAGGAGTAAAACTTGTTAATATTTTTGGGGGACTAGACTGGATGCTCAATATAAAAAGAAATAATGCGGGACGGTCGGGTGAGAGGAGTAAACCTTGTTCATATTGCGACACGGCTACTGTCATGTCACTGAGAAGTTTGCCAAATCAACGCAAAGTTCAGGACCACGAGGTACGTCGACCCGCGGGCAACAAGCGCGGTGCGGCAATGTTGAAACTAGACTCCGTGTTGGTCTGATCATGGTATTACGGCAGTCCCAGGCATCGCAGGGGAGCCTCCTAGCAACAGTATTTCTAAGCAACCAGGTTGGGAATGTGATGGGCATGCAGCCATGCACCTGTGGCTCAGATAGCTAATCACTCCAGTTGCGCGTGGAAGGAAGTCATATTCATGAAAGCAGACGGTCCGTGATGAAAGCAACCAATGGAATATTTATTTGCCGCGAACCGGCTCATTTCATTGGCTGAGATACCATCATCACTGTTTATCATCTAAGAATCTTCCAATTGCTGGCGGCAAGTTCTCAAAGGCCTTGAAGTTCGGTGGCCTACAGCTGAACCCAAATGTATATGCTTTGTAACGAACAAGAGTGGCATTGTATCAATTTGAACAATGCGGCTATCAATCATTCTCTGGAAAGGCTTTTCGGAGCTTAGATTTTATTTGGGCTTTTTTTTTCTCAGAGACAGGGGAAAACTTTATGCGAAAAATGTGGGAAACTGAATTGAACGTGAAATTTCACCTCCGTGTTGTGTACATGCACATAGATAAACGATTGGGGGATGATACTCCAAGTCCAAATAATTCATTAAATGTAGGGCTCCCGATGTCTTTTTTTTTCGTAGTACAATTTTATTCTTCGCTTAATATTTAAAAAATAAACTGCAGGGCCTACATTATTTTTGTAAATGTTACTCTAGAATATGATTTTTTCTCGGAATACATTTTGAAATTACGTTTGAAGTCAAAGGGCTGTTGATAATCTTATTCGTATTCCTTTTAAAATTAGGAAAAACTAAGCATAATTCGTATTAAAATTTCCTCTGGAATCTACAAAAGAATTACCTGAGAGTTCAGAACTTAATGGGCTAGGGTGTTTGAAATCGTTTTACTTTAAAAAATAAACCGAGAGAAAAAGACATACTAAATCGTATTAAAATAACCCCTATTTATTTGATGTATCTCTCTATCTGCGGCCGGGACAATTTAAAAGGGATGACGATTAATTCTTCGTGTATAATAAAATGAAACGCATGACCTACATTATTTTGTGAAAATGTTTTACTCTAGAATATATTTTGGAATATATTTTGACACTATTATTTGAGGGATGTTGGTAATCCTGATCATATTCATTTAAAAATAAGAAAAACCGAGCATAATTCGTATTAAATTTCCCCTGGAATTCACAAAAAGAATTAACTTAGAGTGCAAACTTTAACGGGCTAGGTTTTTTTTTAAATCATTTTGCTTTCAAAAAAATATTTAGAGAACCAGACGTAAATCTCGCTCTGCGAGGCCGGGAAAATAAAAAAAAAAGAGAATGACGATTTTATTCTTCATTTATTAATAAAAAAAACATGGCCTACATTATTTCGTGTACCGGTACATGTTCTACTCAAGAATATATTTTGGAATATATTTGGACATGAAGCATTAAATGCAAGTGCTGTATTAAATGTGCCCCCTATTCCAGCCGGGAAATAAAAAAGTGTCTTATAAAAATATATTCTTGCTTTGAAAGTATTCTTGCTTTGAAGGAAATTTTGAGACAATGATTGACAGGCGTCCTTCAAAACTTATACATTGTATATTTTTGTTGATAATTATATATGATAGTTATGTTCAAACCCATTGATTTGATGACCGCCCGTCCGCCCGCCATAATGACTCCTCAAAAACGAAAAAGATAGCCATGTTCTCAAAGGGATGTATTTAATGCCCGCCCGCCCTAAGAGACTCGTAGAAAGAAAAAAACAGGGGGTTTGCGAAAGGGGGATCCGCGCGTGTGATGACGATCCTTACGAGTAATATAAACACAAAACAAATTTCACAATAGAGATCGCTTTTGTAAACACTAAAACAGAACTGCGCAAAGAGTTTACTTGTAAAACTTGTGTACTTGTTAACTATAAAAAGGAGGGATATTCCTTTTGACCAGATTTTCACGCCCCTTTCTCAAGAGTGGAAGAGGAGCACGGGCCATGCATGCAGGGCTCACAGTTCAATCATAGAGCTGTGTTTTATTTCAATTCAGTGCGGGCATCGTGTTCTATGTGTCCCGAAGAATTGTGTCGCGGGCATTGTGTTTGTGTACCTGATCATTTCACAAGCATGCCGACGTGCGGGCATTGGGGCATGTGGTTTAGGAGAGTGCGGGCATAGGGGCTTGTGGTTTAGGAGAGGGCTTGTGGTTAGGAATTCTAAGAAAGGGTTCGGGACCCCCAATGCCCGGCAACCAATAGGTCCCGATAAACGGGCATTGTGCCATGGTAAATTCTGGGCGGTACTGTATCTGCCTATTTTCGCCACAACTCACCCAACTATTATCTGCATCTCTGCGCTGATTGGTAGCCTTGAATCGATCCTTTATTATGCTCTTACCCAAAACGCTTTGATTTTTCTTCTTTCCCATATTTATGATGACTCAAAAATGGACAAATTCTCGATTCGACTTAAATCACGAACTATTACACATGTATTACTAAACCAGTTGTGCAACACAATCGCGGAAATTTCAACCGGTTCCCTATCATTCCATTGACATATTGTACAAAGCGTGCTTACCAGTGCCGGCCATGCGTTTAGTGCTCTCTTGAGGGGGCTATTAATTTACGTCCAGGAGCACGTTTTGGGTCCACTGTACTAATTCAAGCCCCATTGAAAACAGTGTAAAATCAACAAAGTTCAGGGCCAAGTAACATGCAAGCCAACATCACTGGGGTTTCTGAATCAAAAATTAACTGATTGTCTTGTCTTTCATCTTTTCATTTCTTTTCAATTTTACGTACATTAGCCAATTACATTTTTAAATATTCACACCCAAATAAAATCACCTCCCGAAAAGTGATAGCTCCCGAGCCTGCATGTAGCCATTTTAAGAGTGGCACCCTTCCACTTTCACAGGCAAATAGGACCCATTTTTTCATCCGTGATTTTATCAAGCCTGCCCTCAGATGGAAGCCCCAAAACCAGGGAGTTGATCCTTGGGTATATTTAAACAATTCCACCGTTTTTAAAGCCAAACGGTCTCCGTTTTCAAAAGAAATTGTGGGGCACTTTTTATGCTAATCAGCTGGCGTAGAAATTCTCGCTTGAATTAGTTCAGTGCACCCTTTTGGGGCAACCTCGTGCCCCGTGGGTACGATCTTGCAGCGCTATGTTGTTTCCTATCATGCCTTGCGCGATCATAAGTGTAAGGAACGAGCACGCGCGCCCCTGGAGTCGAGGCTGGTTTTGGGGTCCTACTAAAGCGCGTCAACAAGCATCAACAAATTCGTCGAACATTTCGCGTTCAAAACCAAGTTTTAAAATAATGTTAACTTTAATTGATACGCAGAAGATGTTCTTTATCGCTTTTTCTACCATATAAAGCTATTTTTAATGTTCAAAAGCCTATACAAAATTTGTTGACGCTCGCTGACGACCGTTGAGGCTTGTTGACGCTTGTTGACGCTTGTTGACGCGCTTTAGTAGGACCGCGTTTTGGCCACCCTTGAACTGGAACATGTTTCTGACGTCACAGCCGTGACCTCAAGCATGTTTCCTGTACAACGCGAAAACGACTGACCGGAAAATTGTTCATGACATACGTCATGTTACTGCCTACGTGACTGCATACAACCCCCCAAAAAATCACGCGGCGACCGAACATGATTTTAACAATAACATTCAAAGCAAAATTAAGTGGGAGATTTTTTTTTTTATAGCGTTTCCCTAAAGTTCTAAAAAGGAGTAGACCTGATATTCTGTATCAACTTTCGTACCAATTTAAGGTAAAAACCCACTATTTAAACCCCATTTATGGTAAAAAGTAACGTCGTCTGCTAAGCTTGTTTACCTTTCCGCCATCTTGAAACATAAGGATGCAACCTTGCAAATAAATTTCCATAGACACTAGTGCTAAATGCGCATACATCAAAATTCTTTTAAGAATACTCAGAACTCTCACAGGTAGTCAAACTGCACAGAAAAAATGATGATCAACATGTAATCTTTCGTTTTCTTTTCATTTTTTGGTGGGTTGACCATTGACTTTTCGAGATATTCTCACCCAAAGAAGACGACCCCTATTTTCCCCAAAGCGGAAAAGTAGCCATCTTGAAAAACGATCCCTCCGTCCACAAAATAGCGCCACTTTCGAGCCCAATCGCATCCAAAATGCTCAGAATTGGAAGCCTTAAGTCTGGGCCAGAGGTTCATTACCATATCTCTTCAATTCCCCAATTTTATGGCTCTCAAAACTCAAAACAATATTTTGAGGGTATAACTTTTATTCATGAGCTCGGCGGATGGATTTAGGACTATTCACCGGTGTGCACCCTATTAGTGAACCGACCGGTTCAACTTTGGTCGAAACAATATGACGTCAGTGTAACCGAAGCTCAAAAACGGCTGCGAACCAGAAACATGTTTACGGTCACATCGCCAAAACGTGCCCCAGATGGTCCAGACTATAGGTCCAGACCACTATTTATGTGGCGCGCCCTCTATTGAAAGAATATTGGTGCGGATGCTGCCCTATTGAACAAAAATAACAACTCAGTTTCCGATCAATAACTCAAGAAACACAAGATGTATTCAACTGAAATTTCGTGCAATCAATTTCCAGGATGTATAACAGAGGTGTATTGAATATCATGAGAAACAGTCCAACGATAAAAATAATAATATCGTAACAATGTAGGGTTTTACAGGCGAAAAGTACACATTGATTTTCATTCGGATTGCATTTGTCGCGCTTAAAACACTGTATTGTTACGGTCAATATTGCTTCATTCTTTGACGGTTTCTTATGAAATTAAATTTCGTAATGTTAAACATAATGACAAATCACTAGACGGAAATTCAACTTAAAACATCTTGTTGTTCTGGAGTTGTTGCCCCCAAACGAGTTTGGTGGTGGATAATAATCGAGACCACTATTTATGCGGCGCGCCCTCTATTGAAAGAATGTGTGTGGATGCTGCACTATTGAACAAAAATAACAACTCAGTTTCCGATCAAAAACTCAGGAAACACAAAATGTATTCAACTGAAATTTTGTGCAATTAATTTCCAGGATGTGTAACAGAGGTGTATTGAATATATCATGAGACACAGTCCAACGATACAAATAATATGATCGTAACAATGTAGTGTTTTACAGGCGAAAAATGCACATTGATTTTCATTGGGATTGCATTTGTCGCGCTTAAAACACTGTATTGTTACGGTCAATATTGCTTCATTGTTTGACAGTTTCTCATGAAATTAAATCTCGTAATGTTAAACATAATGACATATCACTAGACGGAAATTCAATTTAAAACATCTTGTAATTCTGGAGTTGTTACCTCCCAAACGAGTTTGGTGCTGGATAATTATCGAGACCACTATTTATGTGACGCACCCTCTATTGAAAGAATGTGTGTGGATGCTGCACTATTGAACAAAAATAACAACTACGTTTCCGATCAATAACTCAAGAAAAACAAGATGTATTCAACTGAAATTTCGTGCAATTAATTTCCAGGATGTGTAACAGAGGTGTATTGAATATCATGCGACACAGTCCAACGATAAAAATAATATGATCGTAACAATGTAGTGTTTTACAGGCGAAAAATACACATTGATTTTCATTCGGATTGCATTTGTCGCACTTAAAACACTGTATTGTTACTGTCAATATTGCTTCATTGTTTGACGGTTTTTCATGAAATTAAATATCGTAATGTTAAACATAATGACAAATCAACTACACAAAAAAAAATCAATTTAAAACACCTTGTATTTCTGGAGTTGTTGTCCCCAAACGAGTTTGGTGCTGGATAATTATCGAGACCACTATTTTATGCGGTGCGCCCTCCGGATGCTGCACTATTGAACACAAAAAACAACAACTCAGTTTCCGATCCAATCAATAACTCAAGAAATACAAGATGTATTCAACTGAAATTTCGTGCAATTAATCTCCAGGATGTGTAACAGAGATGTATTGAATACCATGAGAAACAGTCCAACGATAAATATAATATGATCGTAACAATGTAGCGTTTTACAGGCGAAACATATACATATTGATTTTCATTCGGATTGCATTTGTCGCTCTTAAAGGGTGCAGACCAGCAGCGCGGTCCGAAATTGCATACGCCAGGCAAATCACGATTTGCATGCCCTCAAATTCTTCAGTTCTTGAGCATATTGTGGACCATACACTTGAGGGTTCGTAAACAATAAGGGTAGAAGCCGTGCACAGGAACCTGAGCTTGTATTTCTGTGCAATTTGCTTTTGCAGGCCTTTACACTGTTTTAAAAACGGTTTTAAATGGCGCGCTTCACTTCTAAAATTGCGTGCAATTTTCAGAATTAACGAATAAGGAGCGTCCTGCACTTTAATAATTTGAAAGATGAAATTGATTGCTTGAATTGCCATGGGCCGACCTTGGGGGAGGGGGCCAACGGGGGGGGGGGGGTGCTGGCTAAAATTGTGTTTTGGATCCGCCCTTGTCCCTGGGGGAGTATACAGCTCGATGCAGCCACTTCGGAGCAAGGCAGCTAAAATCAATAACAATATCTGCCCTCGCATGTGTCCATTTTGTACCTGGGTGGGAAGAAGTAATGAGTGACAAAGTAAGCGCTTTGCCCAAGGGCACACGCACTCACAACCCCAGTGCGAAATAACAAGAATTATTTTAGTCCAAACACCTCTCCTTTTACGCCATAACTGCGCACTGTTAAAAATACCCGTAAATTTACGGACTCCGTAAAGTGAAATATTCCGTATTTTCAGGTAATTATACGGACTTTTCGTAAATGCAAATATTATTTATGCTAATTAGCGTGATAACAATCAACCACATCGGCCCAAACAACTACACATAATATAGTACATCTAAGTACATATTGTTATTTCACCCACAACCGTGTACACATGTCCAAACTCATGTTAAGGGTCTGTTTATTTTACGGAATTAGTGAAACAACTTTTCCGGAAATTGTGTTGCCGGAAAGAAAATAGCGTTCCGTTTTCCTGCAGCAAAATTTCCGGAAAAGTTGTTTCATTCCGTAAAATAAACAGACCCTTAATATGAGTTTGGACATGTGTACACGGTTGTGGGTGAAATAACAATATGTACTTAGATGTACTCTATTTGCAATGGTACCTCAGTCACCAGTTTTGCTCTCATACCGAAACGGAGACATTTCAACAGTTCGTGCAGTGTAGCCACGAACCATTCTTTCGTTGGCTCAGAGCAAATTTTTATTATGCCCTGCAAAAACAAGAAAGCCATAATAAAAACATGTATTTTTAGATGATAAGCATATGCTACATAAACTCCAGGGGCTCAGAGGCTCCGTCAAACTCCAAATTGAAGTCTACCGACACTGTCTCTGTTTTTGAGTAGTCATAATGTGAACCCAAAAAAACAAATAGATAACGTCTCCTATAATAGGCAGCTTTTTTCTGCTTCTCATACTTTGACTGAATGGCTGGCTTTAAAAAATAAGTTATTATTGATGAGTAGAAACGAGGATGAACAACTGTTTTCATCAAGGACAAATTGACAATAATTTCACCCTCTCATTTCCATCAAGCCTCCTTCTACAGTATCAGATTTAGAGGGGCGATTGCAATCCCCACTGACGTTCAGCATGCTGCCTAATTTTATAAAATATTGAAATGGGACAACAAATAAAAGAGCATATAGAAAATAAGCATATTATGTCGCTTATGCAGAAAATTAATGATTCGTACAGTCTAGCCACGAACCATTCTTTCAAAAATTCAAAACGTAATTTTATGACGTCTGTGCAAAGCCAAAACAGCTATAAAAAGTGTATTTTTAGATGATAAGCGTATGTTACATTAACTCAAAGGCCTTTAGAGGCTCCGTCGATCTCTACTTACCAGGATTTTATATTGATATGCCAGTCCTTTTTCAATTTTTGTTTTGGCCAAAACTGATTGTAATCACCTCACTATTTCGTGTCATACTTTAAAGCAGGAGAGTCCTTACAATTTTGCCACGAACCATTCTTTCGTTGGCATAGAGCAAACTTTACTATGCCCTGCAAAGACCAAAAAGCCACAAAATGCATTTTTTTTTAAAGAAAATGAGCATATTTTGTTGCTTTATGCAAAAAAAATCGTACAGTCTAGCCACGAACCATTCTTTCGATAATTCCGAACTGTACAAAGACAAACCAGCCATAAAACGTGTATTTTTAGATGACAGGCATGTGTTACGTTAACTTCAAGGACATTAGAGGCTCCGTCAATCTCCAAATTGAAGTTAGTCGTTTTAATTTTCGGGTAGCCATATGTGCAGCGCCAGAAATGCGCTTCAAAAGTTAGACTATGTCTTTTATATTATTTGTTGCCCACCCTCGAAAAATTGATAAATTGAGAATATGCTGGCAAGAGCACAGGTATTTTTTTTGGGGGGGGGGGATGTGCTTTGCCTCCCTCTAGAAAAAAATCCCGGTGACGCCCATGGCATTCGACGTGGCAGTCCTAAGCAGGTAAATCTTCGAGTCGTAATCATTTTCGTTCTCACGCGAGTATGTGATGTGAAAACAGACGTGATCCATACGGGAGACCTTGGAACGGGTTAGCGAAAAAAGTAGGATGAGTAAAATTCGTGTTTACCCATTTCCAAGTGATTTCTGATCTATTCTGAGGCAATCTTGTCAGTGTTGTTACTAAAGAAATCTAATAATACAACCCTTTTGAACAGTTGATGAAATTAAACACAAATTGATAAAGGCTTGCTTTCTGAATTTAATGATTTATTTATTTCTGCCCTTTCATCTTTGCCGAATCCCACTAATTTTTAGACTCACCAGCCACAGGCTACTTAAGAAATAGTTTGACTAGCCCGCAACTAATTTGACTATAGCATTTGGCTAGCGGACTACCGCTAATTTTGAACCCTGCCTATACTGAAACTCTTACAATCAAGATCCACAAATCTGAACTGATTATGCATTCCATGACCAGAACCAAGACAATGGTTGTGTTCTTTTAAATTATCTCTTTTTTTATCCAGCCCTGACCAGTTGGCGCAAGTCAGATTTCACCCGACCCCTTAAATTGTCTCATGTGCACTGAGTCATGCATGAAAACCGATCCAGTGAAAATGTCACCAAAAGAAGCAGGAAGAGTTACTCTAAAAGTACATAATAAAACTATGGCCTATTTTAAAAGTGTATTTTTTTACCCTTACTCTGTATAGGACTCCACGCCCCATCCCCCCGTTCTGCCATTTACCAATGATCGTTACTTCTTACATCTGATAATCGCCTATGCGTTCATGCTTGTATTAGTTATATTTTACGAGTAACGCATAAGTAATGAGTAATGCATAATAATGGGTCCACTGGCGAACTTCTTTTCTGTTTTTGAGGGAAGGGGTGTTTGTTATGTTTGTAGTTACGATGTGCATGATGGGGTTCAAACATGAACAATCGCCCCTAGAGTCACATGGTCTTTAATTGAAACGTCTGTAGATGTAGGCCTACGTGTTTTAACAAAACTGCCAATAGATGGCGGGTATGTGACATTTGAACCCAGCTATTATACAAAGACGTGTACTCGGCGCTGTTGTAGAGCATTCGTTCAGTAGACATCAAGTTGAAAGCATCCAGTGCATTTCCGCCTCCTGACTTTGCTTTGGTTTTCAAGTTAGTTTAAGCCTGAAATGTAAGTTTTGGATAAAAGTGGCCAGAATTGATATGTCAGTTGCTTGAAAAGAAAACCCCCTGGCAGTATTACATTTGTTGATGATTAACGATAATATGTCACGGATGTAAATTGATACGACTTACATGTATAAACGACAGTGATATACCATTATGTATACGTTTACTGCTGCCTCTGAGCGAACTTCATGAAAAGTAGAAAATGCGCAACAACCAAATTAATCTGCGGGGAAAAAAAGGAATGACCCAATTTAATGTTACATGCTCGCACTTGTCCACGCGTCGTCTAACATGGCGATACAACCATATCATTGCCAGTTTCTTACTGTCATTCGTTTTCTCCCTCACTTTCTAGATTAGCCAGAATGAAGGTTTACGCGTGCCTGCTTCTCCTGATGTTCGTTGGATGTGCCTTCGGTTTGGCAGAGACGGACGGTAAGTTAATATGCTCAATGTTCCATTATTCTTACGGTTCCGACATCTAGCAGTATAACTACATTCGCACAGCCCCGTGGGCCTATCGTATTTGACATGCTTGGAGTAAATATAGTTGATTGGATTTTTGATAATTATGATAGTCTATACACTTATTAAAATGAACGTTTAAGTTTTCATTGTGGAGGAGAGCCACTGTCAACATTGCCTCAAATCTCTCTACTTAATTTCTGATGATGTTCCATCTGATTGAAATTTAGAAAAATAAAACTTAGCTTACACACTGGTTTTTAAGAGGGCTTTCAGATGATTAGTTGTGGCTGTTGTGGATTTTCCCCTAAACGTACGAAACCTGCATGTTCCAATGCTTTTAAATAACAAAATATGTATTTATTTTTGTTCGGTTTATTTTCAAATTTTCAAGCACTGTGACACCTGACCCGGTAGTTTTGTTATTCAATATATGTGAAGATTACGTCAAGTTATCCTTAGGTGCGATTCGCGTTATTTTTCAGTGCAGTTCATGAATTCAGCACCAAAACCCATCTTTTTTTAATGTCATGCAGACTTTCTTGCTGAGGAAATGATGCAAGAGCTGGAATCTCGCGAGATAGTGAAGAAGTGTAAGTTCAGTGGTATTAAATAAGAATTTTGTAAAAAAATATTTGAGCCGGGTTGGCACTACGACATGAATCGAAGCTTAAGAAATATTGACAAGACGTGTTTGTGTTGATGCTGCCCCGGCGAATGTTGTTGGTTTTTTTCCTGCAAATTTCTGTTAAGTTTCGTTCATTTTCATACAGAAGCTCTCTTATTCCAGAAGTTTTCTTGCACAGTATTTCGGTGCAGTTAATCTATTTTCTTCGAAATGCATTCAAGGTGACATTGTCATCCATAAGTTTACGTTTTGCCAATTACTTTTAATGAAATATTTCACAATTGTCGAAGAGCGTAAGATTTTGTAAATTGTCTATTTCATTTATAGGCAATGAATTGTTACCGTCAGGGGTTCATTTATCAATACTGATGACATCAGGATTGATTAATTACACACTGGGTGTACAATTCTCCTTTCTTGGGCGCTGTTATCGGCGTTTGCTGCTTATCTGATCAGTTTTATCCTTTTGTTTGTCTAAATTAAATTTTTCATTGTAAATGGAAAGACAGTAAAACAAAAAAAATGAAAATCAAAAGGTGAATTTAATGAATCTCCAATAGAAATGAAAACAAGATGTTGTTTGGTTAATTTCTGTTCCCCGGGAACATGTTGAAATCTGAATGCAAATAGCACAAAAACAAATTGGAATGCAAACATGTGAATAAATTAGGTGTGTCCATTCAGGAAATTCAATGCTTGATAAACCTCGTAATATACTGTCTCCGACGAATTTGAATGAGTGAATACCATTTAAAGTTGAACGAACTATTTGTCGTGTCAATTCTATTGCTAAACTTAGGGAAGCAAACGACTCTTCTTAGGGACTAAATGTATTAATTTTCAAATAAAACTGGCTGAAAGGGTCTGGTAATGAATTGAACGATCTTTTTTAGGGGGGAGGGGTGTTTGAAATTGGCCAGAATCCGATATTCCAGAGTTATATCTTTATAATTATTCTTAAATTTCGACCAAGTCCCTTTTCTGTGTGGTATAAAAGCGAATAGTTTGAGGCTTATACTCTGTGGTAGTTTAACAAAGACAGCCGCTTTAAAGCTCCATTAACAGATTGTCAACACAAATATCTTTGTACGAGTCATTCGATGACTACCATGTTGGTTTCTGTTTCAGATTGCCCAGAGTCTCAGTGTCCTTTATTCACTGAATGTGTTAATAACCGTTGCAAGTTTGGCTAATGATCGGACGCTAGGTGTACTGGCAGTCAACACGAATGAATTAAACAATGGTAAGCCTATTATTGTAGATTAAGTGAACTTTCCCCATCTTTTCTCAAGTACAGGGTGAGTAAAAAAGAAAGAAACCCATATAGCAGGATTTTTTTTTTTACTGAAGTTCTGCATGTAGCAATGTCCTAATCTTGGATATCAAAGCCCAAATAATAAGCTTTCTTTTAGGCCCCCCAAAAATATTCGGTCTCTGGTCAGACCAAAGTTCCGGAATTGACGCGGCGACGCGGCTTTTTTTTTTTCTTCTTCAAGCTTGGATTGCACAGTGGTGTCCTCCATAATTTGCGTTGGTGCTCTCGATCATTTGCCTTGGTGCATTTTCCATTCCTTGGTGCTCTTTGGTAAAAAAAAATGAGGAGGTGCGGCAATAGAGGGCGCTGTTGGAGTAACCGCTGAACATTTTGGAAAAAAAAGAAGATTGACGCGCATGATTAAAATCGACGCGCGAGCTGACCAGAGACCAACTTATTATTTTTTTGGACTTAGTACAAATCACTCATGTACTTTTCACGTTACGGGATTTTAAACACAACCACCGTTTTAAAGTTCTGTCCATGGATCACAAAAAGGGTAATTGTTCTTTCAGCAAAACGAAAACAATTCCCCATGGATGTACGTGAATTGTTTGCGTCTGCTTTGTTTTCGAACTTGAAAAGTACGTGAGTGATTTGTATGATTCCTGTACTAAAAGAAAGCTTATTAATTGGGCCTTTGTATCTAAGATTTTCAAAGTGCTACATGCAGAACTTCATTACAAAAATGGTCCTGCTATTTGGCCTTCCTTTTTATGACTCGCCCTGTATAGGTCTGGTGTTGCGAAACCTCTAAACGTTTGGTCATTTGAAACGTCCAAATCGTTAGTCCTGTAGAGTAATCACGGTGGTTATTTTTCTTTCTATTATTATCTCCATGCAGATCGCCAGTGGTTAACCTACAGCAAGGCTTTTTATCCTGATTCAATAAAAAAGATTTGACATTAATTCATTTCTCTACTTTCTTGGTAAGATTGTCTCATTTTTGTTAACAATAGTGGGTCCGTGTTCCAGCAAGTTTTTCCATTGATTCCGTGACAGTGCTGTTCACGTTTGAAGTCTGCTCACTGTGAACTTAAAGAGTGATATTGAAATCAAAATTTGAATTTTTTTTTTCACAGAACGCATAAAAGTCCAAATTCTTCTCGTCATTTCAATGACACTAATTATGAGCTCGAGCACGGACTTCATTATTATCTCCACTGTGTTGTGTTCAACAAATCTATGTTTGAAATCTAACTTTGTACCTGTCTGTAATGTTTTTGTTCTTGGGCTTTTGGGGTATCGGTGGTGCGTGGTTATCATTATCCGTGATGATGAGTAAATCCTTCATGTATCGTTAAGCAGTGCTGGGATATGGAAACGTTTGCATCCGAGGATTTTTTTTAGGAAAGGGCGACACAATCCCCAGAGAAAACATAAGAAGGTTACTTTTTAAATTGGCACACTTCCTTATCGTGATTTCAAATCAAACATACATTGAGCGTTAGCCACTAACATTAAGTTATATTAAAATGCTTGTTATGAAAAGCTGCGACGTACTGCATTTTCGGCGCGATCGTTAAATTTGTATTCCAGTACGTACAGTAACGGCAACGTAGCAATACCATCTCAAAATAGCCATATGTTACGCCCCAACTATATCACATCCTACCGTTGCTATATAGTTTGGGCGTAAAAGCTATAATGGGTATAAGACATGGAAGATGCTAAAATGTGATTTAGTTTGAGAATACTATTCCTTTGAAAATGATAAATGTTATATCAATGTAAACAGGAAATGTCGTCGTGTAAAATACTCGGCCATATTGCACATCTTTCTTGCAAAACTCGGATAGGCTGTTAGATGGGTTGATGGAATTTATTCCTACAACAGGTGTTTGTTAAATGTGAAAGAAGATCAAGTTCTTTAAACAGGACATTACAATTATTTCTTACTAATTGAATGTGGGCTATTTCTCATCATTTTTTTCGTCTTTTGATGATTCCTCTTTCGAAAACGTACTGAGAATGTTGTAGCTTCGTGGCAAAATAAATTAACTCCTGCGTGAAAAAAAAGATGTTTATCAGTGCTCATGAATTCATTCATAACGCCTGTCTGTAAAAGTCATCCTTGATTGTGTTGATTGTGTTGATTGTGTTGTCAAATACTCGCCTCAAATCCTAGATGTATTATCATGGTGTTCCCTTGGGTTGGGAAAGCTATAAGCTCAAACAATAATAGGCCATGCTTTGAGAGAATGAGAACACATCTTCTACAAGCAAAAGAAAATATCACTTTTATAGAAGCAATGCTACAATTTTACTTCAATCTTAAAATAAAAAGAAAATAAAAACGTATTTTTTTTCATTTAGAGCACCATGCTAAACCACAGACATGTCAACGAACATGGGCTGATTAAAGAGATCTATACTGTCCACATGGGCTATATATCTAGCGAAATCATCGTCAGGGGAATCGCGCCCCTGGCCACCGCCGAGGCCTTGCGGTAAAAGCGAGGCCCAACCCAACTCGGGCTCTGGTTTTGAGCATAAGGGCAAGCAGTTGAATACGACCCATGAGCTGACCAGTGTGACCGGAGTTTTCGTCCTCCGTACAAACCATCCTGGGCCACAAAATAATTAATATCCTAGGAATGACTTTAATAATGAATAATTGCCTCTGTTTCTGCGTATTTTAATACTTTGGAATGAGTGGTCATGATTATCATATTGTTGGTTGCGAGAGATCAATTTTAGAGTGCATTGGAAATAATTTCTCCCTGCTTGACGCTTATATGCTTTCACACTAGTATAACATGTATAAGGCGCGGTTGCGGTACATTATATACATGGGCGTCATTCCTGCGGGGGGACAGAGGACAAGTCCCCCCACTTTTTGAAGGGTGGGGGACACAATATCAAATGCCCCCACCCCCCGATTTTTGAACTCTGTCTAATTTACAGGGCCCTATTATGTACTGCATGTATCTTTTGCTTAAAAAATGTTGGTTAAAGTGGTCAGAAATTGCCTCAGATCGCACCTAAGAGCATTTAGAATCCAACATTTTTCGGGGCCCTTAAGCGGGCCCCGAATCCTATGCCTTTAGCTGAGAAAATCTCGAAAATTATGTTTAAATTATTATCTTTTGCTAAGAATCATTATTGGATAAAGGGGTCAGAAATTGCCTCAGATCGCACCATAGAGCATTTAGAATGCAATTTTTTGTGGGCCCTTAAGCGGGCCCCGAACCTTTTGCCTTTAGCTGAGAAAATCTCGAAAATTATGCCTTAAATTATTATCTTTGGCTAAGAAAATATAGGTTAAAGTGGTCAGAAATTGCCTCACAGAGCATTTAGAATTCAATTTTTTCCAAACCCTACGCCTTCAGCTGAGAAAACCTCGAAAAGTATGTTGAAATAATTATCTTTTGCTAAAAAAATATTGGTTAAAGTGGTATTAATGACCTCAGATCGCACCACAGAGCATCTAGAATCATTTTTAGGGGCCCTTAAGCGGGCTCCGAACCACACGCCTATAGCTGAGAATACCAGTTGCTGATTCAATGACCTCCACCTCGAAAACGATGTTCAAATAATTATCTTTTGCTAAGAAAATATTAGTTAAAGCATGGAGGGAAGTGTTAAGAAATTGCCTCAGATCACACCACAGAGCATCAAGAATCCAATTTTTTTTTAACCCCACGCCGAAAGCTTCGCGCTGCGCGCTCGCATCAGTTCTGACCAAGCCATATCCCCCACCCCACTTTTGAGAGGCAATTTATTGATGCCCCTGCATAATATATACACAGCTTATCATCATATTTTTTTCGTGATTTTCTCCGGATATATTAATACAATGTCGCACATGGTATTGGCAACACGAACATTGTAAAATAACTCAAATCTAGCAGAATCACAAAGCACTTTGGTTTTACACTGACCCAATGTAAGAAGGTAGCAAAGGCTCAACTTGGGGTCAGGCCGGCGGGGTCGGAGGTCAGAGGACGGTGAGATAGCGATGAGTTGGACTCCAAGAACCTCAACGAACAAAGAGCGGGATGTCGGCCCTTCCCAGCCGTGTATCGCGCCCCCAGTATAGGAGCAGGCGCTGTTCTTGAGCCTATATTTTAGGGGGTGGGGGCTAGCAGGGGTGGATCCAGAAATGTTTGCAAGGAGGCGTGCTAACATGTAGACGTATTTTCCCCTCCAGACTCTTAGGTCTCCGAAAATCAATTAAAGGGGGTGGGGGAGGGGGCGGGGGGTGTGTGTGGGGGCTCATACCATATTTTCAAAGTTGAGTGCTGATAAAATTCTACCATATCATGCACAATATATTACCTTAAAGTATACAAATGCCCCTTTCTCACGAATATTTGATGGGATGAGCTAGCCCCCCGTAGAACTGCGCCTGCCCAGGAGGCTTCCAGAGGCGAAAATGACGTCACTGACACTGCCACGGGGTATTGCAGCAATTTCCCTAGCATGGCCAAAAAATAGCAAATAAAGTATAGGCCTATATTTGTTTCTGTGGGAAACTAAAAAATAACACGAACATTATCAGCTCACATCTTGACCATTTTAGCTCAGAGGAGACTAAAAGCCATGTTTAGATGAGCATGTTGCATAAACTCCAAAGCTGTTAGGGGTGCATTTCTGAAAATAGGCCCGAAATTGCCTACGTCGCGCCGGCCAAATCTCGATAGCAAGGTCATCTTGATGGGAGCGATATTTGGGGAGGTTAACATTTGGCACTCGCCTGATCCATGCTGAAAGATAAACAGGGATTTTATCAACGGTCAGCCGGCTTCCGAAAAAAAAAAGGTGGGGGCGGCGCTGTTCAAAACTGACGATGAGCACCATCAGAAAATAGGTGGCGCTTTTCTAGCAGCAGGGACGCTCGAGAAAACATGGGAACCTCGGAAGGCTAGACTAAATCGCACGTGTCCTAGTCCATGTTGTGATTACGTTCGTCATAATTGATTGCCATCGTGGCACAGTTTTCCTCTCATATTTTAACACAGAAAAATACTGTTTCCAACAGAGTAACCATCATTTTTCCTTAGCTCATAGCAGAATTTTACTTTGCCCATGCAGAAACTTAAAAACCCCCAATAACACATGTATTTTCAGACAAACATATGTTGCAGAAGCTGTTATTCTGTATTTGAATCTGAACTATACAGTGGCATAGCCAGCGGGGGCGGTCGGGGAGGGGCTGGGGACATCATGACCAGGTTTAAGCTACCCCCATCGAACATTCGAACATTTCTTTGACGGTGGTGAAAGACTTCCGTTTTCAACTTACATTCTTTATCATTTCACTGCCAGTAACTACATAAATTAGTTGACATTCTCGTCACCGTGACAAAGACTACCGCAACATCACGGAGGCCTATTCGAAATGAAAGGGGGAATTGTCCACAAAATCTTTGCTGAACATGATTTCATTGAATTCTCCCGACAGCTTAATACTCACGAATATTAATAACATTGATACGTTGTTCACAAATAGATAGCTGCACATAAAACAAAGACATAATCTGTATTGATAATAGACTACGTTATCGGGCTCTCCTGGAGTCTATGCAACATATGTTCATCGAAAATGAGTAGTTTATTGCTTTTTTGTCTCTGCTTGGTAAAATTCTATTCTGAGCTATAAGGACATAATCATCGGCGCACCGTTACATTAGATACAAACATTTCCGTAAATGAAATATTTTACTTTTACTGCCTTTGCTCATAATGAACATATATTCTTAAACTGTGACATTTGAATTTGATTTTGTTTAATTAATCAGGAATCTCTAGAAAATATGCAGAATATCTAGTGAGGGGTACGTTATAACTCCCTTTCAGGGTGCGTTCCATTGTCCAAAATTGAACCCAATCTTCGTGGGATCACCTCGGAAGGATAGTTTTGTACGAAAGCACACAGAACATTCACTAACATTCTAATCCATCATCTTATTTCTTTTCCCGTTTTAATTGATTGAAATCATACCTCGCCAATTTTCCTCTCACATCTTAATGTAAAAACAAAAATCATATCTTCTACAGTCTACCCCAGAGCCACTCTTTCGTTAGCTGACATCAGCATTGTTTTATGCCCATGCAGAGATGGAAAAAAATAGATATGATCTAAGCAAATGTTGCATAAACTCCAAGTCTAAGGACGTCAGAGGCTCCGTCAAATTTCATATTGAAGTCTACCGATACTGATTCTATTATTTTTGAGTAGTCATGTGTAGCACAAGAAATGCACTTCAAAACGTTAGACCACGTCTGCCATGTATAAACCTCCATTGGCCGAGGCAGGACCTACATGTTCCCTTTAATTGTTTCCTGTGCAGTCATGC
Source organism: Patiria pectinifera (assembly GCA_029964075.1). NCBI lineage: Eukaryota > Metazoa > Echinodermata > Asteroidea > Valvatida > Asterinidae > Patiria > Patiria pectinifera. The sequence continues at coordinate 12,427,539 of CM057134.1, forward strand.
ATGAAAACTAATCCAGTGAGAACCAATCCAGTGTCACCAAAAAGAAGCAGGAAGAGTTACTCTAAAAGTACATGTGAAAATATCTTATCTTTGTTGCTTCTGAATACAACTATGATTATTTATATTATAGTTTTTTGACTCGCCTTTGCATAGGACTCCACGCCCGCCTTATTTCCTACCGTTCTGCCATGTACCAATGATCCTTACTTCTTACATCCGATAATTGCCCCCATGCGTGTATATGTCATGATTAATGCATACGTAATGAGTAATGCATAATAATGGGTCCACTGGCGAACTTCTTTTCTTTTTGAAGGGGAGGTTTTTTTTTTTTTGGTGTTAACGATGTGCATGATGGGTTCAAACATGAATAACCGCCTCCCAGAATCACATGGTCTTTAATTGAAACGTCTGTAGATGTAGGCCTACGTGTTTATTTTTAACAAAACTGCCAATAGATGACAGGAAGGTGACATTTGAACCCAGCTACTACAGAGACGTGTACTCGGCGCTGTTGTAGCGCATTCGTTCAGTAGACATCAAGTTGAAAGCATCCAGTGCATTTCCGCCTCCTGACTTTGCTTTGGTTTTCAAGTCTGTTTCAACCTGAAATGTAAGCTTTGGATAAATGTTGACAGAATTGATATGTCGGTTGCTTGGAAAGAAAACCCCCTGGCAGTATTACATTATTTTGTTGAGGATTAACAATAATCTGTCACGGATGTACATTGATACGACTTACATGTACAAACGACAGTGATATACGCGTTATGTATACTTTTACTGCTGCCTCTGAGCGAACTTCATGAAAAGTAGAAAATGCACAACAACCAAGTTGTTCTGTAGGGAAAAAATGGAATGACACCATTTTATGTTACATGCTCGCACTTGTTTACGCGTCGTCTAACATGGCGATACAACCATATCATTGCCAGTTTCTTATTGTCATTCGTTTTCTCCTCACTTTCTAGATTAGCCAGAATGAAGGTTTACGTGTGCCTGCTTCTCCTGATGGTCGTTGGATGTGCCTTCGGTTTGGCAGAGACGGACGGTAAGTTAATATGTTCAATGTTCCATTATTCTTACGGTTCCGACATCTAGCATAGTATCCTTATAACCACATATTCGCATAGCCCCGTGAGCCTATCGTATGTCATGCTTGGAGTATATATTTATATATTTAATTTGAGTTTTGATAATTATGATATTTGTATATGAACACATTAAAATGAACGTTTAAGTTTCCATGGTAGAGGAAGGAACATCCACTGTCAACATTTCTCATATCGCTCTTTTAATTTCTGATGCTGTTCTATCTTATTTAAATTTAGACAAATAAAACCTAGGATACAAAACGATCAGTTGCTTTACACACATCGTCTTCAAATTTTGCCGTAAGTGAACCACATTTTGGTGGTTGTGGATTTTCCCCCCAAACAACGTACCAAACTTGCATGTTCCAAGGCTTATTTGGTATTAAAAAAATCCATTTCTTTGATCTGTGTGTTTACAAATGTTCAACACTATGACATTTCAACTGTTATTTTTATTCAATGTCTGTGAAGATTGTGTCGTTGTTATCTTTCAGTGCAATTCATGTTACTTTAAGTGCAATTCATGAATTCAGCACCAAAACCCTTTTTTAATGTCACGCAGACTTTCTTGCTGAGGAGTCCATGCGAGAACTGGAATCTCGCGAGATAGTGAAGAGGCAGTACTGGGAAAGTAGGTTCAGTGATGGTCTTAAGTACTAATTTGGTAATAATAACTTCACGCAGTTTGCATTACGACATGAATCAAAGCTTAGGCAGAATGTTGTTCTTTTGGTTGGAATGTCAACGAAGTTTTGTTCACTTTCACACAGAATCTCTCATATTCACGAAAGTTTCCGTGCTGAATCATAAAGGTTTTCTTACATTTCGTGGTTTTTTTTTTTTGCACACAGTATTCTTCATTCTTCGAATTGCATTTATGGAAACAGTTCACCTCTGACCGTCTACTTTCAATGAAATATCTGACGATCATCGAATTAAGAACATAAGATTTCGTATTTTCCTACCTCGTTTGTAGGCAATCAATTATTACTGTCGGGGTTCATATACAAATATCAACATTGGTTATTCACACACTGTGTGTACAATTCTCCTTTCACTGAGCGTTGTTCTTGGCGGTAATTGCTGCATATCAAATCAGTTCTATCCTGTTGCTTGTCTTCATTAAAAAATAAAAAAAATCGTTCGCGTTGTTTTAAATCGGAAGGCAGTTAAAACAAAAATCTGAAACTCGAAAAGTGTATCTAACGAATCTTCAATGGAAATGAAATCCAAACGTTTTGTTCCTTATTGCCTTGTTATTCCTTGAACGGGTTCTTTAATTATTTTGGTTAATTTCTGTTCACTCGGAACACGTTAAAATCTGAAAGTAAATAGCACAAAATTGATTGAAAACACGTGTGTCCGTTCAGAAAGTTGAATTCTTGATTAACCTCGTGATATACTGTCTCCGACGAATTTGAATGAATACCATTTGAATTTGAACGAACTATTTGTCATGTCGATTCTATTGCTTAACTTAGGGAAGCAAACCACTCTTCCTACGAAACAAATGTATTAGCTTTCAAATAGAACTGGTTGAAAGGGCCTGGTATTAAATTGAACAATCTTTTTTTCCGGGGGTGTTTGAATTTGGCTGGAATCGGATTTATTCCAGAGTTATATCTTTGCAAGATCATTTGTCTGAGAAATAGCGACATCTGAAATTTGGAACAAGTCCCCTTTTCTTTGTGGTATAAAAAGAGAAAGTTTCAGGCTTTTACTGTATGGTAATTTATCCTGGAGGAGTGTAAACAGCATGGACAGTCTCTTTAAAGCTTCCGTCAACAGTTCGTCCGCACACATATTTCTGGACTAGTCATTCACAACCATGTTGGTTTCTGTTTCAGTTTGCACATATGATCGCCAATGTACTACAAACCGGTGTTATAAGGGCCATTGTTGGTGGGGGTGAGGTATTGAAACGACAAGTAAAACTAACAATCCACACGAATGGACGGATGAAACCATGGTAAGCCCATGATTATCGATTTTATGAAATTTCGCAATCTTTTCCCAAGTATAGGTCCTAGTAGGATTGCGAAACCTCTTTCTTAGCTACTTGCCTAAACGCTCGGTCATCTAAAACGTCCTACATCGTTAGTCCTTGGAGAAATCACGGTGTTTTTTCTTTTATTTTCTCCATGCAGATCGACAAAGGTTAACCGACAGCAAGGCTTTATTCTGATTCAATAAAAAGTTTGACATTAATTCATTTTTCTTCTTTTTGGTAAGATTGTCTCACTTTTGTTAACAATTATAGTGGGTCCGTGTTCCAGCCAGTTTTTCCATTGATTCCGTGACAGTGCTGTTCACGTCTGAAGTCTGCTCACTGTGAATTTAAAGAGTGATATTGAAATCAAAATTTGGGTTTTTTTTCACAGAACGCATATAAGTCAAAATTCTTCTCGTCATTTAAATGACACTAATTATGAGCTCGAGCACGGACTTCATTATTATCTTCACTGTGTTGTGTTAAACAAATCTATGTTTGAAATCTAACTTTGTACCTGTCTGTAATGTTTTTGTTCTTGGGCTTTTGGGGTATCGGTGGTGCGTGGTTATCATAATCCGTGATGATGAGTAAATCCTTCATGTATCGTTAAGCAGTGCTGGGATATGGAAACGTTTGCATCCGAGGATTTTTTTTAGGAAAGGGCGGAACACAATCCCCAGAGAAAACATAAGAAGGTTACTTTTTAAATTGGCACACTTCCTTATCGTGATTTCAAATCAAACATACATTGAGCGTTAGCCACTAACATTAAGTTATATTAAAATGCTTGTTATGAAAAGCTGCGACGTACTGCATTTTGGGCGCGATCGTTAAATTTGTATTCCAGTACGTACAGTAACGGCAACGTAGCAATACCATCTCAAAATAGCCATATGTTACGCCCCAACTATATCACATCCTACCGTTGCTATATAGTTTGGGCGTAAAAGCTATAATGGGTATAAGACATGGAAGATGCTAAAATGTGATTTAGTTTGGCCCTGAGGATGTAATCTGAGAGAATACTATTCCTTTGAAAATGATAAATGTTATATCAATGTAAACAGGAAATGTCGTCGTGTAAAATACTCGGCCATATTGCACATCTTTCTTGCAAAACTCGGATAGGCTGTTAGATGGGTTGATGGAATTTATTCCTACAACAGGTGTTTGTTAACTGTGATAGAAGATCAAGTTCTTTAAACAGGACTTTAAAATGATTCGTTATTGATTGAACGTGGCTATTTCTTATTCTTTTCATCCTTTGATGATTCCTCTTTCGTAAACGTACTGAGAATGATGTATGCTTCGTGGCAAAATAAATTGACTCTTGCATGAAAAAATATTGATCAGTCCTCATGAATTCATTCATAACGCCTGTCTGTAAAAGTCATCCTTGTTATTTGATTGTGTTGGCCAATACTTGCCTCATTACTTGCATACTTGAAAACATATTATTGGTTATGAAACGGTAACTAAAAGGGATGCCCTCTTAGTACACAATCCGTGTGTGGAGGCCTGTGTGCATTATTGTCCTTGTATCATGACCCCCACCTAGTAAAGAAGTGCGTCTGATTTTGAGGTTGTGCGAGCCTTTGCCATCATTATACCGGTTCAAATCTTAGATATAATATTGTGTTCCCTTCGGCTATGAAAGCAATGGGAAGCTCAAACAATAACAGGCCATGCTGTTACAGAATGAGAACACATTTTCTACGAACGTAAAATAATATCACGTTTATTGAAGCAAATTCACATTTATTGAAGCAACGTCCAAGTCCATTTTCTGATTACGTTCGCCATAATTGATGGTAACCGTACTTCAGTTTCCTCTCATATTTTAATGCAGAAAAGTAAAGCTCCCAACAGTGTAGCCATCATTCTTTCCTTAGCGCAGTGCAGCATTTTATTATGCCCATGTAAAGACAGAAAAGCAATAAAACATTTATTTTTAGATAAACATATGTTGACGTCTATTCTGATGTCCATCGATTCTCATGATAACGTTATTGAGTCTGAGCTATACAGTGGCATAGCAAGCGGTAGGGGGAGGGTAAGGGGATACCCCCCCCCCCAATATTTTGTAACGAGTGCCCTTTTTTCAGGAGCGCGTTTTTTTCATTGAGTGCCCATATATTTCCTCTATCGAAGGCAATTGTTTCACCAAGAAAAGCGCCACCCATTGTCTGATGGCGCCCATGATCGTCTACTTTGAATAGCGCCCCCGAAAGAAGATGGCGTGCGTCCAAACAATATTTGCAATATATTGTGCTGTGTGTATGTTAGAATTGTATGAAAAGTCTGAAAGCATGTATTTTTCGATATTATCTTGGCATTTGTTACATAGACTGTATGGACGTTAGAGGCTCCGTCAAACTCCATTTTTAAGTATATATATAAATACTGATTGTATTTGTAAGAAGCCATGTGCAATTTCATCCGAAATGTGCTTCAAAATGTCAGACCATGTCTGTCGCGTATTGACCTACACTGGCGCTATGACCGACGCAGCAACAAGATCAAATACAGTAAACACCCTGCTATCAAACAAGTGTTTTCGCGTGACTGGTCACCAGCCGCTCACCGTTCTAGAGTTTTTCGAATTTTAATTTCTTTCTTTCTTTCTTTCCTTTTCCGGACAGTAATTCCCTGCGAAGTTTCTTTAAAAACTTTTCACAGCTGCTTGAACGTGAAACTTCAACCATGATATAAACCGGTGTGCATATTACAATGATGCACGATGACATCATCAGTATCAAATTACAATTTGTTTTTTGAATATTTATTTATTTATTCATTTTTTAAAAACTTTTACTGCCTTTGCTCGTGTGAAAATAAATACCTGAACTGGGCAGTGGGAAATCTAAATTTTAATTTTGTTTAATTAATTAGATATCTCTAGAAAATAGGCAGAATATCCGGCGAGGGGTTATACAAAAAAAATACTATTTTGACTTGGGGTATCTCTTTTTCAAGGTGTGTTCAATTATCCAAAATAGAACCCCAATCTTTATGGGATCACCTCGGAAAACAGTTTTGTATGAAATCACACAAAACATACTCTTACATTCCAAATCCATTATCTTATTTCTTTATCAAACTTTCCGTCTTAATTGATTTTAACAAAACATTCACTAACATTCCAAATCAATTATCTTCTTTCTTTATTTCTATTCCCGTTTTAATTGATTGAAATCTTACCTTACCAATTTTCCTTTCACATCCTATGCAAAGACAAAAATATTTTTTTCTACAGTCTAGCCATGCACTACCCTTTCATTAGCTAAAGAGCAGAATTTTATTATGCCAATGCAACGACGAAAAGCCATAAAACATGTATTTTTAGATAATGATCTAAGCATATGTTGCATAAACCCCAAGGACGTTAGAGGCGCCGTCAAACTCCATATTGAAGTCTACAGCGATACTGATTCTATTTTGAGTAGCCATGTGCAGCACCAAAAATAGGCTTCAAAACGTTAGACCATGTCTGCCATAAACCTCCATGGGCCGAGAGCTGCAACGAAGTTCAAATAAAGTCAAACGCTACCAAAGACTTGTATTCGCGTAACCGGTCACCACCTGCTCACCGTTTTAGATTTTGTTCGAGTTTTCTCTTTCTTTTCTTTTCCGGACAACAATTCACCGCCAATCTTCTTCCAAAACTTTGAACAGGTGCTTGAACGTGAAACTTCAACCCTGATATACTGAGGTGTGCATATTACAATGATGCACGATGACATCATCAGTATCAAATTACAAGCGGATTTGGCTAAATATTGACCATCGTTCTATTCATATGTAAATAATAGCCATATATCGGCTCTTCAACATTCAAGCAAGATGTAACCAGGGTGGTTTGATGTTCGGGAATAAAAAAAAATTGGCCCAAATAACGTTTAATACAACCGGTAGATATTTTGTTACTCTGTTGACTTTCTTCCAACAACAATTTTCGTCACGTTTTGTACATTAAAACCGGTAGCCAAGGATGATGTTCGGTATAGCCGAATATTCGGTATAGCGGTGTTCGGTATAGCGACGTTCTACTGTACTTACATTTGCTACTAAGAGCAAATAAACTGCGCCGTTCGTGATTCTTACACGGCTGATCAACTCTCAGACGGAACCTCGTGGCTCTTTAGATATAAGCAAGATTTGGTGCCAGTTCTTCTTTCTGAGATCTTTGCCTGGCGGTATTTTTCTAGATAATAATGACAAGCTTTACTTTTTTCGATAGCAACATGAACTGAAACTTGGTATGAACATGAACCCTGACTCCAAAATGTACATACTACAAGTGTGACCTTTTTCTGTCGGAGTTTGCGGAAATGAAATGATGAATGAATATAACTTGGAAAAGGAAGCATTTTATCATAAAAATGGTCAAGGTCTGCTCAGGTTGTGGCGTTTTGTTTCTTCCCCTTTCAATAAGAGGGCTCCTTCTTTTTTTCCTTCTTATTTGGGACATGCCGAGTTTTAACAAATATCGGTGGCGGTGGGTTGGGGGGGGGGTTGCACTGGGACCCCCATGGCCCACGGACTATTACTCAACAAAACGTTTTAGTGCGGCCTGGTTTCCTTGGACCCAAGTTCCAGTGCTACCGCATTCTTCTTGCTCTACAGCATCAGGGCTTTGGAATTAACAAAAAGAACAGCTAATTGATATGGGTTGAAAACCAAAATCCGTCGCGAGCATTTTCCATTTCTATATTTGGTTGCTAATACCGGGGCCTTATAGGGTGCACGTATCTACCAACAGTTAGGTACTCAAGGCGCTGGAAAGTATGTCTGTTATCAAAGAAACGTAAATAAAGTTTATGAGAAATGTGAGACCCATTATGTAGCACTTTGTAATAATTTACAAGGTGCTGCGGCGCATATTGCAGCCACTGCCAGAAACACCGGGGCATTATATACCCCTTCTCTTAGCGATATGTGTTACTGGGTTCTTTAACATGCATTACACAACACATGGGACCTACGGCGTAACGTCCGAAGGACGAAGCAACAATGGAAAAGTGCCTTGCTCAATACCACAAGCACCATGTTCCCACGGTCAGGATTCGAACCCATGCACCACGGCACACGAGTCGAACACCGTGACCTTTGGACCACAGCACCCCGCATTTACGAAACTGTCACATGATTTCTCCCCACCATGCGTCATAATGGATAATCTAGAGTCAAAGTCTTGTGTGTGCTTCTGAACAATAACAAGATAAGATTGTGTGTACTTGATCTTCGGCACGCTACAAACAACTGGTACAGTGCTTAGCATATGCTGTGAAATAACTAATAGCTGGCCTGGGTTGAAAACTGATGCGAAGCGAACCGTTGCCCAACTCTACACCCGAGAATAGAGCGACCACGACTAGACACGGTGACCTAGTCCAACATCCTAGTAAGTGGTCATCTCTTTAGTTAAAAGTCAAATCTCACTCGTAACATAAATGATGGGAGGATTGAGGACGAGAGGATTCAAAAATGGCAAAAGGCACAAACGTCATCGGGTTACACAAATATAGAACGTGAATAGTTCACAGGCAAATATAATGTAGGCCTACATCGATTTGGTGTGACCTATGGTGTTTAGTAAAGCATGGGCGTCGCCAGGATTTTTTCTAGAGGGGGGCAAAAAAAATGTTTGCCAAAAAATGCTTGTATTTCTCAACACATTCTCGATTTATCAGTTTTAGAGGGGGCAGGGACATTTTGCCCCCCCCCCCCCCCAACTCATTAAATTTACACCACTTTGTCTTCGCGCTTCTTTTTCTTTTCTTTTTTTTTTTTCTTTTTTTTTTTTTTTTTTTTTTTTTTTCTTTTTCCCGGGGGGGGGGGGGGGGCAAGTGCCCCCCCTTGCCCCCCCCCTCGCGACGCCCATGTAGTAAAGTATGGTTGAAGGGGCGGATCTAGCTTTCAGGTTACGGTTTTTATTATTTGAGCCGAAGGCGTGCCGAACATTGGTATGGAGTGACATAATTATTGTTGATTAATTCCGGTAAAAACTGAGCACATTATCGTGGAGAATTTGCCAAAAGTGTATGTTGACCAACATTGAGCTAAATACCAACCAGAATGGGGCGTTAACAAAGTACATTTGAATTAAATATGCCCTCTTCAGGCGTGATTTTCTGTTCCACTTTGCAAACTGCTTTGCAAACTGCTTCGATTGTGTGTTTTGTGCTCCATAGGATCAGTATGGCCGAAGGTACAGATCAGTGTTCCATCGATACTACTAACCAGGAACAAGACCAGTCAGACGATGAAAATGATCTTCTGGCAGCAAATATAAATCGGTGTTCCATCGGTGTTACTGATACAATAGATACGTGTGTGGATGCAGAAGATGGCGACATTTTCCCTTCGGACGTTCTCTTCAGTCTTCCCGTTGAAGTGACAGACGTCATTCTGTCCTACCTCTCAGAGACCGACTTGTGCCGTTTGGCTCAGTGCAGCAGAGGTTGGAGGGAGAGAACCAATCGAGACTGGCTGTGGAGACCCTTATGCGTGGCTCGTGGCTGGGAGCGATACGGCACAGATGTTGATCTGAATCCGGACGAGGGTGTCTTAGATCACAGCAACGTCTTGATAGGAGAGAACGCCGAGACATTGGAAGCAACCTGTGAGTGGAAGGCGGTCTTCCTGAAGGCCAAGGAACTTGAGACTAACTGGGCTAAGGGTCGTTTTCACAACGTCATTTCACTCCGTTTCGGAACGCAATTGTTCAGATGCGGCTGTGTCTGTGATGGAGATTACGTCGTCTATGGTTATTCCAATATTTCGATACTAAAGCTTAAACCTCAAGCAGAGCAAGTATTTCACTTGTCCATGCCGCAAGTTACACAATCCAATATCATTAAACTGTTGCTGTCTAAAGGGATAGGTTTAGTCATCGGAACGTATAATCGCGGACGTGGGGCTTCTATGTCAAGACGTTCGATTGCAGAACCGGGCAATGGCTGGCAGATTTTGTCTGTGACTCCTGTCCCGTTACAAACAGATATCGCGTGGATGGCAAAATAATGATCGGCCAGCCATCCGAAGAGGGCAATTTAAGGGAGTTCTGCGTCTGGAGCAGTGTCGAGGGGACATTACTGCACGTACTGGGCGGCCAAGAAACGAACATCAACGAGCTGGCTCTTAGCGGGGATATGGCAGCTAGCGCTGCCGAGAATTTGAAACTATGGAATGTCAACAAGGGGGAGTGTCTTCGAAGCTTTCCGGGACCACACTCGGGCCTGGGGTTTTCTGAATGCAAACTCGACGACACGCGTTTGATGGGAGCTTACATTAACGACGAGGAGTATCAACTGAGCGTGTGGGATCTAGAATCCAAACGCCACAAAACTATCACCGCTTGCGATGCAGGTGCGGTTTCGCAACAGCTTGGGGTTGAATTAAATGAGTTTCGCGTTGTACTCGTTCACCCCGATTGGTCAAAGGTCTGGAACGACAGAGGCAGATGCGTTTTCGACGAAATGGATGAGGTACATCTAGCGGGGACAAGGATTTTGCGACGCGTTGGGACAAGCATCGAAGTCTGGAGCCTAGGGTCCGATTCTAGGCACTGGCGCCGCCTGACTACTTTCATTGACCTCGACGATATTTTTGGAATTTGGGCCAATGACACCAAGCTTGTCATGATCAGGGGCAGTGAAGTAGAAAACTACTACTTGAACATCCTGTGGAATGATCGGGATGTTGTCTTGAGTATGGATATGGGTGACATAACCATACATGTCCTCCAGTATTGGTAAAGACATGCTCCTGTTAGCGCCATAACAATAATACCCGAGTCTTATATAGCGCACGTATCTACCAGCAATTAGGTACTGAAGATTATTATTATATTATTAAGACAGGCAACTACTACGTCGCAATATAATTATGTTGTAAAGACAAACCAGACAGACTATTTAGACAAAATATTGTTTTTCTTTCCATTAACAGTGTCTTGTGTCGCAACACGCAGAAAAGCTTGACGATGGGCTGCAGTGGCATTCCAAACAAAACATTTGCGCACATTTGCACAGGAACGATAGTCCAGCTGGACACGTTATCTCAAAATTTAAGTGATGCGTTGAATTGTAACGCAGCACCGAATTGTGATGCATTGAATTGAATTGCGGCCAGATGATTGGTTATGAAAAACCCCAAAAGACAGAATATTCAGGGGAAATATTGGCTTTTCTCTCTGTCTCCAGTGTCTTGTGTCACAACACGGAGAAAGACTCAGTGATAGGCTTAAGTCACGGTCCAAACAGAACATTTGCCTAATAGTTTTGCACAGAAAAAAATGGTCCAGCTGGACACGCTATCTCAAAACTTAAACGATGCATTAAATTGAATTGTGGCCATGTGATTGTTTATGAACAGTAGGCAAACAAGACAGTTGATTTAGACGAAATATTGTTTTTCTTTCCCTCGCGCGGTACTTTTTTGCTACAATCAATTTCTTCCGAAGGAGGGCGCCCTACGCACTGCACCGTGAAGACTTCTGTCAATGGGGATCATGATCTGCCCATTAAAAAAAATTCAACACTCTTTGTGGACACAATAACCCCAAAACAACACACTGCATTGACTTGAAATTGCGTCTGAATATTGGTCACAATATTTGACACAAGCGGTTTGAAAAAAAGACCGGAACTGTTGAAAAATGAATTTATTATGATTTAAAGAAAAATGTCATGTTGTATCGCGAAAAATTCATTCCGAATCTTAGTATTTTATATGTAAATGAAAATACAGCACTCGTAAATTGTGGAGAAGATAACTCCAGAACAACACATTGCATTGACTTGAAATTGTGTCCGATTATTGATCATGATATTTGACACAAGCTGTTTGAAAAAAGTCGGGAAATGTTGAAGAATAAATTTAATATGATTTAAAAAAATATGTCGTGTTTTATAACGAAAAATCATTCCGAAAGACCGAATTGCAGTCAGTTTTAAATAAAAAAGTGAAACACTCTTTTCGGCGGCGATTACTTCAGAATAAAAAAATTGTATGGATAGGAAATTTTGTTCGCTATTTAGTAGTGACATCAAGACATAAAAAGGATTAGAAAAATAGAGGGGGAACTGTGGACGAAAAATACACACAACAACAATAAAAAAACGGTGTGTAAGGCCAAAAAAAAGTCTCCGGTTTCTGGTATGCGCGCGCGTCGCTGTAGCCATGCGCGTCGGCAAAATGAAAAAGTTTTTTTTTTCAATGAAAGATGATGTCTTAAAACCGCCAAACTCACTGGTTTGACTGGAATCCTGCTGCTGCACAATTTAATGTGTTTTTAGATGGAGTTATGGTCGAGAATAAGCTTTATGTGGCCTCTCTGGACTCCCAATCCCATCGGGCACCATTTGCAGTCATCACACGGCATTTGAAGCAAAAAAAGTCGGGTGAAAAAAAAAAAAGCCGCGTCGCCGCACCACTTTTTGGGCAAGCTCCATACCAGAAACCGGAGACTTTTTTTTGGCCTAAGGACGCGCGGTACTTTTTGCTACCATCATTTTCTTCCGAAGGAGGGCGCACTATGTAAAAACTGGTCAGCACCGTAAAGACTTCTGTCAATGCGGATCACGATCTGCCAATTAAATAAAAAAACAACACTCATTGCGGAGACAATAACTCCAAAACAACGCATTGCACTGACTTGAAATTGCGTCTAAATATTGGTCACAATATTTGACACTAGCGGTTTGAAAATAAAAGGGAATTGTTGAAAAATAAATTTCATATGATTTAAAGAAAATGTCGTGTTTTATTACGAAAAATTAATTCCGATTCTTAGTAATTTATAATTAAACAAAAATACAGCACTCTTTGTGGAGACGATAACTCCAGAGCAACACATTGCATTGAATTGAAAATCCCGTCCCATTATTGGCCATGATGTCTGACACAAGCTGTTTGAAAATAAACAGGAAATTTTAAAGAATAAATTTAACATGATTTAAAGCATATGTCATGTTTTATTACGAAAAAAAATCATTCCGAAAGACCGATTCGCAGACAGTTTTAAATGGAAAAAGTGAAACACTCTTTATGGCGGCGATTACTTCAGAATAACAATAACAGACAAGTTGGAATTAGTTTTGGGGTGATAAGGTCAAAGGTCAAGGTCACCATGGTGAGTTATAGATAAATGGTTTCCAGATGATAACTTGAGATTGTGGTGTTTAACTTCGGTAGGGGGTTGCCCTTGGGTACAGGGAAGTTGGGATTGGTTTTGGGGTGACATTTTTAAAGTTTAAGGTCACAATGGTGAATTAAAGGTTAATGGTTTCCGGATGATAAGTAATGTTACAAATTGGATTTTGGTGTCTAACTTCAGAAGGGGTTGGTCTTGGGTACAGGCAAATTGGAATTGGTTTGGGGTGGAAAGTCAAAGTCAAGGTCACCTTGGTGAGTTAAAGGATAATAGTTTCCAGATGATAAGTTTAGTTAGAAATGAGATTGTGGTGTCTTACTTCGGTAGGGGGTTCACCTCTGGTACAGGCAAGTTGTGATTGGTGTTGGGGTGAAATTGTCAAAGGTCAAGGTCACCCTGGTGAGTTATAGTTCATAGTTTTCGGGTGAAAAGCAGAGTTAGAAATGAGATTTTTAGGTCTTACTTCCGTAGGGGGTTGAACCTAGGTACAGGCAAGTTGGGATTCGTTTTGGGGGCAAAAAGTCAAAGGTCAAAAGGTCATCGTGGTGGTCGAGTTAAACCATTCATGGTTTCTGGACGATAACTTGAGTTAGAACTGAGAATGTGGTGTCTTACTTTGGTAGGTGGTTGCCCTTGGGTACAGGCAAAAAGGGGGTTGCTTTTGAGGTCAAAAGGTCAAAGTTTAAGGTCACCGTGGTTAGATAAACATTAATTGTTTGCGATTGATAACTTGAGTTAAAAAATGAGACGTTTATGTCTAGTCAAGATGGGATTGGTATTGGGGTCAAGGGGCCAAAGGTAAAGGTCACCGTGGTGAGTTACAAGTTAATGGTTTCCGGATGATAACTTTGAGTTAGATATGGAATTTTGGTGTGTAACTTCGGGAGGGGTTTGCCCTTGGGTACAGGCAAAAGTCGGGGTTGGTTTGGCGGTGTGCAGGTCAAAGGTCAAGGTCACTGTGGTGAGTTAAAGGTTAATGGTTTTCGGATGATAACTTGACTCCGGCTAAGGGGTTTTCAAACAGCAACGCTGTTAATTTTGGAGTTGCCAGGAAAAAGCTTTTGAAACAAAAAAACCCTTCTTATTCACACGATCTGAATAGGCATCAATGACTTAAAATACGTTTTGAGTAAAAGCCTGAGAAATTATTGAGACAAAATTTTAAGATATTTTATTACTTCGGGGTCCCAAAAAGCGACATGCAGAATGCGTTATGATTGCGTAGCTGTTTTCTTTAGTTTTGCCTTATATGTTAGGCCTTAAATACCTTCGTAGCATTTGATACAAATATCACTATTTTCTGAAAATAACATAAAATGGAGAAACCTTACAATATGGTCTTAATTGGCAATCGTAGGATCAGTGTTCTCTAAAGTCTCCAGGTGTGATTCATTCTTCAGTAGTTGAAGGGAATTCGAGATTGATGGTTGAAGTTAGAAGACGTCTTTTCAAAATAAAGAGTTCCTTATCAAATAGGCAAATATGCTTGAGTTCCGGTCGTCTTGTCACACGCCACCCAATAATAGTATGCACAAATTGTTCATAACAATAGAGGGCGCTATAACTGTCCCAAGGCGGTGGATTTGGCACTAACAATTCCGGCCCCCCTGTTGTACAATTTCTTCTTTAAACGAAATCCAATTATGAAACAACAATACTGGTACATTTGTTTTGCTTATAATATACGACATAGCTAACACCATAACATGTATTACTTCAGGGCTTAACTTTATGCAGTTTCACAAACAATTTGCAGAAACTCTGAACAACTTTTCCTTTCCGATTTTGAATGTAAGTACAATTTTCAGGTGAGAACCTTTCGCTTAAAAACAATGGCAAATATATATGCAACATACATATTCATCTAACTCTTCTAACATAACAAATCTGAATTTGTCTGACATTTTCTAGAAATCCAAACTCATAATACATTATACTAATACTTGTAACCACTGAACATATACTTAGAGAACAGTTAACGTTGACATCACCTTCATGTCACAATAAACAGAGTGACTGAATTGATTTATAAAAAGAGAGAGAGAGTTCTTTTTCTGCGCTTCAATTAAACTGCATGGAATTCGACTCAAATACACTTGATCCTATAAACCAAATGTTGATACCCAGCCTACGGTTCTTGCAATATATGACTTGCTTACTTACTACTACTGTGTCTTTATATACACTTCCGTTGTGTTGAAAAAGAAATGACATCAACAAATTGTACACACAATGTATGCATAACTGACATTTCTTCTAGATACTTCCACTGAACATGCTCATAGGAAAACCACACTAGTTTAGAGTAATACATGACAAACAATTATTGTCCCCCAAAATACATGTGTACTTTTCCTTTAACAATCACCTCTCTTAAACAAAATCTAATTATGAAACAACAATACAGGTACATTAGTTTCGCTTAAAACTATACCGCTGGCCGAGTAATTCGATTACTTGAGTACTTGCGAGTAGTTTATGATACTCGTTGCTCTACTCTAGGTTTTTCATCTACTCGAGTACACGTCCTGGCACATAGTGACTGAATTGATTATTACAAAAGAGAGTCCTTTTTTATGCACTTCCATCAAACTGCATGGAATTGAAATTGGTTACACGTGATCCAATATAGCAAATTTTGATGCACAATCTACATTTACTTGCAACATATGACTTGCTTACTTTATACAACTGTGTTTTCAAAATACACTTTCATAGTCTAGAAAAAGAACAGAATAAACAAACTTGACATTCAATGTATGCATAACGTCCATTTCTGCTACAGTATAGAGATACTTCCACCTAATATTGTTAAAACGAAATTACACTTGCAAATGTTGCCAAGTCTAGAGTAATACAATTCAAGCAATTATAGTCCCAAACAAAATTACAGCGGCTACTCGTTGTTCTACTCGTGGTTTTTTCATCTACTCGAGTACACGTCCTGGCACGAGTAGAAGCAGGTACTAGCGAGTAGGAATTTAGGGTTTAGGGTTCACGGCTTAATACGTCCTCTGTAAACAGGGAATCACTTCCTCAACCACTCTCTCCCTGGGATTCCATTCGTCCACAACAAAAAATCAAGTAGATGGCCCAAAATGTGGAGCAGTAAGGATATCTCAGCGCTTAAGAATGTAGTGTGATTTGCAATCTATTTGCTTATAAGTAATCACTTCATGTCATACTAACGTACAATGTATATTTTTTGTTCCCACTCGCAAGTACCCGAATACTTGTGAGCAATTTCTCTGTGAGTACTCGAGTAGAAAAATTCACTACTTGCCCAGGCCCACTTTCAACAATATATAACATGGTTAACGTCATAACATGCATAACTTCTGGGCTTACCTCTAAACACTGCGGTTTCACAACCAAATTTGCAGAAACTCTAAACATCTTTTAACTCGGAACTTAATCACATTTGTTTTTGGTTACAACAATGAAAGACATAGCTAACGCCATCATGTATAACATCTGGGCTTAACTTTATGCAATTTCGCAAACACATCCGCAGAGACTCTAAACAGCTTTTCCTTTACGATTTGGTACTTAAGTACAATATCTAGGTGCTAACTATTCACCTAAACCAATGACAAATATACAAGAAACACACATTCTCATCTAACTCTAGAGACAAATTTTACAGAAGTCCAAACTCATAACACATTATACTAATACTTGTAACTACTGAACATATTCTTAGAGAACAGTTAATATTAACATCATCTGCATGTCATAATACACATAATAGTGGCTAAATTAATTACTACGAAAGAGAGTCCTTCCTCTGCACTTCCATCAAACTGCCTGAAATTGAAATTGAACACACTTGATCCAATAAACCAAAGGTTGATACACAACCTACGGTACTTGCTATATATGACTTGCTTACTTCTTATACTGTGTCTTTATATGCACTTCCATAGTCTTGAAAAAAAGAAAATACATCAACAAACCTTACATGCAACGTATGCATAACTGACATTTCTACTAGAAACTGAACATGCTCATAGGAAAATTACATTTGCAAATATTGCAAATCCAGAGTAATACAATACGAGCAAATATTTTTTGTCCCTTTCCTTTTACTATTACTTCTCTTGAATAAAATCTAATTATGAAACAACAATACTGGTAATTAGTTTTGCTTAAAACTACCGCTGGGCGAGTAACTCGGTTACTTGAGAACTTGCGAGTAGTTTAATATGCTAAGTCGTTGATCTACTCATGTTTTTTTCATCTACTCGAGTACTCGTCCTGGCGCGAGTAGAAGCAGGTACTAGCGAGTAGCAATTGAGGGTTTAGGGTTCACGGCTTAATACGTCCCCTGCAGACAGGGAACCACTCCCTCAACGTCTCTCTCCCTGGGATTCCATTTGTCCACAAAACTGAATATTCTAGTAAATGGCCCAAAATGCCAAACAGCAAGGATATCTCAGCGCTTAAGAATTTGGTGTGACCTGCACGCTATTTGCTTGTAAGTAATTACTTCACGTCATACCAAGTATATCTCGTTTTCTGCTTTTATGGGATTTCGGTTAACTACTCGCAAGTACTGGACTACTTCTGAGTAATTTCTTTGAGAATAAACGTCACAGTTAACATCATAACATGTAAAACTTCTGGGCTTAACTTTAAACAATGCAGTTTCACAAATAAATCTGCAGTAACTCTAAACAACTTTTCCTTTACGATTTGGAACTTAAGTACAATTTCTAGGTGATACCTTTTCACCTAAACCAATCGCAAATATACATGCAACAGACATTTAAATCTAACTCATCAGACATATCAAATCTGAATTTGTCAGACATTTTCTACAAATACAAACCCATAATTCATTAAACTAGTAATTGTAACCACTGAACATATTGAGAGAACAGTTAATATTGACATCATCTGCATGTCTCAAGTAACGCAACACACATAATGTCTGAATTGATTATTACAAATAAGAGTCCTTTCACTGCATTTCCATCAAACTGCATGGAATTGATATTGGTTACACGTGATCCAATATAGCAAATTTTGATGCACAATCTACACGTACTTGCAATATATGACTTGCTTACTTAATACAACTGTGTTTTTAAAAATACTCTTTCATAGTCCATAAAAAAGCCAGACATAAACGAACTTGACATTCAATGTATGCATAACTTGTGCATTACATCCATTTCTACCATATAGATTCTTCCACTGAATATTGTGATAAGGAAATTACATGACAAGTAATACAATACAAGCAATTACATTCCCAACCAAAAATACATTTGTCCCTTTCCTTGCAAATTCAACATAATTATGTTTCCGTACACATTGCCTTAAATGATCATCATGTCTTCAGACACTAAGGAAAATGGGCTCATTATTATACACAATTACATAACTCCTTGTATTTTGCTCTGTATAATATGTTTACACGGCATTGTAACATGTTATTGTGTGGAAATGGCAACATTGAAATAAATGTTTCTACTACTAATTTGAATATTACATTTTAACTGGACAAACCCATGCGTATTCTATGTAGCAGCACATTGATACAGAACCTTTGTTTGACAATATCTAAACTTCAACTCTACGAATCATCAGCATACATGGTTCATGTATGTACATACTAGCAATACACAGTTTCCACTGTGTAATTAGTCATGGTACAAGTAGATATAAATGCTTAAACAGTCTACGTGCTCAAATTGTAGATTGTGTGGCAATGTTGTAAGAAAAAAAAAACACTTGACATCTGGTAAAACTGAGCTACTGAACTATTAGACTGGTCGCCTGATCAATCTCAGATTTAACCTCGCACATATTGTGAACTGTAAAGTGGGTTCAATTTAATCAATGTACTGAATGCAAAAATGAACACTCAGTGACATTCAGTTTCTGTTCTTTTCATGATTTGTGATTATACATACATATTTACAGGTGTGAAAGCTGAGCACAAGCAATACAATGCTTCCAGGTTGATCGCGAAAGTAGACACTTTGGTCAGGAGTCTGTTGTTGATGATACAACCTACCTATAACAGATCACGAAGAGGACACAACAGACAGTTCCAACTCAACCAGGCCGGGACCGATACATGTGGATCCTCATTTTTTCTAAGAACACTTAAACATTGGAATGTCCTCCCGGACTCAACGGTGGCGCTTAACAAACCAGACTCCTTCAAGAATGCACTTAGGGACAAAAACTAATCCTGACCACTCTCACTATACCCCACCTCCAGTTTAAACATCCTAGACGGAATATTTCGGAGGACCACCAACCAAGTAACCAAGAAACCAAGTATCAGTCAACGTTTGCTGCTTTATCGGGGGAAAACCAGTTCTCTCACAATTCCAACTGCCTTTCCCACCGCCGTAGTGGGACCCTCTATGTGTATTGAAGGTCCACTGAACAATAGAGGGCTCTATCAACGTCCTAAGGAGGTAAAACAGTTTAAACAATTGAACGCGTTTGCCCAATGTTCTTCATCGCGTTAAGTATAGGAGCTTTCCGCTTGCCAGCAGGTGAGCAATCAGAGATTTCCATTATGTGCTGGTCTCTCACAAATCCCTCATACGTCTTGCCGCTCCACCCCAAGATGTCTGCTAATATTGTAGCTTTCTTTGTTTATTGTTGTTTATTAGTCTTTTTATGTTTACTTTGACCAGAACATCCTCATTTGTGACTTGATCCTTGTATATTTTCAGCATATTTCTGTAAAGCCTCACAATGCCAGCGCTTCCAGTCCTTTAATGGATTCTTGATGTATAGTCCAGTAGTCTTAATTTGAGGTTTAAGTTTCTACTTGTAAGAGTAGAACTTGCATATTCAGAAAGTTTGTTTTCGCTATGCCAATTCTCTTTCTTATCTCTCTTTCACAACGTCCATCTTGTGTGACTGTATGGCCAAGATGATTTGTCCACTTGCTCGATGATACAATCCGTTGATTCGTATTCAAGTATTCTAGGAGTTTGCGTGTCTCTGCTTACTACCATATCTTTAGTCTTTCTCAGGTTCATGTGGAGTACTCATGTGTTACTTCTGCTTGTACTTTGTTACGATTCATTTCAAGAAATCTTCAGTCTCTGCAGCCGATGCAGCATAGCTAGCGGAGGTTATTGATGTTTCTGCCTCCTATTTTACATCCTGGTAGATCTTGGATCTCTCTAAATATTTGCTCTGTACAAAATGTTGAACTGCTTGGGAGATACAACAGTCTTACGTACTCCTGTCTTGATAGGAAAGCCTTCGGAGCGACCATCCTCTAACCTCACACATAACATGATGTCTTGTTCCAGTACAGAAACTGTATGAGATTGAAGTCGTTGCTGTTAATGTTAACGTTTTTCTGCAATTTCACTACTTCTGTTTGGTACACCCGATCAAACACTTTGGTATAATCAAAAGGTTAAATCACTGGTTTATGAATTGCTAACTGTCTATGACTGAATAAGCCTTCCCTAGTGCCAATGTTAGGTTAAAATCCTGTCTGATTGATATCGATGTCATCTTCGATTCTTTGATCATTTTTGTGTAGTAAAACTCGGAGACTCATTAGGATGATGGTTCTGTAGTCGCCACATTCTGGTACCTTTGCTTTCTTTGGCATGCTAGTAAATGTTGACTTCATTAGCTGTTTTGGCATGTGTCCAGATGAGTAAATGCCGTTGCACAGGTCACTCAGAGTCTCAATTTTAGAATCATCTAGGGCTTGTAACCATTTCGTTGTGATATTATCAGATCCGAGTGCTTTGTTGCTCTTCATTTTCTAAATCGCATCTTTTATCTCTCCAGCTGTTATCGGCGGGCCTTCTCCATTTTCTCCTTAATGTTTCCTGTTCCTCTTTGTTAGGGTCATCATACAGGTCTTTGATGTACTCTGCCCATCGTTCTTGATTCCTGTTTTCTTGTCGGTGAGTCTCTTGACAATCTAGCAGTGACCTAATGTATTGTTTCTTTTCATATAACTCCAGCTCTTCACCCTCTCCTCAAAACATGCTTTGCTTTTTTGCATTTCCCCTTTATTTCTTTATCAATTTCTTTATACTCTGGAGATGTTCTTCTCTTTGTTCGTCTCTGTTCCATCAACTCCAGGATCTCATCTGTCATCCACTTCTGCTTTTTCACTCGTTGCCTCTTCGGAAGAACCTCTTCCATTGCTTCAAGCGTACCGTCTCTACCACCATTCCATTTCTGCTGGTACGTGTTTTTCTCTTTCCACATTAAGAACTGAATTCTTGATCTGTATAGTACGACTGAATATGCTTCTGATTTCTACATCTCTTAATTTGACAAGGTTTTGGCACTTCTCTTCCCCTTATCTTTGGAATTTTCAGTTTTACTGATATTTTCATTACAAGTTACATGTGGTCGGATCCGATGGGTGCACCCTGGTACGTGTGCATTTGTATCGCTGTTTTTATACTCATGGCTTATCATAATTATAATCTGATTACGATAAAACAAAATATATCCTGAGCTTGATCACGTGTCTTTTGGGAAGTTCTTTGAAGATCACATTGACTATAATCAGCTTATGTTCCTCACAAAACTGGATAAACCTGTTTCCTTTCTCTTTCCTTTCACCCAGGCAGTAAATTCAGGCAACGTTCCCCTCCTTCTGTGAACCAACTTTGCAATTCAAATCAGCCATCCTAATCAAAAGGTCGGAGTGTTTCACCTGCTTGCAAGCTTCGCCTACCTAAAATTGTTCAATGTCTTCCTCTTTATAATCTACTGTTGGTGCATAAACTTGTATTATGGCGACGTTGAACGGCCTTGCAGCAACTACTGTTTGTAAAACCCTTTCTGATATTGGCCAGTAACCTGGTTATATTGCCAACATTATCGCGATAGGTCTATCTGCTGAGCGAGGTGAGGTACACGTTTAATGCCAGAATGTTTCCTTCTGCATCTTGACTCGAGAACTCGCCCATGCATTTTGGACATCTGGCCCGCGACAAAGTGCCTGTGAACTCGGTAACCTTTGAAGTCTGGCGGCATGAAGGGCACGTGAAAACTGATACTTGTAGACCTTTCAGTGACTTCATAAGTTTCTCAGCGACTTGTGATCCATGTGTACTATAATAATCTTTTTCTCTCTGGCTCAAATCTTTCAATGTCCAATATACGTCGAAGAACTCCAGACCAAGCACCTCGGCGTTTTCAACTCTGAAGAATCCAATATCTGCCCAGTTGTCTCCCCATGAATTCATCAGACGAAGGCATTCGCTGTTGAAACTTGTCAACACGACTGCGTGTCCTCCGAGTTCGGCATCTGGTCTCCTTTCACTGATGTCGAGATCGCACTTTTTCAAAACGCCTTTTGGGTTATTCTGGTAAAACTCTCCGAACGTGTCCCATTCCTCGTCAGTGAGCCGAAACCTTGCCACAACCGGACGCTTTGTTGCTATGGCCTTCTTGGCTCCATTGACATCAACCTGTTGACAACGTAATCTGTATCGCGGACAGACTTCCTGTAAAACGCGGAGGGTGTTGGCCCCTTCAACTCCGTACCGGTTTACCATGACGTCTCGAAGCTCATCAAAGTCTGGATACCCACCGTCTCGGCCGCGAATCCTGTGCATGGCGAGATGAAGGACTGCTGCTGAAGCGTTTGCATAGCAGGTGCTACCCACCTGTTTATGTGCTGTGAAACCCGAGTTCTTCTGGTTGATGTAAATATCAAGATCGACAGACACGAGCAAATCGGACAATGAATCCTGGAAACAGACAGCGTTTCGCGCCAAGCTACAGGCATCTTTCAAGTGGTCAGGATGATTAACGTGCAAAAACAGCTTGGTCTCGTTGTTAGTTATATCAATCTGCCATCCGTGTTTGATGAAGATTGCCCTTGTGACGAACTCTGTTGGTATCTTGGAGCTCAGGTCGAACAGTAATCTGGCCCCTTCCTCCCAGCCTTCATCAGCAACGCTGAAAAGTCGCCGGGGTTCAACAGATGATGAGCTGCAAATATAGCAACTCACTACGGTGACCTTGGCATCTTCGAGCTGCGACTGAATTCTGCCTAAACTGCCACAATCTGTTGGACATCCGTCAGACAGGATAAACAGTAATCTGTGATGGTTTGGGTATGTGATCACTGACCATGAAAGTAAGCCTAATGCCTCTCCTAATGCTGCATAAAACGGTGTCCTACCATAAATAAATGGCTCGACAATCTTCAGTAATTCCCGCGCTCTTTCAGTTGTGAGCTCCTTTTCGTCAATACATCCGTGAATTATATTTGCTGCGTCTTGTGCTTTAAACACAGATCTCGTACTAACATCTTCCAGCAAAGCCTTTCCAACAACTTCTTCGATGTCTTCAGTAGTAGCCTGGACGAATGAACTAGCGGCGGATGAATACGCACGTTGTACCCCTGAAGAGAAAAAACTTAATAATGGGTCGATACCGCCTCCTACTCGAGGGACTTCCCAGTCACGACAAGCTTTAGGAAGATAATCGTAAACAAACTTTCTTGTAAACTCTTCGTCTGATGTAAGTTTCTCAAGGATTAACTGCGCCTCGTTTTCAGATACTGCCCGCCTTATCGTATCTTTCTCCGCCCATTTTCTGATTGTCCGCGCACCGTTTGACTCCAGTATTCGGAAGACCTCTTCAATGGTCTGGTATTCAACAGGGCCTCTATCGGCGCCTTCTTCGCTCTGGTGTCTCTGGACCTCCTGAATTGTCCCTAGAATGTCAAATATGTCTTTTCCTTTGCTCGCGCCAAAACCGACTGCAAAAATGCGATTAGTGTTTGAAACGTCGTGTTTAACTAGGTCATCGATCACTGTAAATATTGATTGTGCCCACGTCCCCCCCTCTTCATCCACTCCGTCACCAATGCTGTCCTTCATAGAGCCAGAGACATCCAGCAGAGCTCCGATAAATGTAGACATTGTGCCCAACCCTGAAATAAAAATATTAAGATTTTTTTATTTTTTTTATTGGTTATTTGAATCCTTATGGCAGGGATTCCCAACCAGTAGGCCGCGATAATATTTCTTGAGGTCGCGAGACTGCACAGGAATAAGGTTGGATTCATGTTTTGTCGTGGTCGAAGTAAGTGGCCTGACTTTCAACACACAGGGTCTCGTTCCAAAAAGGTAAATAACCCCTGCCTGACTTAAGGATTAATATGCAAAATATGGAAAACCACGCAACAGACCACTATGATATGATATACGTAATAGGGTTATTGGATTTTTGGCGAAAACGAATATACGTTTTGAGAAGTTAGAACTTCATCTACTTAATGAATGCACTTTGTATGTAAATGTTATGCTCCATCGGAATTTTAGATGTGACCTCATCAACATCGGCATAACATGATAGAGGGAAGTATAATTTACTATAGAAAATAATGAATTTCTTTTCTTTATCAAGTTCTTGAGCTGATATCCGCAGTAGCTAAAAAAGGGGGGAGGAAGAGAAGAGAGAAAAAAAATGCAAAGTGGAGGAAAGGGAAAATAAAAGAAAGAAAGGACAGAAGGAAAGAAGAAGAAAATGAAACCAAGAAAGAAAAAGCAAGAAAGGTGGCAAATAACATTTGGTCATTTTGGTACCAGAAACCTGTCACTACGTGGCTCTAATTTCTATAGAGAAAGTGCCCGTTTCAATGAGTACCGTGGAGGATAAAATTTAAGTGATGTAAAAAGTCCAAATGCCCAAGGGGCAAAATTAAAAAAGCACCCCGTCGCGCAGGAAACAGTTCATACAGTAGCCGAGACTAAACCAAAAAAAAGCGGGCCCATAATGAGGAAAAAGGACCCACAACAAAAATTGCTGCCAAAACCGTGTGCGTATCGCGCGAAACATTTTTTGGTTTTTTGTCCACATACCTTAAGAAAGGCAAATTTAATCAAAATAACATGATAAGAGCGAGTCGTTCTTGACGAGCAATTTTGAGACGGGGAGGAGGTCGAGTTTCACCAGTTGCCTCCCCCTTCGCCCTGCGACTGCGACTGGACGTAGTAAATTGTTCGCATCTGTTCATAAGTTCTGAATGTGACGAAAATGATTGATTTTCGTCATTTCTCTTTATTTGATTGCTCTCTCAATACCTGATATTTCAGTCTTACTTCAAAATCACATAACAGACGCAAACTGTTTTTGATAGGTACGCTACGTTTAAAAGGCTGCAAACATTATGAAAAGATTCACGTCCCCATGTTTTTGGAAAAGTTAGGAGGGAGGGAGTTCTTTTTTATATTTTATTTTTCGCATTGCGAAATTAAAAGGAGCGGGGTTTATTTCGACCATCTCGAAGCCGAGAGGGGGGGGGGGGGAATCCCCCGTACCCACCCCCGCTTTTTCGACGCCATGGCTACCATGGATTTGCCACCCCTCCCACACACACACACGCTTACATAGGCATAGAAGTGGGGTACTTCCTTTGTTCTCGTGTACTACAATTTTGCAACGTCGCATATTATGTCAAAATGCTCTATTTTAACCATAGTTAATTTCCTGGGCTGAAATTCGGACTGAATGTCCCTTTTCTAAAACTCTTCCATGTGCGACAAATCAACCCACCTTGGAAATTCCTAGTTTTTGAGTAAAATCCATATATTTATTTCGTGAAAAACGTGTGGGGTACCAAAACGGTACCCCGCAAGTCGGTGGGCATTCCTTGTTGGGTACCTCCCATTGTTCCGGTACCCCACAAGGCAGTGTCTGGATCCGCTACTGTAGGGAAAGACGGTTTCATTGCCTAGTGCAATTTGACGGTAAAATGTACGTGTTTTTTCGTCTTACCTCTTTTCCAAGCAGAGACGCTATCAAACTGTTTTTAGGCACCACCTGTACCTACTGGGCGAAGTAATCCCAAAAACAATGTTTGGTGAAATCTTCAATATTTCCTGAAGAAAAAAAAACAATCGACAGACACGATATTTAGATTCAACGTATTATGTTCAACGTAACGACGTTTTTGCTTGCTCTCATTTTTTTACATTCCATGTTTAAGGCTTGAGTTATTTGGAGAAAATAACTTAACTCTTTTGGAGTGTACGCATGCAGATGTTTATATGCCTACAATATTAATTCTCACCTCACTGCATGAGCCGTGATATACATATCATAATCGAATGTTTACTTTCGATTATGATATGTATATCAGCTTAGGGATCTCCTTTTTCTATTGTTTTATTGGTACCGAAAAAAAAATCCCTCCGTTTGGCCTCAAAATGACGTCATGAAGTCGATCGGACGGTATTTTATATAATGTTTGCATGCTAATCAGAAGAAAATATTTAAATTTTACAAAAAAATCAGATGATTCATGATGACGTCATTTCAGCTTTTGAATGCTTTAAACGCTACCTACCTACCAACCAAGTATCATAACGATCGGGCATACCCTTATATGTGAATAGAAAAAAAAATCATGTTTTAATGACGTCATGATGATGTCAAACACTTTTTTTGCATCTATCTACAAAAAGAATTTTGTATTTACCACGTTCCGTTGATGAGATATGGCTAAAAGGTCCAAAAATGGAATAATTCATTTAAATCACATGATAACGTCATTGTAACCTCACTGCAATTTGTGCTATAACACGTCCCAGAATACAAGCATACCGAGTTTGAACCAAATCGGATCGGACTCGCGGTTCTGTAGATATAGGGCCTTAGCCCTAAAGGGGCCGGGGGGGGGCGGAATCCGCCTCCCCCCCTCAACATTTTCTGCGATAGTGGAAGCTGACTTTTCCGTGAAGACTGAATTTTCACATATACGTTGTGTACACAGAGCAGAATTGCCATTCGTACATATGAATAATTAATTAGCCATAATTCCAAAACCCTTTGACCTATAGTTATGACATTTCTTGGGCATGTTTAGGAAGAGTTGCTCTATGCATGTGCTGAGTTTAACTTTGCCACATCGCTATCAGAACTGCAACTGCTGATTCCCAGCATAGAAAAGCACACTTGCGCAAAAAAAACATTAATTGCACAAAATGTATAGGTTTTCCCGGCTATTGTAACACTTAACACTTGTATCACACGAATTCCCTATAACGATACTTGGGGATGTTCGGGGACGAAATTGAAGTGGCAATATAGGGCCCCCCCCCCCATGATTTCGGCCATCGAGTGACGACAATGTTTGGCAAACATTGGCAAACATTTTGCAACTAATAGGTACAATACCGTTCTTTACACTATTGACGCTTGGGTCACCAAAAAATGGCGTTTTGGCGAATAAATATGATAAATAAAGGCAACTAAGATATACAGAGTTCATTGACCTATCCAAGGGTATCTATACATCAAATATGATGTCCCCACATCTGAAAATTCTTTTCATGGCACCAAGAGTCAAGCTTTAGGCTTGGGTAATGAGAAAAGTGGTATTTACAATTATGAAAATCTTATTAATATCCATATGTAGGCTATTGTTTTACAAAGGTCATGACCTCTCGCAAGGTGAACAGAGGTTGAATATGAAATGACCTTTATATAAATTATCTTCATAGCATGAACACCTTTCATTTAGACATGAATCGTGACAAAAAAAGATGCGGTTTAAAGAATAAATCTTACAAAAAGCTATAAACAGGTTTACAAAGGTCATTGATCTCCTAAAGGTCACTAGAGGTCAGATATGAATTTTTCCACATCTGATCATTATTTTCTTTTTATGAAGACCTATGACATAGACTTGGGTCATCGGAAAGTGAACTTTTGAAGAACAAAAGTAATGAATAGTGTATGCAAAGTTCATTGACCTCTTAAGGTCACCAGAGGTCAAATATGAAATGCCTCCATATCTAAAATTTTTTGTCATAGCATGAAGAAACAATGTGCGAAGTTTCATACTTTTGTCACAATTTGCACAATACTTGAGCATATTGTGTCTATGCCGCACCACAAAATAGGTTCCGCTACTAGTAAGGTAAAAGTTATTTTACTCAAATGAGCGCATGGTCTGGATAATCAGCTGGTGCAATTTTGTAGGTTTGTTTGAGCGTATATACATGAGTTGAGTTAAAATAAACCTAGTTTTACATGGACTCGATGCCTGGTCATAGCTAAACATGGACGTTTTGACTATAGACCCGGTAAGCACCACCAGGGCAATAAACGACAGGTGATATCCTACGTCATAACAATGTTTGTTGAGATGATGAGATGTTTGATTTTGACTTACCTACTGTTCGACCAGCGATCCCACCAAATCGGTTCTTGGGCACGAATTTAGTCCAAATCGTCAATATTTTCTGGAAAAAACAACGAAAGGCAGCATGTTTAAGGTAAAACATTATATATTTCTAAAGAAGGACGTCAACATCTCTGTGTTTCACAGGTGTTCCATTTTATTTTCTTCAGATTTCAGTCATAGAGAAAAAGTATTCAAAACATGTACATCTTTAAGCCTACACCCGTAAGCGTGGCGTCAATAACAACGCCACACTCTACAGTCGCGCAGAAACATTTGAATATATTTTTGATATATGGCATCACGCGACATGTTATTTTTCATGGTTGTTAGGTACTTAGTTGGGAAGCTTTCTTTGAATTCGCGCATGTCGCTTACCATGTCGCGCGTACTGGGCCCAATTTCTTGGCTCTGTTTATAGTCCCCTACTACTATAGGGGTCTACCTGATGTTCCCCAATACCGATGTTCCCCACTACCGATGTTCCCCGAAATCCTTACGATTAGCTACTATACCAGATAATTCCGTGCTTGGTAAACATCACGCCCACGATGAGAAGCATTTTTGTACAGGCTGTTGTATTACAAAAACGTGGCATCGAAATTGACCAATCACATCTTAGTCCTGATTACGGAATGAAATGACGTCACACATGCAGACGTTATACCAGAGATGGGCTACGTGGAGAACGGTTGATGCTTAGACTATTAAGATAGGGTTGGTAATGTGAACAATGTATGCACGTTTTATGCGGTTTATTACTTTGGTGTTTGTGGCTCAATAGGAATGTTTTCAAATAAACAATACTTTTTTTCTTTTCTTTTTTGGAAATTGTGATTTTTTTTATAAAAGTGTACAACGCTTGTAATGTTTTGTTAAGCATATTTGTATAAGTGGTCCCTAACTGATAAAACAAATGCGACATTTCACAGTTCATTTTAGTGCTAAATATATTGTGGTCGGCGTTAACATCGTTATGCAGTTATCACTCATCAGATATCACTTGGTAGAAGTGATAAGAATTCAATAATAAAGGCCAAAAACGTAGGATCATGAATATTCAAGATATGGTTAGCTCGCTCGGACAGATTTCGACACCAGATCGGGTACAGAGCCCTGCAATTTGAACGCCAATGCGTACAATGTGAAGCGGTTCAGCTGTCTGGGTCTTAGTTGACAAGTGTGTATGGTACCTAGGCCTGTTATCACGCGTCTAACTAGGAGTTTGGCAGAGTCGTTAGTTCTTGTGTGAAGGATCCGTGTTTCAATTAACTTCCAGACATCTTCTTCATTGATTGCATGTCATTTTCACAATGTCAATTTTAACCTGTTACCTTACTTAGGCCATTATGCTGTTCCTGTCCTTTCGTAATATCTTTGGCTAACCTATATCTTCTATATCACCAAACGCAAGGGGAACTAGCTCGGCTTGCATCAGAAAAAACAGCGTCGGTTTTCTTTTGAAAGAAAAAAGCGATTGCAAGTAGTACCACAAACAAAAACACGGACTGCTGAATATGTTGCAAGACAGGAAAGACAACATATGTTTAGTTTTACTTGTCGGAAGCAATAAGGTCTGGCTGTAAAAAAAAAATGTGGTCGTTCGAGTAACCACAAGCACTTTTCCAAAAAGCACAGCATCCCCCCAAAAAGTTCAACGTGAGTTTTTTTTAGCGCTCACATGATTTTCAACAACTAAAAAAATATTCTTGCGGTTTTCAGTTATTACAGTGCTTCTAATGACTGAGGTAACTGAGAGACGGACGCGGTGGTTACAAGGGGGGTATTTCCAAGTAGCTACAGGTACTGGTACAACGTTGCACATAATTCGAATGAGGACAATGGGAACCTAGACATTGGCGCTGCATTGCGAGTATGCCTGTTGAACCTGTTCAAACAAAAATGTCCACGTCTCTGGCTAACGTGTCGCTGGACATCCCTATGCACATTTTATGCAAATCATTCCGCTCATGATGCAGCGTACGCTTAGGGTTGCAGCCAGTAAATCGATCCAAAATTGTCTACGCCTGCCAAATCACGATTTGTATGCCCTTACGGGTGAACGCCGTGCACAGGACTGTGAGCTTGTAGATCTGTGCACTTTGGATGAAATTTGGGCCCTGAAAGTTAACTCAGGACAATGTTTATTAAATTTAAAGACTGTTGACTTTCTCTGGTTTTTGTCTGCAATGGATGTCGTCATTACAGTACGTACCGGCACACAGCATCTTTCCCGCGATCGATACACTATATTATACGTTTGTAGGGACTAGACTACATGAAGCCCCGGCGCTCGTATCGAGCCCAGAATACAACGCACGTACGCACACCACAGTGTAAACCGTATGCACACAATAACCAACACATCCACACACACGAGAACGACCGCAACACGCGCATGCTCCGTTAGTCTCAAAGTGCATTGATACCACTGATCAGTGATTGATACTTGCAGGGCTAGTGCCGGCGGCGCGGGGGACCGCAACGGCTCGCAATTACACACGGGTCGATTGAAGTGGCTGCAGCCACTTCCCATAAACTCGAAGGTAATTTCAGGCCATTATGCACAAAGCTGGGATCCTGTCTCCTGTCTGCTTAAACCTCGTTCTCAAGCAAGGACAATCCCATGCGAGGGAATGCAAAAAGCATATGAACATGAATCTCGCAGCCCTACCCATGAGGTGCAAATGCCATTAGTACATTCTAACAACGGTTACCCCCCCCCCCCATTTTCTCAACGGATTTACACGATTCACGTAGATTGACTTTTAAAGCTAAAAAACCCCTGATTTCAGGGGGGGAAAAACGGAGAAACCACATCCCTTTAAATACATAATTATTGTGGTTAACTGAGGCAATGGCGGATCCGGGGGGCAAAAAAAAACACCATTTTTTTTAAGTGGCGTCCCAATAAAGGCGGTCACAGCGTACACCACTATCTTTTCCTCCAAAAGATTTGGTTAAAGTGGTCAGAAGTAGCCTCAGATCAGTGCACAACAGAGCATCTAGAATCCAAAAAAAATCGGAGCCCTTATTTGGCCTCCCCCCCCCCCCAAAAAAAACCAATAGTATTCTGGATCCACCCTTGAACTGAGGGACCCACAATCCATCATCAATACAAGTAGTCATTCAAACAAATGCCCGACCAACCGAACCCGCTGATTTTTTTCATGTGAGAGCAATACAACATTTTGTTTGCCTCATGCAAAACGCGAAAACTAATTGGTCTCCAGTTAACAGTCAGCTCTCAAGGCCTAGATTTTAAAATGCATTTCATCCAGAGAGTGTACGATCCCTGGCTGGAAATCCCCTGCTTTTGTCTTCAACCTGTTCAAAGAAATGTCCGCGTCTCTGGTTAACGGGCGGCTGGAAATCCCCCCTGCACATTTTATGAAAATCGCTCACAACATCCCCTATAAATTTGTTGTGTAGAAAATGAACGGACATACATGTACATGTTGTAGCGAACTTTTGTGCGTACGCGGAAATACGCTTCATACCATAGATATAGAACTTAAAAAACTAGATCGGACGAGCGTATGATACGCGCGTTTTGACAGGACGCTGCCATTGGTCACGTGAATAGGGTCAAAAATTTAAACGCGCATTTCTTCGGCATGACGATCACTTGTACTCCATCCCTGCTTGAAAATGGTGGCAATCTGTGCGGCAGCAAAGTTCAACTAAGACGGAGAAAGGGACCCGGAGGACAGTCTCTCAAGAAGTTAACATCATGCGTGAGTAACTTAATACACAGAATTTATCTCTTGAGAGTACATTTCGAACAAGACAGCTTTTATAAAAATTAACTCAATATAGGCTACGTTACGCAATGCCAAATGGGCATAAATCACAGGAATGGGTGTGGAGAAAAATCCCCCGTGTGTGATCCAAAGGATCCTCCGAATTTTGTAATAACCGCGCAGGGCCTACTTAAAATATTTTCAGGGTATTGTTTTAAAAGTTCAGATGGTACTCCTGATCCTAAACATTGAATAACAATTATTTCTGGCCTAACATCACCCTCCCCTCTCCTGCTTTTCAATAATAGTCCGACTCCGCGGGGGAACGAGGATTGGGAGTCACTTTTTGTTGTGGGATGTGGGTGATTAAAGAAAATGCACCATTCTTCTAGTTTGAACACATCAATGAGAAATATTCCAAATGGCAGCAAATGGAATCCAACAAAGCACGATCGTCTTTGCAGCGACCATTTCCCTGCAGAGTGCTTCTAGGTGGAATGGGGGGAAAACACGTCTGCGTGTCGATGCCGTACCGTCAATCTTTGAAGACTACTCGACTCATTTGAAGCCTGTAAGTATTACAATGAGCCTTGGGGCCAGGATAGGCTATCGATAATTACTGTCATTTATTTAAAGGCCTATCATATGCTTTATTTGTTTTATTTCGTAGAAAGACTACAGTCTCGTGTATGGACTTCAGCACGAGAGAGAAAAGCTGCCAACGGCAAGGAAAGAACCGAAAGAGCATGCATACAGTCTACCACCAGAAATGGATCTACCCTCGGAAGTAGCAGGAAAGCTATATAATCCAAGCTTGAACAGGAAAACAGACAGCTCCGGCAGGAAAATCGACGATCATGTCGAAAAAGATCTTATCATCCGTCAGAGAGGTGGTAAAAGGCCTGTAAGAGGAGCAACTTGTTACTCCAGAGACGGCCGACTAGATGGAAACACAGTTTCCTATTCTGCAATTGGAAGTCACTTTGCTGGAGCTGGGAAAACTGCGCCTTGCTCAACGAATCACAATCATAGTGAACAGATGAAGACGTTTGCACTGCTCGACAAAAGCGTACATCTTCGTCAGAAAGAAGATTGCACTGCCGACTGTGCGTACAGTGAGGAGATAGCTGGCCACGCATGCATAACTGGGCCTCGTGCGTGGACCATAGCTAAAAGTTTCGCTTAGTATTTCGTTATCGTCTTATTGTTGCTCCTCAGAAATTGAAAGATTGAATAGTCCTCTGTTTGTGTTCATGCATATGAGGAAGATATATTGGATTACTTATTCTGGTTCATACATTTATGGGAAGCAATACTCACCTGCTGGTAGTTGCATAGGCTAGACCTTCCCATAAATATTCGGATGGTGACAACCAAATGGTTTTTTTTTCATGAGCAATGATATTCTTGACATCTTGATTAATGGATATGGATATGGAACTGCCATATCATCAGATTATTTATTACCTACCGAGTAAGTTTTCATAGTGTTTATTACCTAAAAGTTATTTAAGTATTCGTTTGTTCAGTACTCACAACAGATGGCCAGAGACTTGTTTTTATAGTCATCCATTCATTTCAACTGAATGTTCCTATTGAGGTTAGCAGTATTAATTGATGGTTCAGTGAAAATCATCTGTCAGGTGACATGGCCACCATCTGCAAATAAAGCTATTATTATTATTATTATTAAAGCAACGCAGTATTTCGAGTGCCTGTTTTTATCGTTGCTCATTTACAAAATGATTTTCTGTTATTTCATTTTGATGTTGGTAAAATCAAAAGTTTATGTTTTGTCTGATAGGCAAGTAACGGTTGATTTTTATTGCACATTTTAAAAAAGAGGAAAATCTCATGAAACAGGTTGACATTTAACTACGCTTTTGACATTTGCCTTTGTTAAAGATATAAGAACACAATGTGGCTACTTTTCGGTACAAATTAGTGTTCTTGGCTGAAAATCAATTACCTTCAACACAGTCGCCGATTTGGCCCCAAATAAGACACAGAGGCAAATTACTCATGTGTTACTTTTCAAAGGAATATGAAATGTCACATTGTCAAAAATCGCAGTTAAAAATATCAACCTGTTGTTAAGAACTTCAACGCATAGCTGAATTCAGGTGGGGGTGGGTGTTGGCGATATTTTTCCGTCCAACATTCACCAGCTGCCCTTTGCGCGTGGCCCTATTCACGTGACTTTGCAGCGCGTCCATGATGAACCCAGAAGTATTGTGCACAGTGAATTGCGCGTTCGAACGCGCGTCCGATCTAGTTATTTTAAGTTCTATATCTATGCTTCATACGTGTACATTACCAAGGAGGCAACCTCGTCCCCAGGGTGTCGAGCAGTTCGCGCCCACTACTACCTGCTCTCTCACCCTGGTATTGGATCATTTGCATGTCCAAGATTTTTGAACACGTATGCAAATTAGGAGGAGTCTGGTGCCTGACTGTGCGTTACATTTGCGTTTGTTTTTGTATGCGGTGTCTGGGGTAAAAACAGAATCAATTCGTCGCAGCGCAAGCATGGCTTGAGTTACGAAAACATGATTTAATTTTAATTAAACTGTTACTGATTTAATTCTAATTAAACTGTTACGATCACATTTCATATTAATATTAACAAACTGGAAAGGAAATGAATATTTTCGAGAAGGTGTGGACGAATGATCGCGAAAACACGTACTGCACGTTGTGAATAACAACACCAAGTACACGATATAAAATCAGGAATATATCGAATCAGGATGCAGGAAGGAAGTTTCCTATCCAGGGTTTACTATTGGAAACAACGTTGGAAATAAAGTAAGCACTGGGGACGAGGTTGCCACGGAGGGTATTTTCAAGTAGCCAGGCACTGGTACAGAGTGGGACCTAATTCGAATGGGGATAATATGGGAACCTAGACATAGGCACTGCTATTGCGTGTGCCTGGAAACCCCCTGCTTTTGTCTCGAGCCTGCGCAGACAAAATGCCAGCGTCTCTAATTACTATGGAGATATGGAAACAGACCCCGAACACTACAACTGAAATGGCGATAACATTTCAGTGACTCAATTTTAACTTAACGGCAATATACGACTCAACTTCACTCGACTCAATACTGTGACCTCATGGCTCGACTTATTATGAATAACTAATTAAGATCAATACATAATTTGAATGGTTGATTTTGGGACTCGCAGCCAATCACAATATTCTATTGTAAGCAACATACGTAGTTCATCAAAATAAGAAATAACGGTTTTTCATAATATGTCATTGTCAACAATTTGCTTACAATGTCAACAATTTGCTTACAGGTAAATTTGGGGATTTCTCTGTGCCAGTGTGTTACTTTGGAACTTAAAGATCATTGATACTGAGATTTGGCAAGACTACTTGATGATACATGTATCTGGGAAAAAAGGGTAAGTGCAGTCCATTTTGGATTGTTCATAATGTCCTCATAATTATCATGCCACTTGTATGCTTTAGAAAATGTTATTGAAGTAAGTAGAATCCCCAAATTATACTTTGCATAAAAAGTAACAAAATACAACGTATGTGAATAAATACCTTACACGTACGCAAGGGAATCTAGCTCGGATTGCATAGGGGAAACAGCGTCGGTTTTCTTTTGAAAATTAAATAACGATTGTAAGTAAGACAACAAACAAAAATACGAACACCTGAACTGTAACTAACGGTTATGACGTGACCCCTAGTTGGTAAGCGTTTTACTTGTCGAATGCAATAGGGTTGGACTGTGCAAATTATTGTTGGTCGGGTAACCACACGCATTTCCCCCAAAAAACACAATATTCCCGAAATGGTTCAATGTCTTTTGTACTCACATTATTTTCAACAAAACAAATTATGCCAGCAGTTTTCATTTATTATAAGTGCTGTTTATAATTTATTGCCCATCGGAGCACGGGTTTATTCTAGTTTGATGATGACTCCATCTGCATGCTTCCTTTCAAAAGTTCATTCCCCTGATATTATTTTATTTTTTTCTCAGGACTTTTTTCGTCGGGATTTATATTCTAAAAGAAATTCAACATTTCTGTTTCTAATTACTATTCCTTCATCATATAAACTCAATGGTTAGTTGATGTATGGGGTAAATTAACATTTAGATGAATATATTTTACTTACGCGTTCAGATGTCGATGCTAATGTGTGGCTGATTGTTCTTAATTAAAACAGTCAGATATTGCACCGGCGCACATCAAGGCCTCGATTGTGTTTGAATCCAAAACCTATAATGAGTTGCCTGTGTTGACTGCGTTGTTGCGTGCGGCAGGAAATCCCCATGTAGGTTACAAAGGGGGTATTTCCAAGTAGCCAATTTTATTCCAAGCGGGCAATATGGGAAGCTAGAACACGGATCCTACACCCAAGGATTAACGACTCAGCCCAACTCCTGGTTAGACGCGTGATAACGGCCTGTACTGGTGGCAAATACCATGAATGCTTTTCAACAAAGACCACTGCGCGCGGTGGCTTTCCGATTCGCGAGGCTCTTCGCCCGATCTGGCCTCGAAGTCTGTCAAGCCATCGAATTATATTTTTGAATATTCATGAGTCTACGCTTTTGGTCTTTATTATTGAATTCTGATAAGTGATAACTACATAGCCATGGTAATGCCGAGCACAATATCTTTAGCTTTAAGACGAAAAATTAAATGTCGCTTTTATTTCATCGGTTCGGCATCCTATCTCTCTAAAACTTTTTAATAAAAGCCTAATTAAAAACGAAATTTGGGTAAACGGTGTTCTCCTCGAAATTTGACGTTTATTTCCCAGGTAAATACTTCATCTATGACGACAAGACTGCACAATACCATCTGTTATATCCTGAAGTATTTATTTTTAAGATAATTTGGAACAATTATATCTTAAAGAAGAAGTAGTTTTACTTACAGTTTTATGAATATTTCCGTTTAGATGTCGTGCAAAAACCAAACACAATGGCACATCTGGAAAATTCGCGATTACGCGACAACGGGTATTAATGCCCGTTATCACGCGTCTAACCAATTAAGGCAAGTCTACTGAGTGCATTTTGTAGTAGAGCTCAGAACAGTCGTTTATCCTGGTGTCTAGGATTCGTGGCTAGACATTGGCGCTGCTATTGCATGTGCCTGGAAATCCCCTGCTTTTGTTTCGAGCCTGCTCAAACAAAATGTCCGCGTCTCTGCAAGGTTACCTTGGAGATATGGAAACATACCCTGGACACTTAACATTTGAATGTAGTCGGGCACTGGTACAGAGTAGGACCTCATTCCTATGAGAACAATATCGTTATTATGGAGAAATAGAAACATATACCCCAGGCACTACAACTGAAATGGCTGCAAAATGCCAGTGACCGTATTATAGCAGCAATGTGACTCAATTTCACTCGACTCGACACTGGTGACCTTATGGCTGGAATTATAACTGATTAAGATCAATGCATATTTATTATGGTGAAATGTGGGACTCGCTACCATTCACAATATTCATTGGTGTATGTCAATAACATCCTCATTTGATCAACCGAAACGTGCCTTGCGCTTAAATAGAACTGTACAATCCAATTTGGCAAAGTTGTTTTTGCTTTTGGTTTTGGTGTTTTTTTTCCAGGGTGTATATACGTACGAGTTATACCTAATAAGTCGTATTTCCTACTTGCGAATAATAAGTCGTACGTTATGGGTCGTACAAAAGCATACGTGCGAATAATAAGTCGTACGTTATGGGTCGTACAAAAGCATACGTAAGAGAGATTTAGAATCATGTCCCTAATTAGCTCATTAGAAGTGCATTATATAAAGGGAAATTCTTTCAAACGGTAGTTTTGAAAAAAAAACCCATTATCCCCAAGAATAGTTCAATGTGTCATTCTTTTGCACTCAAATTCTTTTCAACAAAAAAAATATTCAAGTGTTTTAATTCAGTTATTACATTTTTTCATAATTTACTTCTTGTCTTAGCACGGGTTTATTCTAGTTTGATGATGAATCCATCTGCTTCCTTTTAAATGTTAATTCCCCTGATATTATAGACAAAGGAACAGGAGAACTGTATAAAGGATGATTTTTTTCTCAGAAAATAATTATTTTGTCAGTATTTCAATTTCAGAAAAAAAGATAACACTTTAGCGTTATAGTTTGCATTTTTTTTTCACTTTTGAAACCTGGCACAATTGGGTTTGGTAGAAAAAAAGGTCAACAAATTGGCCTACAAATATACTAGTACCATATAGACCAACGAGCAGTACCCCCAACGGGTCCTCAATTGTTCTTCTGAACAGGCATTTATCAACTGTTATTTTGCGGAAATAATTCACAAAATTACAGAATTCAACAATATCAAACTATCTTTAATTATTGCCTCCTTTTCCCATCAAACAGTTTTCAATGGGGCACAATTTTGAAAAGGGATTTTATTACTATTTTCCCCATTAGTTTCGGTAACTTGATTCACACTTCAATAGGCTAAGTTATTCAAAATTCGGACAACGTGCTTACAAAGCTATAAGATCAGGATCCTGATTTTTGATTTTTTTTATCTCAAGGACATAATCCAGTTTTTGGTTGTTACGGATGATCATGTTGTAACTAAACAATTCGTATGAGCACCTGGACATTTGGTGCTGCTCTTGCGTGCGCCTGGTAATCTCCTTCTTTGTCTCGATATTATAATTACGTCTATGTGGTGGGTAACCATAAAGATATGGAAACAAAAGCGAGACGCGATTATTATGTTGCTAGGCAACAACACTAGCGGAGTGGATCTATTTCGAGGGAGGACAATTATCAGACACTGGGCATTTGTTTAAGCGTTCACTTGAAAATCCAACCCCCCCCCCCCCCCCCCCCCCCATGAGCTCCCGAGGGGGGGGGGGGGGAATAGAAAATAACTGTGCATACTGCGTGAAATGTTATTTCAACCAGGTTGAAAAACGGAACATGGCTTTGTATAAGGTAAAACGCGACTTCTGTTTTATGTGGGGATTTACTTAAGTGTCGTTTCGTGTAAAAGTGTCCACAGGCAAAGGAAACTTTCTAGAATGAAAAGACCTGGGGAGTGAGTATTGTTTGGGCTAATTTTGTAGCCAATTTGGGCTAATTAGGGGGCTGCAAAATAAAATGCGTTATTTTGACAGTCTATCGGGCCAAAATGAAAGTACTGTTACAGAAGTAACTATATCACGACAAAGTATACTCCTGATCCTTACAAGACAAATTAACCCGTTTTTTTTCTTTATTAGTTTCAATACTTAAAATGATACATTATTTAAGTATAACAAAATTGACAACTATAGGGCCTACAAACATTGTGGACAACTTGCTTACATTGTATATTTATATCATGAACATATAAACATTTAATCCCAATTGTGTGGAGGAAGAACATGTATGCTAGTGTAAACAGGACCAGATGCACGGGAACCTGAACAATATGGGAACCTGGACATTCAGCGCTGCTCCTGCGTGCGCCATTTTTTGTCAATCGATGTCTGTGCGTGGGTTACCTTGTAGATAGGCAAATAAACACAGACACGATTATCAAGGTTGCTAGTCAACAAACCAACTTAATATTATTTGAATGAAGAGGCAATTATTAATCTGGACTCCGGACATTTTGTTTACTCGGTCGCGTGGAAATCCCCCGTCCTCTATTTTACCCAACAAAACAAACCGAAACCAAAATAACAAGCTCGACCGGAAATATCGAATTCGTGTTCATGCATAAGTCAAGCGATTGTGCCATGTAATTTCTGGAAGGAGTAGGGTTTTTAGTTTTAAAAAATGAGCTTTTTACAGGGTTCGAAATTAGCGGTAACCCGCTAGCCAAATGCTAATAAAAAAACAGCAGCGGGCTAGTCAAACTATATTCCTTAAGTAGCCCGGCTGGCGAGTGAAAAATGATTAGGGTACGGCAACGATGAACGTACAGGAAGAAGTAAGGGGCCATTCAGAATTTTCAATGTTTTAAAATGTTGTTACTATGTAGTTTCCGAACGCACTTAGAAACCACGAGTCAATGACGTCATCATGCAAATGGCGCGTACTAAGTTTTTAAAGGGGAATTTCCAGATCCCGACATTTGTTTTTAATCCAACCACTTCATTTGATGTTTGGTTGCAAATAAATACAATTACTAATAAAGATACTACGTGAAATGTTACTCAGGTCGACGAAAAAGGGCTCTGGCCTATCTGGCGCGACTACATTCAGTGCAGACACAGTGTATTTCTCTGTCCTCCTCAGCTGTCATCGTCATTTATTAAGTCTACGAAGCTTTACAGGTTGAGTCACAAAGAAAGCGACCAAAGCGCCTCTTGAAACCATCAACAAATTATAAAACGTACAAAACCATGTGATTGGGAATCCGCCCGGTTACCAAAGAAGAAATGCTTTGAAAGAGAAGGAAGATCGAGATCAACGGCTTGCTGACGAGGTTTCGTCAGAGTGCTGACTAGGATTCGTCAGAGTGTTGATCATTGCCATTGCAACTACCTCAAATATGTTACGTTCTCGACATACGATATTCGAAACGTTTTTGCTGCTTTGCCAAATGTAGGCTAATATATGTAAGACACGATCTAACCTTTTGAAGCCTATTTTTTTTAAGCTGAACAAATGGTTATTACAAATGTAATCAATATTAACAAATAAGATATGGAATTGAAAATTGACTTTCATTCGGATTGGATTTTTCGCGTTTGTTATTGTCTCGGTCATTTCATTTTAAATGTTTGACGGTTTCTCGTGACATTTCACCTTGTAATGTTCAATATCATGACAAATCACTGACGAAATTTCAACTTAATGCATCCAGAGTATTTCTTGAGTTATTTCCCGCACAAAGGGAATGTTACTTTTCCACGAATGTCGACTTTCATTCGGATTCTATTGTTTTGCGTTGAAAGCATTATATTGTTTCGTCATTTTATTTAAAAAGAAATCAAGTTCTTTTAATTAACTTGCAGGCATATTTTTCATCGATGTTTGCATGTCATTTTCACGATGTCAAATTCAACCTGTTACGTTACATAAAGCCATATACTGGTCCGGTCCTTTCGTCATTACTTTGGCTAACCATCAGTCTTCTATTTCTGCACGCATATAGCACCAAGGCAAGGGGAACTATAGCTCGGATTGCATGGGGGAAAACAGCGTCAGTTTTCTTTTAAAAATAGCGATTGTAAGTAGGACAACAAACAAAAATACGGACGGCAGAAGTGTTACTAGTGGTTAATGACGTGAAATGGAGTTGGAAAGCGTTTTGAGAAAACAGAAAAGTCAACTTTTTTGTTTTTTACTTGTCCTAAGCCGGATAGGATCGGGCTGTAAAAATAGGTTCGGTCTGCTTCCTTTTAAACGTTTATTCCCTCGATATTATAGACAAAAGGACAAGAGAACATATGTTTTGTGTTGGGATTTACTTCACTGTCGTGTCGTGTAAATACTTCAAATAAGTGCTTAGCACACGAGGGCCCGAGTTGGATTGGGTGATTTGGGCCTCGCATTCTAATGGCATAGCCTTGGCGGTGGCCGAGGCGCGATTCCCCTGACTACATATATGATTAATTCGTTAGCTATAATATAGGCCATACGGACATAGGAATCGCTTTAATCAGCCCATGTACGTTTCAATGTATGTTGTTTTGCATGGTGCTCTGATTAAAAATAAAAATGCTGGTTTGTTTTGTTATAAATTGAAGTTGTAAAATCGCTTGTCATAAAAAAAATGTTGCTGGTTTTGGTATATGTATTTGGTGTATGTATATATATATTTTTCTGTTTGTATAGGCCGTGTTCTCACTCTCTCCAAGCAGGGCCTGTTATTGTTTTAGCTCTCCATAAGCCAAGAGAACACCAAAATATTATATCTAGGAAAAGAACCGGTACAAAGGCTCTCTCATCCTCAAAGTCAGATGCACTTCTTTACTAGGTGGGATATTGATGAAAAAAAACCCACAATAATTAACACAGACATCCACACACGGATTGTGTACAAAGAGGGCGTCCCTTTTACCTTTTCATGACCAATTTTCATTACGCTTTCTTTTCAAGTATGCACGAGACATGGGTTTGAAAACACAATAAAAGAACATTGGTGACTATTACAGACAGCCGTTTTGAATGAATTCATGAACGCTGGTACATTCTTTTGCATTCAAGAGTGAATTTATTTTGCCACGGAGCTATAATCATTAACAGTTCGTTTACGAAAGAGGAATCATCAAATAATGAAAAGGGATAAGAAATAGTTAGACGTTCAATTAAAAGCAAATAATTTCAAAGTCCTTTTTGAAGAATTAAATCGTCTTTTAAACAAATTCCATAAAAAAAACGCTGAGCTTTTAGATGGCTTATTATTTTGCAAAATTAAATTGCCGTTTGTAATTGAGTTAGCAATTATAATTTCCAAAGGACCAGTATGCATTCAGATTAAGTCACCAGCGACAAAAATGAAATCACATGTTAACATCTTTCCTGCGTTATTAAGCTCCATATGGCAATGGTCCCAACTGTAGTTGGGACCACGTGATATACTTGGTAGGGTGGCTTGTGTCGCCAATGAAACACCTTTGCCACATCAGGTCACAAAATGCCCCTTCGGGGGGAAATAAAACTGCCCTCAAACGCACATGAAAGCATTATGATCGCGTTTAAAAATGATCTCCTCTCTTGTGATGCAAAAGTGCTCCCCCCCCCCCCACAAAAAAAACCCCAAAAACCGAAAAAACAAACAAAAATACAAAAACCGCTCGCGCATTAACAAGAGTGTGAACCTTTTCAAGATGGAAAATCCCTCGAAAACACGAATGACCCCTCTCACAATAAACAACTGTGCCCCTCTCAAAATGGAAAACTGGCCTGTAAAATGTAATGCAAACATTTTAAATATATGTCAATGTATATCAAGTATATCAATGCTGGTAGCACATTTTGCTCTGGGTAACATGTATTCCTTGCTAGGTAAACGAATATAGATTCACAGTTTTCTCCTCTTTCACACCGTTCGAAGGTGCCTGTTTTCTGAACGGTAGAAGTGGTGAGCTAAGCTGTTAGATGAATGTGCTGTCACAGCTGTGGACAGGGCATTAAAAGGGGTATACATCTCAGTACATTTGATATTTGAAAAACATCATTATGCAAGTCTTCATAATGTTCTTAAAACATGTGTATTGCAATTAAAAATAGAAACATTTTAGAAACATGAGTCAGATATGGCGATTTGAATGACTGTAGTGACGTTATTAGAACATAAAATATTACGAACGTATTTAAAAATTGAAATAACTTTATATAGAAAACGTTTCGCAAGCATACCATGAATATTTTAGGAAACATAATTGTCTTATTTTTTAAACGTTGAAAATGACCAACCTGTTTTGAAAATGGCCTCGAAATATTAAACAAAAACCTTTTAAACATTTTCACAACATTTTTAAGATTAATATTTCTGACGATACAGTTAAATGTTACAGAAATTGTATATTGAAAATAAATACTATGATGACACCATTTGAAATTATAAGTTGTGTGTTTTCAAATATGTAATTATTTCTTATGCCTAAGTTTCCATTTGCATGTTGAAATATGTGTTACGTCAATTTTTTTTTTTCAATTTGATATGAATATTGCTCTTTGTGCCTGAGGTGTTTACTCTGTTCCTAACCTGCCCACCTGATTGTTAATCACACCATGCCCACACACACTTCAATCTGCAACAGCCTCACCTTCCGCCCAGATACAGGGAAATATTATCCCTGATTGGCTAACGACACTGCCGCCCTATATCCCGGGGGCCACCTTTGCACAAAGCCGAGGTCGCGCTTGTTATAAATGTGGTTCGCATTGTGTGGTTGCCTGGCAAGTTCAAAGTTGTTTGAAACAATAGAAAATCCTGACTTTTATGTGGAGTGCTTTGATCACACGCCAAGGAGTCACAATCTGTTTATGGATACAATTTTGGTATTGAATTATTGCTTGGTACTACCGTTAGGATTTATTTCGTTGTCCATGATGTATAAAACAAAGTAGAAGGCATGGTACTGGATAATGTTAGCCATGAATGTTTGATCATTCCAGAGATTTTGTTTACCATCACAAAGACAACACCTAATTTTTCAAAGTTTACCTAATTCGGTGGCAAAACGAGCTGCCCGAAAAATGCGTTGAATGTGGGGAGAAAGACATATTGAAAGTGTCTAACCATTAATCGAGTATTTTTTTTCATGATTGAATGAATCATTTCAAAGTGTTTTGTTAACTAATTAAAATAGTTACTACCTAATGCACAAATGTATTCAAAACGTTTCAACGTTCCAACTTGGCATGACTTTGACTATGCTGATTGCAAGCTGTGTTTTAAAGATTTTTGAAATGTCTTTGATAGTTTATGATGAAATTCAAAAATCGTTTGAATGATAAAATATCTATTGACAATAAAATGTACTATTTTAAGCAACATCACTAATTATACCCCTTTTAATCTACTCTCCACAGCTGCAACAGAGCATTCTTCTG
The DNA here is from genome assembly GCA_029964075.1 of Patiria pectinifera. Lineage (NCBI taxonomy): Eukaryota > Metazoa > Echinodermata > Asteroidea > Valvatida > Asterinidae > Patiria > Patiria pectinifera. The sequence continues at coordinate 12,472,216 of CM057134.1, forward strand.
AATTCCCAACTCACAATTTATCCCAAAGAAATCTTACGTTGAAGAAACACATAAGTGATATCTCAAGCAAGATATCAAAAACTATGGAGCCTAGGTATAACGAATCGCCTTTTTTCATTCCAACAATGTTTTAGTTATTCTTCCTATTTCTTTAGTTCTTAGTACTGCGGTGGTGATGCACGGACGGTCTTACTGGTATAAAATGGCCCGCCCTTATTGCTACGAAATGACCAAGACGTTTATAGTGCAAGAAAGTAAAAAAAAAATCAATTATGCAAGAGTGCTACACAACAATGCAACTATTGCTCTTGATCACTGACGTCTAGGGTCAAGACTAGGTAACCGCTAGTAATACAAAAATACATATGCACGTCATGTGACTAAAACGGGAGGAATGCCTCCTAGTATTCCGAAAATGTCCGTCGATACACTCGGATAGCGCCCGGATATTTTTTTTAGGTGTAAAATAAGTTTTATTTACCTGCTATGCTTGTTTAATATAAAAAAATGAAATTGAATGACGATTTTGTGCATCAGGTATGCCCTCAGCTCATATATAATAGTACGAGGGGTCACCTTTGCTGCGTCATGTACTATTTTGAATTTGACGACGGTTACCGGGATTTTCAAAAGTTCCGCGTGGTCTCCATTTCGGCTTCGCCTGCTAACAGTGCTATTTGGGTCCCTAACTTTGAAGATTTCAGGACAATATAAGTCAATGTTTTCCTACAGAAATATCAAACTGTAGATTATAACTGTATGATATGAAGCAAGTGATTTTCATTTGAACGGAACTTTAAAAGCTATACATGATAAAGATAAACCGTAAACGAAACCGAGCTTGGCAAAAGATCCGTCATGTTCATTTTTAGCCTTTGTGATTGCCTGGCCTACAATTTAGACGTCTGGGCATCAGTGGAAATTGTCAGGTCAGGGAACCATACCACTGCAAATCCGCCAGCGGCAACCTCGTCTCCAGTGCTTACTTTGTTTCCAAACTCGTTTCCAATAGTAAGCGCTGGATAGGAAATCTTCTTCCTGTATCCTAATTCGATACCGCAATTTGCTAGCAATGGATTTATATCGTGTACTTGGTGTTTTTATTACCAACGTACAGTACGTGTTTTCACGATCATTGTAAATATAACGTCTACGCCTTCTCAAAAATACTCCTTTCCTTTCCAGTTTGCTCATATTAATATAAAATGTGATACTGCATATTGGCGGGCTAGATTGTAACATTTTAACTTCCAAAAAAATTGTGTTTTTATAACTCACGGCGCGACAAATTGATGCTGTTTTTATGCCAGACGCCGCATACAAAAACATACGCTAATGTAGCGTATATGCAGGCACCAGACTACTCCTCATTTGTATACGTGTTCAACAATCTTGCACATGCAAATGATCCAATACCAGGGTGAGAGAGCAGGTAGTGGTGGGCGCGTTCTGCTCGACACCCCGGGAACGAGGTTGCGCCAGCGGAACACCAGCGGCAATGGACCGATCCAGTAAGCCCCTCCCACTTCGCACGTGGGCAAATCAACACGTGCTCCTCTCCAATGCCGCATTTTCCTGCCGCACGCATCATACGCGCGTGCACGCATGTCGGACTTTTGTGCACGCATGTCGGACATAAATCACAACTGTGATTGGTCAGAATACCATGGGGCGGTGCTTACTGGATCGGTCCATTAGCAGCATACCACCAGTGGCCTGCCGCTTCAAAACCGGCAGCGGACAACCAGCGGTACCCAGAGGCATAACACCAGAGGCCTGGTGTTCCAGCATTGACAGCGGACTACCAGCTGTAGCCGGGCAGCATGCCACATAACAGCAAGGTGCCCCTCCCACCATAAAAAAAAACTGCATATGTCCACTACCTTGAGACTCAAGCCACTAATTAGATAGAGAATCATTTTAGAAGAAATGATACCAAGAGCTCCCGATTGTTTTGCTGCAGAGACTATTTTGTTAAGGTGTCGTTACATTTCACCTAATTATAATCCTTCTATCAAATTGGAAAATGCGCGGTTTAGTATTTCATTAAAGCTCATCGCACACACCAATTAACGTACAGAAATTTGAATGTTTCACATTTAAAAAAAAAAAAAACTCAACCTCATTACACCACAAATGTTTAGTCCTGACCACATGATAGCTATTTGAATCGCCGTGCACAGTCAGTAAGCTAGCAGCCCACTGTTTTGTTTTTATATTCTTTTTTTAGTTTAGGCTCTACTCAAGAGAACATTAGGCTAATATGTTGTGTGCAAGAAAGCTTTGCATCTAAAGTGACTTCCAGAATTTTGACTGAGTCCACATCGTGTAACTGCTCCCCAAGAAAATTTAATTGAGGATGGTCCTGGTCTGCAGATCTCATCGTGAAATGATGATAGACTAGGTTTTAGATGCATTGAATTTAAGTTTCCGGTTCAATTCCCATGATGCCAGTTTGTTCAAATCACGTTGACAACTGTATGAATCAGTGTATTCTCTACCCTGGTGATGTCATTGTGGAGAATAGTGTACCGTCGTCTTCATAGCTTATCATAGGGTTCTCAAGGTTTTAGCGATGTCACTGGTGAAGATAACAAAAAGAGTAGGACCCAGCCATTTCCCTGTTTCATTGTCTGTTCCTACGTTAGGGTACAAAATCATGTTTGCTTCACCCAAACCTAAATGTTGTCCTTAGTGTAAACATTCGATATTAAACTTAACCTGTAATATCGTGTTTCAACTTATTGTAAACTGAACACTATATATTTCCTTCTCTAAGTACCGCTTTGAAATAAATGTACGACCGACCGACCGACCGACCGACCGACCGACCGACCGACCAACCGACCGACCGACCGACCGACCGACCGACCAACCGACCGACCGACCGACCGACCGACCAACCGAACGACCGACCGACCGACCGACCGACCGACCAACCGAACGACCGACCGACCGACCGACCGACCAACCGACCGACCGACCAACCGACGGATGGAGAGACATGACTACTATAGAGCTGCTCAGGCGCAGCTTAATACAAGAACAGCTAACCAACGGGCCCATAATACGGGGGCCTGCTTTCAATTCAAATCAATCAATCAATCGATCCAATTCGAAAAGATACTTTTAGGGCCTTTGTTTTGCATATCTCTGGTGCTCAGTCATCTATGACCGAAAAAGATGCAATAAGGTATCAATTGAAAGCTAATGAACTGCCCTTTAAGATGTAATCCCCATGGCATAATACAGTTTCTTAACTTTTACACACAAGCCCATTGAGTTTAAATTACATTTTTGTGATGCACCCTGTACAATGAATCAGATGTCTGAAATATTTCTTGTGGCCAATTTTTTTTTTAGCTGTCTACGCTTCGGCTTTTCCGCCAAAACAGCTCGTTTCTTCTCCTCAAAATGCCCTCCTTCATCAATTTACAGGCTCGTCAGTGTACTCTCAGTTAAATCATTAAATAAAATATAAGTAGCTATTAACACGTTTTTGCCCAAATCTTTGACGTATTTGTCTAATTTTTACTTGTAATCGAAGTGCTTTTCTAATCTAAAATTATAAGTGATATACACAGAATTGGACTAGAATGGAACTTTGCTGCACGAATTTAGTGTCGAACGCGTGCGATCAATGATCTACAACACTCAAATCCCCCCTCTAAATAAAACCGTGTTTACATGTATAGGACTTACCGTTCTATACAATACGGAGTGCTATGGTGATTTCATGGGCCGCGTTGGAGGACTCTTTCACGCGTAACAAGCCTTCCAAACAAACTGAAGTCAAAATCCAATGACGTCGCAGTGAAAAGCATCCGTGTCCTTAGTTTCTAAAGTACAGAGTGGACGAAGTGTGAACTGGTATTAGCAATTGATTTTGTATATACGGTAAACTGTATTTCCTTCAGCTTTGAAACGTTAACCAGGAGCTGTCGTTTGCTGTTTGCCAACATGAACAAATCGCTTACCAAGCTCGATGGGCCCGACAAAATTCAATCTGTAAACAGCCTAAACTTCCGCCCAGATACAGGGCGATGTTATCCCTGATTGGCTAACAACCCTGAGGTCACATATCCCAAGGAGTCTAACCTTTGCACGAGATCACGTTTGTTCAATGTTTGCGCGAGCAGGTTCAAAGTATGTTATTTGACACAATTCTCGAGTGGTTTGTATTCAGACGTTTCAACTTTATACCAGCTATACCCCCTTTTTAAAATTCCTCCTCACTGACTGATATTGAAAAGGGGAAATGTAGGCTTAGGACAAAGTGATACATCAATGGGAAGCATTGCCTCCCTTCCATACTCTACCATGACAACCTCATCGAAACCCATTTGATTTTTTTTTTAGTATCACAACGAAAGAGCGTCTAATCGTTGAAAAAACGTATTTCAATAGGACATGAATTTGGTCACATAACCATGTACGAACGAGTTTGGGGGTTTATTGCGTATAGAAATACTTTATCCAACGAGGAGGCACTCGTATAGTGTTGAACAAGAATGCGGACAAGAGTGATATGTGACATGTGGGTTGGTCATCCCTCCCTATAGTATTCTGGTATTCCTCAATATGAAAAAATACGACTATGACATCTTGGGCGTGTTAGAGCCTCTTGTGCCAATTTCGAGTTCGATGCACATTATCGGGGACTCGAAAATCAACGATTATTTGAGATCCGTCAACCAACATCGCTCATGGAGCACAACATAGTTTACTCACCTCATAGCAACGCTATTCGTAGCCTTTATTCCGTTAGTATGTCCACTTAAAGGAATGGTACCTGATTTCTGGAGAAATATGACAAAACGAAATGTTTTCTGCTTTTGCTACGTAACGAAAGATTATACGACAAAAAGGTCATCAATTTAAATTTGTAAGTCCTTTATGAAAAATTGACTTTTACAGGAAAGGTTGGGCTAATTAAGATCGGAGAACCCTGATTTTAATTTAAAATAAATAAATAAATGAATTTCTAGACATGTAGATCATTTAGAGCTAAACAATTTGGAGGGAGGCTTCGATCATTTAAAACAGATTCAACCCCACGAAAATATCAACATCGAAAAAAGTTGAGAGAAAATTTCATAAGAAAGAAGTATTATTGATTTAAGTGCGAAACACGAGAATTGCAAAAATAAACTACCTTCTTCTGGCTCGCATCGCGTGGTCTTGTAATCTAGAAATTCGTCTTGCAGCTCTAAGGCCGGTTTAAGTCTCAGTGATGTATTATGATTGTGTTTCTTCTACTTAACTTATAAGATAGATAGGGTAAGGACGTAAGGTTATAGAGAGAAAAATGTTAATTGGAAATTGAAGTCTTATGTTGAAAATATATGTTTTAGAATTGTTATTTTGCTCAAAGGAGCGCCGTTGCTTTACCCATTCATAAACAATTCTATATTCACAATTTCCATATCGTTACCCATTACTACCATGCATTACCGGCCACCAATTGAGTGATAACACATCAGTAGATGATTGTAACGTTTCACCATCAATAAGACGCAGCAAAACAAAAAAACAAAAAAAAAAACATCTTTAGACGCAGCTAAAGATGTCTTTACAGGGGGATACGGTTTTGTTATTATTGTTGTTGTTTTCAAATTACACTTGATTATCAAAAACAGATTTTTGGTTTGGTTTCGCCCAAAAATGTTAACAAAAATAAGAAATAATCCGAAAAATGCCTTTTATATATTATAACTCAGCCGAGAGACTGGAGGGGTATTGTCATCGCCTTCGGCGTCCGTCCGTCCGGGAGGGCAGCTTAGTTTCCGGAAGAGCGTTGCCCTTGGGAGTAAGCAAATTGGAAATGGTTTGGGGGTCAAAATGTCAAAGGTCAAGGTCACCACGGTAAGTTAAAGGATAGTGTTTTCTGGATGATATCTTGAATTAAAAATACAATTTTGGTGTCAAACTTTGGTAGGGGCTGCCCTTGGGTACAGGCAAGTTGGGATTGGCTTTGGGTCAAAGGTCAAAGGTCAAAGTCATTGAGGTGAGTTGAAAGTTAATGGTTGCCGGATGGTTACTTGCCATAAAATGAGATTTTGGTGTCTTGCTACGATAGGGGGCTGCACTTGGGAACAGGCAAATTGGGGTTGCTTTTGGGTCAAGGGGTCAAGGTAATTTTGGTAGGGTGTTGCCTTTGGCTATAGGCAATTTGGGATTGGCTTGGGGATGAAAGGCCAAAGCTTAATGGTTTCCGATTAACTTGAGTTAGAAATGAGATTTTGGTGTCTAACGTCGGTAGGGAGGTGCCCTTGGTTACGGGCAAATTAAGGTTGCTTTTGGGGTCAAACAAAGGTGAAGGTCACTGTGGTGAGTTAAAGGTAAAAGGTTTCCAGATGATAAGTAGAGTTAGGAATGAAATTTTGGTGTCTAACTTCGGTAGGGGGTTGCCCTTGGTTACAGGCAAGTTGGGATTGGTTTTGGTGTAAAAGGCCAAGGTCGCCATCGTGAGTTATAGGTAAATGGTTTCCGGATGAAAAGTTTAGTTAGAAGTGAGATTTGTATGTCTAACTTTGGTCGGAGGTTGCCCCTGGCTTCTGGCAATTTAGGATTGGTTTGGGCTCAAAAGGCAAATGTCCAGGTCACTATGGTGAGTTAAACACTAACAGTTTCCGGTTGATAACATGAGTTAGAAATGTGATTTTGATGTCTAACTTCGGTAGGGGATGGCCCTTGGGAACAGGCAAATCGTGGTTGCTTTGGGGGTCAAGGGGTGAAAGGTCCAGGTCACTGTGGTGAGTTTAACATTAACGATTTCCGGTTGATAACTTGAGTTAGAAATGTGATTTTGGTGTCTAACTTCAGTAGGGGATTGCCCGTCGGAAACAGGCAAATCGTGGTTGCTTTGGGGTCTAGGGGGGGAAAGGTCCAGGTCACCCGTGAGTTAAACATTAGCGGTTTCCGGTTGATAACTTGAGATAGAAATGTGATTTTGGTGTCTTACTTCAGTAGGGGGTTGCCCGTCGGGGAAGGGCAAGTTGGGGTTGCTTTTGGAATAAAGGGTCAAAGGTCAAGGTCACCTTCGTGAGTTACAAGTTATTGTTTCCAGATGATAACTTGAGTAAGAAATGAGGTTTGGTGTCTAACTTCGGTAGGGGGTTGCCCGTCGGGGACAGGCAAGTTGGGGTTGCTTTTGGGAAAAGGGTCAAAGGTCAAGGTCACCTTCGTGAGTTACAAGTTATTGTTTCCAGATGATAACTTGAGTAAGAAATGAGGTTTGGTGTCTAACTTCGATAGGGGGTTGCCCGTCGGGGACAGGCAAGTTGGGGTTGCTTTTGGAATAAAGGGTCAAAGGTCAAGGTCACCTTCGTGAGTTACAAGTTATTGTTTCCAGATGATAACTTGAGTAAGAAATGAGGTTTGGTGTCTAACTTCGGTAGGGGGTTGCCCGTCGGGGACAGGCAAGTTGGGGTTGCTTTTGGGATAAAGGGTCAAAGGTTAAGGTCATCTTTGTGAGTTACAAGTTATTGTTTCCAGATGATAACTTGAGTAAGAAATGAGGTTTGGTGTCTAACTTCGGTAGGGGGTTGCCCGTCGGGGACAGGCAAGTTGGGGTTGCTTTTGGGATAAAGGGTCAAAGGTCAAGGTCACCTTCGTGAGTTACAAGTTATTGTTTCCAGATGATAACTTGAGTAAGAAATGAGGTTTGGTGTCTAACTTCGGTAGGGGGTTGCCCGTCGGGGACAGGCAAGTTGGGGTTGCTTTTGGGATAAAGGGTCAAAGGTCAAGGTCACCTTCGTGAGTTACAAGTTATTGTTTCCAGATGATAACTTGAGTAAGAAATGAGGTTTGGTGTCTAACTTCGGTAGGGGTTGCCCGTCGGGGACAGGCAAGTTGGGGTTGCTTTTGGGATAAAGGGTCAAAGGTCAAGGTCACCTTCGTGAGTTACAAGTTATTGTTTCCAGATGATAACTTGAGTAAGAAATGAGGTTTGGTGTCTAACTTCAGTAGGGGTTGCCCGTCGGGGACAGGCAAGTTGGGGTTGCTTTTGGGATAAAGGGTCAAAGGTCAAGGTCACCTTCGTGAGTTACAAGTTATTGTTTCCAGATGATAACTTGAGTAAGAAATGAGGTTTGGTGTCTAACTTCGGTAGGGGGTTGCCCGTCGGGGACAGGCAAGTTGGGGTTGCTTTTGGGATAAAGGGTCAAAGGTCAAGGTCATCTTTGTGAGTTACAAGTTATTGTTTCCAGATGATAACTTGAGTAAGAAATGAGGTTTGGTGTCTAACTTCGGTAGGGGGTTGCCCGTCGGGGACAGGCAAGTTGGGGTTGCTTTTGGGATAAAGGGTCAAAGGTCAAGGTCACCTTCGTGAGTTACAAGTTATTGTTTCCAGATGATAACTTGAGTAAGAAATGAGGTTTGGTGTCTAACTTCGGTAGGGGGTTGCCCGTCGGGGACAGGCAAGTTGGGGTTGCTTTTGGGATAAAGGGTCAAAGGTCAAGGTCACCTTCGTGAGTTACAAGTTATTGTTTCCAGATGATTAACTTGAGTAAGAAATGAGATTTTGGTGTCTTACTTCGTTAGGGGGGGGTGCCCTTGGGTACAGGCAAGTTGGGACTGGATTTGGGGTCAAAAGGTCCACGGTCAGGGTTTGTTTGGTGGTGTAAGGTCAAAGGTCACCGCAGTAAGTTAAAGGTAAATGGTTTCCGGATGATAAGTTGACTCCGGCTGAGGGGCTTCAACGGCAACGCTGTTATTTTTGGAGTTGCCAGGAAAAAGCTTTTGAAACAAAAACCTTCTGATTTAAACGATTTTGAATGGGCATCAATGACTTAAAGTACTCTTTGAGTAAAAGCCTGAATTGCTCTCATTGAGACAAAATTTTAAGATGTTTTTATTATTTCGGGATCCCGAAAAGACACGTACATATTGCGATATGATTGCGTAGCTGTTTTCTTTAGTTTAACCTTATAGGATATAAGCTTTAATACCTTCGTAGTATTTAATACAAATATCGTTATTTTGTGAAAATAGTATACAATGAAGAAACCTTTCAATATTGCCTTAATTGGCATTCGTTGGATCAGTGTTCTCTAAGTTCTAGGTGTGATTCATTCTTCTATAGTTAAAGGAAATTCGAGATTGATGGTTGAAGTGAGAATTACGTCTTTTTATAATAAGCAAATAAGCAAATATATTTTAGTCCCCCGTCGCCCTGTCACGTGACATCCCACAATAGTATGCAATTGTTATAACAATAGAGGGCGCTTTTATTGTCTGACGGCGACCGTGAATTTGGCACTACCACCCCGGACCCATAATATAGGTTTTCCCGGACAATTTCGGAAAATGTGTACACAAATTTGTAAAAGAAGCATTCGTTTTCGTGTGAAATAGAATGAACGTTCCAAATCTCTGTTTCTATTTAACAAATGATAATTCTTTTTCCGTGAAAGTGCATTCAGTCGTAAAAAAAATCAGCGTACGATTTCCCGAATCTGCACTGCATTAAGTGAATTAACATTTCATTTTAGCGCGAAATCGAAGGCACGTCCGCAATCCTGTTTTCCTTTTAATTCATCATCAATCTTTTTTGCTAAATGTGCAGCCGATTTCCCTCGCAGTGTTCTTTAACGTATGCCTGGTCAAGCATTGGAATTCATTTATGTGTTAAAATAACAGTTGAGGAATGGTTGATTGAATGATTGAATTTTTGAATATTCAAAAGTCCCCATGCAGATCCCATGTAACATGACACGTGACGTGTCCCTTTACCGTCTCAATAATATGGCTACAAAAGTATTTTGAGTGATTTCATATTGATCATGTTATATATCATTTTCACATTTCATTTGCCTACATTTCACATAGGCCTTTGTGTATATAAGAACAAACACATTAATGATCAATAAGGCATACATTGATTAATTAACGAATCATTAATTAATAATTCAAAGTTGTATCATGATTTGTATAGACCTGTATAATTTATTTAAATTGAATGCAGAAAATGCGAATTTAAATTGTAACAAATGAAAAAGAATGTTCAATTTAGCCTGTGTCACAATAGACAATCGATTTTCTGCGGATTGGATTGCACATTCGTAATAATCGGCAACGCATACGTCAAACCGAAAGCCTAATCAAGTATTTGTAATCCCTTAAATGAAACGTTATGCACATTCATTCATTTGATTGATGAAAATGACATCGAATGCTAGTTATTGCGAAAATGAAACCAGGATGTACGTCGTTCTCAAACTCGGCGCCAAATTGAATTTATGTTTTACAAATTCAAACGCACATTTTCCGAAATTGTCCGGTAAAACCTATAGTTCAAGCTCATGTGGTAAAATTACCTCTCTTACACAAAACTCTAATTATGAAACAATAATACTAATTCATGTGTTTTGCTTATGATTACATACGTTACATTATAAGATTTATGCCAGGGCTTGATTTCATGCAGTTTCACAAAAAAATATTTGCAGAAACTCTAAACATTTTTTTCTTAAAGATTTGGAGCTTAAGTACAATTTTCAAGCGATAACTTTTCATCTAAACCACTGGCAAATATACCTGCAACATACATTTTCATCTAACTCTTCCGACATAACAAATCTGAATTTGTCTGACATTTTCTAGAAATCCAAACTCATGATACAATAAATTGACTCTTGCATACAAACAAAAATTGTCAGTGCCCTTGAATGCATTCCAAACGCATGTCTGTAATAGTCATCCTTGTTATTTGATTGTGTTTTCAAACCCTTTCCTCTTTACTTGCATACTTGAAAAAGTATAAACAAAATTGGTCACGAAAAGGTGAAAGGGACGCCCTCTTTATACCCAATCTGTCTGTAAAGGCCTGTGTGCATTATTGTCCTTTTACCATGACCCACACCTAGTAAATTAGTGCGTCTGATTTTGAGGATGTGTGCGAACCTTTGCCGTCGTTATACCGGTTTAAATCCTAGATATAATATTATGGTGTTCCCTTGGGTTGGGAAAGCAATGGGAAGCTCAAGCAAAAATAGAGAGCATGAGAACACATCTTCTATACAAACAGGAAAAAAATATCACGTTTATTGAAACAAATTCACGTTTGTTAAAGCAACGACCCAGTCTATTTTCTGATTACGTTCGCCATAATTGATTGCAATGGTACCTCATTTTCCTCTCATATTTTAATGCAGAAAAGTAATGCTCCCAACAGTGTAGCCATCATTCTTTCCTTAGCTCAGTGCAGAATTTTATTATACCCCTGCAAAGACAGCAAAGCAATAAAACATTTATTTTTAGATAAACATATGTCGACGTCTATTCTGATGTCCATCGATTCTCATGATAACGTTTTTGAGTCTGAGCTATACAGTGGCGTAGGAAGTGGTGGGGGAGGGTAAGGGGGTACCCCCGATATTTTGTAACAAGTGCCCTTTTTTCACAAGCACCTTTTTCAGTGAGTGCCCCTAATTTCTTGAACGACGGCAACTGTTCCACCAAGAAAAGCACCACGCTTTTTACAGCGCCCCCGAAAAAAGATGGTGTCCAAACAATGTTTGTGTAGGGCGTGCATTATGTTACAATTTTTTGTAAAGCCTTGAAGCATGTATTTTGTTTTAGATACTGTCGTAGCATATGTTGCATAGACTCTATGGACGTTAGAGGCTCTGTCAAACACCATATTGAAGTTTATAGATACTGACTCGAATTATGAGAAGCCATGTGCAGCACCAGCAATGCGCTTCAAAAATTTAGACTGTGTCTGTCGCTTATTAACATCCATTGGCGCTATGGCCGAGGCAAAGTAAAGTCTGTGTTCTTCTTTTATAACGCCCCAGCCGCACATATTCTGACTATTTTCAACAGATATCTGATTAAATAAACAAAATCCAATTCAAATTTCCCAGTTTAGGCATGTATTTTCATATAAGCAAAGCCAATAAAACAATCATATATTATATTAAAACAAAAGAAAAATAATTTTCCTCGAAACGGGTCAAAGGATGAAGATAAAAACCTGGTATGCACTTGAAATCATGACCGAAAACTTCCTTTTTTGTCACCCTTTTCATCCATAATTTTTGACAGTTTAAAGATACCTGTTGATTCCATGGCTTAGGTCTACATCCTTCAAATTGCCAGAAAATGACCAAATCTAAAAATAGCACCCCCCAAAAAAATACTTATAATGTTCGTTCTATATAATGTTCGTTCTATACCGTGTATAACCAATGATCATTACTAATTGCATCCGACAATCGCCTATGCGCATGCGTGTAATAAATCTATGTTATGACTAATGGTCCACCGGGGGAGGAGCGGGGTGTTTACCTTTTTTGCGTATACGATGTGCATGATGTGTACAAACATGAACAGCGCCACTAGAGTCACGTGGTCTTTGATTTTAAACATCTGTATAGATGTACGTGTTTCAACAAAACTGCCAATAGATGACGGGTACGTGACATTTGAACCCAGCTACTATACAAAGACGTGTACTCGGCGCTGTTGTGGAGCATTCGTTCAGTAGACATCAAGTTGAAAGCATCCAGTGCATTTCCGCCTCCTGACTTTGTTTTGGTTTTCAAGTCTGTTTCAACCTGAAATGTAAGCTTTGGATAAACGTGGTCAGATTCGTTATGTCAGTTGCTTGGAAAGAAAAAAAAAGCCCTGGCATTATTAGATGTGTTCGTGATTAACGATGATCTGTCACGGATGTACATTGATACGACTTACACTGCTGCTTCTGTGCGAACTTCATTGAAAGTACAAACCGCCCGACAGCCGAGTTAATCTGCGGTGGGGGGGGGGGGATGAATGACGCAATTTTATGTTAAAGGCTCGCACTGGTGTACGTCTCACATGGCGATACGGCCATCACTGCAAGTTTCTTACTGTCATTCGTTTTCTCCCTCACTTTCTAGATTAGCCAGAATGAAGGTTTACATGTGCCTGCTTCTCCTGATGGTCGTCACGGGTATACGAGCAATGCCCCTTGCATGGCAAGAAAAATAGCAAATAATCTATATTTTGTTTCGGTGGGAAACTAAAAAATAACACGAACATTAAAAGCTCACATCTTGATAATTTTTGTTTGTAAACTCAGAGGAGACTTTTTTTTGCCCATGGAAAGACAAAAAAAAGCCATGTTTAGATGAGCATGTTGCATAAACTCCAAAGCCATTAGGGATGCCGGCCTGTAAAAAGGCCCGGAACTACCTTCGCCGGCCCAACCTTAATTTTAATGCCCTCATATTTCTCCGGTATTAGAGCATTAGGAGGGCCATGAACTTGATAATTTGTTTAACAAAATTAATAGAAGAAGGGAGGAAGCCGTGCAGAGGACTGCGAGCTCGTATTTCTGTGAAATTCGGAGGAATTAGGCCCTAAAAATGGCTCTATTGTGCCATGGAGCATATAGGCGTCCATTGCCAAAATGGCGCTGGGCTTGAGGGTTGCTTTCAACGATGATCAACTTTTGATGAAATCTCTCCGAAAAGTCGCTTAACCTCCAAACAAATTGAACGGAAAATAAAAGATGATGAAATAGGCTATAATTGTGTGTGTGTCTCAAAACCTTGGAGCGTTGTGAGTATTTTTCCCCCTAATTTTGGGAAGTGCGCGTACTAATCACTGAGGTCTGTGGCAGACTAATCTGCAGTGGCAAGAGTCAACAAACTGCGAACCGGCCTGTCAATCCAAAGGTGAGTACTGACCAATAAGATAACGACTTTGGGTCAGTGCATGGGCATCATGAGGGGGACCCCCCCCCCCCCCACCACCACCACCTCATCCCCACCCCCGGACAAGCAAAAAAAATAGATAAAAGAGAAGGGGAAAAAAGGGGAAAAAAGAGGTACGAAGTCATATTGTTGTTAATTTAATGGGTTGTGAGCGGGCAAATGCCCTCCTCTAGAAAAAGGCCTGGCGACGCCCATGGTCAGGTGACTAAACAACTGTTGCTATAGGCGTGTCCGCCATTAACTCGGTCAAACTGGGTCACACGTAACCCTTCCGTTTAATTATGTTTTGGACCGATCTAGATGGTTAGCGGTTATAAAATTCCTTCTCCTTGGGGATATTTTAACAATAGGGCGACACCAATATGTCGCCCCGATAAGGCGTACGTGTCGCCCTAATGTAGACGAGATAAGCAAGATGTGTCGCCCGTTCACAGTATTCGTAAGTTTAATCGCACACACTTGATACAGCAATGCACATACAATGTGTATTGTATTATAATAAAGTCACCATGTATCATAAGATTTCAACGAAAACAATTTGAGTTGTTTCAATTATAGTTCATGTACTAAAAGATGAATCATGTTCACACTTTTGTGATTAAAACCTTTGTTCAACATGTTCGTGTTACTTTGACCTATCACTTCCGGCGCGGTGTTACCGGAAGATCAAAGTTAGGCGAATTAAATATGGAAAGAAGCGTCAATATTAGCGTAACATATCCCCATTGAATATGTACACATGTTCATGTTCCGCCAACAGATAGCGCCCTCCATAACTATAACCTAGCATTTCGCTTCTCAAAAAGTGTAGTGTTCAACCATTTATTCTTAGGAATACAGTCCCGCACTCTTTACAATTAGATCAAACGGAATTTCCTCCGAACAGTTACCCTTGTCCAAAATGTGGACATTGTTGTGCGTCATCATCTACATGTACTAAATTTCAAGAGATTGAAGGACAAAAATTGACAGGCTACTGTAATCAACGACTTTTGAGCTGAAATGAGTACCCTGCTTATTAGCCCCATAAATGTGGCCAATTTACTGGACTATCTCCGTAAATAAAGGCCACACTTCCAACATGTACAAAAACATGTCGAACTTTGTCAAATTTAGATTTTCACATTTAGGCTTAGGCCTAGTTTGTTGTCATTTTTGCTTTAGAAGCATACTCACCCTCTTTATAGGCTAATCATAAAGTGCTGCCTTTTTCAGATGTCTAATTTTTGTGAAACTACAAATTAAGCCTAAATGTGAAAATCAAAATTTGACAAAGTTCGACCTTCTTTGTACATGGTGGACGTGTGGCCTATGTTTACGGAGGTAGTCCAGTAAATTGGCCACATTTATGGGGCTACCTGCTAATATTGCCTTTGACATACTTGCAGGATTTCCAAAGAGGACTAAGGAATAATTATAACCTACCAACTGAAGCATTTTCACTATAATAAAAACAATAATAATAAGACTTTCGGTGGGGGACGCTTAAGACAAAACAAGTCATGATGACGTCATATCATTTGAAAGGGCACCCCTAGCAACACCCAAGACAGGCTTCATGTTTAAGCTCATACATGAGCTTCTTCATGTCACTTGGTGGTCGGTCTGTCTGTCCCCGGAAAATTGACCAAAAAAAGGCCCATAAGTTTCCCACAAAATATAAGGACCAAATTTGTATTGTTAAAAAAAAAGCAAACTAATAAAATATATAGTAACCAAAATTGTTTGTAACAAGATATTATGAAAAGTTGGTGATTGGAGGCAAAATATGTGCAGTGTTATTAAAGTCAAGTGGTATGTACCACAAATTGCTATAAATCTAGTTTTTAGGTGTTAGTTTAAGTTCTAGATTTTAGTTGTAAGTTTAAAGAATGTGCATGTGTGCCATCGGCGTCGCATTTTTGGGGCCGTCGGAGCGTCGGAGCTATGAGGCGTCGGAGCTATGAGGCGTCGGACTTATGAGGCGTCGGACCTATGAGGCGTCGGACTTATGGGCCTTTATTTGGTTAGGGGATACGATTTTGTCGGACTTATGAGGCGTCGGACCTATGAGGCGTCGGACTTATGAGCGGACCCCGCATTTTTTTGGGCGTCGCACTTTTCAGCTCTGGCAGGGATCGTTTTGATCGATTTCATGCAAGACTTTCATGCAAGCTAGACGGCCTAATTAAGCTTACTGTGCAGTCGCACTTGTTAAATTAAAAAAAAAAATCCAAAATGTTGCTTGGACCCAATTCTGTGCATATGCTATAGGCCACGAAGAAGGTCAAGTCTGTGATCAACGGGGGCGCTCTATTTTCCCAAATAGAACTCTCCAAGGGATCAGCTCTGAAGGCTATAGTTTTGTTCTAAATCACACTTATCCTTCAATGCTACATGTAATATCCTGGTCCATTTTTTTATTACGTTCGCCACTGATGCAACCGGACCTCAGTTTTATTCTCATATTTTAATGCAGAAAAGTAATGCTCAGAATAGTGTATAACCATCATCTTCAGCTCAGAGCAGAATTTTATTATGCCCATGCAAAGACAAAAAGCAATAAAACATGTATTTTTAGATTACCATATGTTGCATAAACTTCAACGACTGTAGTGATGTCTATACTGATCTCCACCGATGCTGATTCTGTTTTTCATATATGCGAAGCCCCGGAAATGCTTGAACTGGCTTTATTTTGAAAACAATTCATCAATAAGGGAATAACAGTGTGAGGAGCCGGTCTTCACTGCGTGATGATGACCGGGTTTGGGGGTGACCGCTGTTAATGGACGACCATTAACAGCGGTCCCCCCCAAACCCGGTCATTATCACGCAGTGAAGACCGGCTCCTCACACTGTTATTCCCATTAATAAATACCTTTTTAACGAAATAAACAGTTAAAATGCTCCAATTTTGTGACTTTCTTTCGGCGATATTTCCAGACTTTTTTGTGTTCATGTTCATGGGCCATATTTTAACTTATGCGTGGTACCCTGTCTCTTCGATAAGCGTTGTTATATACACCACAGCCGGGCCCAGGCTGTGCTGGACATTGCTGGACAACGTCTTCATTGCGTACGCGTCCAACGTCCAGGGTTTGGACTTCTGCTGCCGTAGCGAAACAAATTACAACAATGTTTTCATATTTTTACCTGATGGAGTAAGCTGAAATTTCGTTTACACACTCCTTGTGTCCAGAATTAATTACAAAGATGCTTGGTTTAGGAAAGTTAAATATGTCGTTGGGCGAAGTGTTTAAAGAAAATAAATCGTAGATCTAAGCTTTCGTCGTAAACATCCTCAGTATACTGCACTGCTGTATGTACGATGTACAGTCGTTTTAAAACTTCCTTACGCACGCGCGCACCCATAGCAACTGTGTTGCGTACGCGCGTCAGTCTCACGCGAAGGTGGTTGAGCGCATGTGCAGAGCTGTATTGTTACAAGCTGCCGTATGACTGTTGTAAATTTGGCCAATCATTGCCTTCCATGGGGCTGGATCAATGCTGGGTCAGGGGCCATTTTTTTCGCTTGTTCTTTGAAGCCGGTCATTATCACCGTTAATGCATGGCCACGTGATCGAGTCTCGACCAATCAGAAACCATCAACTCTCCAAGGTATTTATTAATGCTATTTATAATCATGAGTATAAAGCTAGAAAAACAATTCATTGTCACACATGTTCTTCCTTTTAGCCATACCTTTCTTTTTCCTACTTTTTAAAACTTACCTTTAGGGAAATGGTTAAAATCCAAAAGTTAACTTTACATGGAGCAGGCCTATTCCATTTTAGTTTTCCCCCTCTACTTTCTTGTTTGTCCATGGATCGTTCTTCAATTACTTTCACCTGTTACTTTCTTACATGTTCTTGTATTCACTGACAGTTCTCCCTTTATTTGTGCCATGTTATTTTACTTATACATGTATAGCTATGAACAAAATTAGCCATCTCGTTCAAACTTTGTAATCTGAGCATACCTTGATGAATCTGTAGGTATCTTCTTTTTTGGGGTGAGGATGCATGGGGGATGGGCCAGGGGAGTTGGGTTTTTGTTTTTCTTGTTTGCGTTTACGATGTGTATGATGTGTACAAACACGAAAAACGCCCCTGGAATCTCGTGGTATTTCATTTAAAAGTAAGTGTTTCAACAAAACTGGCAATAGATGACGGTTTAGTGACACTTGAACCCTGCAGCTACTACAAAGAAGTGTACTCGGCGCAGCTGTTGTGGCGCATTCGTTCAGTAGACATCAAGTTGAAAGCATCCAGTGCATTTCCGCCTCCTGACTTTGCTTTGGTTTTCAAGTCTGTTTCAACCTGAAATGTAAGCTTTTGATCAACGTGGCCAGATTTGATATGTCAGTAGCTTGGAAAGAAAAACGTCCTGGTTATTAAATTTGTTCATAGGTTACGGTAATCTGTCATGGGATGTACCTTGGTATGACTTTACATTGCTTAAACGAGAGTGATGTACGCGTTATGTGTACTTTTACTGCTGCTTCTGAGCCGAATTAATCAGCGGGGGAAAAAGATATGACGCACTTTTTTTGTTTAAGGCTCGCATTGGTTTACAACTAACATGGCAATACAACCACATCATTGAGAGTTTCTTACTGTCTGTCTTATTCTCCCTCACTTTCTAGATTAGCAAGAATGAAGGTTTACATGTGCCTGGTTCTCCTGATGGTCGTTGGATGTGCCTTGTGTTTCGCACAGACGGACGGTAAGTTAATTTGTTCAGTGTTCCATTATCCTTCAACGGTTCCGACATAGAAGCCGTCTTATAACCAAATTAGCACAGCCCCTTAAGCCTATCGTATATGTTTAAAGTAAATATATTTTGATTCGATTTTCTTTGTTTTCTTTGTTCCAATATACTCTTTGTTTCATCTCATTTGCCTTTGTCAATCCAGAGATAACTCCAGTTTACTACGGAACACAAAAATCGAGTTTGTGCCACAGTGGCGAAACAACTCTGCCCATGCATAAAATTGGCGCAAAATCGATTTTTGTGTATCGCACTAAATTAATTATATCTCTGAATTGACAAAAGCAAATAGAACATTGGATCACTATTGGAAAGCCCAGTCTTTGTTCTTTAATATTATGCCGAGTAAGAATAACTTATTTTGAAATTTCATTTTTTTTTTCTGATTGTACCATTTTTTTGACAGGCTGTATTTCCATACGAGTCAGTTACATCCATGTCGTTATTTGAGCGAGAGTAGTTTTTGCGTTAGACAAAAAGTAAAAGTATTTTGCTGGACCCAAAACTGAAACTACCTTTCACCGTCTATAACTAATTGCCCTTCAGGTAATACATTCAAATATAAGCTGAAATCGTTTATACTTAATTCTCAGAGTGCCTGATTTATTTTAACGTTAAGTTGATTCAGCCGTTATTGGAATGTCGTTTATTGTCGTGTATATGCTTATACATATTTAGCTATTGTCATTATTTGTAAATTCTATAACTAGTGTTGTTTGTCTTGTTTTGTCTTGTATTGTTGAGCACATTCTTTTCAGTGTGCTTGATTCATTACTACATTAAGCCGATTTAGCCCCTATTGAAATGTTGCTTATATATTGTCTTGTCTGCTTTGTTTAGCTGCTTCACATTAAACTAGTGTCATTATTTGTAAATTCTAAAATTAGTATTGTTTGTCTTGTTTTTTCTTGTATTGTTGGGCACATCTACCACAAGCTGCGGCTTTTTGTGATGATACCTCCAAAGAGTGAAAAAAAAGATTTATTGAAGTGAATTATTGAATTGAATCCATGTTGGTTTATATTTCAGCTTGCACATCTAATGCCCAATGTCCAGGACGCTACGGGGTATGTCATCGTACATTGGGAAATTGTTTTGAATTGAACCCTCTTGGCGTAGCACCAAGAGCGTCGTAATTCAAGTTCAAAACACCAGAACTACTGACAATGGACATGAATGAATTACAACATGGTAAGTCCATCATTATCGATTTAGTGGTCTTTCCTTATCTTGTCCCAAGTATATGTTGCAAACCCTCATTTTTACGCCATTTAACCCGAAAAGGGCCGAGGGGGGCGGCGGCCCCTCTTCTTTTTCCGCGATAGCCTTTAAAAAAAAGAAATCCGCGACCCAAGCTTTTATGACTTTTTAGCCTCATGCCTTGGGCATCTTTTGACACCAAAAACATAAATATTGGACCAAGGGTTGTCGCGCAGCAAAAAAAAATTCTTGGGTATGTTTATGAAGAGTTGCTCTATGCATGTACCGAGTTTCAAAATTTTTCGTCATTCGATGGCCGAGATCTAAGGGAGCGGCGGAACCCCCCCCCCCCCCCCCCCGCTGAGAAATGGTCAAAATAACCCGGCCCTCATAGGGTTAAATGCATAAATTACAATCATTACAATTTTAGTGGCTAAACGGGTCCTCTGAAACGTTTCCATCGTTGTTTTTGAAAACAAAATAAAGTGTATTGTTTTCTTTTATTATCCCCATGCAGATCGGACAAATGCTACCCGACTGCAAGGCTTTACTCGGATTAAGTAAAACATATTGGATATTAACTATGGTTTCTTAATTTCTGATAAGATTGTCTATTTTTTTGTTAACAATGCTGGGTCCGTGTTCCAGCCATTTTGTGTTTCATTGATGCCGTGACAGTACTGTTCACGACTGAAGGCTGCTCATGATTATGAATTTTAAGGGCGAAATTGAAATCAAATTTCACACAAAAGACTCTAGACTAATCGATCCGTGATTACAGGCATATTTAACGATTGACATATTTGAATTGTCCACAGAGCGCATACAAATCAATCCTGAAGATAAGTTCTTCTCATTATTTTAATAACACGTGTTATGAACTCGAGCACGGACTTAATATTATTCCCACTGTGTTATCTTTAAAAAAAAAAGTGTTCAAGTTTAATATTTTATTCCTCTCTGTAATTTTTTTTTTTTTTTTTGGGGGGGGGGGGGATATTCTTGGGTTTTGGGGGTATCGGTGGTGCATGGCTATGATTAGTCCTGGTGATGGTTATAATACTCATTCTTCCCAGAATCCTAGGCCCAGATTAAGTGTTTCGTAGGCCCCATGCACCAGTGTTCCAAAGAATGGATAAGGAAGGGGAAAGGAAGAGGGAATAAGAACAAAGTGGAGAATGTAAATTATAAACACCGCTGCCCAAAACTCCGCGAAGCTATAATCCGGTTCTGCAACCCATGGGAAAAGATTGTACATTCTATCATGTCGGCACAAGCTGCCGCGGCGTGAAGTCGCTTCATGTACGGTGGTTGACAGCTACAGCTGTGCAAAACAAAAGCACGTGCTCTCTCGCAGGCAGTTACGAATCGAGCTGATTCTTATTAGTGACAACTCAAAATAACGAGGGCATATTTCGATAGAGTCGAGCTACAATTTTGATATTTGCGCCACAGAGCATCTGCAATCAACAAATTTCCCGGGGCTCTTTAAGCGTCCCCAGATCCCACAACTTCAGGGCTTCGCACATAAAAAATTCCACTATATAGGATTTAAAGAAGCCCCCCCCCCCTGCATTCTGGGATCAGGGAGCAGGCCTGAACAAGGTATGCGCAAAGCTACTGAGCACGTACATGCAGTTTTGCGACAATGAAATCAAAAACATTATAGCTGGGTTGAATTTTGTATTCTCGAGCAATTTTAAAAATTAGTTTCGAACGATTACAGTACAAGCGCTCAATATAACAAATTAATCATTGCAAATTAATCATTGCATTTAAGTTGCAATTGTCCTCCGATAGAAAAGAAAGAAAATAAAACAAAAAGTTATGTGGCGATAGCCAAGTCTTCAGGAGTCGGACTTATGACCCTAACTCAATGAGCCCCTTACCGACTTCCAATATAGAACTCTTCTGGGACTCGGTACCCGGCCCACCACACCTCCTTCCCTGTCCATCCATGTAACTCGAAAGTCAGGCACCATAAAGGGAGGAAACGAGGTGGCACCCTAAGCCTTGCTGCCGAGTCAGCAAAAGAACCCCGTACCTATACGCAGATGCCAACCTGGACTTCGCAGACAGTCCCAACTTGTGAGTCAGCTTACCGACCGACCGAGCTAACTGCTGTTGGTAAATGACGACGGGAAAATAATACTCTTAAATGACAGAAGCGCGGGCATCGAAAACCAAAAACTGACACCAAGCGGGTTCGAACCCCTAACCCTGGGTCCGCTGTCAGACAGCTTAACAACTAGGCTATTTCAGTCTAGTGCTTTTCTCTTTGCGTTTAAAACAGAGTAACTTTGTGTTCCATGGCTGCACGAAAGATGCATCAGCATCGCGCTACACACATGAATGCTGTTACGTAACTCTTTTCTACAATCATTCTAATGTACCGAGCAGTTGACTATTCAGAGTCACTACGAGTAATTAACCTTACCAAGCTCGTCCTTTTTCTGTCTCATCATATTCTGTCTCAATTGTTTCGCGTCGCGTGTCTCTCGGCAGGTACTAACATATCGCGCTGATTGAGTGAAATTCTAGCAAGTTTTCCCTACCTCATTATATTTATATCAAACTACTGACCCGTTTACAAAATATTTTGGAGGGAAATGAGTTTGTCTGATTCTAATTTAGCTACCTTAGCTAGCTTGCGAAAATTCATCTTTTGTGTACTTACGCTAAGTCTAGGGAATGATGCCATTATAATACAATGTCACAAGTTAACGTCAGCCGGTGGCATGATGAGAATCGTGACCACGCCAGTGCAATGACAGCCAGTGCAGCACATGTAATACGCCTTATCGGCGGCGGCGGAGCGTTTTTAATACTGGGGGCATCACCAAAAAGAGACATTCCTTTCATACGGTGTGAAAGAGGAGAAAATTGTGAATCTATATTCGTTTACATAGCAAGGAATACATGTTACCCAGAGCAAAATGTGCTACCAGCATTGATATACTTGATATACATTGATATATTTAAAAAAATGTTTGCCTTACATTTCACAGGCCAGTTTTCCATTTTGAGAGAGGCACAGTTGTTTATTGTGAGAGGGGTCATTCGTGTTTTCGAGGGATTTTTCATCTTGAAAAGGTTCACAATCTTGTTAATGCGCGAGCGGTATTTGTGTTTTTGTTTGTTTTTTCGGGGTTTTTTTTTTGGGGGGGGAGCACTTTTGCATCACAAGAGAGGAGATTATTTTTAAACGCGATCGTAATGTTTTTAAGTGCGTTTGAGGGCAGTTTTATTTCCATCTCGAAGGGGCATTTTGTGACCTAGTGTAGCAAAGGAGTTTCGTTGGCCCTGCTCCACCCTAGGCACTGCGCACACAACATTTATGTTAATATGATTTCAAATACAAAACACTGTACAAATCAAGCCTGGCCAAACTGGATAGGTCCTATCTCTAGCAGCCTGTTGGCACCAATTCTCGAGGGCGTCATTCGCTTCTCAAAAGTGGGAGGGGTACATACATGTGAATCTTGATCAGTGCTAATGCCAGTGCGAAGCCTAAAACGGCGTGGATTCGGAGCTTATGGGCCCCCGGAAGAAAAAAAATTCTAACGATTTCTGACGATCGCCAAAGTATTAGCACAAGATCATCATTTCAACATCTTTTTTTTTTCGAGTTTGGAGTCATTAAATCAGATGTTTTGAGCTTAGAATCAAATGTATGCAACATTTTTTTTTTTCAGGGACTAACATTGTTGGGAAACGATATGTCCCCCCGTTCCCCACCGATCGACGCCCATGGTTGGCACCGTGCTTCACAACGACAAACTTTACACGTACATTTTATACGTAGGGCCAGTGCATACATGATGTACATGCAGCTGCGTCTGTTAATGAAATCGTTCATTCTGAGAGAGACCCTAAAACCTTATAAAAAAAAATAAAAAAATAAATCTCTTCGCGTGGGTGTGTGCGTGAGTAGGCCTATTATGGCACAATGCGGTATTTTCGTAGTCCCCCAGCTTTCGTAGGCCCTCCAAGTTTTCGTAGGCTCTCCAAGTTTTCGTAGGCCCTCCATGTTTTCGTAGGCCCCAATTTTTCGAAGACCCTAGGCACAGTACTGTGCCTATTTGGGTAATCTGGGCCTGATTCTTCCTGCATGTATCGTTTAAGCAGCGCAGAAATATGTAAACGTTTGCATCCGAGGAATCTTTTTTGGAACTGATTGGGAGAAAGACAATGCCGAGAGAAAACCTTTCTAAGTAAGAACACTTGTTTTATTGTGATTTCAAATCAAAATGTCATGTTTAGGCAAAACAAATATGTGTGAGGTTATACAGATTGCAATACATGTTCATAAGGCTGGCATAATTTGGGGGCGATCGTTTTATTTGCATTCCAGTAAACGTTCAGTTTTAACGGCACCGTGACAAAACACACAAATACTGGGTGAGTAAAAAAAAAGCGGAACCCAAACCCCCAAAATATATTTCATATGTTACAAAAAATGTAGCACCAAAAATAATAATGACCGGAACCCCAATTTCATAAACTACGTTTAATTTACTGAAATTGCTCAATACGTTCAAAGTATATCACAAATGCAATGACCCTGTTACGCACCAACTATATCACGTTGTCCCAACTACAGTTGGGTCCATTGCCATATGGAGCTTAATAACGCATAGCAGGAAAGATGTTAACATGTGATTTCATTTTTGTCGCTGTTGACTTAATCTGAATGCATACTGTTCCTTTGAAAATTATAATTGTTAAATTAATTAAAAAACGGCAATTTAATTTTGTACAATAATCAGCCATCTATGCTACAAAAGCTCAGCGTTTTTTTATGGAATTTGTTTAAAAGAAGATCCAATTCTTCAAAAAGGACTTTGAAATTATTTGCTTTTAATTGAACGTATAACTATTTCTTGTCCCTTTTCATCATTTGATGATTCCTCTTTCGTGAACGTACTGATAATGATATAGCTCCGTGGCAAAATAAATTCACTCTTGGATGCAAAAGAATGTACCAGCGTTCATGAATTCATTCAAAACGTCTGTCTGTAACAGTCACCAATGTTCTTTTATTGTGTTTTTAAACCCATGTCTCGTGCATACTTGTAAAGAAAGCGTAATCAAAATTGGTCATGAAAAGTTAAAAGGGACGCCCTCTTTGTACACAATCCGTGTGTGGATGTCTGTGTTAATTATTGTGGGTTTTTTCATCAATACCCCACCTAGTAAAGAAGTGCGTCTGATTTTGAGGATGTGAGAGCCTTTGTACCGGTTCAATTCCTAGATATAATATTTTGGTGTTCCCTTGGCTTATGGAAAGCTAAAAGAATAACAGGCCCTGCTTGGAGAGAGTGAGAACACGTCCTATACAAACAGAAAAAAATACATATATACATACATGTATCATGTTGATTGAAGCAATTTTACAACTGTAATTCAATCTTAAAATTAAAACAAACCAAAACCAGCAACATTTTTTTTTTTATGACAAGCGATTTTACAACTTAAATTTATAACAAAACAAACCAGCAATTTTTTTAATCAGAGCACCATGCAAAACCACATACATTGAAACGTACATGGGCTGATTAAAGCGATTCCTATGTCCGTATGGCCTATATTATAGCTAACGAATTAATCATAATGTAGTCAGGGGAATCGCGCCTCGGCCACCGCCAAGGCTATGCCATTAGAATGCGAGGCCCAAATCACCCAATCCAACTCGGGCCCTCGTGTGCTAAGCACTTATTTGAAGTATTTACACGACACGACAGTTAAGTAAATCCCAACACAAAACATATGTTCTCTTGTCCTTTTGTCTATAATATCGAGGGATCGAATAAACGTTTAAAAGGAAGCAGACCGAACCTATTTTTACAGCCCGATCCTATCCGGCTTACGACAAGTAAAAAACAAAAAATCGACTTTTCTGTTTTCTCAAAACGCTTTCCAACTCCATTTCACGTCATTAACCACTAGTAACACTTCTGCCGTCCGTATTTTTGTTTGTTGTCCTACTTACAATCGCTATTTTTAAAAGAAAACTGACGCTGTTTTCCCCCATGCAATCCGAGCTATAGTTCCCCTTGCCTTGGTGCTATATGCGTGCAGAAATAGAAGACTGATGGTTAGCCAAAGTAATGACGAAAGGACCGGACCAGTATATGGCTTATGTAACGTAACAGGTTGAATTTGACATCGTGAAAATGACATGCAAACATCGATGAAAAATATGCCTGCAAGTTAATTAAAAGAACTTGATTTCTTTTTAAATAAAATGACGAAAAAATATAATGCTTTCAACGCAAAACAATAGAATCCGAATGAAAGTCGACATTCATGGAAAAGTAACATTCCCTTTGTGCGGGAAATAACTCAAGAAATACTCTGGATGCATTAAGTTGAAATTTCGTCAGTGATTTGTCATGATATTGGACATTACAAGGTGAAATGTCACGAGAAACCGTCAAACATTTAAAATAAAATGACCGAGACAATAACAAACGCGAAAAATACAATCCGAATGAAAGTCAATTTTCAACTCCATATGTTATTTGTTAATATTGATTACATTTGTAATAACCATTTGTTCAGCTTAAAAAAAAATAGGCTTCAAAAGGTTAGATCGTGTCTTACATATATTAGCCTTCATTTGGCAAAGCAGCAAAAAAGTTTCGAATATCGTATGTCGAGAACGTAACATATTTGAGGTAGTTGCAATGGCAATGATCAACACTCTGACGATAACACTCTGACGAATCCTAGTCAGCACTTTGACGAAACCTCGTCAGCAAGCCGTTGATCTCGATCATCCTTCTCTTTCAAAGCATTTCTTCTTTGGTAACCGGGCGGATTCCCAATCACATGGTTTTGTACGTTTTATAATTTGTTGATGGTTTCAACAGGCGATCCGGATAAAAAAGTTCACCGCTATAAATGAAAGTGATAACTCCCTACGGATCATTTTTGAAGTTTGGTCGCTTTCTTTTTTACTCAACCTGTAAAGCTTCGTAGGCTTAAGTAACGATGACAGCTGAGGAGGACAGAGAAATACACTGTGTCTGCACTGAATGTAGCCGCGCCAGATAGGTCAAAGCCCTTTTTCGTCGACCTGAGTAACATTTCACGTAGTATCTTTATTAGTAATTGTATTTATTTGCAACCAAACATCAAATGAAGTGGTTGGATTAAAAACAAATGTCGGGATCTGGAAATTCCCCTTTAAAAACTTAGTACGCGCCATATGCATGATGACGTCATTGACTCGTGGTTTCTAAGTGCGTTCGGAAACTACATAGTAACAACAAAAACGCTCTTATACTTTCTCAAACTTTATTCCTACTATTTTATTAGGCATAAATAAGTTTGCAGAATACATTTATAGTTTTCTCATAATAATAAATTATTCCAGAAATGTGATATTTTACTAAGTAAATCTGGTTTTTGTGCTTCGGACTTTTTCGGGCTTTTTCGGAAGTAAGTGGGCTACGTGCAGGATTTGCACGTCCTTTCCGTTTTTTTCGTACCATGCCGTTGCATGATCGATGTGAGCCAGATTCACGTCAAAAACCTTCTTTGGCGAGCTAAAATCTGAAGGCCCGTATCTGAACTGTCCACCAACTGGAGTGAGGTGCTGCATAGCTGCTTTTGAAGTCATTTAAGCTAAGATTTGAAGACGTCGGGTGAGAATTTTAAGCAATTCTTTCAACACATTTTGTACCACAATTGTAAACAAACAGTGTACGTACGTACATGTACTTGTATTGTCTGTGTAGTGTGTACAATGTAACATGCAAACTTTAATACACAGCGTCTGCTATTCTATTTCATTGTACAGGGATTTTTATATTTCTATTGAAATATTGTATCTCAACTGAGCTTCATCACTCATCAATAAATCAACCAAATCAACTGAGAAGTGCCTGATGATTATCCATGCTTAGTGATTGCCTCCCTCCTCCTTAACTGGTGGACGAGTCTCCCCCTCTGATTAAGACAGCAGGGCCGACCACTACACAAAGACATGTAAGATTATTTCTTGTTTTTCTTCTAATACACACCTTAATTTTGTTTGAGCTGCGGAGAAGCAGTTCAATAACTCATTACGTCAGTCAGGTCATCATTCAGTCAATCATCCCGTCGACCGACCGACGGTCGGTCGGTTGGTCAGTCAGTAACAAACGTTGACATTGTCTATTGCTCCTACATATTTTGACGGATTTCAAACAAACTTTGTCCAAAGTATCAGTAGCCCAAACCCAAAATGTCACCAGGCGCGGTTCTACGGGGCTAGGGGGGGGCTGTAGCCGCCCCACCCAAATTTTGTCTAACCCCCAAAAATAAGTTCCGTAAAAAACAAATTGCTTTACAAAAAGAAGGATTGTGATGTATGTGAACGGTCTCCCCCTAAAGAAGAAATAGCCGTGACAATGGGTGCATTAGTTAATATGGTGCAAGGGCGGATCTAGGAGGGGGGCCAAAGGGGCCATGACACCCCCCCCCCATAAAAAAACCAAAACAAATTTTTTTTTTTAAGTGACATTGCACTAAAGGCAGGCAATGAATACACCACCATCTTTTCCTCAAAAACTATTGGTTAAAGTGGTCAGAAATTGCCTCAGATCGCACCACAGAGCATCTAGAATCCAAAAATTGTTCGGGGCCCTTAAGCGGGCCCCGAACCCCACGCCGTAATGTTTTGGACCCACATTTTTGGGGGACCAAAATTGTGTTTGGCCCCCCACAAAAAAATTGTGTTCTGGATCCGCCCTTGCTATAGTGTGAATGATTTTAGGATTTTATTGGCGCTCCCCATTGAAATATGGCATGAGCCCCCACACACACACCACCACCTATTGATTCTTGGAGGCCTAAGTGTCTGGAAAAAATAACCGGTCAACATTCCAACACGCCTCCCTAAAAAAAAAATTCTGGATCCACCATGCGAGGCCCCCCCCCCCCAAAAAAAAAATTGGTTCTAGAACCGCGCCTGCATGTCACATGACCAACCTTGGGTAAAGGTCATCTTTGGGATAAAAAACAGGGTCCGACCTTCCAACTCTTTTTGTTCACTAGCCAGCCGGGATACTGATACGGACTCTTAACTAGCCCGCTGGCATTTTCACCTATCTCAAATACAAAATGGCGTATTTAAAAGATCTAATAACTTAACCCCTTAAAACAGTTGATAAAATTAGACACAGATTGATGGGGTTTTCTTTCTGAATTTAATGATTTATTTCTTCCTGTACGTTCATCGTTTGCCGTTCCCAAATCTTTTTTCCACTCGCCAGCCGGGCTACTTAAGGAATATAGTTTGACTAGCCCGCCGCTGTTTTGATTAGCATTTGGCTAGCGGGCTACCGCTAATTTCGAACCCTGTAAAAAGCTCATTTTTTAAACTAAAAAACCTACTCCTTCCAGAAATTACATGGCACAATCGCTTGACTTATGCATGAACACCAATTCGATATTTCCGATCGAGCTTGTTATTTTGGTTCTGGTTTCGGTTTGTTTTGTTGGGTAAAATAGAGGACGGGGGATTTCCACGCGACCGAGTAAACAAAATGTCCAGAGTCCAGGTTAATAATTGCCTCTTCATTCGAATTATATTCAGTTCCATTTGTATTGTTCCCTAGCAACCTTAATGATCGTGTCTGTGTTTATTTGCCTATCTACATGGTAACCCACCCACAGACATCGATTGACAAAAATGGCGCACGCAGGAGCAGCGCTGAATGTCCAGGTTCCCATATTGTTCAGGTTCCCGTGCATCTGGTCCTGTTTACACTAGTATACATGTTCTTCCTCCACACAATTGGGATTGAATGTTTATATGTTCATGATATAAATATACAATGTAAGCAAGTTGTCCACAATGTTTGTAGGCCCTATAGTTGTCAATTTTGTTATACTTAAATAATGTATCATTTTAAAGTATTGAAACTAAAATAGAAAAAACGGGTTAATTTGTCTTGTAAGGATCAGAAGGATACTTTGTCGTGATATAGTTACTTTTGTAACAGTACTTCGCCTTTTTGCCCGATAGACTGTCAACATAACGCATTTTATTTTGCAGCCCCGAAATTAGCCCAAATTGGCTACAAAATTAGCCCAAACAATACTCACTCCCCAGGTCTTTTCATTCTAGAAAGTTTCCTTTGCCTGTGGACACTTTTACACGAAACGACACTTAAGTAAATCCCCACATAAAACATATGTGGCGTGTTACCTTATACAAAGCCATATTCCGTTTTTCGACCTGTTTGCGTAACATTTCACGCAGTATACACAGTTATTTTCTATTCCCCCCCCCCCCCCCCCGGTAGCAAAAGGGCGGGGGGGGGGGGGGGGGGGGGGTTCCAAGTGAACGCTTAAACAAATGCCCAGAGTCTAGGATAATTGTCCTCCGCTAGTGTTGTTGCCTAGCAACATAACAATCGCGTCTCGCTTTTGTTTCCATATCTTTATGGTTACCCACCATATAGACATAATTATAATATCGAGACAAAGAAGGGGATTACCAGGCGCACGCAAGAGCAGCACCGAATGTCCAGGTGCTCATACGAATTATTTAGTTACAACATGATCATCCATAACAACCAAAAACTGGATTTATGTCCTTGAGATAAAAAAAAAAAATCTGGATCCTGATCTAATAGCTTTGTAAGCACGTTGTCCGCATTTTGTATGAAACTGTCAATTCAATACTCATAGTGAAATAATTTACCCAGCTAAAAGTTTGAATTAAGTTAGCGAAACTTATTGGGGAAAATAGTTACAAAATCCCTTCTCAAAATTGTGCCTCGTTGAAAACAGGTTTTCCTCGGGGAAAAGAGGCAATACTTAAGGATAGTTTTATATTGATGAATTCCACACTTATTTCCGAAAAATGATATATGTTGTTGCCCTATTCAAAACATTTGTTGGGTTTTGTTTATCAACAAAACACGGAAAGCTTAATTCCCACGCCTTGTAGTCGGTCTATGGGTCTCCTATACCACTGAAAATCTTTATTTCACAACTTCCTTCTATCACACTGATACCTCAATGATCAGCTACATGTACATGTAGCATCTCCTGCCCCAGTCTCCTACACTCTTTGGGTGTTGGAATCCCTCTTACTCCTGATGACGAAGAGCAGAGTGTACTGTCATAATCCCAAACCTGGAGTTTCCCCTGGTTCTTGTAAGACCCTCACAAACTAAAAAAAAAAAGTCTCGTTTCTTTGTTAAATCTTATAAACTGATTCTTTCAGGGTTTAATGAACCACATACAGGTGAACCATGCAGATATAAAACTTATCTACTCTTGGGGTAGTCTCCATCCGAAGCAGTGAAAAATGTAAACAGTTGCTCAACTTCAGTGGGACAATAATTATTTGATAGTTGCATATGTTTCTGTTGACTAATGTACCTCCCGTACGTCCATCGGTGAGCTAAGAATATCCCCATCTATGCTTAGATTAGCGACATAAGCATAGTTTAGCGATGACAAAATCTTCCATAAATTAAGTAATTTCAATATTTTACCCCATTTGTGTTTACAAGTATGGATCCAACGGGCTAGAATGGATCACATCCATGTTGCTATTTTTGTTTTTCCTTTTATTTAACTGCCACTTAGACTAAAAACTCACAAAATCTCTACTTATTGAAAAATGTATATACATTATTATATTTATCTGGGAGTGAGGCTCTGTAGACGGTTTCCATGACGATTCAAGGCATTTTCAGGAAGATAAATATACGAACATATACCCATGTCAAGCTAAACCAAGATTGGAAAAGGTATATGCATGTATCTGGAAGATTGAACTGACACCTACCAACCCAAAGGCTAAGAATACCAGAACCTAGATTCAACAGGACGTTGTTTAACTTATTAAAAATGTATGTAATTTTCAATTTGCCAAGACTTAACTCTCAAATTAGCTCATCAGAAGTTAAACACTCATAACCTAACTTCTTTTTTATGATTTGGTGGCTTTCAAGACGAAAAGTAAGCTGTAGTGTTAATGATGAGCAAGTTTTCGGACAATTTCAAAATAAACATGTATATATATTTTGTTTGACCGTAGCGCCCTCTATGGTTAATTTCCATGGCAACCAAAGATATTTGTTGAAAGACGTATTCATGAAGGATAAGTTTGCCGAGTTCGATTAAGATCGGTCAAGGTCTGCTTAGGTGATGGCTTTTGTTTTGTCCCCTTCCAACCCTAGTGCTAAGAAAATGCCTTCTATAAAGCTCAATCATAGGAAATTCCAATAATTGGCCTCCTGAGAGAGAGCATCCCTAAATTTTCACTGTTAACATCTTTTGTTTTTTGTTTTTGTTTGAATAGTTGAAAAACAAAAAAATTAGGTTATGTTCAGAATTTCCCCTTATTCAATATCAGTAAGGAGATTTTATAAGGAAATATGGCTGGTAGGTTGAAACGCCTGATCACAAAACCAATCAAAGGTTGTGCCAAACAACGTACTTTGAACCTGCACAGGCAAACATTGAAGCGTGCCCGCGTGCAAAGGCTAGACCCCTTGGGATATGGGACCGCAGGGCTGTTAGACAATCATGGGATACGATCGCCCTGTATCTGGGCCAGTGGCAAAATGTAAAAAATTGACGTACATGAGAAACTTCTCCCCCTAAGTGAGAAGGGTGCATTTGAACACTTTTAGTTAATATAGTCTGCCCGATTGTAGCATTTTATCAGCGCTCCCCATTGGAAATATGGCACGAGCCCCCACGTATTGATTTTAAGAGGCCTAAGGTTCAGGAGAAAATAACCTGTCTACATTTCAGCACGTCTCCCTGGGAAAAAAAAGTCTGGGTCCACCTTGCTAGCCCCCCCCCCCCCCCCCAAAAAAAAATGGTTCTAGAACGGCGCCTGATCTGGGCCGATGTTTAGGCTGATGCAGATTGAAGTTGTCGGCCGAGTTGGTAAGCGATTTGTTCATGTTGGCAAACGACAGCTCCTGGTTAACGTTTGTTCACGACAATTATATCTGTTTGGTCGATTACGTCGAATCTGTTTTGGAACTGTTTGGGAGAAACACAATGCCGAGAGAAACACGCGACGGTTCCTTTCTAAGTAAGAACACTTGTGGATTGTGATTTCAAATCAAAATGCCATGTTTAGGCACTAAATTATTTGTTAAGTTATACAGATTACAATACATGTTCATAAAGCTGGCATATACTGCATTTTTTGGGGGCGATCGTTACATTTGCAATCCAGTATACATACAACAACTGCAACGTGACAAAATACACAAATACAGAGTGAGTCAAAAAAAGCGGAACCCAAACCCCCAAAATTATATTCTATATTTTAAAGAATTTTAAAGAAAATAGCACCAAAAACAATATTGACTGGACTATGTTTAGAAAACAAAATTACTGAAATTGCTCAATACGTTTAAAGTATGACTAGGCGCACGCAAGAGCAGCGCCGAATGTCCAGGTTCCCATGGTGTCGCTCATACGAATTATGTATTTACAACATGAACAACCATGACAAAATAAATGGGTTATTATGTCGTTGCGATAAATACATGGGCCAAAATTCAGCATTCTGATCTAATAGCTTGGTAAGCACGTTGTCCCCATTTTGTATGAAGCTGTCAATTTCAATGCTGATAGTGAAATAATTTAGCCTGTTAAAAGGTTCGAGTTAAGTTACCGAAACTTAATGGGGAACAATAGTAATTAAATTCCTTCTTAAAATTGTACCTCAGTAAAAGCTGGTTTTCATGGGAAAAAGAGGCAAATTAAGGAGAGTTTGATATTGTTGAATTCCGCACCTATATCTGCTAAATAACAGTTGTTAATTTCCCGTTCTGAAGAATATTTTTTGTGCAGACCGATTTGGGGGGTTTTGTTTCTACCGAAACCAATTGTGCCAGGTTTCAAAAGTGAAAAAAGCGAAATTACGCAATAGTGGATTACGGGGGTTCTTGGTAGTGTGGTTGGCTGACCAACGTCATTTTGTTCCGATATTAGGCTCGTAAAAATCCCAATACACTGGTGAGAAAATCCCAGTGCTAAGATTCGTGAAAATAACGTTCATCATAAAAACTCGATATATTGCTTCGGGCCTTTGGGCCATCTATGTTGACTGCAACACGCCGCCAACCCCCTTTATAAATTCAGGATCCATCCTGCACAGAGATAGGCTTCGTAACACTGCAAAAACGTTTTCAATCATGAAATATACCCTGCGAATTTGACAGAGAATTTGACAGAGTCCAGCAAATATAGGTGCACAATTCGCTCTTTTCACACTCCGCCATTGGGCATGCAGAGCCTCCATCTGGCAATTTCACACAATACAAATACCTGGTTCAGTGATCTGAACCCCGACACGGGAATCACTGAACCGGCTATATTTATTGTGTAGAGTTGCCAGATCGAGGCTCTGCATGCCCATGGCGAATGAAAAGGAGCGAATGGATCGGGTAGTTCACGCTACATTCCCTACTTTATTCTCAAAAGCCATTGTGCATTGTACGACGGAGATGACATTAATGTACTCTCCATTTCTTATAAAGGGTGGGGAAGTACCAGTTGCATTGTGGTATATGTCTAATTTGGCATAATTTTCATGATCGATTTTATTGCAAAGTCAACATGAACAGATGCTTATTTGGTTTGTTTTAGCCGGAGAACCACCGAACATTCATTAACATAGAGGGCTGCGTTCACAAAGCATTCGATGAAACGACATCGACATTTGAGACCTCCGTATTAGGGCTTTAAGGAGTGAGTTAGCGTAAAATGGGCGGGGGGTTTCCAGCAGCACGCAACAACGCTGTATACACAGGCAACTCATTAGGTTTAGTATCACACACTCTCTGGATCAAATTCATTGTACAATCGTGTGTAGCGGTGCAAAAGCTGTGTGTCAACCGGAGAACAGTCAGCTTAACTTTAACATCGACATCTAAACATTAACATCGACATCTGAGCGCGTAAGTACGATAAATTCAAAAATGTTTCCCTACCTCAACTAACCAGTGAGTTTATATGGCGGGCAAACACAAATTAGAAAGCAAATGTTGAACTTTCTCTAGAATTGAAATACTGACAAAATATGTTCTGAGAAAACAATTCATCCATTACAGTTCTCCTGTCCTTTTGTCTATAAAAGCAGGGGAATTAACATTTAAAAGGAAGCACATGGATTCATCATCAACTAAAACAAAATCCGTGCTAGCTACGACGGGAAGTAAATTATGGGGGAAAAACAATAAAATAACTGTTTTGTTGAAAAGAATGTGAGTGCAAAAGAATGTTACATTGAACTATTCTTGGGGATAATGTGTTTTTTTCCCCAAAAATACCGATAGAAAGAATTTCCCTTTATATAATGCACTTCTAAAAAGCTGTATTAGGGACATGATGGAAAATCTGTCTTACGTATGCTAATGTACGACCTATAACGTACGACCTATTATTCGCAAGTAGGAAATACGACTTATCAGGTATAACCCGTACGTATATACACCCTGAAAAAAAGCAAAGCCAAAAGCAAAAACAACTTTGCCAAATTGGATTGTACAGTTCGATTTAAGCGCAAGGCACGTTTCGGTTGATGAAATGGGGATGTTATTGACACACACCAATGAATATTGTGAATGGTTGCGAGTCCCACATTTAACCATAATAAATATGCATTGATCTTAAGTTAATCAGTTATAATTCCAGCCATAAGGTCACCAGTGTCGAGTCGAGTGAAATTGAGTCACATTGCTGCTATAATACGGTCACTGACATTTTGTAGCCATTTCAGTTGTAGTGCTTGGGGTATATGTTTCTATTTCTCCATGATAACCATTGTCCTCATTGGAATTAGGTCCTACTATGTACCAGTGCCTGGCTACATTCAAATGTTAAGTGTCCAGGGTATGTTTCCATATCTCCATGGTAACCATGCAGAGACGCGGACATTTTGTTTGAGCAGGCTCGAAACAAAAGCAGGGGATTTCCAGGCACATGCAATGGCAGCGTCCATGTCTAGATTCTCATATTGTCCTCATTCGAATGAGGTCCCACTCTGTACCAGCACCTGGCTACTTGGCAATTTTGAGTCCCTGGCGTATGTTTCCATATCTCCATGGTAACCAGAGACGCAGACATTTGCTTGCGCAGGCTCGAGACAAACGCTAGTCTGGTTCCCCGACCTGACAATTTCCCCCGACGTCTACACGTCTAAATTGTAGGTCAGGCAGCCTCCGTGGCTAAAAATAAACATGACGACATTGACGGCCCTTTTTCAAAGCTCGACTCCGTTTCCGAATTCGCTTTATCACATAAAGCTTTTAATGTTCCGATATTTTTTTTAAAAAATAAATCACTTGCTTCATATATCATACAGTTATGATATACAGTTTAATACTTTTGTAAACAAACATTGACTAATTTTAACCTGGAATCTTCAAAGTTGGACACCCAAACAGCACTGTTAGCAGGCGGAGCCGAATTGAGACCACGCCGCGTTTTGGAAAATGCCGGTAACGGTCGTCAAATTCAAACTAGTGCATGACGCAGCAAAAAGTTCGCCCTCATATACGATCCGAGTGCAAAATCGTCGTTGAATTTCAAGTTTTCTAAATAAAAGCAATGGATGTTAATTATCAACTAGTTTTTTAAAGTTTTTAATAGGCAATTAGCAGTTAATAAAACCTATATTATACTCGGAAATACTCGGACACTATCCGATTGAATTCGGCAAACTTCGGACAGTTTCGGAAAAAGGAGGAATTCCTCCCGTTTTAGTCACGTGATGTAAATTGTAATACATTTTATTACCGGAGGCTACCTGACCTAAGATTCATCAGGAATAGTCGGAATCTTTTGGTCTGGGAACAAGACTAGACAAACGCACGGGATTTCCAGACACACGCAATGGATCGGGTAGTTCACGCTACATTCCCTACTTTATTCTCAAAAGCCATTATGCATTGTGCAATAGAGGTGACATGGTAACCTACATGTCAGACGCTTCAACATGTGCCCAATATTTTTATACGACTTTTTTCAGGGGGGGGGGGGCCTATCGTGAGCCAAGTTGCTTAAAGTGTGCAGGGTTTTTGCTGGCCCCACGCGACGATGCTGTCTGCCAAATTAGACAGTCCCCCCCCCCCCTGTATATAGTTATGGGGACCAGTAGCTATAGCAACCATCGATTGGATCACCTCTGTGCGCGCATCATGATTGTTTATTTTCCAATCGTTAGTTGACTTTTAGCTCTGTGCATGAATTGTGATTTAACACACGAGTATCAAAAAACTCATTCTTGTCTTACGCAAAATCATCAGTGTCTCCATAAAGGTAACTTTCAAGCAGTTCAAATGCATGGGTTTTAAATACCGAAACAGTAGTTTCTCTCTCTTTATTATTATTTGACAGAGACTCGTTAGAATTTAGCAATTAACGAAGCTCATCACTTCCGAAACTGTACATTCGTGACGCAGCTTTGTCATTTTTGAAATAGACTGGTTGGGCCATTCGTTACCGTTATGATTTTTAATTCAGGAGTCAAGGTTCGTGTGCAAGATTCAGGACGGTTAATGGAACCAGACTATCTACCCTGCTTAATAAGTAAATATACCCAGTCAGCCCATTAGGGTTAGGGATTAAACACTGTCTTGATCAAAATGATTGTTAAATCGAGCCCTTGATGTGTGCTGGTGCAGTAGCTGAATGTTATATCCTGAGAATCATCAGCCACCCATTAACACTGACATCTGAACGCCTGAGATATAACGTCAGATCCCCTGCAGAAGGGTAATGAGCGCTCCGACGCTAAAAAAAATCACTTTCAAGAAAATTGCATTGAAAGGATCCAATATTCCCTACGCGTATTATGAATCAAATGTTCTCCCAAGCGTATTATACATTGTACGAATTTTAAATTTGTCAAACGTATGATTTCATACTTTTTTTAAAAATTTGTGCTGATTTCCGATGAAAATGTTTAAATGTCATTAAAATAAATAATGAAGGGTTTGCGGAAACACCATGTGCGAATAATTTCTCAACTAAGAGAATGGTTCTGAAGAGAACCAGAGGTATAAACTCGACGTTCCGGTCAGTATGCTCTGACCGTCTTCAGGAGAGTCAAATGTTCTCTCCTGAAGACGGTCAGAGCATACTGACTGGAACGTCGAGTTTATACCTCTGGTTCTCTTCAGAACCATTCTCTTAGTTGAGAAATTATTCGCACATGGTGTTTCCGCAAACCCTTCATTATTTAGTATCTCCACCATGCAAAGCCTTAAATCTTACTTGTCATTAAAATAGAGTCACTTTTTGTATTGGCATAGTCCCTTTTGCTGGAAGGACGAAGATAGCCTTGTCGTCTCAAGATTTTTTTCTGTGGGGGGGGGGGGGACAAAGAACATTTTTTCGAAAAAAAATCCTTGTACTTTCGCTAGCATATTCTCAATTTATCATTTTTGGGCTGGGGACTTTTGCCATCCTCACCCCCATTGACACACCTGCAGACTCCTATTTTGTTAAATGTGTATTAAATAGCAAATATGACTTCACACCACTTTGTTTTTTTTTTTTTTGCCCCCCCCCCCCCCGACGGCTATTTCTTCGTCAGACTTCTATGAGATAACCACCAGGGAAAATGTTCATGATTACGTGTTCGGACGTAAAAGGGCGTAAGAGCATACGCCCTTCCTCAGGCACGAAGTCGATTATTAAACTCATCTCAAGTTAACTTTCCGTCATCCCTCAACTAACTACTCGTCGAGTATAAACGGTGAAAACTAATTTAGAAACAAACACAAAAAGAAATTCTTTTAGAATTTTAATCCTGACGCAAATGTTGGGGAAAAAACTCAGACAGTTAATTTAGTATTTAGTATTTTAGCAGCAAATAGAGGGGGACCAACGATTAAGAAAAGAAAACAGATACATCATCATACGCCCGTCCTATAGGAAGTAAAAAAAATATAAAAAAAACACTGGAATCAGTTGACTTGGGCATATGCCTAGGCTTGGGACGACCGTCCGCAATTTCTGACGACCCCCCCCCCCAACTCCCCGTGCTGAATCTGTCACTTATTTTGCTCATTCTAGAAGCGTGTTAAGTTAATACATGAGCAAAGTGCCTATTTTTTTTGGTTATTGTTGTCGCTCTTTGTAAAATTAAATTTATCTTCCTTGCTTTATTTTGCAGTTTGAGATTGACAATCGTTTCCTGATTTGCAGTTGCAAGCTTCCCTAGCTGTGGCCGTCACAGGTAAGTCTTATCATCATGGACAAATTAATTTTTAATGCATGGGCATCCTTAGTTGCAAGTCTGTTGTATTATTAAATCCTGTTCAAGTGTGTGTTTACATATCAAACCTATTACTCCCAGAGCCAGGGGTCATTTATTTGAGAAAATGACCAAGTGTTTGGTGGGTATTTTTTTGTTGTTGAAAGGTTACACCTTGTGTGTGGAGCAGTGTACGCGTTGCTGTCTACGACAGTTTCGCTTCTGCCGCTCGGACAATTCTTCCTGACCGATCCATCCATTGTTCCTTTGTGAGTTGTATCAAGTTCTCCAACTCTGCCCTGTTGTGCAGTCCCGCTTGATTGTCTGCAGGTCTTTATCCAGAACGATTGGTAGTGTTGAACGGGGTCGTCCTCGCCAGCCTTCTGCGCCTGCTTCCTTGGTGAAGTAATCTTCGATAAACTTCTGCGCAGGTACATCCCTCGGAAGCCGCAGGATATGGCCAAAGAGTCGCCAGCGGGCTGTAATGACACGGACGTTTAGCGGTTGACACTTGCATCGTCGAAAGAGGGCATTGTTTGAGATTCGATGTGGCCACCGTATTCCAATGAGTTGTCGTAGCTGGTTTCGGTGGAATGAGTCCAGTTGGTCTGTTTGTGATTGTGTGAGGCCCAATGTGCCCATGTTGTAAAGGAGCACAGGGAGCACAAAAATGTTGTAGAGGCGGAGACGAAGTTCCTCGCTCACGTGGTGGCGCCGTAGCCACAACGTTTTCATGCGGTGGAATGCCACAGTGGCTAGTTTCTTGCGACGAGCGACATCTTCACCATCTCCCAACAGAGACCCGAACTATTTTGTCATGCGCCATAGTTCGCCTACTTGGTCTGCCAGACGCTTGACCGATGTTCGCTCTGTTTTTGGTCAGGTTAACGGTGAGGAACCACTCCAGCAGACTTGCTGGCGCAATATGTTCCACATTGTCAAGGTGTTCTCTGGAGTTACTGATGAAATTGAAATCATCAGCATATGCCTCTTCAACAGGAACACATCTGCCTCTGTTATGTTGGGTTTCTAGTTTTTGACGAAGGTCACGAAGGGCTGCCTCAACATATACCACGAACAATACTGGGGATAGGCTGTCTCCTTGGGGTGTGCCAATAGTTGTTTGAAATGGATCACAGGAACCCCTCTGGAGGCGAGGTTCAAGTGATGTCTCAGCTAGAAGTAGTCGAATAATGCGTGTTTCTGACTCATCCAGAAAAGTGTGGAGAACATCCATCAGCCGATTTCTTCTGATGGTGTCAAAGGTGCGGCTCATATCAAGACCTAGGATCTCTGTGCTCTGCTTATATCGCTATGTTTTGGCGCACAGCCAGCGGTAGCCGAACACAATGTCTGCTGTTCCACGACCTTTGCGAAAGCTACTTTGGCCAGAGGCAACATTTGTCCACCTTCTCATACATACGATAGAGAACCAACAGAGAAAGAGTCTTACGCAGTGCTGTCAGTAGAACGATTGGTCTCAAGCTGGACAATGGACCTCGAGGTTTCCCTGGCTTTTGTAGTAGGATTAGAACACCACGACCAATACTCAGCCCTTGTTGCTCCTCTAGGGCCTGATTACAGATACCCGTTATTGGTTGAGCAAGAGTGTGTGCAGCACTTTCGAGAATTTCGCCGGGCATATAGTCGCAGCCACAGGAACGGCCATTGTTAAGCTTTTTCATAGATGTTTCTACCTCCTCAGGCAGTATGGGAATCGGCAAAGGGCAGCGATCTCCAACAAAGGGGGGCAGTCCCGTAAGTACATCACCATGAAACTGGTCGTCAAAGTATTCTGTTATAAGTTTGCCGGTCTCTGCTGAGTCATTGACGATGTGCCCATGCTCATCGTGAAGTACAGGGGGATGTATGGCTTGCGGTACAGTAGTCTTACTGCACGGAACATCTGTGCACCATCGTGAAGACGTTGTATCTCCGCTGCAAGTCCGTCTAACCGCGCAGAGGCGTTGGACAGTGAAAGTCTGCGCATGGAGTGCGGAATTTGGTTGCGTTCTTTTTTCATATTTGTTTTTGTCTCGCTGGGAGGCATACTGTCAATGCGAAGGCGAAGGTCACGCTGTCTCAGGGACATCTGTTCCATCTCTGGACAGAAACAGCCTCGTTGCT
Source organism: Patiria pectinifera (assembly GCA_029964075.1). Lineage (NCBI taxonomy): Eukaryota > Metazoa > Echinodermata > Asteroidea > Valvatida > Asterinidae > Patiria > Patiria pectinifera. The sequence continues at coordinate 12,513,244 of CM057134.1, forward strand.
TTGATGTATTTGGTACCACGTCAATTGTGTCAGCTGCAGAGCTGCAGATGACTTTAGATAATGCGTTCCAGCGTTCTTGTGCACTTGTCAAAGGTGGTGTTGTACTTGAAAGTCTTTGCTGGACTTTGGTAATATATCTTTTTTGCTGATCTGGGTCAGCGAGACGGTCTGTGGCTAGCGGATGGTCTTGTTGCTTGCTCGTGTCTTGCGACACCTTGGGGTATTCAAATTGGCTCGGCGTATGGTTGTCTGGCGGTGGATGTCACATATATACGTGTGCGATACGCACACATTTGCAGAACTAATTTTGGGGTCATTTTTGCTTTTTCTGGGCCCGCTCTTTTCTTGTGAAGTTTCGGGACCCATACCGACTCTTCGAATTTTCTTTATTTATGTGAACTCTTCTAAAAAGGAATTATTCTTAGATATTGGCAGTTTTCTCAATGCTGCGTAACAGCCATATTTTTAATTTTCTTGCCTGACGTCACGTATTTGAGTCTGGTGTCAAGGTCCATCTCCAGATAACATTAATAATAGCCAATTTCAATAACCAAAAGGTAACAATTCTTAAAAACATTCGAACTCCTGCTGCCCCCGGTCCCTCGAGTCCAAATATGATACACATAGATAAACTGTACCTCCTTACTAGTGACGCTTAATTCAAATGGCGTTTGCAATAGTTACTCAGTGATTAGAAGCAAGATAATAATTGGAATTTTTGGCAAATAGGTTATGCGTATCTAAGAAAATAAATTTCTATAGTAAATTATAATTTCTTTATAATGTTGTGCCGATGCTGATGAGGGCATAACATTTTCAAGTTTTTGAAGTTCTAACTTCGCAAAACGTATATACAGTTATTGTCAAAATACATGTAATCCGTAGATCATACTTGCCGATAGTGGTCCGAAGCGTGGTTTTCCATATTTTGCATATTAATCCGTAAGTCAGGCAAGGGTTATTCACCTTTTTTTGAACGAAACCCCGTGTGTCAAAAGTCGGCCACTTACGACGACCACGACAAAACATAAATCCCATTAACCTTTTTGAACGAGACCTCTTTTGTTTCACTATCCTGAACAAGGTGGTCGCGACCTTCTGGTTGGGAACCCCGCCCATAAGGAATCAGATAGAAACCAATCAAGAAAACGAAAAATCGTATTATTTTATTTTCAGGGTCGGGCGCAATGTCTACCTTTATCGGAGCTCTGCTAGATGTCTCCGGCTCTATGAAGAGCAGCATTGGCGACGGAGTGGATGAAGAGGGAGGGACGTGGGCGCGATCAGTATTTACGGTGATTGATGACCTAATTAAACACGACGTATCAGACACTAATCGTGTCTTTGCAGTCGGTTTTGGTGCGAAAAAAGGACGAAACGTATTTGACATTCTAGGGACAATTCGGGAGGTCCAGATACACCAGAGCACTGGTAGAGGCCCTGCTGAATACCAGACCATTGAAAAGGTATTACGAATACTGGAGTCAAACGGTGCGCCAACAATCAGAAAATGGGCGGAAATCGAGACGATAAGGAGGGCGGTATTTGAACACGAGGCACAGTTAATCCTCAAGACAATTGAATCCGACAAACTGTGTACAAGATGGTTTGTTGACAATAACCTTCCCAGAGCTTGTTTTGACTGGGAAGTCCCTCCAGACGTCCCTCGAGTAGGCGGGGCATTTGCATCTCCTCAAGATGAGTACGCATCCGCTGCTACTTCATTCGTCCAGGCTACTACTGACGACATCGAAGAAGTTGTCAGAAAGGCGATAACCTCAATAAAGCAGGGCCACTGGCAGTGCCCTGCTAAATACCAGACCGTTAAAGAGATTTTACACAAACTGGAGTCAAACGGTGCGCAGAAAATAAGACAATGGGCGAAAATCGAGACGATAAGGCAGGCACTATCTGAAAAAGAGGCACAGATAATCCTTGAGAAAATTACATTTGACTATCAGTATACAAGAGAGTTTGTTAACTATAACCTTCCTAGAATTTGTCTTGGCTGGAAAGTCCCTCGAGAAGTTCCTCGAGTAGGAGAGGCGTTTGCATCTCCTCAAGATGAGTACGCATCCGCCGCTAGTTCATTCGTCCAGGCTACTACTAAAGACATCAAAGATGTTGTCAGAAAGGCGATGACATCAATAGTCCCTGCTGAATACCAAACCATTGAAGAGGTCTTAAACATACTGGAGTCAAACGGTGCGCGGACAATCAGAAAATGGGCGGAGAAAGATACGATAAGGCGGGCAGTATATAAAAACGAGGCACAGTTAATCCTCGAGAAAATTGCATCTGACAAACTGTGTACAAGATGGTTTGTTGACAATTACCTTCCTAGAGCTTGTTTTGACTGGGAAGAACCTCGAGAAGTACCTCGAGAAGGAGGGGCATTTGCATCTCCTCAAGATGAGTACGCATCCGCTGCTACTTCATTTGTCCAGGCTACTACTACAGACATCAAAGATGTTGTCAGAAAGGCGATGACCTCGATGAAGCAGGGTCAGTGCCCTGCTGAACACCAGACCATTGAAGAGGTCTTACGCATACTGGAGTCAAACGGTGCGCGGACAATAAGAAAATGGGCGGAAATAGATACGATGAGGCAGGCAGTAGCTGAACACGAGGCACAGTTTATCCTTAAGAAAATTGCATCTGACAAACTGTGTGCAAGATGGTTTGTTGACAATTACCTTCCTAGAGCTTGTTTTGACTGGGAAGAACCTCAAGAAGTACCTCGAGAAGGAGGGGCATTTGCATCTCCTCAAGATGAGTACGCATCCGCTGCTACTTCGTTTGTCCAGGCTACTACAAAAGACATCGAAGAAGTTGTCAGAAAGGCAATAACCTCAATGAACCAGGGTCAGTTCCCTGCTGAACACCAGACCATCGAAGAGGTCTTACAAATACTGGATTCAAACGGTGCCCGGACAATAAGAAAATGGGCGGAAATCGATACGATTAGGTGGGCAGTATCTGAAAACGAGGCACAGTTAATCCTTAAGAAAATTGCATCTGACAAACTTTGTACGCGAATGTTTGTCGACAATTGCCTTCCTAGAGCTTGTCGTGACTGGGAAGTCCCTCGAGTAGGAGAGGCATTTGCATTTCTTCGAAATGAGTTTGTCCAGGCTACTACTACAGACATCAAAGAGGTTGTTAGAAAGGCGATGACATCAATGAAGCAGGGCCAGTGCCCTGCTGAACACGAGACCATTGAAGAGGTCTTACGCATACTGGAGTCAAAGGGTGCGCGGACAATAAGAAAATGGGCGGAAATAAACACGATAAGGCTGGCAGTAGCTGAAAATGAGGCACAGTTAATCCGTAAGAAACTTACATCAGACGAAGAGTTTGCAAGATATTTTGTTAACGATTGCCTTCCTAAAGCTTGTCATGACTTCGTAGTCCCTCCAGTAAGAGGTTTTCGCATTTCAGGGCCACTTGCATTTGTTCAAAGTTTGTATTCATCCGCCGCTACTTCATTTGTCCAGGCTAAAAAGGAAGACGTCGAAGAAGTTGTCGGAAAGTCTTTGATGAGAGACGTTAGTGGGAGATCTGTATTTAAAGTACAAGACGCAGCCAATATAATACGCGGATGTGTTGACGAAAGAGAGCTCACGACTCAGAGAGCGCGGGAATTACTGAAGATTGTCGAGCCATTCATTTATGGTAGGACACCATTATATTCAGCATTAGCAGAGGCATCAGTCTTATTATCGAGGTCAGTGACTACATACCCAAACCATCACAGATTACTGTTTATCCTGTCTGACGGACTTCCGACGGATGCTGGCAGGTTAACAAGAATTTGCAGGCAGCTCCAAGATGCCAAGGTCACAGTAGTAAGTTGCTATATTTGCAAATCATCACGTGTTGAACCCCGGCGACTTTACAGCGTTGCTGGTATAGGGTGGGAGGATGGGGCCAGATTGCTGTTCAAGCTGAGTTCCAAGATAACAACACAGTTTGTCACTAGGGCAATCTTCATCAAACACGGATGGCAGATGGATATAACTAACAACGAGACCAAGCTGTTTTTGCACGTTAATCATCCTGACCACTTGAAAGATGCCTGCAGTTTGGCGCGAAACGCTGTCTGTTGCCTGGATTCGTTGTCCGATTTGCTCGTGTCTGTTGATCTTGATATTCACATTAACCTAAAGAACGCAGGCTTCACAGCACAAGAACAGGTGGGTAGCACCTGCTATGCAAACGCTTCAGCAGCAGTCCTTCATCTCGCCATGCACAGGATTCTCGGCCGAGACGGTGGGTATCCGGACTTTGAGAAGCTTCGAGACGAGATGATCGACCGGTACGGCAAAGAAGGGGCCATCGTTCTCTGCGTTCTACAGGAGGTCTGTCCGCGGTACAGATTACAATGTCAACAGGTTGATGTCAATGGAGCCAGGGAGGCCATAGCAGCAAAGCGTCCGGTTGTGGCAACGTTTCTGCTCACTGACGAGGAATGGACCACGTTCACAAGGTTTTACCTGAAGAACCCAACAGGCATTCTGAAAAAGCGCGACCTCGACATCAGTAAAAGGAGACCAAATGCCAAACTCGAAGGACACGCAGTCGTGTTGACAAGTTTCAACAGCGAATGTCTTCGTCTGATGAATTCATGGGGAGACAGCTGGGGAGATATTGGATTCTTTAGAGTTGAAAACGCCGAGGTGCTTGATCTGGAGTTCTTCGACGTTTCTTGGACATTGGACGATTTGAGCCAGAGAGAAAAAGATTATTACGATGTCCATGGATCACAGGTCGCTGAGAAGCTTATGAAGTCACTGAAAGGTCTACAAGTATCAGTTTTCACGTGCCCTTCATGCCACCAGACTTCAAAGGTTACCGAGTTCACAGGCACTCTGTCGCGGGCCAGATGTCCCGAATGCAAGGACGAGTTCTCGTGTCAGGATGGAGACGGGAACATTCTGGCGTTGAACATTTACCTGACCTCGCTCAGCCGGAAGACTTCTCGCGAAAATGATGGAATATAACCAGATTACTGGCAAAAATCGGACAGTGTTTTACAAACGGAAGTTGCTGCGAGACCGTTCAATGTCGTCATATTACAAATGTATTGACCAACAGTAGATTATAAAGAGGAAGACATTGAGAAATTCTATGAAGAGGTAGGCGAAGCTTGCAAGCAGGTGAAACACGTTGTTGTTGCAAGCCATGTTGGTTAGGATGGTTGATTTGAATTGTAAAGTAAGTTCACAGAGAGAAAGAAGCGTTGCCTGGGTGAAAGGAAAGAGAAAGGAAACAGGTTTATCCAGTTATATGATAAGCCATCAGTATAAAAACTGCGATAGAAATACACACGTACCTGGGTGCACACATTGGATCCGACCCCAAGCTAGTTGTGATGAACATATCAGTGAAACTGAAAATTCCAAAGTAAGAGAAATGCCAAGAAACATTGACAAATTAAGAGACTGACGTAGAAATGAGAAGCATGTTGAATCGTACTATTGAGAACAAGTTTTCAGTTCTTCATGTGGACGGAGAAGAACAAGTACCAGCAGAAACGGCCATTGAGGAGAAATGGAATGCTGTTAGAGATAGTATGCTTGAAGCCATGAAAGAGGTTCTTCCGAAGAGACAGCGAGTGAAAAATCAGAAGTGGATAACAGATGAGATCCTGGAGTTAATAGAACAGAGACGTACAAAGAGAAGAACATCTCCAGCGTATAAAGATATTGATAAGGAAATAAAGGGGATATGCAAAAAAGCATAAGAAGAATGATTTGAGGAGAGGGTGAATGGCTGGAGTTTTATGAAAAGAAACAATACATGAGGTCACTGCTACAGATTGTCAAGGAACTCACAGTAAAAAAACCCCCAAAAAACAGGAATCAAGACAGGTGTATCAAAAACAAAGATGGAGAACATCAACATAAAGGAGAAATAACCGCTGGAGACATAAAAGATGCGATTAAGAAACCGAAGAGCAACAAAGAACCTGGACCGGATAATATCACAACAAAATGTTAACAAGTCCTAGATAATTCTAACATTAAGACTCTGACTGATCTGTGTAACAGCATTTTCTTATCTGGACACATTCCAAACAGCTAATGAGGTCAACATTTACTAGCATGCCAAAGAAAGCAAAGGTACCACAATGTGGCGACTACAGAACCATCATCCTAATGAGTCTCCGAATTTTACTACACAAAATTTATCAAAGAATCGAAGATGACATCGATATCAATCAGACAGGATTTCGACCTAATATTGGCACAAGGGAAGGATTATTCAACCTTAAGACAACCATTGACAGTTGGCAATTCATAAACCAGTGTATATGTGCTTTTGATTATACCAAAGTGTTTGATCGGGTGAACCAAACAGAAGTAGTTAGATTGCGTCAACATTAACAGCAACGACTTCAATCTCATACAGTTTCTGTACTGGAACAGGACGGCATGTGTGAGGTTAGAGGATGGTCTCTCCGAAGTCTTTCCTATCAAGAGAGGAGTACGTAAGGGTGTCGTATCTCCCAAGCTGTTCAACATTTATGCAGAGCAAATATTTAAAAAGATCCAAGATCTACCAGGTTGTGATCTACTAGCTTTGCTGCATTGGTTGCAGAAACCGAAGACTCCTTCATAGAAATCATAACCAAAGTACGAACACAAGTAAAACATGGACTCCTAATGAATCTGAAAAAAAAAAGACTACAGTCATTGTACATGTAGTAAGCAGAGACACGCAAAGTCCTTCAATTGGAATACAGATCAACGGATTGTATCGTCCAGCAAGTGGACAAATACCTTTATCTTGGCCATACAATTACGCAGGTAGGGCGTTGTAAAACAGAGATAAGAAAGAAAATTGGCATAGCAAAAACAAACTTTCTGAATATGCAGGTTTTGCTTCCAGCTAGACACAAGTTTAATTAAGACTACGTTTGTTGAGATGCTATACATCAAGAATCTATTAAAAGACTGGAAGCGCCGGCAATGTGGTTTTACAGAAAAATGTTGAAAATCTTCTACAAGGATCAAGTTGCAGATGAAAATGTTCACAAACGATATGAACGAAATAAAACAAAGAAAGCTACAAATATAAGACAGTTATAGAGCCCTCAATTGTTCAGTGGACTTTCAATCCACATGGAGGGTCCCACCACGGTGCTGGGAAAGGCACATAAGAACTCTGAATAAACTGGTTTTCTCCCCAATGAAGCAGCAGACGTTGACTGATGAGAGGTTGCAGACTCTACTCTGTTAGGTAGATTGTATCACCAACGGCAGACCCCTGACCAGGGTATCTGATGACGTGATCAACCTGGAAGCATTGTTTTGCTTGTGCTCAGCTTTCACACATGTGAATATGTTTGTATAATCACAAATCACGAATATAGTACAGATCACATATTATTGATTGATTCAGATTGAGTAAGAAACTGAATTTCAATGAGTTTTCATTTTTGTATTCAGTACATTGGTTAAATTTGGACCATTTTTCAGTTCACAATATGTGTGAGGTAATATCTGAGATTGATCAGGTGACCAAGCTAATAATTCAGTAGCTTAGTTTTACCAGACGTCAAGTGTTTGTTCTTGCAACATTGCCACACAATCTACAATTTGAGCATGTAAACTGTTAAAGCATTTATGTCCACTTGTATCATTATTAATTACACAGTGGAAACTGTTGCTTGTATGTACATACATGTAACTTTTATGCTGATGATTCGTATGATTTTAAGTTTGGATATGTGCAAACAAAGATTCTGTATTAATGTGCTGCTACATAGAATACGCTTTGATTTGTCCAGTTACATTGTAATTCTCAAATGAGCACATTTTCCTTTGTTTCTGAAGACATGATGATCATTGAAGGCATTGTGTATGGAAACATAATTACTTTGAATTTGCAAGATTGACATTGTCACTGTTATTTAAAGGGAAAGGGAAAATGTAGTTCTGTTTGGGACCACAATTGCTTGTATTATATTACTCTAGACTTGGCAACATTTTGAAGTAGAAATGTACGTTATGCCCAAGTCATGCATACATTGAATGTAAAGTTTGTTTATTCTGTTCTTTTTCTAGACTATGAAAGTGTATTTTGAAAACACAGTTGTATTAAGTAAGCAAGTCATATTTTTCAAGTACATGTAGATTGTGCATAAAAATTTGCTATATCGGATCAAGTGTAACCAATATCAATTCCATGCAGTTTAATGGAAGTGCAGAAAAAAGGACTCTCTTTTGTAATAACCAATTCAGTCACTATGTGTAATATGTTGCTTGAAAAATGCAGATGATGTCAATATTAACTGTTCTCTCAATATGTTCAGTGGTTACAATTATTAGTTTAATGAATTATGGGTTTGGATTTGTAAAAAATATCTGACATATTCAAATTCGTTATGTCTGATGAGTTAGATTAAGCTGTCTGCTGCATGTATATCTGCGATCGGTTTAGGTGAAAAGTTATCACCTAGAAATTGTACTTAAGTTCCAAATCGTAAAGGAAAAGTTGTTTAGAGTTCCTGCAGATTTGTTTGTGAAACTGCATTGTTTAAAGGTAAGCCCAGAAATTATACATGCCATGATGTTAACTATGGCGATTATTTTTGTGAGTAGTTCTGGGCGAGTAATGGATTTTTCTACTCGAGTACTCAAAAAGATATCACTCACAAAGAGTCGAGTACTTGCAAGTAGTTAACCAAAATCCCATACAAGCAGAAAACGGGAATACGTTGGTATGACGTGAAGTAGATATCCTTACTGTTCGACATCTTGGGTCATTTACTGAAATATATAGTTTTTGTGGACAAATGGAGTCCCAGGGAGAGAGACGTTGAGGGAGTGATTCCCTGTTTGCAGGGGACGTGTTAAGCCATGAACCTTCAACCCTCAATTGCTACTCGCAAGTACATGCTTCTACTCGTGCTAGTAGAAATGTAAATTTTACGCATACATTGTGTGTAAAGTTTGTTGAAGTCATTTCTTTTTCAAGACTATGTAAGTGTATATAAATACACAATTGTAGTAATTAAGCAAGTCATATATTGCAAGTACTGTAGGCTGTGTATCAACATTTGGTTTATTGGAGCAAGTGTACTTAATTTTAATTCCATGCAGTATGATTGAAGTGCAGAGGAAGGACTCTCTTTTGTAATAATCAATTCAGTCACTATGTGTATTGTGACATGCAGATGATGCCAATATTAACTGTTCTTTAAGAGTGTGTTCAGTGGTAACAAGTATTAGTATAATGTATTATGAGTTTCGATTTGTAGAAAATGTCAGAAAAATTTAGATTTGTTATGTGAGAAGAGTTAGATGAAAATGTATGTTTCGTGTATATTTTTCATTGGTTTGGTGACACGTTCTCACCTGGAAATTGTACTTAAGTTCCACATCGTAAAGGAAAAGTTGTTTAGAGTTACTGCAGATTTGTTTGTAAAACTGCATACGTTAAACCCAGAAGTGAAACATGTTATGATGTCAACTATGGCGTTTATTGTTATAAGTAGCTATGGGCGAGTACTGGATTTTTCTACTCCAGTACTCACAAAGAAATTATTCATCAATAGTCGAGTACTTGCGTATAGTTAACCGAGTTCCCATAAAAGCAGAGAATGAGATATACGTTGGTATGACGTGAAGTACTTACTTACAAGCAAATAGCGGTAGGTCACCAAATTGTTAAACACTGAGCTATCCTTACTGTTCGACATTTCGGGTCATTTACTGGAATATATAGGTTTGTGGACACATGGAATCCTAGGGAGAGAGACGTTGAGAGAGTGATTCCCTGTCTGCAGGGGACGTATTAAGCCATGAACCCTAAACCCTCAATTGCTACTCGCTAGTACCTGCTTCTACTCGTGCCAGGACGTGTACTCGAGTAGATGAAAAACCACGAATAGAGCGCAACGAGTATCATAAACTACTTGCAAGTACTCGAGTGATCAAGTTATTTGCCCAGCTAGTTTTAAGCAATGTACCTGTATTGTTGTTTCAAAATTATATGTTTTTTTTCAGAGAGGTGAATGTAAAAGGAAAGGTACACATGTATTTTTTTTATTTGGGGGGGGGGACTAATAATTGTTTGTAATGTGTGATTTTCCTGTGAGCATGTTCAGTGGAAGTATCTAGTAGAAATGTAAGTTATGCATACATTGTGTGTACAATTTGTTGATGTCATTTCTTTTTCAACACTATACGGAAGTGTATATAAAGACACAGTAGTAGTAAGTAAGCAAGTCATATATTTCAAGAAAAGCTGTGTATCAACATTTGGTTTATAGGATCAAGTGTATTTGAGTCGAATTCCATGCAGTTTAATTGAAGCGCAGAAAAAGAACTCTCTTTTTAAAATTCAATTCAGTCACTCTGTGTATTGTGACATGCAGATGATGTCAATATTAACTGTTCTCCAAGTATATGTTCAGTGGTTACAAGTATTAGTATAATAACTATGAGTGGATTTCTAGAAAATATCAGACAAATTCAGATTTGTTATGTCAGAAGAGTCAGATGAAAATGTATGTTGCATGTATATTTGCCATTCTTTTTAAGTGAAAGGTTCTCACCAGGAAATTGTACTTAAGTTCCGAATCTTAAAGGAAAAGTTGTTTAGAGTTCCTGCAGATTTGTTTGCGAAACTGCATAAAGTTAAGCCCTGAAGTTATACATGTTATGATGCTAGCTATGTCGTATATTATAAGCAAAACAAATGTACCAGTATTGTTGTTTCATTATTGGATTTCGTTTAAAGTCACCCCTAAACAAATTCAAACCTGCCTGTACCCGCGGGCAACCCCATACTGAAGTTAGACACCAAAATAGCATTTATACTCAAGTTATCATCCGAAAACTATTAACTTTTAATTCACTGCGATGACCTTGACCTTTGACCTTTTGACCCCAAAACAAACCCCAGCTTGCATGTACCCAAACAACAATTTCTAACAACTGATCAAGTGATCATTCGGAAACTAAGCTGCCCTCCCGAACGGACGGACGGACGCACGTCGAAGGTGATGACTTACCCCTCCAGTCTCTCGGGTGTGAAGTAAAATTCAACCCGGTAACCTTGACCGTTTGGGCAGATCGTGATCCACATTAACAGAAGTCTTTCCAGTGCTGACAATTTTTTTGCGTAGGGCGCCCTCCTTCGGAAGAAATTGGTGGTAGCAAAAAGTACCGGGAGCAAAAAGTCCTTTTACAGACCGTTATTTATTGTTCTTGTGTGTATTTTTCGTTCGCGATTCCCGTCTATTTTTCTAATCCTTTTATGTCATAACGTCACTCCTGAATATCGAACAAAATTTCCTATCCATACAATTTGTTATTCTGAAGTAATCGCCGCTATAAAGAGTGTTTCACTTGTTTCATTTAAAAACTGACTGCGATTCGGTCTTTCGGAATGATTTTTTTCGTGATAAAACACGACAAATTCTTCATAATAAATGTATTCTTCAACATTTCCCGTCTATTTTCAAACAGCTTGTGTCAAACATCATGGCCAATAATCAGACGGAATTTCAATTCAATGCAATGTGTTGTTCTTGAGTTATTGTCTCCACAAAGAGTGCTGTATTTTTGTTTAATTATAAATTACTAAGATTCTAAATTCATTTGTCGTAATATAACACGACAATTTCTTTAAATCATATTAAATTTATTTTTCAACAGCTCCCGTCCATTTTCAAACCGCTTGTGTCAAATATTGAGACCAATATTTTGACGCAATTTCAAGTCAATGCAGTGTGTTGTTTTGGAGTTATTGTCTCCACAAAGAGTGTTGTATTTTTGTTTAATTATAAATTACTAAGATTCTAAATTCATTTTTCGTAATATAACACGACAATTTCTTTAAATCATATTAAATTTATTTTTATACAGCTCCCGTCCATTTTCAAACCGCTTGTGTCAAATATTGAGACCAATATTTTGACGCAATTTCAAGTCAATGCAGTGTGTTGTTTTGGAGTTATTGTCTCCACAAAGAGTGTTGTATTTTTGTTTAATTATAAATTACTAAGATTCTAAATTCATTTTTCGTAATATAACACGACAATTTCTTTAAATCATATTAAATTTATTTTTCAACAGCTCCCGTCCATTTTCAAACCGCTTGTGTCAAATATTGAGACCAATATTCAGACGCAATTTGAAGTCAATGCAGTGTGTTGTTTTGGAGTTATTGTCTCCACAAAGAGTGTTGTATTTTTGTTTAATGGGCAGATCATGATCCGCATTGACAGAAGTCTTTACAGTGCTGACCAGTTTTTGCGTAGGGCGCCCTCCTTCCGAAGAAATTGATGGTTGCAAAAGTACCGCGCGTGCTTACTCACTGTTATTTATATTATTGGTGTGTGTATTTTTCGTCCACGGTTCCCGTTTAATTTTCTAATCCTTTTTAAGTCTTAACGTCACTAATAAATATCAAACAAAATTTCCTATCCATACAATTTGTTATCCTGGAAAAATCGCGGCTATAAAGAGTGTGTTTTTTTTTCCATTTAAAACTGACTGCGATTCGGTCTTTCGGAATGATTTTTTTGTGATAAAACACGACATATTCTTTAAATCATATTAAATTTAATCTTCAAAATTTCCCGTCTACTTTCAAACAGCTTGTGTCAAATATCATGGCCAATAATCGGACAGCAGAATTTCAATTCAATGCAATGAGTTGTTTTGGAGTTATCGTCTCCACAAAGAGTGTTGTATTTTTGTTTAATTATAAATTACTTAGATTCGGAATGATTGTTTCGATAAAACACGACATTTTCTTTAAATCATAATTAAATTTATTCTTAAACAGTTCCCGTCTATTTTCATACTTCTTGTGTCAAAGACTGAAGGCTTTACGGTGCTGACCATTTTTTTTGCGTAGGGCGCCCTCCTTCGGAAGAAATTGATTGAAGCAAAAAGTACCGCGCATCCTTACACACCGTTATTTATTGTTGTGTGTATTTTTCGTTCACGGTTCCCGTCTATTTTTCCAATCCTTTTTATGTCATAACGTCACTACTAAACATCGAACAAAATTTCTTATCCATACAATTTGTTATTCTCAAATAATCGCCGCAATAAAGAGTGTTTCTCTTTTTTTTTTCATTTAAAACTGACTTCGATTCGGTCTTTCGGAATGATCTTTTCGTGATAAAACACGACGTGTGGAGTATTTTTATCGTACATTTTTCATGACCAATCATCTGCATGCATCACTTAAATTTTGAGCGAGCGTGTTCAGCTGGACCATCGTTTCTGTGCAAAAGTTAAGGCAAATGTTCTGTTTGGTCCGTGATTCAAGCCTGTCACCACATTTTTCTCCGTGTTGACACAAGACACTGTTGAGGGAGAGAAAAACAATATTTCGTCTAAATCAACTGTCTTGTTTGCCTACTTTTCATGAACAATCATATGGCCACAATTCACTGTAATGCATCATTTAATTTTTGAGATAACAGGTCCAGCTTGATAATCGTTTGTGTGCAAAAGTGAGGCAAATGTTCTGTTTGGACCGTGACTCAAGCCTATCACGTCCCTGGAGTTTATGCAACATATGCTTAGATAATATCTAAAAATAAATGGTTTATGGCTTTTTTGTCTATGCATGGGCATAATAAATTCTGTTCCTATCTAACGAAAGAATGGTTCATGGTTAGCCTATATAATTAGAAAACTAGATATTCTGCCTATTTTCTAGAAATATCTGATTAATAAAACAAAATGAACATTCAGATGTCGCAGTTCAGGCATTTATTTTCATATGAGCAAAGGCAGTAGAGCAAGGGGGAAAGGAAAAAAATATTACACCAACATTTTGTTGATATTTTGACATTTATCTTCCGAATTGATGATGTGATAGCATTGTGAAAAGCATTGCAGTTGCACCTGTTTAGATGACTAAATTAAATGGTGCCAAGTGCGTATTGTCTATTTCGTTGATTGCAATGAGAATATCGAGAGCTCCTCATCAAACCGCCTTTGGCAAAATATATAGGCCTATATATATTAACTTGCATTATATCAGCAGCATGCAGCTCACTGACGTTTTGGCTGTTGCACAACACAAAAGGTAAACTATAGATGCCTGATATTAGACACAACACCCTCGCATCTTCTTCTGGGATTACATTGATTGCTGCACGCCGTGTTTCTAGTCGAATTCGGATAATTTATTAACTGGCATAGATTTCAAATAACACAGAACCTGATTGTCTGAATGTTATGTCCAGTTTTTGTTCTTTAATTTTTTTTCTGTAAGTGGTGTTCCAGACAGGGCTAATAGGCGGTAATGAAACAAAATGCGGGTTTTTTTTTCCTCAAGTCGCGAGCCCAAAATAGGTTCTTTCAGAAATGAGAACCAAAGAATGAAAAAGAAGAGAATCCTCTATCAGGCGAACAAGAAAAAGATGATCTTTTTCGAATTCCAAAAAAGTCACTTCCGTTCTGAGGAACTCTTCACATAAAAAATTCCAATGTTTTGTGTGTATGTGCAAAGAATGTTTCTGGGCAATCTGAGCGAAATTTTGGGAAGTGCGGCTTTTCAAATTCAAAAAGCACGTTTCTTTTGCATGTCACTAGGGGCATCCTTTCGAATGATGACGTCATCATGATTTCGTTGTGTAAAAGCGGCCATTTTTCGTTATTATAGTAACATGCTCCCCAACCCAAGTTCAATTCATTTATCATTGCAGTTCCACAAACCCCGAAAGTAAAGGTCGCACTTGTAGTGTGTTCATCTTGGAGTCAGGGTCCATGTTCACACCGAGTTTCAGTTCATGTGTTTTCCTATTGAAAGAACAGTTGCGGATAATTATTATCTAGAACGAAAACGACAGACAAAGATCGCAGAAAGAAGAACTGGCACCAAATCTTGCTGATATCTAAGGAGCCAAGAGGTTCCGTCCGAGGGTTGGTCAACCGTGTAAGAGTCACAAATGGCGCAGTTTATTTGCTCTTAGCAAATGGAAGTAGGCCTACATAATAGTAAAAGAACGTGGTCATTCTTTAACTAAAATCGCTTGTAATTTGATACTGATGATGTCATCGCAGGCATCATTGTAATATGCATATAAACCTCAGTATATGAAGAAGATTGGCGGTGAATTTAATACTGTCCGGATAAGAAAACAAAGAGAGAAAACTCGAACAATTCTCAAATGGTGAGCAAGTGGTGATCGGTTAAGCGAAAACAAGTATTTGGTAGCTTTTAACTTTATTTGAACCTTGTTGCTGCCTCTACCAATGGAGGTTTACACGTGTCAGGCATGGTATAACGTTTTGAAGCGCAATTCAGGCGCTGCACATGCCCACTCGAAAATAGAATCAGTATCGGTAGACTTCAATATGGCTTTTGACGGAGCCTCTGACGTCCCTGGAGTTTATGCAACATATGCTTAGATAATATCTAAAAAATAAATGGTTTATGGCTTTTTTGTCTATGCATGGGCATAATAAATTCTGTTCCTATCTAACGAAAGAATGGTTCATGGTTAGCCTATATAATTAGAAAACTAGATATTCTGCCTATTTTCTAGAAATATCTGATTAATAAAACAAAATGAACATTCAGATGTCGCAGTTCAGGCATTTATTTTCATATGAGCAAAGGCAGTAGAACAAGGGGGGAAAGGGAAAAAAAATATTACACCAACATTTTGTTGATATTTTGACATTTATCTTCCGAATTGATGATGTGACAGCATTGTGAAAAGCATTGCAGTTGCACCAGTTTAGATGACTAAATTAAATGGTGCCAAGTGCGTATTGTCTATTTCGATGATTGCAATGAGAATATCGAGAGCTCCTCATCAAACCGCCTTTGGCAAAATATATAGGCCTATATATATTAACTTGCATTATATCAGCAGCATGCAGCTCACTGACGTTTTGGCTGTTGCATAACAAAAAAGGTAAACTATAGATGCCTGATATGAGACACAACACCCTCGCAACTTCTTCTGGGATTACATTGGTTGCTGCACGCCGTGTTTCTAGTCGAATTCGGATAATTTATTATCTTGCATAGATTTCAAATAACACAGAACCTGGTTGTCTGAATGTAATGTCCAGTTTTTGTTCTTTAATTTTATTGTTTTTGTAAGTGGGGTTCCAAACAGGGCTCGTAGGCGGTAATAAAACAAAATGCGGGTTTTTTTTCCTCAAGTCGCGAGCCCAAAATAGGGTCTTTAAGAAATGAGAAAAAAAAAATAAAAAAGAAAAGAATTCTCTATCAGGCGAACGAGAAAAAGATGATCTTTTTCTAATTCAAAAAAAGTTACTTCCGTTCCGAGGAAGTCTTCACATAGAACATTCCAATGTTTTGTGTGTATGTGCAAAGAATGTTTCTGGGCAATCAGAGCGAAATTTAGGGAAATGCGGCTTCTCAAATTCAAAAAGCACGTTTCTTTTGCCTGTCACTAGGGGCGTCCTTTCGAATGATGACGACATCATGATTTCGTTTGTGTAAAAGCGGCCAATTTTTTTTTATTATAGTAACATGCTCCCCTTCCCAAGTTCAATTAATTTATCATAGCAGTTCCACAAACCCCGAAAGTAAAGGTCACACTTGTAGTATGCACATTTTGGAGTCAGGGTTCATGTTCACATCGAGTTTCAGTTGATGTGTTTTCCTATTGAAAGAACAGTTAAGGATTATTATTATCCAAAAAAGCAAGACAAAGAACGCAGAAAGAAGAACTGGCTCCAAATCTTGCTGATATCTAAAGAGCCAAGAGGTTCCGTCCGAGGGTTGGTCAACCGTGTAAGAATCACAAACGGCGCAGTTTATTTGCTCTTAGCAAATGTAAGTAGGCCTACATAATAGTAAAAGAACGTGGTCATTCTTTAACTAAAATCGCTTGTAATTTGATACTGATGATGTCATCGCAGGCATCATTGTAATATGCATATACACCTCAGTATATGAAGAAGATTGGCGGTGAATTGAATACTGTCCGGATAAGAAAACAAAGAGAGAAAGTTCGAACAATTCTCAAATGGTGAGCAGGTGGTGACCGGTTAAGCGAAAACAAGTATTTGGTAGCTTTTAACTTTATTTGAACCTTGTTGCTGCCTCTACCAATGGAGGTTTACACGTGTCAGGCATGGTATAACGTTTTGAAGCGCAATTCAGGCGCTGCACATGCACACTCGAAAATAGAATCAGTATCGGTAGACTTCAATATGGCTTTTGACGGAGCCTCTGACGTCCCTGGAGTTTATGCAACATATGCTTAGATAATATCTAAAACTAAATGGTTTATGGCTCTTTTGTTTTTGCCTGGGAATAATACAATTCTGCTCTTTAGCTATAACGAAAGAGTAGTTCATGGCTGGACTGTAGAAAATATGATTTTTGTTCTTGCATCGGATGTGAAAGGAAAATTGGTGAGGTATGATTTCAATCAATTAAGACGGGAAAAGAAATATAGAAAGAAGATAATGGATTTGGAATGTCAGTGAATGTTTTGTGTGATTTCATACAAAACCAGGAGATCCCATTAAGATTGGGCTTCTATTTCGGAAAATTAAACGCACCCTGAAAAGGAGTACCCCAAGTCAAAACAGCATTTGTTTTTTTTATAACGCCTCGCCGGATATTCTGCCTATTTTCTAGAGATGTCTGATTAATAAAAACAAATCAAAGTTAGATGTCCCATGGCCCAGTTCAGGCATTTATTTTCATATGAGCCAAGGCAGTAAAAGTAAAAAATATATATATATATATAAATATATTTAAAAGAAAAGGTAATTTGATACTGATGATGTCATCGTGTATTAGTGTAATATGCACACCTCAGTATATCAGGGTTGAAGTTTCACGTTCAATTCAATTCAATTCAATCAATTCAATTTATTTATTCGTGATGTGAGACACATGAAATTTGTTTTCCTATTGTACAGCAGTAAAATATTTAAAAATACACTCATTACAAAAATGTGATACTAAGAACCAACAATAGAAATTGCACAGTAAGAAAACAAAACAAATACAAAATATCAAATGAAAAACAGCATATGGACAACATGTTGAAACCCCCCCCCCTTTCATCTAAAACCTTGACGAAATGGAAGAAACACAATCCAGATGACATACAGGGCAGACCAAACAACAAACAATTTGTTATTAAATCAAAAGTTAAACGGATAAAATATTATAACTGTGAACAAGCAGCTGTGAACAGTTTTTGAAGAATCTTCGCATTGAATTATTTTCCGGAAAAGGAAAGAAAGAAAGAAAGAAATTAAAATTCGAACAATTCTAGAACGGTGAGCTGGTGGTGACCAGTCACGTGAATACAAGTGTTTGGTAGCTGTTTACTGTGTTTGAACTTGTTGCTGCGTCGGCCATAGCGCCGATGGAATTTTATACGCGACAAACATGGTCTAACTTTTTTAAGCGCATTTCTGGTGTTGCACTATAGCTTCTCACAAAAACAATTAATCAGTATTTACATGTATAGACTTCAATATGGAGTTTGACGGAGCCTCTAACGTCCATACAGTCTATGCAACATATGCTAAGATAATATCTAAAAATACATGCTTTAAGGCTTTTTTGTTTATAAAATTCTAACATAATACACACAGCACTAGTACGCAAATATTGTTTGGACGCCATCTCCTTTCGCGGGCGCTGTTCAAAGCGGACGATCATGGGCGCCATTGGACAATAGGTGATGCTTTTCGTGATGGAACAATTGCCGTCGTTCGAAAAATTATAGGCACTCACTGAAAAAAAAGGCGCTAGTGAAAGAAAACCCGGCACTCGTGAAAAAGGGCCACCCGTTACAAAATATTGGGGGCGGGGGATACCCCCTTACCCTCCCCCTACCGCTTGCTATGCCATTATATAGCTCAGACTCAAAAACGTTATCATGAGAATCGATGGACATCAGAAGAGACATCAACATGTGTTTATAAATCGAACAATAAATGTTTGATTGCTTTTCTGTCTTAACATGGGGAAAATAAAATGCTGCACTGAGCTAAGGAAAGAATGATGGCTACACTGCTCAGAGCATTACTTTTCTGCATTAAAATATGAGAGGAAAATGAGGTACGATTGCAATCAATCAGAAAATGGACTGGGACGTTGCTTCACGTGAATTTGTTATGATAAACGTGATATATATTTTTTTTTCTGTAGGAAACGTGTTCTCATTCTCTCAAAGCATGGCCTGCTATTGTTTGAGCTTACCATCAAATCAAGACGCACTTCTTTTCTAGGTGGGAGTCATGATACAATGGCAAATAATGCATACAGGCCTCCACACACGGATTGTGTACAAAGAGGGCGTCCCTTTTACTTTTTCATGACCAATTTTGCTTCTACTTTTTTCAAGTATGGAAGAAATGAGGCAGGGGTTTGAAAACACAATCAAGTAACATGGATGACTATGACAGACAGACGTCTAGAGAATTATTTCATGGACACTGATAAATTATTTTGCGTGCAAGAGTCAATTTATTGTGCCAAGAAGCTGCACCATTACAGTACGTTTATCGAAAGAGAAAGCATCGAAGGATGAAAAAGGATGAGAGATAGCATACGTTCAATTAATAACGAATGATTTCAAAGTCCTGTTTGAAGAATTGGATCTTCTTTTACAGTGAACAAACACCTGTTATGAGAATAAATTTCATCAAGGCCAGCCTATCTGCGTTTTGTAACAAAGATGTACATAATTTATGGCTGAGTATTTTACACAACAAAATGGCAGGTTTTAATAGATATGGCAACAATCATTTTTAAAGGAACAGTATAACTTTATATTAGTGAACAGCGAGACAAATAAGATCGCGTGTGAACATCTTCCTGTATTATAGAACCAGTATAGCTTTTGTGCAGCCTTGAACTTTACGGTAATGGCCCCATCTACAGTTGTAACAATTGGGGCGTAAAATAAAAGTGGATTTTACCCATTATCACGGATAATGATAACCATGCACCAATGAAATACCCAAAATACCAAGAAGACCAAAAACATTACAATAACAAGTATTCCAATCTAACCTCAAAGCTGAAACATTTGTGGCTATCCCTCAGTGTCTTTTTGATTTGAAATCACGACGAAGAAGTGTGCCAATTTAGAAAGTAACCTCCTCATGTTTTGTCTGGGCTTGCTCCAAAAAAAAAATCCTTGGATGCAAACGTTTCCACATCCTAGTTCTGCTTACACGATACAAGCAGGAAGAGTATTAATGGATATTTTAAAAGTGGATTTTACCCATCATCACGGATAATGATAACCACGCAACACCGATACCCTAAAAGCCCATGAACAAAAACATTACAGACAGGAACAAACGTATATTGTTTTAAGACACAAAACAGTGGAAATAATAATTAGGTCCGTATTCGAGCTCACTTTTCGTGCCATTTACAGAACGCATACATATCTTAAAGAATTTATCTTTAAGATTTGTATGCGTTCAAAAAAAAATCAAATGTGCCGATCGTTTAATATATGTCGGTATTCACGGTTCGATTATATATATTTTTGTTTCATTTTGATATCAAAAGTGCTCTTTAAATTCAGAGTGAGCAGCCTTTACACACAAACAAAATATCCTAGGATGCATAAAATGTTCCCATATCCAAGCGCTGCTTCAACGATACATGCAGGATTAATATTTATGGATATTTTAAAAGTGGATTTTACCCATAATCACAGATAATGACAACCACGCACCCAAAAAGAACAAAAACATTACAGACATGAACAAACTAAGATTACAAACATAGATTTTTTTTAAAAACACATCACATGGAGATAATTATTAAGTCCGTGCTCGAGCTCATAATTTGTGTCATATTTTAAATGACGAGAAGAATTTAGATTTTTATAAGTTCTGTGAACAATTCAAATGTGCCGATCGGTTAAATTATGTCTGTATTGACGGATCGAATATAGATATTTTTTGTTTCATTTTGATTTAAGTATCACTCTTTAAATTCACATTGAGCAGACTTCAGATGTGAACAGCACTGTCACGGAATCAGTGGAGAAAAAAATGGCTGGAACACAGACCCAGTATTGTTAACAAAAATGAGACAATCTTACCAGGAAAGAAGACAAATGAATTAATGTCAAATCTTTTTTATTGAATCAGAATAAAGCCTTGGTGTCGGTTAACCACTGACGATCTGCATGGAGATAATAAAAGAAAAAACACCATGATTTCTTCAAGGACTGACGATGGACTTACGAGGACCAAACGTTTAGACACTGGCATTTAAAGGTCGTAAAAAGAGAGGTTTTGCAACGCTAGACCTACTTTAGAGAAAAGATGGGAAAAGTTCATCAATTGATAATGATGGGTTTACCATGGTTTAATTCAGTCATGTTGATTGTCAGAATTCCTAGCGTCCTTTTCCCACCCACCAGCAAAAGCCCTGATCGTGACCGGGAGGTTTAGAACAATGCAGTGGACGACATTCGGCATCGGTTGTGCAAACTGAAACAGAAACCAACATGGAAGTGAATGACTCGTAGAGAAATATTTGTGTGGATGATCTGTTGACGGAAGCTTTAAAGAGACTGTCCATGTTTAACGATTACAGGCATCCAGGATAAATATCCATCAAGTAAAAGCCTGCAACTATTTCTTCCTATACCACAAAGAAAAGGGACTTACATGGCTCAGGAGGTGCCATTCAAGATAATGAGATGCTGTGATAACCTTTCACGGGATGACGACATCCTACACGTATTTTTTTGTCAACGTCCTGAGATGTTTTATCACGAGATGATGACATCGTAAAAATAGGATATCGACATCCTCAGATAATGTATCTAGGGATAAAGACATCCCAAAAGAATAGGATGTCGAGAACCTGAGAACATTTATCACGAGATGACGACATCCTGAAAGTAGGATTGCTTTTCCATAACTCCACTAAACAGCATTGGAAGGTATCTGGGGATGTCGACACCCTATACTTTCAGGATGTCGTCATCCCGTGATATTATTGTCTCACGATGTCGGGATCCTACTTTCAGGATTGTGCTACCCGTGATAGATCTATCCGAGGATGTTGGCATCCCTCTTAAAACATGTCGTCATAGACGTCACCCGTGATAAACTATCTCAGGATGTCGACGTTTTACGTGTACGATGTTGTCATCCCGTGATAAATTATGACAGGATCTCAACATCTAGGATGGCACCTCTGGAGTTCCGTAGGGACTAGTTCCGAATTTCAGATATCGCTATTTCTCAGAAATATGATCTTGGAAAGATATAACTATGGAATATCGGATTTCGGCAAATTTCAACCCCCCCCCCCAAAAAAAAAGGTCGTTCAATTTAAAACCCGTCTTTTCAACCAGTTTTATTTGAAAATTAATACATTTAGTCCCCAACAAACTCTTCCCTAAGTTTAGCAATAGCGTTGGCATGAACAATAATTTGGTGCAACTTCAAATGGTATTCATTTATTCAAATTCGTCGAAGACAGCTTTAATATCACAAGGTTTACCACGAATTTAATTTCCTCAATGGACACTAATGATTGATTCACATATTTGCACTCTTTTGTTTCCTGTGCTATTTGCTTTCAGATTTCAACATGTTCCGTGTGAACAGAAATGAACCAAAACTAGGCTGAATTAAACATGTACAAAGTCTATGGGATTGAGGGAGAACTAAAAGCTTTTTCAAGCGGAAAAGCCAATAATAAACGGGCCCGTTCGAAGATTAACAACGCAAATTAACAACAAAACATCTTGTTTTCATTTCCATTGAAGATTCATTAGATTCACTTTTCGATTTTCAGATTTTTTTGTTTTACTGTCTTCCGACTCAAAACAATGCAAACGATTGTATATTCTTTAAATTAAGGCAAACAACAGGATAGAACTGATTTAACAAGCAGCAAACGCCAAGAACAACGCCCAGTGACAGGAGAATTGTACACTCAGTGTGTGAATAATCAATGTTGATATTTATAAATGAACCATTTGACGGTAACAATTGATTGCCTATAAACGAAGTAGAACCACGGATCCTACACACAAGTATAAACGACTGTTCTGAGCTCTAGTACAAAATGCACTGAGCGGACTTGCCTTAATTGGTTAGACGCGTGATAACAGGCATTAATACCCTTTGGCTTGTAATCGCGAATTGCCCAGCTGTGCCATTTGGTCGGTTATTTTGCATGACATCTAAAACGGAAATATTCATAAAACTGTAAGCAAAACTACTCCTTAAGATAAATTTGTTGCAAAATTGTTAAAAAATAAATACTTCAGGATTTAACAAATGGTATTGTGCAGTTTTTGTCGTCATAGATGAAGTATTTACCCGGAAAAAACCCGTCAAATTTCGAGGAGAACACAGTTTACCCATATTCCGTTTTTAATGGGGCTTTCATTTAAAAAGTTTTTTAAGGGATGTCGTCCCGACCCGATGAAATAAAAGCGACATTTCATAGTTCATTTTCAAGCTAAAGATATTGTTGCTCGGTGTTAACATGGTTATGTTATCACTTAGCAGAATTCAATAATAAAGACAAAAAACGCATGAATATTCAAAAATATGATTAGCTGGCTTGACAGACTTCGATACCAGATCGGGCGCAGAGCCCTGCAAATCTGAAAGCCGCCGCGCGCAGGGGTCTTTCATGTATTTATGGTGTTTTCCACCTGTACGGGCCGTTATCACGCGTCTAACCAGGCGTTTGGCAGAGTCGTTTATCGTTGTATGTAGGGTCCGTGGTAGAACAAACACAAAATGTTCTTAATGTTATGTTCTTAATTCGATGCTTGTCAGATATTTCATTGCAAGTAGACGGTACAGAATGGAAATGTCGCCTTGAATGCATTTTGGAAAAAAAATTGAATACTGTGTGCACTGCGCACAAAACGACATTTAATGTTTCAATGCAATTAGAGAACCCTTTTGATTTAGCAAGGAAATTGACGTGAATATGAGAGCTTCTGCATGAAAATGAACAAAACTTCGTTGACATTTGCAACAAAAACAACAACATTCTCCGGGACAGCATGCAATTGCAACCCAAACACGTGTGAGCAATAATATTGTGCCTATAAGCTTTGATTTATGTCGTATAGTGCCAACCTTCGTCAAGTTATTATTACAAACTTATAATGAAAGACCACAGAACTTACACGTCTCCTCCACTATTCCGCGAGATTCCAGGTCTTGCATCAACTTCTCGCCAAGAAAGTCTGCATGACATTAAAAAGGTTATTGGTGCTGAATTCATGAATTGCATCTGCACAGATATTGAATTAAAAAAACAACTTACTGTTAAAGTGTCATATAGCTTTGAACATTTGTAAAGACATTGAACATATTTTTTTTTTACACTAATAAGTAAGCCTTGGAACATGCAAGTTTCGTGCATTTAGGGGACAAATCCACAACAGTCAATTCAAATGTGTTTTCTCCTCTACCATGGAAACTCATGTTAATGTGCGTATAGACTATCAAAACTCGAATCAAAATATATTTACTCCAAGCATGACATATGTACGACAGGGCTGTGCGAATGTGGTTATAACTTATAAGAAAACTTCTATGTCGGAACGGTAGGGATAATGGAACATTGAACAAATAAACCGGGATATTCTGGAACATGGAACAAATATACGGTACTTACTCTCTGCAAAACACAAGGCACAACCAACGACCATCAGGAGAAGCAGGCACACGTGAACCTTCATTCTGGCTGATCTAGAAAGTGAGGGAGAAAATGAATGACAGTAAGATACTTGCAATGATATGGTTGTACCCCCCCCCCAAACACACACACCCATACACACACACACCCATACACACACAGACACACCCAGACTTACGTTACATACCTTGTGTGGACATTGCTTTGTTTTCGTGTAGTTAAGAAAACTCGGTACAAAAAATAACTTTACTTAAACTGTGAAAACTCTTTTAACCCAATTTTTTTCTATGATTCCCTATAGTGTTTCTCTTCATTCTGCTACAGATAAACCTAACCCAAAAATGCCTCTAAACCTGTTTTCCAGAAAGGGCAAAACCTTATGTGGACACGGCTTAGTCCACATAAGGTTAACACAACCTGCATTATGTGGACCTCTTTTGTTCACAAGTCCACATAGGGTATGTAACACAAACTCACACCCACACACGCAGAATAATTCGGCTGTTGCGCGATTTGTACTTTTCATGAAATTGACGCATTGTCATATCAACGTGTATATTCGTGACAAATTATCGTTAACAATAAACACATTCAATTACCAGGACGTTTTTTACTTTCAAAGCAACTGACATATCGAATCTGGCCACGTTTATCCAAAGCTTACATTTTAGGTTGAAACGAAACTTGAAACCAAAGCAAAGTCAGGAGGCGGAAATGCACTGGATGCTTTCAACTTGATGTCTACAGAACAAATGCGCCACAACAACGCCGAGAACACTTCTTTGTAGTAGCTGGGTTCAAGTGTCAGAGAAGAGTGAAACACGTACATCTATATAGACGGTTAAATTAAAGACCATGTAACTCATGTAGCGTTGCTCATGTTTGAACACATCATGCACATCGTAAACGCAAAAAAAAGGGGAAAACAAACACCCCCCCCCCCCCTCAGAAAAAGATGTTCGCTCGTGGAGCCATAAAATAGAACTTACACAAGCATGCGCACAGGCGATTATCGGAAGTAAGAAATAAATATCATCGGTAAAACATGACAGAACGGGGGGAAAGGGGGGTGCATGAGGTCCTATTTTTAAATTCGGTCTTTTTTCTGGCAGTTTGAAGGATGTAAACCTTGCAACAGGTGTCGATAAACTGTCAAAATGGATGGAAAAAAATGAAGCAAATAATAGAAGTAAATGGTGGACGCTTTCGGTCAGGAGTTTATGTTTATACCAGGTTTTATCTACATCCCGGCCTTGACCCGTTTTGGAGAAAATGGTGTTTCCTTTATTTTAAAGGGTTCTGTCTGCATTTTAAGTTCGCCATATAGCTTAACATTCTGGTATCAACCCAGAATTTCATGGAAAGCTCACGCAACTTGATCTTATCAAGGTATGGTCTATCAGACATAATGTACGAATGTGATTGCTAATTGTGTTCACAGTTGAAGCATGGCCATTTTTGAACTAAAAGTACTTGTAACTTGATACTGTTGATGTCGTCGTTTTTGTTTGTTAATATGCACACCACTGTACATTCTGTTATCAGGGTTGATGCTTCAAGTTCAAGCAGCTGTGAAAATTTTGAAGAGAGTTATTTTAAGGAAAAAGAAAGAAAGAATTTAAAAATAGAACAATTATAAAACGGTGAGCAGGTGGTGACCAGCCACACAACAAAAAATGTCCTACTTTTGATCCTAAATAACTATGTTGTTTACCAATGAAAATAAACCAAAATTTTGGAATATTAAAAAAAAGCATGACAAATTTAGTTATGCCAATTTCATCATTTCAAGAGGGACTCATTTTCAACGCCATACGACAAAAACTTGGCATTTCAGAATCTGCCACTTTCGACTTGGCCACCGGCGTGCTGCGGCCGGAAGCTTTTGAAGGAAAGCAGGATAATTCCTGATGTCATTGAAAACCTCCTCGATTGTTGTCGCAACACACGATCGAGGAGATGTGCAATGACATTAGGGTTGACCCTGCATTCCTTCAGAAGCTTTCGGCCGCAGCACGCGCGTTCCCGAATCCGCCACCGTCTCCAGCGCTGTATCGTCATTCTGAAAGTGAGGGTTTTTTTAGTCTGGCGATTAAATCTCACCCTCTTGCACAGAGCCGATGAAACTCGCTTCATAATTTGTCATGCCATAATCTGAAATTGTGGATTAAATCCATTGGTAAACAACAGAGTTATTCAAGATCAAATTTATGAAATTTTGTTGACACGTAGGTAGCTGTCTACTTTATTTGAACTTTGTTACTGCCTAAACCAATGGAAGTTTATGCGAACATGGTCTAACGTTTTGAAGCGCATTCTTGTGCTGCAAATAGCTACTCAAAAATAAAATCGGTATCGATAGACATCAATATGGAGATTGACGGAGCCGCTAACGTCCTTGGAGTTTATGCCACATATGCTTATCTAAAAATAAATGTTTTACGGGTTTTTTTGTCTCTGCAGGGGCATAATGAAATTCTGCTCTGGTTCTTGTCTAGACTGTACAAAATAGGGTTTTTGTTTTTGCATTATGATGTCAGAGGAAAATTGGTGAGGTATGATTTCAATCAATGAGACGGAAATAGAAATAAGATAATAAATTAGAATGTCAGTGAATGTTTTGTGTGATTTTATACAAACACTAGCCTTCCGAGGTAATCCCAAGAAGACTGGGGTTCTATTTTGGAAAATTGACTGACTGTTTATATTCTGCATTATTAAGGCAGAAGTAAAATATTTTATTTCGAATAATTATTATATCTAAAGTAACGGTGCATCAATGATTCTGTTCTTAGCTCCGAACAGAATTGTATTCAGCAAGTAAAGACAAAAAAGCAACACACTTAGTCTATTTATTTTCGATGAAAATAATGTTGCATAAACTCCAGGAGAGGCCCGTTAATGAAGTCTTTTATCCATACAGATTCTGTCTTGGAGAAGTTGCATGTGCAACACCAG
The DNA here is from genome assembly GCA_029964075.1 of Patiria pectinifera. Taxonomy (NCBI): domain Eukaryota; kingdom Metazoa; phylum Echinodermata; class Asteroidea; order Valvatida; family Asterinidae; genus Patiria; species Patiria pectinifera. The sequence continues at coordinate 12,540,853 of CM057134.1, forward strand.
CAATAGCTAGCTATTGAGACCAACGTATCAATGTTATCAGCATTCACGAGTAAAAAGCTGTTAGGAGAATTCAATGAAATCATGTTCAGCAAAGATTTGTGGCCAATTTACCCTTTCATTTATAATAGGCCTTCCCGATGTTGCGGAAAGTATGCTGTCATGGTGACGAGAATGTAAATTAGTTTATGTAGTTGTACTGTAAGTGCAATGATAAAGAATGTAGCTTGAAAACGGAAGTATTTTACCATCGTCGAAGAAATATTCAAATGTTTGGTGGGGGTAGCCTAAACCTGGTCATGATCACCCCCCCCCCCTTGCTGGCTATTTCACTGCATAGCTCAGATTCAAAATAGCGAATAATAGCTTCTGCGACATATGTTTGTCTAAAAATATATGTTTTATTGCTTTTTTTTGTCTGTGCATGGGCATAATAAAATTCTGTTATGAGCTAAGGAAGGAATGATGGCTACACTGTTGGGAACAGTACTTTTCTGCATTTAAATATGAGAGGAAAACTGAGGTACGATTGCAATCAGTTATGGCGCACGTAATCACAAAATAGACGAGGACGTAGTATTGAATGCCACGTGTGATTTAGTCCAAACTAGCCTTCCGAGGTTCCCTTGTTTTCTCGAGCGTCCCTGCTGCCAAGAAAAGCGAAACCTATTGTCTGATGGTGCCCATCGTCCGCTCTGAACAGCGCCCCCCCCCACCTCTTTGATTTTTCGGAAGCCGGCTGACCGTTTTATATAAAATCCATGTTTATCTTGTATTCTAAAATCCATGGTTATCTTGTATTGTATAGGCATTGGTCAGGCGAGTGCCAACACTGAAAAAATGCCTGGGTTAATTTTACCCAAGAAAGGGTGAAAACTGCAACTACCCATTGTTCTATAACCAATTGTTTGGGTTAGAATTTATGTTAAATTCAACCAAAAGTTGTAGTCATTCAAGACCAAATTAAATTTGGTCTAATTTAGCAGAAATTCTAACCGAAACAAGTTTGCAGTTTTCAGCCTTTCTTTAGTAAAATTAATCCAGGCAATTTTTCAGTGAACCTCCCCCCTCCACCTCTGCTTCCCCTTCCATCAAAATGACCTCGCTACGCAACTGCTATACATGTATGTGCAGCACCAGAAATGCGTTGACTGGCTTTTTTTTTAGATCAATGTATCAATGTTATTAATATTCATGAGTTTAAAGCAGGAAGAACAATACATTGAAATCATTTTCAGCAAAGATTCGTGGACAATTCACCCTTTCATTTATAATATGCCTTCCTGGTGTCGCGGATAGTCTTTCATCATGGTGACGAGAACGTAAAATAGTTTCAGAAGTTGTACAAGCAGTGCGAGGATGTAACTTTGAACGAAAGTCCTTTACCATCGTCCAAAAATATTCCAAGGTTCGGTGGGGGCGCTTGACTTAAGTCATGATTGATGACAATGTCAGTCGAGAGGTTGCCCCAAGGGGCCCTTTAAAGTTTGACAAATTGAAAACCATTTGCCAAAATTGCGATCACAATGCCCCCAAACATTCTTTGAACGGTAACAAATTAATCTACAAAGGTTTTAAATGATGACTTCGTAGAGACGGCAAGTCCGTTTCTGGAGAGATTTGAAAAGGATCATATTTTACCTGTTGGATTCACATCCATCATTCAATGCCCAGTACCGATGATTGTTGCACAATAGTTCCTGATGTTACCGGGTTTTTTTGTTTTGTTTTTTGATTTACGCATCCGGATACTTGGATGACATTATACCAAAAGTTAAATGTCAATTAATTCATACAAATAAACGTTCGTGTATAGTTGTTATTTTCAAACAAAATAGTTTGCCTTTTACTGCCTTTGGTCAAAGGATAAAATATTTTAATTTAGACATTTAAATTTCATTTTGTAATTTGTCAGATATTTCTAGAAATAAGCAGAATTTGTGGGTGAGGCGTTATGCAACGAATACAGACTGCTCTGACGAAGGGAAGAGTAAAATCTGTGATCAAGGGAGCGTTCTATTTTTCCAGATATACTCTTCAAGGGATCACCTCGGGAGGCTAGTTTTGTACTATCTAACACTTAGCACTCAATACTAATATCCTAGTCCATTTTGTGATTACGTTGGCCATAATTTATCGCAATCTTGACACAGTTTTCCTCTCATATTTTCATGCAGAAAAGTAATGTTCCCAACAGTGTAGCCGTCATTTTTTCCGTAGCCTAGAGCAGAATTGTATTATGCAAATACCCCAAAAAGCAATAAAATATTTATTTTTAGACAAACATATGTTGCATTAGCTCCAACGACGTTATTTTGTATTTGAATCTGAGCTATACAGTGGCAGATCCAGCAAGTGGGGGAGGGAATCACGACCAGGTTTTGAATTTGAATAGTAGCCCTAACACATAATGACGTCACGCTTTGTTTACATGTGCGCTTTCTTATGGGAGCAAGCTGGGGACGATTGGCTGGCGTCCCCACCTGACTCCCATAGGAAAGCGCACAAACGTCATGTAAATAAAGCGTGAAGTTATTATGTCTATTGGATTTGTGATTAATCAGACATCTATAGAAAATAAGCAGAATTTGTGGGTGATGTGTTATAATAATACAGACTATATATGACTTGAAGCATGCACGGTGGATAAGATAAATTATAAAGTTTGCGAGTAACACCATGTGGAAATAAATCTCTTCTTGGAAGAAGTGTGGTTCTGAAAAGAAACGGTTGGTTGAGTGTAGAATAGTGTAGAATACAGACTACTCGGACGTGGGGAAGACTGCAAACTGTGATCAAGGGGGTGTTCTATTTTCCCAAATAGAACTCTTCAAGGGATCACTGCCCCTGGCTGGGCGAGTTAATTTTGAACTAAATCATAATAAGCATTCAATACTATTAACCCAGTCCATTTTCTGATTACGTTCGCCATAGTTGATTGCAATCGTACCTCATTTTGTCCTCTCGTATTTTAATTCAGAAAGTAATGTTGCAAACAGTGTAGCCATCATTCTGTCCTTAGGTCAGAGCATAATTTCATTATTCCCATTCAAGACAATAAAGCAATACAATATTATTTTGTTTTTGGATAAACATAATTATGTTGCATGAATTCCAACGACTTCATTGATGTCTATACTGATGTGGATCGACGCTGGTTCTGTTTTTTTTTCAATTTGAGCTATACACCGGCGCAGCCAGCGGAAAGGGGGTATTTAACACAACGCCTCCCTTTTTACAACGAGAGCTCTTTATTACGAGCGCCCATTTGTTTATGAGTGCCCCCTTTTTGAACGTCGGCAATTGTGCCGCCAAGAAAAGTGCAACCTGTATGCCCGATGGTTGCAGACCAGTAAATCGATCCGAAAGTGCCTACGCCAGCCAAATCACGATTTGCAAGTCCTCAAAATCGTCAGTATTTGGGCGTGCTATTGGCCATGAACTTGAGGGTTTGTAAAAAATATCTTGAGGGTTTGTAAAAACATCTTCCAGGTTACTGGGAAGTAGAGATCTTGTGTCGATTCTTTAGGTTAACTGCATTAAAATGAATCAACGTAATAGTTCCTTAGAAACACTTTCAATCTTTCAAAAGAACGTTTTCTTGCGATGTATGCATTAATCATGTATTAAACTGCAAATGCTAATTTCAGTTTAATAAAATAAGTTAAAATTAAAAAAAATTAAGGACCTCTGAACCCAAAGGTAGACTGGTTGTTTTAGACAGAAGAGTTTCCCTTTAGAGATCGAGTAACGCAAGTTAATAAAATATGTTATGTTCTCGACATAGGACGAGAGACTTTTTGCAATGAGGGAAGACCTATTGAAAATGTGGAGGCGAATGTTTCACAAATCTTCGCTGAAAAGGTTTGCAATGAATTGGTCGTCGTGATTTATTTTCATTTATATTAATTACCAATTTATGAAAAGAAAAATCAAACAAACCACCAACTAATCACCCCAACAAACAAACACACAAACACCCCAAGACACACAAACTCACGGTCTACTGCTGTTTACTCTATTCAAACTTTGTTGCTGCCTCGGCAAATGTAGGCTGATATCATTCTGGGAGACATGATCTAAGTTTTGGAGAGCCTTTTTTGATGTTGCGCAAATGATTACTAAAAATTGAAAATGTATCGATAAGCTTCAATACAGAGATTGACGGAGCCTCTTAAGTTGCAGACTAGTATAAATAGACTGCCACAGACCTCAGTGATTATAGCGCACACTTCCCAGAATTATTAAAAATACTCACAACTATCCAAGGGCTGGTGTTTGAGACATTCACGAAATTAAAGTTTGTTTCATCATCGTTCATTTTCCGTTCAATTTTTTTGGTGTTAATCTACTTTTCAGAGAAAAGTTCATCCACAGATGATCACTCCTTCAAGTAACCTTGAAGCCAACAGCCATTTTGAGAATTGACACCTATTCTCCATTGCAAAATAGACACATTTTAGGGCTTAATTTCACCCGAATTTCACAGAAATACGAGATCGCAGTCCTCTGCACGGCTTCACCCTTCCTCTTCTTTTGTCTTCTTCTTTCCACAAATTCCCAAGTTCATGACCCTTACAATGATCGAATACTGGGGAATATGGAGGCTTGATTTAGATTTGGCTGGCGTAGGCAATTTCGGGCCTATTTACAAGCCTGCACCCCTAACGGCTTTGGGTTTATGCAACATGCTCATCAGAACATGGCTTTCGTGTCTTTCCATTATAGGTAAAATAATGAGTTTATAGTGTCTTTTTATTGTATAGCTATGCAGCACACGCACGCAGGCGCGGCACAAGTGTGTATTTGCCTGCAATCGGGACCCCCTTTTTCCCTCTTTTGTTTGTACTCTTACTTTTTAGGAAGAGCTCCCATGTGTTTTGTACACGATCGCCAAATTGTGGGCCTTCGGGAATTGGGGACCCTATTATCCTCTATTGTTCAACATCCCCTAGTGAATGCAGAAAAAAACTCATTGTGTCCCGTCCATGAAGCTCTCAAAAGTGTTAAAATCGCGCCCTCTCCGTTGGTGCACGGAGCCCATATAAAATTGATCTCTAGCAAACAACAATATCAATCATGACCGCTCAATCCTAAGTAACTAGACCAGTGGCAATAATTTATTATTAAAAGTATCAGCTGTAAAATCTCGGGCAACTGCTGGTCATGGTTTGTATTGACCTCAGGTGTGAGTCGGGGGGGGGGGCAAATCATAAAGTGGAAAGTACATCCTCTACGGTCGGATAATCATTCCTATGATATTAATTTTGTGGCCCCGGACAGTTTGTACGGAGGACGAAAACTCCGGTCACACTGGTCAGCTCATGGGTCGTATTCAACTGCTTGCCCTCATGCTCAGAACCAGAGCCCGAGTTGGACCGGGCCTCGTTTTTACGGCAAGGCCTCGGCGGTGGCAGTGGCACGTTTCCCCTGACGATGATTTCGCTAGATATATAGCCCATATGGACATAGGAATCTCTTCGTTTCCATGTCTGTGGTTTAACGTGGTGCTCTAATTTAAAAAACACAATAATACATTTCCTAACCGGTTTGTAATATTTGTATCTTGTTTTAAGATTGAAGTAAAGTTGTACAATTGCAAACGCGTGGTCTAATATTGTTTGAGCTTCCAATTGCTTTGATAAAACAAGGAAACCCCATAATATGTTATCTAGGATTTAAACCGGTATAATGACGGCAAAGGCTCGCACATCCTCAAAATCAGACGCACTTGATCTTTACTAGGTGGGGGTCATGATACAAGGACAACAATGCACACAGGCCTTTAAAGACGCATTGGGTATAAAGAGGGCGTCCTTTTTACCTTTTCATGACCATTTTGTTTGTACTTTTTCAAGTATGCAAGTAATGAGGCAAGTATTTGACAACACAATCAAATAACAAGGATGACTTGATGGCAGACAGGCGTTATGAATGAATTCATGAGCACTGATCAATTGTTTTTCATGCAAGAGTCAATTTATTTTGCCACTGAACTATATCATTAACAGTACGTTTACGAAAGAGGAATCATAAAAGGTGGAACAGGGATCAGAAGTAATACGTCCAATTAATAACGAATGGTTTCAAAGTCCTAGTTTTGTTTCAAAGAATTGGATCTTCATTTGCAGTTAACAATCACCTGTTGTGTGAATAAACTCCATCAAGAACAGCCTATTTGAGTTTTGTAACAAAGATGTACATACATGTACACAACTAAATTGCCGGTTTTAAGAAGGAAAAGTTATACCTTCAGATTACGTCCTCAGCGACAAAAATAAAATCACTTGTGAACATCTGTTCTGTATTACAGAACCATTATAGGTTTTACGCGCCAACTATGGCCATGGTCCGAACTATGGTCCCAACTATGGGACGACGTGATACAGTTGGTGCATAACATAATGGCTATAAGTGATTGTATTGCTGCGTTGCCGTTACTGTACGCACTTGAATGCAAATTTAACGATCGCACCCAAGTGTGCAGTTTTCTGATCAGGCATTTTAATCTTACCTAAAAAGTAAAATTTGGTGGCTAAATCTCAATGACTTTTGATCGGAAATTGATTTAACATAACTATGTGCCAACTTAGAAAGTAACCTTCTCATGTTTTCTCTGGGGCTTGTGTTCCGCCCTTTCCAAAATGTATATTTCTTATTTTAACTGGGTAGCCCATTCAGTGGAATCCACTGATCTCCCATGAGTCCCAGTAAAGAGAAGACAATGTGAAGAAATTACAGCTTTAGAGGTGGGAGGAAAAGCCCAGAAGAGTATTCTGAGGAAACCCACGGAATCAGGTAGGGACTGAAAACCCAATCCACATATTGGCCCAGGCGGGATTCGAACCCGGGTCACAGCGGTGGAAGGCGAGGAAAGTACCGCTACGCCAACCTGACTCCCCAAAAAAATCCCCAGATGCAAACGTTTCCATGTCCCAGCGCTGCTTAAACGATACATGCAGGAAGAATATTAATAGTTATTTTAAAAGCGAGTTTTACCCATGCATCACACGGACAACCACGCACTACCGATAACAAAAAACGCAAGAAGAACATAAACATTAAGAAGCAATAAACTTGAACACAGATTAATAAACATAACACAGTGGAGAGAATATAAGTCCGTGCTCGAGCTCATAATTCTTGTCATTTAAATGACGAGAAGAATTTATATTCAGATTCGAATGTGCCGAACGTTTGATAAGTCTGTTTTTACAAATCGATTTTATAAATTTTTTGTTTCATGTTGATTTCAATGTTGCTCTAAAATTTAACATCACGAAGGGGACGTGAACAGAACGTTTACGGAAATAATAGGAAAACAGGCTGGAACACAGACCCAGTATTTTTGTTAAGAAAGAATAATGAGACTGTCCTTATGATCGGGAAAGAAGAAAACTCAACTAATGTGAACCCCCTTTGTTTAATCCGAATAAAGCAAAAATTAATTCATTCATGTTGGTTGTCAGTATTTCTGATGTTCTGAACTTAAATTATGACGCTCTTGGGCCTTTTCCACCCGGTCGCGTTGCCACAGTGCATTCGCCATTTATACAATCAGTGCCGAATTGTGGACAATCTCTGCGAGTTTGGCAAGCTGAAACAGAAAACAAAATGGTTGTGAATGATTTGTGTGGACAACCTGTTCAAGGAAGCTTTTGAAAAGAGATCCGTGTATGCCCGTTTCAAGGGGAAAAAAATTCCAAATTAAAAGCCTGAAACTATTCCTTTTTATACCACAAAAAAATGAGGGATTGGTTCTCAATTTCAGATATCTAATTTGTTTCACAGAATAATGATCTTGAAAAGTTATAACTCTGGGAAATTCAATGCCAGCCAATTTCGACCCCCCCCTCCCCCCTCCCAAAAAAAACACCAAATCAATAAAGCTCGTTTAATTTAATTTTTCCACCAGTTTTATATGAAAATTAGTATATTTAGTCCCCAAGAACACTCATTTGCTTCCCTTAGATTAGCAATAGCCATGGCATGAAGAAAAAAGAAAGAAAGAAAAAGAGGTGCAAAGTCATATTGCTGTTAATTGAATGGTTGGGGTGGGCAAATGCCCCCCCCCCCGCCCACCCTCAAACACAATGAATTGAGAATATGTTGGGAAAGAACAGGGATTTTTGGGGGAAATATGCTTTGCTCCCCTGTAGAAACAAATTCTGGCGGAATCCATGACTGTCAATGAATTTACCCTTCCTTTTCGTCATCCCGCGTGATTCCAGTCCTTGCATTAACTCCTCAGCAAGAAAGTCTGCATGACATGGAAAAGGTTTGTGGTGCTGAATTCATGAATTGCACTTAAAGTCGGTGTAAACGTGTTTTTTTCAAAATTTCAAATTTCCTTTCCGAACTAAATTTGAGAGAAAATAATGCCCTGTAACAAAAACATTTGCTTGTTTGAATCTGCAGGCCTTATTACAGTTTTAAAACGTAGTTTTTTTTACACAGCGCGCTCCAGTTCAAAACGTTTTGAGCGAAACGCTATAAATATTCGTATCTAGTGACGTGCCACAATATGTTAATATGGAAATCACATGTATTATAGCAATATAATATAGCCTGGCGCCATGGACCGATCCTAACGCGGTGATCACGGCCGCATGGCAGACCTACTACATGCCAGGCCGGCCTGGCTGCATCGCAGATCCTACGTTCTATCAGAATCTCATCTATTCAAATGCGTCTTTTCCCCTCAGAGGATTGCAAAAACCATAGTTTTCCAAGTATAGTTCTACGTGGCCGGACTAATGAGCATTAATACTTGTACTTGCACGCGCACATTATGGTGCACACCGGGAAATGTTCTATATCAGAGAGTTCTGAGTGCCACACAATTGGGGGGAATTGAAATTTGACAATGAACTTGCCCGGACTTGGGGCTTCCAATGCAGAGCATTTTGGATGCAATTGGGCTCGAAAGTGGCACTTATAATTGTGCCATGTAGTGGAGGGATCCTTTTTTTCCAGATTAGTTTCCAGACTAGTTATTGCACTGCTGCACCCTATATGCACAGGTTATAGTACACACAACTCCCACGTAGGTATGCACATTATTCACTGTGTGGACTTCCGAAAAAAAGATGTCCACATAAACCAGATAGCAGCGTTGTGTGGACTTGCCCACGTCCACACAAGGTTTCCCCTCTCTGGAAAACAGGTTTAGACGCATTTTGGGGTTAGGTTGATCCCCACCAAAATGAAGAGAAACACTCAACGGAATCATAGAAGAAAAAAATTGGTTTGAAATAGTTTTCGCAGTTTAAATCAAACAAGTGTTTTTGCACAGGTTTTTCTTAACAACACGAAAACAAAGGAATGTCCACACTAGGTATGTAACATTTAATATGTTTTCCTGTACCCTGTTAGCCTATCATGCTAGATCTAATCCAAATGTATTTACACCAAGCATTTGAAAGGCCAACGGGGTGGTGCCTATGAGGAAAAAGAATTCTTCAGCAGGTCGACCCCCCCAAAAAATGCAATCCTGAAACGTGTGCCTTTTTGTGATGTGTGATGTTTTGGGTATCAGATTAAAGCTGGGAATTATGTATTTCAAATACTGAAAAAAAAATCATGGAAACAGCAAAATTGGGTTGCTGAGAAAAAAGAATATCAATTATGTAAAAGAAGTGATTTTTTTCATCCATTCCAAAAGTGCTTCAAACAGTGAAACATGGTATTGTAAGTCCACGGTGCAAATGTCTTTCATTATGCAGTTTCTTTAATATTTTGACATATTTATGATGCTGAAAGGGTTTAAAATACGACTAAAAAAGATAAGGAACCTGTTCAGGTGGAAAATAAAAGATATTTTTTTATCAAATTAATGTGTACTCTTGTCATTTTGTGCCGTGTTGTTAGTACGGATTAGGACACAATGCGCTACATGGATTTCATGCGCATAGGTACAGTGGAAATCACGTAACTGTGGTAATGCCATGGGAACGGATGAAAATATATCACTTCTTTGACATAGTTCGCATTTTCTAAGCAACCCATTGTGCTGTTTCATGATTTTTTTAACCGTATTTAAAAGAAAAAAGCTCTCAGCTTTAATCTGATATTGTTACGATCCAAAAAAATCTCCAAACTATCCGTGAATGTAAATTATTCCAAAAGCCCGAATTTAAAAGAAATCAAATACGATCACACTGATATAAGAACAAAGAAACAATGTCAATTCGAATCAAGCTTCGGTCCCATATACTACAGGGTGATGGAAAATCAGCGGAACCCAATACCCCAAAAATGTATTTCACATTTTAAAAATTATGAAGCGACAAAAATAATTATGACTGGAAAGCCAATTTCTGGACTACTTTTTTCATAAAAAAACACTGGAAAAGCTCAATCCGTTCAAAGAATATCATCATTTGAACGCAATGACCCTAAAACCTGTTTCGTCCTACAAAGTAATTTATTGTGTATTCTGACTGTTTGGAACAACAAAGAAAATGACACAGAATTCTTGTTTCAACAACTGTCAACAACTGCAGTACACAATATCTCAGAGTCAGTATAAAGTCAGTACAAAGTCAGTATAGCCCAGAAGCGGACAATGGATGTGTGTGAGGTGACGTACTAATTAGGTAAAGAAAGGTTACGTCTACACGTTTTGGTATTAGTGGTGCATCCAAACAAAACAAAATCACCGATCACGTTTTTTGAAAAAAAGGCAGATGTTCTAGGGTTGAATTACTACTACTATTACTGTAATAGGGCGACAGATTTTGCTAACTCCGTCCACAATAGGGCGATTCACCTTATTGAGGCGACATTTTCACTGTCGCCCTTTTATGAAAACGACCCTTAGGACAAGGAATTTTGCTGTCGCAAACCATCTAGATCGATTCCTCGTGGTCCAATTAGTATAAATACTAAATTTCGTGGAAAAACGATAAGGTAAACTCGGGTTAGGTGACAGTTTAGGTTTGTGCACAAGTCTATGGGAAAATCACCCTATTGCAGCTAAAAGAGTAATTATTATTATCATTATTATTATTTTTTTTGGGGGGGGGGGCGGGGTGCGGGGGGGTACCCTGAATATCGGAAAAGTAAGGAACATTAAACATTGAACAAATTAACTTACCGTCCGTGTCTGCGAAACACAAGGCACATCCAACGAACATCAGGAGAAGCAGGCAAATGTAAACCTTCATTCTGGCTAATCTAGAAAGTGAAGAAAAAAAAGACGGAGAGTATAAGAGATGCGTGGTTGTATCGCCATGTTAGTGCACCAGTATGAACCTTTAGCATGCAATTGGGTCATTCGTTCCCCCTCCCCTCCCCAAGATTAATTTGGCTGTTTTGTAGTTTGTACTTTTCATGAAAGTCACTCAGATGCAGTGAAAGTATGCATAACGCGTATATCACGGTCGTTTTATACAGGTAAGTCATATTAACGTACATCAATGATAGATTATGGTTGAATATGAACAAATTTAATAACCAGGACGGGTTTTTTTTCCAAGCATCTGATATTATCATAATTATGTTGTCACGTAATCCAAAGCTAGCTTACATTTGAGGTTGAAACAGACTTGAAAACCAAAGCAAAGTCAGGAGGCGGAAATGCACTGGATGCTTTTAACTTGATGTCTACTGAACGAATGCTCCACAACAGCGCCGAGTACACGTCTTTGTAGTAGCAGGGTTCAAGTGTCACAGACCCGTCATCTATTGGCAGTTTTGTTGAAACACGTACATCTATACAGATGTTTAAAATCAAAGACCACGTGACTCTAGTGGCGCTGTTCATGTTTGTACACATCATGCACATCGTATACGCAAAAAAAGGTAAACACCCCGCTCCTCCCCCGGTGGACCATTAGTCATAAAATGGATTTATTACACGCATGCGCATAGGCGATTGTCGGATGCAATTAGTAATGATCATTGGTTATACACGGTATAGAACGAACATTATATAGAACGAACATTATAAGTATTTTTTTTGGGGGGTGCTATTTTTAGATTTGGTCATTTTCTGGCAATTTGAAGGATGTAGACCTAAGCCATGGAATCAACAGGTATCTTTAAACTGTCAAAAATTATGGATGAAAAGGGTGACAAAAAAGGAAGTTTTCGGTCATGATTTCAAGTGCATACCAGGTTTTTATCTTCATCCCTTGACCCGTTTCAAGGAAAATTATTTTTCTTTTGTTTTAATCATATATTATATATGATTGTTTTATTGGCTTTGCTTATATGAAAATACATACCTAAACTGGGAAATTTGAATTGGATTTTGTTTATTTAATCAGATATCTGTTGAAAATAGTCAGAATATGTGCGGCTGGGGCGTTATAAAAGAAGAACACAGACTATACTTTGCCTCGGCCATAGCGCCAATGGATGTTAATAATCGACAGACACAGTCTAAATTTTTGAAGCGCATTTCTGGTGCTGCACATGGCTTCTCACAATTCGAGTCAGTATCTATAAACTTCAATATGGTGTTTTACAGAGCCTCTAACGTCCATAGAGTCTATGCAACATATGCTACGACAGTATCTTAAAAAAAAATACACGCTTCAAGGCTTTACAAAAAAATTTAACATAATGCACGCCCTACACAAACATTGTTTGGACACCGTCTTTTTTTCGGGGGCGCTGTTCAAAGCGTGGCGCTTTTCTTGGTGGAACAGTTGCCGTCGTTCAAGAAATTAGGGGCACTCACTGAAAAAAGGTGCTTGTGAAAAAAGGGCACTCGTTACAAAATATCGGGGGTACCCCCTTACCCTCCCCCACCACTTCCTACGCCACTGTATAGCTCAGACTCAAAAACGTTATCATGAGAATCGATGCACATCAGAGTAGACGTCAGCATATGTTTATCTAAAAAATAAATGTTTTATTGCTTTTCTGTCTTTGCATGGGTATAATAAAATTATGCACTGAGCTAAGGAAAGAATGATGGCTACACTGTTGGGAGCGTTACTTTCCTGCATTAAAATATGAGAGGAAAATGAGGTACGATTGCAATCAATTATGGCGAACGTAATCAGAAAAATAGACTGGGTCGTTGCTTTAATAAATGTGAATTTGTTTCAATAAACGTGATATTTTTTTCCTGTTTGTATAGAAGATGTGTTCTCATGCTCTCTATTTTTGCTTGAGCTTCCCATTGTTTTCCCAACCCAAGGGAACACCATAATATTATATCTAGGATTTAAACCGGTATAACGACGGCAAAGGTTCGCACACATCCTCAAAATCAGACGCACTAATTTACTAGGTGTGGGTCATGGTAAAAGGACAATAATGCACAAAGGCCTTTACAGACAGATTGGGTATAAAGAGGGCGTCCCTATTACCTTTTCGTGACCAATTTTGTTAATACTTTTTCAAGTATGCAAGTAAAGAGGAAAGGGTTTGAAAACACAATCAAATAACAAGGATGACTAATACAGACATGCGTTTTGAATGCATTCAAGGGCACTGACAATTTTTGTTTGTATGCAAGAGTCAATTTATTGTGCTATATCATTCACACTACGTTGACAAAACAGGAAACATCGAAGGATGAAAAGGGATTAGAAATAGCCTGCATTCAATTAATATCGAATAATTTCAAAGTCCTGTTTAACAAATAAGATATTCTTTTCAAGTGAACAAACACCTGTTATGAGAATAAATTCCATCAAAGACAGCCTATCTGAGTTTTGTAACAAAAATGGCCGAGTTTTGACACAACGAAATTGCACCATTTACATTGATACAACAATTATCATTTTCAAAGGAATAGTATTCTTTCAGATTATGTCTTGAGCGACAAAATAAAATCACACGTAAACATCTTCCCTGTATTATCGAACCATTGCTTTGACGCGGCATCTATGATAACGGTCCTATAGTTGGGGCGTGACATATGGCTATTTATTGCTATACGTTTAAACTGGAATGCAAATATCAAACCCAAAATGTAGTGACCCAGCTTTCTTAACAAGCATTTTAATCTAACTTAGGCTAAATGTAGTGAAAAGTTGAACAAAGAATTTGAATGGAGCGGGGCTTGGACCTGCGACCTCCGGATTACCGATAACTGTTTGTGCTCTACCAACTGAGCTATCCAGCCCTATGTTGGCGGCTCCCCAATTTGTCAATATCTTTGTTCGAGGGGCGCTAGTCAGAAGCCATAAACCAGTATGCCATACAGCCAGGGATCACACCCAAAGTTACGACACAGACCTGGGAAATGGCAAACGGGGATCACTCGGAGAGGATACGGCTTTTTTTTATTACACATTTTTAAATGAAGAAAGATTGGTGGCTAACCCTTAGAAAGTGTTCCGCCTTTTCCAAAACAAAAATCCTCGGATGCAAACGTTTCTACATATCCCAGCGTTGCTTATGCGATACATGCAGGAAGAATATGAACGAATATTTTAAAAGTGATTTAACCTATCATCACGGATGATGATAACCACGCACCACTAATAGACCTATACCCAAAAACCCAAGAACAAAAACATTGCGGACAGAAACAAACTAGAAGTTAACGTGTTTTTTTTTGACATAACATAGTTGACATAATTTTTAATAAGTCCGTGCTCGAGCTCATAATTCGTGTCACTTAAATGAGAGAAGAGAAGAATTTATCTTCAGGATTTGTGTGCGTTCTGCCAAAAATTCAAATGTGCTGATAGTTAAATATGTTCACGAATCGATAATATATATTTTTGTTTCATTTTGGTGTTAATATCACTCTTAAAATTTACAGTGAGCAGCCTTTACACGTAAACAGTACTGTTACGGAATTAATGGGGGAAAAGCTGGAACACGGACCTAGTGTTGTTACAACAAAATTGAGACAATCTTATCAGGAAAGAAGAGAGCTGAATGAATATCAAATATTTATATTTAATCAAAATAAAGCCTTGCTGTCGGCTATCCACTGACGATCTGCAGGGAGATAATAAAGGGGAAAAAAGCAACAACATGATTTCTACAAGGACTTACGATGGAGACGTTTCAGAGGACCAAACGTTTAGAATTTACTAACGATTGTTATGTATGCATTCAATGTTATAAAGGGGATATACAACATTTGCTTTCGCTGTAATTTTCAGAAATTGATGGATTTTGGGAGTTATTATTTTAGAGCAAATATTGTTAAACCGACTTGTTTGACATTGTGGGTTCGTAGATGCTGGAAAATCAAGAAAAACAATAATTTTCGTGCAGTCTGGTTCCCTGACCCCACTTAACTTGAAACGGAGCAATTTATAGACGTTGGCGAATTGGAAGGTCGGGAAATCAGTCTAGATGGCTTGCACCCATTCACAGGTGTGCAATTGATTTCAAAGAAAATGCGAACAAACTAAACATGATAAATTGGGAGCAGTATTTGACAAAGCCGTTTTTTCCAACGCTGGTCGGCCAACCAGCGTTGGAAATCGATACAGAAATAGCACTTTTCTTGAAAATGACAGCACACTAGGTGCTATGATTTTACAGGATGCTTTAGACTGTCATTCACTTACACTCCATTAAGGTTTTTCGTGATAATTCGGTAGTTTTTTTTATGTTTTCAAATGTTATATTTTCAAATGTTATATTTTCCCTTTAAGGGTGCAGACCTGCAAATAATGACTCTCATGGACCTCAGTGATAACAACACGTACTTCCGAAAAAAATATTAAAAAAAAATACTCACATCTATCCAAGGTGTTTGCAACACCTATCAAATTAAAGCTCATTCCAGAATCGTTCATTTTCCACTCAATTTTTGTAAAGTTATCCCATGGCTTTAGGGAGACAATTCTATCCAAAGATGATCGCCCCGAAAAGTTTGCCTGTGGCCCATCGCCATTTTGAAAAATGTTGGCTGTGCCCCAGTGCAAATATTAAGCAATTGTAAGGCCCAATTTCATGCGGTTTCACAGAAATATACGAGCTCACACTCCTGTGCACAGCTTCCACCCATCTTTTCTAAAAAAAAAAAAACTTCAAGTTGATGACCCACACATGTATCTAATAGCAAATGCAAATATGTGATTTGGCCCGCGCAGGCAATTCTGGGCCTATTTACAGGCCAGGTCTGCATCCGCGCAAAGAAAGATTTTTCGCAACACTATGCATATACTTGAAAAACAAGTGCGAGTGCAAAATAAGGTCTGGCCGTCTTGCATGAAAGGTCTTGCAGGCCACGCCGGCACAATTGCACCTTGCAATGGACGGTAACGTGAGCGGTGACGAGCGTACAAGCCCGGGCCGCCGACCAAAGCGGGAAAATCGCGCTGCGCTATGATAGTGTGTCCCCCAAAATTGACCCAAACCCCCTAAGCTTCCCATAAGACATAGGGTGCTGCAATATAGCGTGCAATAAACAACCTGACATACCACGTGACTATTACAGTACCACAGATATTTCGCCTCCATTTACACAATTTTCATAAACATCTTTACGAATTGTTACAAACTATCGATAATGATGGGCTTACCATGGTTTAATTCATTCATGTTGATTGTCAGTATTCCCTCCACATGCACCGGCCATTCCAACATGTCCTTAATGAAGAACAATCGGCCTCAGATGTGCAATCTGAAACTGAAAACCAACATGGTAGTGAATGACTCGTAGAGAAAAATTTGTGTGGAGAACCTGTTGAAGGGAGCTTCAAAGAACACTGTCCATGTTTACACTCGTCCAGGACAAATTACCATGTAGGTAAAAGCTTCAAACTATTTCGTTTTATACCACAAAGAAAAGGGGACCAGTTCCAAATTTCAGATATCGTTGTTTCTCAGAAGAATGATGTTGAAGAAATGTAACTCTAGAATATCGGAGTCCAGCCAATTTCAACACCCCCCCCCCCTCACACTTAAAAAAGATGGTTCAATTTCAAACCAGGCCCTTTCAGTTAGTTTTATTTGAAAATTAATACATTTAGTCCCAGAAAAAAAGCATATTTGTTTCTCCAAGTTTAACAATAGATGGCATGCCAAATAATTTTGTTCAATTTCAAATGGCATTCTTTTATTCAAATTCGTCAACGACAGTTGATCACGAGGTTTGCCAAGAATTAAATTTTCTCAATGGACACACATTATTCATTTACATGTCGGCCTGCACTTTTTTTTGCCCTTTGCTTTCAAAAATTGAACAAAAATTAAGCAAAATAATAAAAGGACCAGTTCAAAGAATAATAAGGCAATGAAGAATAAAACATCTTGTTTTCATTTCCATTGAAGATTCAATACATTCACTTTTTGACTTTCAGATTTTTTTTGACTGTCTTTAGGTTCAAAATAATGCAAATTTTAAGTAAGGCAAACGACAGGATAGACTTGATTTAATTAGCGGCAAACGCTAAGAACAACACCCTGTGAATAGAGAATCGTACACTCAGTGTGTGAATAATCAATGTTGATATTTGCGAATAAACTCTTGACAGTATAAATTGATTGCCTATAAACGGAGTAGAAAAAATACTTAATCTTATGTTCTTAATTCGATGATTGTATTCGATGAATGTCAGATATTTCATTGAAAGTAGACGGTACAGAGTGGAAATGTCGCCTTGAATGCATTTTGAAAAAAAATGAATACTGTGTGCACTGTGCACAAAAACGACATTTTAATGTTTTCAATGCAATTAGAGAGCCCTTTTGATTGCGCAAGGAAATTGTCGTGAATATGAGAGCTTCTGCATGAAAATGAACAAAACTTTGTTGATATTTGCAAGATTTACAACAGCGTTCCCCGGGACAGCATTCAAACCAAACACGTCTTTTCAATAGTAAGCTTTGATTCATGTTTTAAAGTGCCAACCTGCGTCAAGTTATCATGAAAAAATATTGCTCAAGACCACTGAACTTACATTGCTTCTTCACTATCTTGCGAGATTGCAGTTCTTGCATCAACTCCTCAGCAAGAAAGTCTGCATGACATTAAAAAGGGGATTTTGGTGCTGAATTTAAGCAGTGCACTCAAATATATCATGAATTGCACACGACCTTATCTTCACATTATCTTGAATTTTTAAAAAACGGTTCAAGTGTCATAGTGTAAAAAAAATGAAAAAAAATGGAAAACAAAAATGTATCATTTTGTTTATTAAAAATCCTTGGAACATGCAAGTTTCATACGTTTAGGGGGAAATCCACAACAGCCGAAAGTGGTCATCCTACAGCCCTCTTTAAAGTCGGTGTGTAAGCTACGTTTTTTTCCTCTAAATTTTAATAAGATGGAACATCATCAGAAATTAAGCAAAGGGATTTGAGAAATGTTGACAGTGGGTGTTCTTTCCTCTACGAAGAAACTTAAACTTTCATTTTAATGTGGGTAGGCCCACAGACTATAATAATTAATCCAAAATTGAATCAAAACATATTAATCCAAGCATTATATCCACGGGGCTGTGCGAATGTGGCTAAAAGGATACTGCTATATGTCGGAACCGTAGGGAAAATGGAACATTAACTTACCGTCCGTGTCTGCGAAACACAAGGCACATCCTACGACCATCAGGAGAAGCAGGCACAGGTAAACCTTCATTCTGGCTAATCTAGAAAGTGAGGGAGAAAACGAATGACAGTAAGAAACTTGCAGTGATGGCCGTATCGCCATGTGAGACGTACACCAGTGCGAGCCTTTAACATAAAATTGTGTCATTCATCCCCCCCCCCCACCGCAGATTAACTCGGCTGTTGGGCGGTTTGTACTTTCAATGAAGTTCGCACAGAAGCAGCAGTGTAAGTCGTATCAATGTACATCCGTGACAGATCATCGTTAATCACGAACAAATCTAATAATGCCAGGGCTTTTTTTTTTCTTTCCAAGCAACTGACATAACGAATCTGACCACGTTTATCCAAAGCTTACATTTGAGGTTGAAACAGACTTGAAAACCAAAGCAAAGTCAGGAGGCGGAAATGCACTGGATGCTTTCAACTTGATGTCTACTGAACGAATGCTCCACAACAGCGCCGAGTACACGTCTTTGTAGTAGCTGGGTTCAAATGTCACATACCCGTCATCTATTGGCAGTTTTGTTGAAACACGTACATCTATACAGATGTTTAAAATCAAAGACCACGTGACTCTAGTGGCGCTGTTCATGTTTGTACACATCATGCACATCGTATACGCAAAACAGGTAAACACCCCGCTCCTCCCCCGGTGGACCATTAGTCATAAAATGGAATTATTACACGCATGCGCATAGGCGATTGTCGGATGCAATTAGTAATGATCATTGGTTATACACGGTATAGAACGAACATTATATAGAACGAACATTATAAGTATTTTTTTTGGGGGGGTGCTATTTTTAAATTTGGTCAGTTTCTGGCAATTTGAAGGATGTAGACCTAAGCCATGGAATCAACAGGTATCTTTAAACTGTCAAAAATTATGGATGAAAAGGGTGACAAAAAAGGAAGTTTTCGGTCATGATTTCAAGTGCATACCAGGGTTTTTATCTTCATCCTTTGACCCGTTTCGAGGAAAATTATTTTTCTTTTGTTTTAATATAATATATGATTGTTTTATTGGCTTTGCTTATATGAAAATACATGCCTAAACTGGGAAATTTGAATTGGATTTTGTTTATTTAATCAGATATCTGTTGAAAATAGTCAGAATATGTGCGGCTGGGGCGTTATAAAAGAAGAACACAGACTTTACTTTGCCTCGGCCATAGCGCCAATGGATGTTAATAAGCGACAGACACAGTCTAAATTTTTGAAGCGCATTTCTGGTGCTGCAAATGGCTTCTCACAATTCGAGTCAGTATCTATAAACTTCAATATGGTGTTTGACAGAGCCTCTAACGTCCATAGAGTCTATGCAACATATGCTACGACAGTATCTAAAAAAAAATACCTGCTTCAAGGCTTTACAAAAAATTCTAACATAATGCACGCCCTACACAAACATTGTTTGGACACCGTCTTTTTTCGGGGGCGCTGTTCAAAGCGTGGCGCTTTTCTTGGTGGAACAGTTGCCGTCGTTCAAAAAATTAGGGACACTCACTGAAAAAGGTGTTTGTGAAAAAAAGGGCACTCGTTACAAAATATCGGGGGTACCCCCTTACCCTCCCCCTACCACTTCCTACGTCACTGTATAACTCAGACTCAAAAACGTTGTCATGAGAATCCATGGACATCAGAATAGACGTCAACATATGTTTATCTAAAAATAAATGTTTTATTGCTTTGCTGTCTTTGCAGGGGTATAATAAAATTTTGCACTGAGCTAAGGAGAGAATGATGGCTACACTGTTCAGAGCATTACTTTTCTGCATCAAAATATGAGAGTAAAATGAGGTACGATTGCAATCAATTATGGCGAACGTAATCAGAAAAATAGACTGGGTCGTTGCTTTAATAAATGTAAATTTGTTTCAATAAACGTGATATTTTTTTCCTGTTTGTATAGAAGTTGTGTTCTCATGCTCTCTATTTTTTCTCTTTTTTTTTTTGCTTGAGCTTCCCATTGTTTTCATAACCCAAGGGAACACTTTAATATTATATCTAGGATTTAAACCGGTATAACGACGGCAAAGGTTCGCCCACATCCTCAAAATCAGACGCACTAATTTACTAGGTGTGGCTATGGTAAAAGGACAATAATGCACACAGGCCTTTACAGACAGATTGGGAATAAAGAGGGCGTCCCTTTCAACTTTTCATGACCAATTTTCTTTATACTTTTTCAAGTATGCAAGTACAGAAAAAAGGATTTGAAAACACAATCAAATAACAAGGATGACTATTACAGACATGCGTTTTGAATGCATTCAAGGGCACTGACAATTTTTGTTTGTATGCAAGAGTCAATTTATTGTGCTATATCATTCACACTACGTTGACAAAACAGGAAACATCGAAGGATGAAAAGGGATCAGAAATAGCCTGCATTCAATTAATATCGAATAATTTCAAAGCCCTGTTTAACAAATAAGATATTCTTTTAAAGTAAACAAACACCTGTTATGAGAATAAATTGAATCAAAGACAGCCTTTCTGAGTTTTGTAACAACAAAAGGCCGAGTATTTGACACAACGAAATTGCACCATTTACATTGATACAACAATTATCATTTTCAAAGGAATAGTATTCTTTCAGATTATGTCTTGAGCGACAAAATAAAATCACAAGTAAACATCTTCCCTGTATTATCGAACCATTGCTTTGACGCCGCATCTATGGTAACGGTCCTATAGTTGGGGCGTGACATATGGCTATTTATTGCTAAGGGAATAAATGTGTGATTCGGAGGTTTTTATCACTCTGTTTAA
Source organism: Patiria pectinifera (assembly GCA_029964075.1). Taxonomy (NCBI): domain Eukaryota; kingdom Metazoa; phylum Echinodermata; class Asteroidea; order Valvatida; family Asterinidae; genus Patiria; species Patiria pectinifera. The sequence goes on from CM057134.1 coordinate 12,562,108, forward strand.
GACCACTTAGAGTCTGGGTGCTGATAATTACCCGAGCCGGAGGCGAGGGTAATTATCAGCACCCAGACTCTAAGTGGTCTTAAACAGAGTGATAAATACCGACGGAGCACATATTTATTCCCATTCATAAATACCTTTTCGGTAAAAGAAAATCATATAATTCGTTCAAAACATCCGATTTTGTTCAACAAATTCACTTTATGTTTTTTGAAACATCCCTCTTGCAAAATAATGGAGTGTTCAGCTGGCGAGTAAGATGTAAACAACCCTTTTATGGAGATTGACGCGCGCGTATCATGTTCTGCGCGATGTCGCGCAGAACGCACCTGGCGCGTTGCGTTTTGAATTTAGAACTATAAAATTCTGACTCCCTGGTAGTGTTGCGCATGCCTACGTGAGGATTGTGAACGTTCAACCAATGAAACGATAAGAGGCACTGGATTTTTAGGAGTCCACATTTTATTGTGTTTTATTGTGAAAAGTGTTTAAGACCAGCTAGCCATGTCTTTATCATCCGTTTAATACCGGCCACGTGACGGGCTCTCGACCAATAGGAATGCGTAAACTGTCTTAGGTATTTATGAATATACGTTTATACTGGAATGCAAATATCAAACCCAAAATGTAGTGACCCAGCTTTCTTAACAAGCATTTTAATCTAACTTAGGCTAAATGTATTGAAAAGTTGAACAAAGAATTTGAATGGAGCGGGGCTTGGACCTGCGACCTCCGGATTACCGATAACTGTTGGTGTTATACCAACTGAGCTATCCAGCCCTATGTTGGCGGCTCCCCAATTAGTCAATATCTTTGTTCGAGGGGCGCTAGTCAGCTGAAGCCATAAACCAGTATGCCATACAGCCAGGGATCACATCCAAAGTTACGATACACACCTGGGAAATGGCAAACGGGGATCACTCGGAGAGGATACGGCTTTTTTTATTACAAACTTTTAGATGAAGAAAGATTGGTGGCTAACCCTTAGAAAGTGTTCCGCCTTTTCCAAAACAAAAATCCTCGGATGCAAACGTTTCTACATATCCCAGCGTTGCTTATGCGATACATGCAGGAAAAATATGAATGGATGTTTTAAAAGTGGATTTAACCTATCATCACGGATGATGATAGCCACGCACCACTGATAGACCTATACCCAAAAACCCAAGAACAAAAACATTTCGGACATGAACAAACTTGTAGTTAACGTAGATTTTTTTGACATAACATAGTTGACATAATTTTTAATAAGTCCGTGCTCGAGCTGATAATTCGTGTCACTTCAATGAGAGAAGAGAAGAATTTATCTTCAGGATTTGTATGCGTTCTGCGAAAAAAATCAAATGTGCTGATAGTTAAATATGTTCACGAATCGATAATAAATATTTTTGTTTCATTTTGGTGTTAATATCACTCTTTAAATTCACAGTGCGCAGCCTTTACACGTAAACAGTACTGTTACGGAATCAATGGGGGAAAAGCTGGAACACGGACCTAGTGTTGTTACAACAAAATAGAGACAATCTTATCAGGAAAGAAGAGAGCTGAATGAATATCAAATATTTATATTTAATCAAAATAAGGCCTTGCTGTCGGCTATCCACTGACGATCTGCAGGGAGATAATAAAGGGGAAAAAAGCAACAACATGATTTCTACAAGGACTTACGATGGAGACGTTTCAGAGGACCAAACGTTTAGAATTTACTAACGATTGTTATGTATGCATTCAATGTTATAAAGGGGATATACAACATTTGCTTTCGCTGTAATTTTCAGAAATTGATGGATTTTGGGAGTTATTATTTTAGAGCAAATATTGTTAAACCGACTTGTTTGACATTTTGGGTTCGTAGATGCTGGAAAATCAAGAAAAACAATAATTTTAACTTGAAACGGAGCAATTTATAAACGTTGGCGAATTGTAAGGTCGGGAAATCAGTCTAGATGGCTTGCACCCATTCACAGGTGTGCAATCGATTTCAAAGAAAATGCGAATAAACTAAACATGATAAATTGGGAGCAGTATTTGACAAAGCCGTTTTTTCCAACGCTGGTCGGCCGACCAGCGTTGAAAATCGATACAGAAATAGCACTTTTCTTGAAAATGACAGCACACCAGGTGCCATGATTTTACAGGATGCTTTAGACTGTCATTCACTTACACTCCATTAAGGTTTTTCGTGATAATTCGGTAGTTTTTTTATGTTTTCAAATGTTACATTTTCCCTTTAAGGGTGCAGACCTGCAAATAATGACTCTCATGGACCTCAGTGATAACAACACGTACTTCCGAAAAAAAATATTTTAAAAAAATACTCACATCTATCCAAGGTGTTTGCAACACCTATCAAATTAAAGCTCATTCCAGAATCGTTCATTTTCCACTCAATTTTTGTAAAGTTATCCCATGACTTTAGGGAGACAATTCTATCCAAAGATGATCACCCCGAAAAGTTTGCCTGTGGCCCATCGCCATTTTGAAAAATGTTGGCTGCGCCCCAGTGCAAATATTAAGCAATTGTAAGGCCCAATTTCATGCGGTTTCACAGAAATATACGAGCTCACACTCCTGTGCAGAGCTTCCACCCATCTTTTCTAAAAAAAAACAAAAAAAAAAAAACTTCAAGTTGATGACCCACACATGTATCTAATAGCAAATGCAAATATGTGATTTGGCCCGCGCAGGCAATTCTGGGCCTATTTACAGGCCAGGTCTGCATCCGCGCAAAGAAAGATTTTTTCGCAACACTAGACATGTACTTGAAAAACAAGTGCGAGTGCAAAATAAGGTCTGGCCGTCTTGCATGAAAGGTCTTGCAGGCCACGCCGGCACAATTGCACCTTGCAATGGACGGTAACGTGACCGGTGACGAGCGTACAAGCCCGGGCCGCCGACCAACGCGGGAAAATCGCGCTGCCCTATGATAGTGTGTCCCCCAAAATTGACCCAAACCACCTAAGCTTCCCATAAGACATAGGGTGCTGCAATATAGCGTGCAATAAACAACCTGACGTACCACGTGACTATTACAGTACCACAGATATTTCGCCTCCATTTACACAATTTTCATAAGCATCTTTACGAATTGTTACAAACTATCAATAATGATGGGCTTACCATGGTTTAATTCATTCATGTTGATTGTCAGTAATACTTCCACATGCACTGGCCATTCCAACATGTCCTTAATGAAGAACAATCGGCCTCAGATGTGCAATCTGAAACAGAAAACCAACATGGTAGTGAATGACTCGTAGAGAAGAATCTGTGTGGATAACCTGTTGAAGGGAGCTTCAAAGAACACTGTCCATGTTTACACTCGTCCAGGACAAATTACCATGTAGGTAAAAGCCTCAAACTATTTCTTTTTATACCACAAAGAAAAGGGGACCAGTTCCAAATTTCAGATATCGTTGTTTCTCAGAAGAATGATGTTGAAGAAATGTAACTCTAGAATATCGGAGTCCGGCCAATTTCAACACCCCCCCCCCCTCACCCTAAAAAAGATGGTTCAATTTCAAACCAGGCCCTTTCAGTTAGTTTTATTTGAAAATTAATACATTTAGTCCCAGAAAAAAAACATATTTGTTTCTCCAAGTTTAACAATAGATGGCATGCCAAATAATTTTGTTAAATTTCAAATGGCATTCTTTTATTCAAATTCGTCAAAGACAGTTGATCACGAGGTTTGCCAAGAATTAAATTTTCTCAATGGACACACATTATTCATTTACATGTCGGCCTGCACTTTTTTTTGCCCTTTGCTTTCAAAAATTGAACTAAAAATAAGCAAAATAATAAAAGTACCAGTTCAAAGAATAACAAGGCAATGAAGAATAAAACATCTTGTTTTCATTTCCATTGAAGATTCAATACATTCACTTTTTGACTTTCAGATTTTTTTTTGACTGTCTTCAGGTTCAAAATAATGCAAATTTTAAGTAAGGCAAACGACAGGATAGAATTGATTTAATTAGCGGCAAACGCTAAGAACAACACCCGGTGAATAGAGAATCGTACACTCAGTGTGTGAATAATCAATGATGATATTTGCGAATAAACTCTTGACAGTATAAATTGATTGCCTATAAACGGAGTAGAAAAAAATGAACAAAACTTTGTTGATATTTGCAAGAATTACAACAGCGTTCCCCGGGACAGCATTCAAACCAAACACGTCTTTTCAATAGTAAGCTTTGATTCATGTCGTTAAGTGCCAACCTGCGTCAAGTTATCATGAAAAAAAATTGGTCAAGACCACTGAACTTACATGACTTCTTCACTATCTCGCGAGATTGCAGTTCTTGCATCAACTCCTCAGCAAGAAAGTCTGCATGACATTAAAAAGGGGATTTTGGTGCTGAATTCATGCAGTGCACTCAAATGTAACATGAATTGCACACGACCTTATCTTCACATTATATTGAATTTTTAAAAAACGGTTCAAGTGTCATAGTGTAAAAACAATGAAAAAAATGGAGAAAAAATGTATCAATTTTGTTTTTATTAAAAATCCTTGGAACATGCAAGTTTCATACGTTCAGGTGGAAATCCACAACAGCCGAAAGTGGTCATCCTACAGCCCTCTTTAAAGTCGGTGTGTAAGCTACGTTTTTTTCTCTAAATTTTAATAAGATGGAACATCATCAGAAATTAAGCAAAGGGATTTGAGAAATGTTGACAGTGTGTGTTCTTTCCTCTACGAAGAAACTTAAACTTTCATTTTAATGTGGGTAGGCCCACAGACTATAATAATTAATCCAAAATTGAATCAAAACATATTAATCCAAGCATTATATCCACGGGGCTGTGCGAATGTGGCTATAAGGATACTGCTATATGTCGGAACCGTAGGAAAAATGGAACATTGGACAAATTTACTTACTGTCCGTCTCTGCGAAACACAAGGCACATCCAACGACCATCAGGAGAAGCAGGCACAGGTAAACCTTCATTCTGGCTAATCGAGAAAGTGAGGGAGAAAACGAATGACAGTAAGAAACTTGCAGTGATGGCCGTATCGCCATGTGAGACGTACACCAGTGCGAGCCTTTAACATAAAATTGTGTCATTCATCCCCCCCACCGCAGATTAACTCGGCTGTTGCGCGGTTTGTACTTTCAATGAAGTTCGCACAGAAGCAGCAGTGTAAGTCGTATCAATGTACATCCTTGACAGATCATCGTTAATCACGAACAAATCTAATAATGCCAGGGCTTTTTTTTTTCTTTCCAAGCAACTGACATAAGAATCTGACCACGTTTATCCAAAGCTTACATTTGAGGTTGAAACAGACTTGAACACCAAAGCAAAGTCAGGAGGCGGAAATGCACTGGATGCTTTTAACTTGATGTCTACTGAACGAATGCGCTACAACAGCGCCGAGTACACGTCTTTGTAGTAGCTGGGTTCAAATGTCACAGACCCGTCATCTATTGGCAGTTTTGTTGAAACACGTACATCTATACAGATGTTTAAGATCAAAGACTACGTGACTCTAGTGGCGCTGTTCATGTTTGTACACATCATGCACATCGTATACGCAAAACAGGTAAACACCCCGCTCCTCCCCCGGTGGACCATTAGTCATATAATGGATTTATTACACGCATGCGCATAGGCGATTGTCGGATGCAATTAGTAATGATCATTGGTTATACACGGTATAGAACGAACATTATATAGAACGAACATTAAAAGTATTTTTTGGGGGGGGGGGTGCTATTTTTAAATTTGGTCATTTTCTGGCAATTTGAAGGATGTAGACCTAAGCCATGGAATCAACAGGTATCTTTAAACTGTCAAAAATTATGGATGAAAAGGGTGACAAAAAAGGAAGTTTTCGGTCATGATTTCAAGTGCATACCAGGTTTTTATCTTCATCCCTTGACCCGAGTCGAGGAAAACTATTTTTCTTTTGTTTTAATATAATATATGATTGTTTTATTGGCTTTGCTTATATGAAAATACATGCCTAAACTGGGAAATTTGAATTGGAGTTTGTTTATTTAATCAGATATCTGTTGAAAATAGTCAGAATATGTGCGGCTGGGGCGTTATAAAAGAAGAACACAGACTATACTTTGCCTCGGCCATAGCGCCAATGGATGTTAATAAGCGACAGACACAGTCTAATTTTTGAAGCGCATTTCTGGTGCTGCACATGGCTTCTCACAATTCGAGTCAGTATCTATAAACTTCAATATGGTGTTTGACAGAGCCTCTAACGTCCATAGAGTCTATGCAACATATGCTACGACAGTATCTAAAAAAAAATACCTGCTTCAAGGCTTTACAAAAAATTCTAACATAATGCACGCCCTACACAAACATTGTTTGGACACCGTCTTTTTTCGGGGGCGCTGTTCAAAGCGTGGCGCTTTTCTTGGTGGAACAGTTGCCGTCGTTCAAAAAATTAGGGGCACTCACTGAAAAAGGTGCTTGTGAAAAAAGGGCACTCGTTACAAAATATCGGGGGTACCCCCTTACCCTCCCCCACCACTTCCTACGCCACTGTATAGCTCAGACTCAAAAACGTTATCATGAGAATCCATGGACATCAATAGACGTCGACATATGTTTATCTAAAAATAAATGTTTTATTGCTTTTCTGTCTTTGCATGGGTATAATAAAATTCTGCACTGAGCTAAGGAAAGAATGATGGCTACACTGTTCAGAGCATTACTTTTCTGCATTAAAATATAAGAGGAAAATGAGGTACGATTGCAATCAATTATGGCGAACGTAATCAGAAAATAGACTGGGTCGTTGCTTTAATAAATGTGAATTTGTTTCAATAAACGTGATATTTTTTTCCTGTTTGTATAGAAGATGTGTTCTCATGCTCTCTATTGTTGCTTGAGCTTCCCATTGTTTTCCCAACCCAAGGGAACACTATAATATTATATCTAGGATTTAAACCGGTATAACGACGGCAAAGGTTCGCACACATCCTCAAAATCAGACGCACTAATTTACTAGGTGTGGGTCATTGTAAAAGGACAATAATGCACACAGGCCTTTACAGACAGACAGTAGGAATAAAGAGGGCGTCCCTTTCAACTTTTCATGACCAATTTCCTTTATACTTTTTCAAGTATGCAAGTACAGAGAAAAGGATTTGAAAACACAATCAAATAACAAGGATGACTATTACAGACATGCGTTTTGAATGCATTCAAGGGCACTGACAATTTTTGTTTGTATGCAAGAGTCAATTTATTGTGCTATATCATTCACACTACGTTGACAAAACAGGAAACATCGAAGGATGAAAAGGGATTAGAAATAGCCTGCATTCAATTAATATCGAATAATTTCAAAGTCCTGTTTAACAAATAAGATATTCTTTTAAAGTGAACAAACACCTGTTATGAGAATAAATTCCATCAAAGACAGCCTATCTGAGTTTTGTAACAAAAATGGCCGAGTATTTGACACAACGAAATTGCACCATTTACAGTGATATAACAATTATCATTTTCAAAGGAATAGTATTCTTTCAGATTATGTCTTGAGCGACAAAATAAAATCACACGTAAACATCTTCCTGCATTGTAGAACCACTGCTTTGACGCCGCATCTATGGTAACGGTCCTATAGTTGGGGCGTGACATATTGCTATTTATTGCTATACGTTTATACTGGAATGCAAATATCAAACCCAAAATGTAGTGACCCAGCTTTCTTAACAAGCATTTTAATCTGACTTATAGGCTAAATGTATTGAAAAATTGAACAAAGGAATTGACTGGAGTGGGGCTTGAACCTGCGACCTCCGGATTGCCGGTAACAGTTGGTGCTCTACCAACAGAGCTATCCAGCCCTATGTTGGCGGCTCCCCAATCAGTCAATATCTTTGTTCGAGGGGCGCTAGTCAGCTGAAGCCATAAACCAGTATGCCATACAGCCAGGGATCACATCCAAAGTTACGATACACACCTGGGAAATGGCAAACGGGGATCACTCGGAGAGGAAACGGCTTTTTTTATTACAAATTTTTAGATGAAGAAAAATTAAGGTGGCTAACCCTCAATGTCTTTTTTGATTTGAAATCAATACAAACAAGTTTGCCAACTCAGAAAGTGTTCCGCCTTTTCCAAAACAAAAATCCTCGGATGCAAACGTTTCTACATATCCCAGCGTTGCTTATGCGATACATGCAGGAAGAATATGAATGGATGTTTTAAAAGTGGATTTAACCTATCATCACGGATGATGATAGCCACGCACCACTGATAGACCTATACCCCAAAACCCAAGAACAAAAACATTTCGGACATAAACAAACTTGTAGTAAACGTAGATTTTTTTGACATAACATAGTTGACATAATTTTTAATAAGTCCGTGCTCGAGCTCATAATTCGTGTCACTTAAATGAGGGAAGAGAAGAATTTATCTTCAGGATTTGTGTGCGTTCTGCCAAAAATTCAAATGTGCTGATAGTTAAATATGTTCACGAATCGATAATATATATTTTTGTTTCATTTTGGTGTTAATACCACTCTTAAAATTTACAGTGAGCAGCCTTTACACGTAAACAGTACTGTTACGGAATCAACGGGGGAAAAGCTGGAACACGGACCTAGTGTTGTTACAACAAAATAGAGACAATTTTATCAGGACAGAAGAGAGCTGAATGAATATCAAATATTTATATTTAATCAAAATAAAGCCTTGCTGTCGGCTATCCACTGACGATCTGCAGGGAGATAATAAAGGGGAAAAAAGCAACAACATGATTTCTACAAGGACTTACGATGGAGACGTTTCAGAGGACCAAACGTTTAGAATTTACTAACGATTGTTATGTATGCATTCAATGTTATAAAGGGGATATACAACATTTGCTTTCGCTGTAATTTTCAGAAATTGATGGATTTTGGGAGTTATTATTTTAGAGCAAATATTGTTAAACCGACTTGTTTGACATTTTGGGTTCGTAGATGCTACAAAAATCAAGAAAAACAAAAATTTTCGTGCAGTCTGGTTCTCTGACCCCACTTAACTTGAAACGGAGCAATTTATAGACGTTGGCGAATTGTAAGGTCGGGAAATCAGTCTAGCTGGCTTGCACCCGTTCACAGGTGTGCAATCGATTTCAAAGAAAATGCGAACAAACTAAACATGATAAATTGCAGAGTTGCTGACTTGAGTCATGTGACTTGGACTCGAGTCGCTATTTTTGTGACTTGTGACTTGACTTGTAAATACCAGCTCTGACTTGTGACTTGACTTGGACTTGCAAACAATGACTTGTGCCTTGACTTGGGATTGCAAAAAATGACTTGTTACCAACCCAAGTCAGACGCTACTCGAGCGACCCAATACACTTTAATTAAGCTATTATACTTTTAATTGGCTTTTTCATTCCAGAAAATAGACCTCAGTGACTGAATCCAGTAAAATAAATAGTTCCCACTAGTTTCAAAAGTTTTCAATAAGACTGTCACAACAAACTACAGTTTTCAATAACCAATTGTCTCTTGCTTAATGTATTGGTTGAACAAACTTTGAAAGGAACCTTTCATGAAAAGAAAGCAGGCCTTTGTCAATTGCATGTAAAATACCGGATAGCCTAACCCATTGGTAGGCGTTTAGTATACATGAAAATTGAACAATAAAGTGTTAGTATACTACATGTAATCGAGTGAGTGGAGTCTTTTATTCACTGTCATCTCAACATTTATTTCTACAATGTAAAGTAAATTTATTAAGGTATACAAAGGGCTAATATCCGACAGATATGTGATAAACTACAAGAATAGTAATTGCAACACATTGAAAAAGGGGAATTAAGGAGGCATGTTCAAAATAACTCGTAAGTTGACGCCAGGTTAATTCTTTTAGCTTTTACAGCTGGACAAAATAATGTGCAACTTGACGTGTTCTTGGACAAAGATACTTGTGACTTGACTTGTTTTTAGACCAAATGACTTGTGACTTGACTTGTGACTGGACCTAATGACTTGTGACTTGACTTGTGACTGGACCTAATGACTTGTGACTTGACTTGGACTTGCAAACAATGACTTGTGACTTGACTTGGACTTGCAAAAAATGACTTGCTGCCACCTCTGATAAATTGGGAGCAGTATTTGACAAAGCCGTTTTTTCCAACGCTGGTCGGCCGACCAGCGTTGGAAATCGATACAGAAATAGCACTTTTCTTGAAAATGACAGCACACCAGGTGCCATGATTTTACAGGATGCTTTAGACTGTCATTCACTTACACTCCATTAACGTTTTTCGTGATAATTCGGTAGTTTTTTTTTATGTTTTCAAATATTATATTTTCCCTTTAAGGGTGCAGACCTGCAAATAATGACTCTCATGGACCTCAGTGATAACAACACGTACTTCCAAAAAAAAATATTAAAAAAAAATACTCACATCTATCCAAGGTGTTTGCGACACTATCAAATTAAAGCTCATTCCAGAATCGTTCATTTTCCACTCAATTTTTGTAAAGTTATCCCATGGCTTTAGGGAGACAATTCTATCCAAAGATGATCACCCCGAAAAATTTGCCTGTGGCCCATCGCCATTTTGAGAAATGTTGGCTGGGCCCGATGCAAATATTAAGCAATTGTAAGGCCCAATTTCATGCGGTTTCACAGAAATATACGAGCTCACACTTCTGTGCACAGCTTCCACCCATCTTTACTAAAAAAAAAATAAAACCTTCAAGTTGATGGCCCACACATGTATCTAATAGCAAATGCAAATATGTGATTTGGCCCGCGCAGGCAATTCTGGACCTATTTACAGGCCAGGTCTGCATCCGCGCAAAGAAAGATTTTTCGCAACACTAGACATGTACTTGAAAAACAAGTGCGAGTGCAAAATAAGGTCTGGCCGTCTTGCATGAAAGGTCTTGCAGGCCACGCCGGCACAATTGCACCTTGCAATGGACGGTAACGTGACCGGCGACGAGCGTACAAGCCCGGGCCGCCGACCAACGCGGGAAAATCGCGCTGCCCTATGATAGTGTGTCCCCCAAAATTGACCCAAACCACCTAAGCTTCCCATAAGACATAGGGTGCTGCAATATAGCGTGCAATAAACAACCTGACGTACCACGTGACTATTACAGTACCACAGATATTTCGCCTCCATTTACACAATTTTCATAAGCATCTTTACGAATTGTTACAAACTATCGATAATGATGGGCTTACCATGGTTTAATTCATTCATGTTGATTGTCAGTAATACTTCCACACGCACTGGCCATTCCAACATGTCCTTAATGAAGAACAATCGGCCTTGGATGTGCAATCTGAAACAGAAAACCAACATGGTAGTGAATGACTCGTAGAGAAGAATTTGTGTGGATAACCTGTTGAAGGGAGCTTCAAAGAACACTGTCCATGTTTACACTCGTCCAGGACAAATTACCATGTAGGTAAAAGCCTCAAACTATTTCTTTTTATACCACAAAGAAAAGGGGACCAGTTCCAAATTTCAGATATCGTTGTTTCTCAGAAGAATGATGTTGAAGAAATGTAACTCTAGAATATCGGAGTCCGGCCAATTTCAACACCCCCCCCCCCTCACACTTAAAAAAGATGGTTCAATTTCAAACCAGGCCCTTTCAGTTAGTTTTATTTGAAAATTAATACATTTAGTCCCAGAAAAAAAGCATATTTGTTTCTCCAAGTTTAACAATAGATGGCATGCCAAATAATTTTGTTCAATTTCAAATGGCATTCTTTTATTCAAACTCGTCAACGACAGTTGATCACGAGGTTTGCCAAGAATTAAATTTTCTCAATGGACACACATTATTCATTTACATGTCGGCCTGCACTTTTTTTTGCCCTTTGCTTTCAAAAATTGAACAAAAATTAAGCAAAATAATAAAAGGACCAGTTCAAAGAATAACAAGGCAATGAAGAATAAAACATCTTGTTTTCATTTCCATTGAAGATTCAATACATTCACTTTTTGACTTTCAGATTTTTTTTGACTGTCTTTAGGTTCAAAATAATGCAAATTTTAAGTAAGGCAAACGACAGGATAGACTTGATTTAATTAGCGGCAAACGCTAAGAACAACACCCTGTGAATAGAGAATCGTACACTCAGTGTGTGAATAATCAATGTTGATATTTGCGAATAAACTCTTGACAGTATAAATTGATTGCCTATAAACGGAGTAGAAAAAATACTTAATCTTATGTTCTTAATTCGATGATTGTATTCGATGAATGTCAGATATTTCATTGAAAGTAGACGGTACAGAGTGGAAATGTCGCCTTGAATGCATTTTGAAAAAAAATGAATACTGTGTGCACTGTGCACAAAAACGACATTTTAATGTTTTCAATGCAATTAGAGAGCCCTTTTGATTGCGCAAGGAAATTGTCGTGAATATGAGAGCTTCTGCATGAAAATGAACAAAACTTTGTTGATATTTGCAAGATTTACAACAGCGTTCCCCGGGACAGCATTCAAACCAAACACGTCTTTTCAATAGTAAGCTTTGATTCATGTTTTAAAGTGCCAACCTGCGTCAAGTTATCATGAAAAAATATTGCTCAAGACCACTGAACTTACATTGCTTCTTCACTATCTCGCGAGATTGCAGTTCTTGCATCAACTCCTCAGCAAGGTCTGCATGACATTAAAAAGGGGATTTTGGTGCTGAATTTAAGCAGTGCACTCAAATATATCATGAATTGCACACGACCTTATCTTCACATTATCTTGAATTTTTAAAAAACGGTTCAAGTGTCATAGTGTAAAAAAAATGAAAAAAAATGGAAAACAAAAATGTATCATTTTGTTTATTAAAAATCCTTGGAACATGCAAGTTTCATACGTTTAGGGGGAAATCCACAACAGCCGAAAGTGGTCATCCTACAGCCCTCTTTAAAGTCGGTGTGTAAGCTACGTTTTTTTCCTCTAAATTTTAATAAGATGGAACATCATCAGAAATTAAGCAAAGGGATTTGAGAAATGTTGACAGTGGGTGTTCTTTCCTCTACGAAGAAACTTAAACTTTCATTTTAATGTGGGTAGGCCCACAGACTATAATAATTAATCCAAAATTGAATCAAAACATATTAATCCAAGCATTATATCCACGGGGCTGTGCGAATGTGGCTATAAGGATACTGCTATATGTCGGAACCGTAGGGAAAATGGAACATTAACTTACCGTCCGTGTCTGCGAAACACAAGGCACATCCTACGACCATCAGGAGAAGCAGGCACATGTAAACCTTCATTCTGGCTAATCTAGAAAGTGAGGGAGAAAACGAATGACAGTAAGAAACTTGCAGTGATGGCCGTATCGCCATGTGAGACGTACACCAGTGCGAGCCTTTAACATAAAATTGTGTCATTCATCCCCCCCTCCCCCCACCGCAGATTAACTCGGCTGTTGGGCGGTTTGTACTTTCAATGAAGTTCGCACAGAAGCAGCAGTGTAAGTCGTATCAATGTACATCCGTGACAGATCACCATTAATCACGAACAAATCTAATAATGCCAGGGCTTTTTTTTTTCTTTCCAAGCAACTGACATAACGAATCTGACCACGTTTATCCAAAGCTTACATTTGAGGTCGAAACAGACTTGAAAACCAAAGCAAAGTCAGGAGGCGGAAATGCACTGGATGCTTTTAACTTGATGTCTACTGAACGAATGCTCCACAACAGCGCCGAGTACACGTCTTTGTAGTAGCTGGGTTCAAATGTCACATACCCGTCATCTATTGGCAGTTTGTTGAAACACGTACATCTATACAGATGTTTAAAATCAAAGACCACGTGACTCTAGTGGCGCTGTTCATGTTTGTACACATCATGCACATCGTATACGCAAAAAAGGTAAACACCCCGCTCCTTCCCCGGTGGACCATTAGTCATCAAATGGATTTATTACACGCATAGGCGATTGTCGGATGCAATTAGTAATGATCATTGGTTATACACGGTATAGCACGAACATTATATAGAACGAACATTATAAGTATTTTTTTGGGGGGTGCTATTTTTAAATTTGGTCAGTTTCTGGCAATTTGAAGGATGTAGACCTAAGCCATGGAATCAACAGGTATCTTTAAACTGTCAAAAATTATGGATGAAAAGGGTGACAAAAAAGGAAGTTTTCGGTCGTGATTTCAAGTGCATACCAGGTTTTTATCTTCATCCCTTGACCCGTTTCGAGGAAAATTATTAGCTGTTTCGGTGTACACGCCGAAACAGCTCTTGTTTTTGTTATTTTTTTAGCTGTTTCGGTGTACACACTGAAACAGCTCTTGTTTTTGATATTTTTTTTTTCTCTTTTTTTCCTTCCACTTTTTTTCCCATAGGATAACACGTGTTTTCGTTCTACAAGGCACTTTTGGACTTTTTTCAAATCCGATCGTCTTCAAACCTGGCACACACTTAGACCACCATCTGAAGATGTATGCCGAAACTTTTCGTCATCATGACGTCATCACGTGTCACGTTACGTCATTCTAAAAGAGCATACTTCAAGGCCCTATATCTACAGAACCGGAAGTCCGATTTGGTTCAAACTTGGTATGCAAGTATTCCGGGACGTGTTATAGACGAAAATTGCAGTGATGTCATGATGACGTCATCGTGTGATTTTATATGAATTATTCAATTTTTGGACCTGTGACTCATATCTCATAAACAGAATGTGGTAAATTCGAAATTCTTTTTGTAACAGGTTTGTTAGGTCATAGATAGATGTACAGAATTTCGTTAAATGTGTGACGTCATCATGACGTCATCAAAAACGTGATTTTTTGATTCACATATAAGGGTATGTCCGATCGTCATAAAACTTGGTGGGTAGGTAGGTATGGATAACAGCATTCAAAATCTGAAGTGACGTCATCATGACGTCATCATCTGATTTTTTATGATTTTTTCAAATTATAATATTTTCTTCAAATTTTGCATAATTATATAAAATACGGTCCGATCGACTTCAAACCTGGCACAAACTTATACATCCATCTGAAGATGTATGCCGAATCATGACGTCATCATGACGTCATCATGACGTCATCACGTGTCACATGACGTCATCCTAAAAGTGTATACTTTAAGGCGCTATATCTACAGAACCGGAGGTCCGATTGGGTTAAAACTTGGTATGGAAGTTTCCGGGACTTGTTATAGACAAAAATTGCAGTGACGTCACAATGACGTCATTATGTGATTTTATATAAATTATGCAATTTTTGGTTCTTTTACTCAAATCTCATCAATGGAACATGGTAAATTCAAAATTCTTTTTGTAACATGTTTGTCAGGTGAAAGATAGATGCACAAAATTTCATAAAATGTGTGACGTCATCATGACATCATCAAAAACGTGATGTTGTGATTCACATATAAGGGTATGTCCGATCGTTATGAAACTTGGTGGGTAGGTAGGTATAGATAAAAGCATTCAAAATCTGAAGTGACGTCATCATGACGTCATCGTCTAATTTTTTATGAATTTTTCAAATTTTAATATTTTCTTCACATTTTTCAAAAATTATATAAAATATGGTCCGATCGACCTCAGAGAACCTGATGTCCGATTGGGTTCAATGTCGGTATGCAGATATTCCAGGAAGTTTTATAGACAAACATTGCAGTGACGTCACGATAACGTCATCATGTCATTTTATATGAATTATTCAATTTTTGGATCTTTTACTCATATCTCATCAATGGAACGTGGTTAATTCGAAATTCATTTTTGCAAAAGGTTTGTTAGGTCGTAGATAGATACAGACAATTTCAAAAAATGTGTGGCGTCATCATGACGTCATGAAAAATTGTGTTTTTTTTACATAGCATGGACACTTTTTGTATAGAATACGCATGTACATGTTCATTCAACCTGGATGAAACTCCTTTTACGGCAGTCATTAATAAAACGGTCGAAACAGCTCAGTGTTTGTCCACAAACACATTTCTAGTTTTTCTCTTTTTTTTTTTTTCCCACTTTTTTCCCATAGGATAACACGTGTTTTCGTTCTACAAGTCACTTTTTGCCTTGTTTCAAATCTGATCGACTTCAAACCTGGCACACAATTAAACTATCATCTGAAGATGTATGCCGAAACTTTTCGTCATCATGACGTCATCACGTGTCACGTGACGTCATCCTAAAAGAGCATACTTTAAGGCCCTATATCTACAGAACCGGAAGTCCGATTTGGTTCAAACTTGGTATGCAAGTATTCCGGGACGTGTTATAGACGAAAATTGCAGTGACGTCATGATGACGTCATCGTGTGATTTTATATAAATTATTCAATTTTTGGACCTTTTACTCATATCTCATAAATGGAATGTGGTAAATTCGAAATTCTTTTTGTAACATGTTTGTTAGGTCATAGATAGATGCACAAAATTTCGTAAAATGTGTGACGTCATCATGACGTCATCAAAAACGTGATTTTTTGATTCACATATAAGGATATGTCCGATCGTTATGAAATTTGGTGGGAAGGTAGGTATAGATAGCAGCATTCCAAATCTGAAGTGACGTCATCATGACGTCATCATCTGATTTTTTATGAATTTTTCAAATTTTAATATTTTCTTAAAATTTTGCAAAAATTATATAAAATACGGTCCGATCGACTTCAAACCTGGCACACACTTGTACAACCATCTGAAGATGTCTGCCGAATCATGACGTCATCATGACGTCATCACATGTCACATGACGTCATCCTAAAACTGCTTAGTTTAAGTCACTATATCTAGAGAACCTGAGGTCCGATTGGGTTCAATCTCGGTATGCAGATATTCCAGGAAGTGTTATAGACAAAAATTGCAGTGACGTCACGATGACGTCATCATGTAATTTTATATAAATTATGCAATTTTTGGACCTTTTACTCAAATCTCATGAATGGAGCATGGTAAATTCAAAATTCTTTTTGTAACATATTTGTTAGGTGAAAGATAGATGCACCAAATTTTATAAAATGTGTGACGTCATCATGACGTCATCAAAAACGTGATTTTGTTATTCACATATAAGGGTATGTCCGATCGTTATGAAACTTGATGGGTAGGTAGGTATAGTTATAAGAATTCAAAATCCGAAGTGACGTCATCATGACGTCATCGTCCGATTTTTTATGAATTTTTTAAATTTTAGTATTTTCTTCAAATTTTGCAAAAATTATATCAAATACGATCCGATCGACTTCAAACCTGGCACACACTTAGACCACCATCTGAAGATTCAGGTCGCATCATGACGGCATCATGACGTCATCACGTGTCACTTGACATCATCCTAAAACTGCTTAGTTTAAGTCACTATATCTAGAGAACCTGAGGTCCGATTGGGTTCAATCTCGGTATGCAGATATTCCAGGAAGTGTTATAGACAAAAATTGCAGTGACGTCTCGATGACGTCATCATAAGATTTTATATAAATTATTCAATATTTGGACCTTTTAGTCATATCTCATCAATAGAACGTGGTTAATTCGAAATTCTTTTTGGCAAAAGGTTTGTTAGGTTGTAGATAGATACAGGAAATTTCAAAAAATGTGTGCCGTCATCATGACGTCATGAATTTTTTTTTACATAGGATGGACACTTTTTGTATATAGAATACGCATGTAAATGTTCATTCGACCTGGATGAAACTCCTTTACGGCAGTCATTACTAAAACGGTCGAAACAGCTCAGTGTTTGTCCACAAACACATTTCTAGTTTTTCTTTTGTTTTAATATAATATATGATTGTTTTATTGGCTTTGCTTATATGAAAATACATGCCTAAACTGGGAAATTTGAAAAGGATTTTGTTTATTTAATCAGATATCTGTTGAAAATAGTCAGAATATGTGCGGCTGGGGGGTTATAAAAGAAGAACACAGACTATACCTTGCCTCGGCCATAGCGCCAATGGATGTTAATAAGCGACAGACACAGTCTAAATTTCGAAAAGCGCATTTCTGGTGCTGCACATGGCTTCTCACAATTCGAGTCAGTATCTATAAACTTCAATATGGTGTTTGACAGAGCCTCTAACGTCCATAGAGTCTATGCAACATATGCTACGACAGTATCTAAAAAAAAATACCTGCTTCAAGGCTTTACAACAAAAAAAATTTAACATAATGCACGCCCTACACAAACATTGTTTAGACACCATCTTTTTTCGGGGGCGCTGTTCAAAACGTGGCGCTTTTCTTGGTGGAACAGTTGCCGTCGTTCAAAAAATTAGGGACACTCACTGAAAAAGGTGTTTGTGAAAAAAGGGCACTCGTTACAAAATATCGGGGGTACCCCCTTACCCTCCCCCACCACTTCCTACGCCACTGCATAGCTCAGACTCAAAAACGTATACCATGAGAATCGATGGACATCAATAGACGTCGACATATGTTTATCTAAAAATAAATGTTTTATTGCTTTTCTGTCTTTGCATGGGTATAATCAAATTCTGCACTGAGCTAAGGAAAGAATGATGGCTACACTGTTCAGAGCATTACTTTTCTGCATTAAAGTATGAGAGGAAAACGAGGTACGATTGCAATCAATTATGACGAACGTAATCAGAAAAATAGACTGGGTCGTTGCTTTAATAAATGTGAATTTGTTTCAATAAACGTGATATTTTTTTCCTGTTGGTATAGAAGTTGTGTTCTCATGCTCTCTATTTTTCTCTTTTTTTTGCTTGAACTTCCCATTGCTTTCATAACCAAAGGGAACACCATAATATTATATCTAGGATTTAAACCGGTATAACGACGGCAAAGGTTCGCACACATCCTCAAAATCAGACGCACTAATTTACTAGGTGTGGGTCATGGTAAAAGGACAATAATGCACACAGGCCTTTACAGACGGATTGGGTATAAAGAGGGCGTCCCTTTCACCTTTTCATAACCAATTTTGTTTATACTTTTTCAAGAATGCAAGTAAAGAGGAAAGGGTTTGAAAACACAATCAAATAACAAGGATGACTATTACAGACATGCGTTTGGAATGCATTCAAGGGCACTGACAATTTTTGTTTGTATGCAAGAGTCAATTTATTGTGCTATATCATTCACACTACGTTGACAAAACAGGGAACATCGAAGGATGAAAAGGGATTAGAAATAGCCTGCATTCAATTAATATCGAATAATTTCAAAGTCCTGTTTAACAAATAAGATATTCTTTTAAAGTGAACAAACACCTGTTATGAGAATAAATTCCATCAAAGACAGCCTATCTGAGTTTTGTAACAAAAATGGCCGAGTATTTGACACAACGAAATTGCACCATTTACAGTGATATAACAATTATCATTTTCAAAGGAATAGTATTCTTTCAGATTATGTCTTGAGCGACAAAATAAAATCACACGTAAACATCTTCCCTGTATTATAGAACCATTGCTTTGACGCCGCATCTATGGTAACGGTCCTATAGTTGGGGCGTGACATTTGGCTATTTATTGCTATACGTTTATACTGGAATGCAAATATCAAACCCAAAATGTAGTGACCCAGCTTTCTTAACAAGCATTTTAATCTAACTTAGGCTAAATGTATTGAAAAGTTGAACAAAGAATTTTAATGGAGCGGGGCTTGGACCTGCGACCTCCGGATTACCGATATCAGTTGGTGCTCTACCAACTGAGCTATCCAGCCCTATGTTGGCGGTTCCCCAATTAGTCAATATCTTTGTTCGAGGGGCGCTAGTCAGCTGAAGCCATAAACCAGTATGCCATACAGCCAGGGATCACATCCAAAGTTACGATACACACCTGGGAAATGGCAAACGGGGATCACTCGGAGAGGAAACGGCTTTTTTTATTACAAATTTTTAGATGAAGAAAGATTAAGGTGGCTAACCCTCAATGTCTTTTTTGATTTGAAATCAATACAAACAAGTTTGCCAACTCAGAAAGTGTTCCGCCTTTTCCGAAACAAAAATCCTCGGATGCAAACGTTTCTACATATCCCAGCGTTGCTTATGCGATACATGCAGGAAAAATATGAATGGATGTTTTAAAAGTGGATTTAACCTATCATCACGGATGATGATAGCCACGCACCACTGATAGACCTATACCCAAAAACCCAAGAACAAAAACATTTCGGACATGAACAAACTTGTAGTTAACGTAGATTTTTTTGACATATCATAGTTGACATAATTTTTAATAAGTCCGTGCTCGAGCTCATAATTCGTGTCACTTAAATGAGGGAAGAGAAGAATTTATCTTCAGGATTTGTGTGCGTTCTGCAAAAATTTCAAATGTGCTGATAGTTAAATATGTTCACGAATCTATAATATATATTTTTGTTTCATTTTGGTGTTAATATCACTCTTAAAATTTACAGTGAGCAGCCTTTACACGTAAACAGTACTGTTACGGAATCAATGGGGGAAAAGCTGGAACACGGACCTAGTGTTGTTACAACAAAATTGAGACAATCTTATCAGGAAAGAAGAAAGCTGAATGAATATCAAATATTTATATTTAATCAAAATAAAGCCTTGCTGTCGGCTATCCACCGACGATCTGCAGGGAGATAATAAAGGGGAAAAAAGCAACAACATGATTTCTACAAGGACTTACGATGGAGACGTTTCAGAGGACCAAACGTTTTGAATTTACTAACGATTGTTATGTATGCATTCAATGTTATAAAGGGGATATACAACATTTGCTTTCGCTGTAATTTTCAGAAATTGATGGATTTTGGGAGTTATTATTTTAGAGCAAATATTGTTAAACCGACTTGTTTGACATTTTGGGTTCGCAGATGCTGGAAAATCAAGAAAAACAATAATTTTCGTGCAGTCTGGTTCCCTGACCCCACTTAACTTGAAACGGAGCAATTTATAGACGTTGGCGAATTGTAAGGTCGGGAAATCAGTCTAGCTGGCTTGCACCCGTTCACAGGTGTGCAATCGATTTCAAAGAAAATGCGAACAAACTAAACATGATAAATTGGGAGCAGTATTTGACAAAGCCGTTTTTTCCAACGCTGGTCAGCCGACCAGCGTTGGAAATCGATACAGAAATTGCACTTTTCTTGAAAATGACAGCACACCAGGTGCCATGATTTTACAGGATGCTTTAGACTGTCATTCACTTACACTCCATTAAGGTTTTTCGTAAAAATTTGGTAGTTTTTTTATGTTTTCAAATGTTGTATATTCCCTTTAAGGGTGCAGACCTGCAAATAATGACTCTCATGGACCTCAGTGATAACAACACGTACTTCCGGAAAAGAAAAAATAAATACTCACATCTATCCAAGGTGTTTGCAACACCTATCAAATTAAAGCTCATTCCAGAATCGTTCATTTTCCACTCATTTTTTGTAAAGTTATCCCATGGCTTTAGGGAGACAATTCTATCCAAAGATGATCACCCCGAAAAGTTTGCCTGTGGCCCATCGCCATTTTGAAAAATGATGGCTCCGCCCCAGTGCAAATATTAAGCAATTGTAAGGCCCAATTTCATGCGGTTTCACAGAAATATACGAGCTCACACTTCTGTGCACAGCTTCCACCCATCTTTTCTATGAAAAAAAAAAAAAAAAACCTTCAAGTTGATGGCCCACACATGTATCTAATAGCAAATGCAAATATGTGATTTGGCTCGCGCAGGCAATTCTGGGCCTATTTGCAGCCCAGGTCTCATCCGCGCAAAGAAAGATTTTTCGCAACACTAGACATGTACTTGAAAAACAAGTGCGAGTGCAAATAGGTCTGGCCGTCTTGCATGAAAGGTCTTGCAGGCCACGCCGGCACAATTGCACCTTGCAATGGACGGTAACGTGACCGGCGACGAGCGTACAAGCCCGGGCCGCCGACCAACGCGGGAAAATCGCGCTGCGCGCTATGATAGTGTGTCCCCCAAAATTGACCCAAACCCCCTAAGCTTCCCATAAGACATAGGGTGCTGCAATATAGCGTGCAATAAACAACCTGACATACCACGTGACTATTACAGTACCACAGATATTCCGCCTCCATTGAAACAATTTGCATAAACATCTTTACGAATTGTTACAAACTATCGATAATGATGGGCTTACCATGGTTTAATTCATTCATGTTGATTGTCAGTAATCCCCCCACATGCACCGGCCACCAAAACATATCTTTGGAGAACATTCGGCATGAGATGTGCAATCTGAAACAGAAAACCAACATGGTAGTGAATGACTCGTAGAGAAGAATTTGCGTGGATAACACACCCAGTGAATAGAGGATCGTACACTCAGTGTGTGAATAACCAATGTTGATAGTTGCGAATAAACTCTTGACAGTATATCTTGATTGCCTATAAACGGAGTAGAAAAATACTAAAATCCTATGTTCTTAATTCGATGATTGTATTCGATGATTGTCAGATATTTCATTGAAAGTAGACGGCACAGAGTGGAAATGTCGCCTTAAATGCATTTTGAGAAAAAAAAAATTGAATACCGTGTGCACTGTGCACAAAAACGACATTCAATGTTTCAATGCAATTAGAGAACCCTTTTGATTTAGCAGGGAAAGAATCGTGAATATGAGAGCTTCTGTATGAAAATGAACAAAAAAGTTTGTTGATATTTGCAAGAAAAACAACAGCATTCTCCGGGACAGAATGCAATACGGTCGTTTCACAATAGTGCGCCTCCAAGGGTTTGCAACGCGTTGCCCAATTACAATGCGCAAAATCGGTCGACCCAATGCGCGTTTGGAAAAGGTCGACTGATTTCGCACATTGTGATTGGCCAACGCGTTGCAAACTCTTGGAGGCGTACTATTGTGAATCGCCGCCTATATAAGCTTTGATTCATGTCGTTAAGTGCCAACCTGCGTCAAGTTATCATGTAAAAATATTGCTCAAGACCACTGAACTTACACTTCTTCACTATCTCGCGAGATTCCAGCTCTTGCATCAACTCCTCAGCAAGAAAGTCTGCATGACATCAAAAAGGGGGTTTTGGTGCTGAATTCATGAAGTGCACTCAAATAATACATGAATTGCACACGACCTTATCTCCACATTATATTTCATTTAAAAAAAAACGGTTCAAGTGTCATAGTGTAAAAAAATGGGGGGGGGGGAATGTATCAATTTTTTTTTTATTAAAAATCATTGGAACATGCAAGTTTCATACGTTTACGGGGAAATCCACAACAGCCGAAAGTAATCATCCTACGGCCCTCTTTAAAGTCGGTGTGTAAGCTACGTTTTATTTTTCTAAATTCCAAGATGGAACATCATCAGAAATTAAGCAAAGGGATTTGAGACATGTTGACAGTGGGTGTTCTTTCCTCTACGAAGAAACTTAAACTTTCATTTTAATGTGCGTAGGCCTACAGACTATAATAATTAATCCAAAATTGAATCAAAATATATTTACTCCAAGCATTATAACCACGGGGCTGTGAGAATGTGGTTATAAGGATGCTGCTATATGTCGGAACCGTAAGAATAATGGAACATTGGACAAATTAACTTACCGTCCGTCTCTGCGAAACACAAGGCACATCCAACGACCATCAGGAGAAGCAGGCACATGTAAACCTTCATTCTGGCTAATCAACAAAGGGAGGGAGAAAAAGACAGACAGTAAATAAACTTGCAGTGATGGCCGTATCGCCATGTGAGACGTACACCAATGCGAGCCTTTAACATAAAATTGTGTCATTCATCCCCCCCCCCCCCCACCGCAGATTAACTCGGCTGTTGCGCGGTTTGTACTTTCACAGAAGCAGCAGTAAACAGTATATCACTGTCGTATATACAATGTTAGTCATACATCAATGTACATCCGTGACAGATTATTGTTCATAATGAACAAATTTAAAACTGCTAGGGTTTTTTTCTTTCAAGGCAACTGACATATCATATATAGCTACGTTTATCCACAGCTTACATTTCAGGTTGAAACAGACTTGACAACCAAAGCAAAGTCAGGAGGCGGAAATGCACTGGATGCTTTTAACTTGATGTCTACTGAACGAATGCGCCACAACAGCGCCGAGTACACGTCTTTGTACATGTAGTAAACTGGCTTCAAATGGAACAGAACGGTCGTCTAAGTTGCCAGTTAGTTTTAAACACGTACACAGTTTCAGACGTTACAATTAGAGACCATGTGACTCTAGGGGTTGTTGTTCATGTTTTAATACATCATGCACATCGTAAACACAAATAAAGGAAAACACTGTTTTGGAGGGGAGGGGTGTTGAACACCCCTCCCCTCCAAAAAGAAAAGAACTTCGCCAGTAGACCCATGACTCATAAAATAGAATTAATAGACGCATGCGCATGTGCGATTATCAAATGTAAGAAGTAACGACCATTGGTAATATAGGGCAGAACGGGGAACAATGGGGGGGGGGCGTGGAGTCCTATATTTAAATTTGGTCTTCCTCTGGCAGTTTGAAGGATGTAAACCTAAGAATGAATAGGTATCGATAAAATTTAAAGTCAAATTGGATGAAAAGAGTGAACAAAAATAGAAGTAATTGGTGCACGCTTTCGGTCATTGCCCATCTCCTCGATCGTGTGTTGCACCAAAAGATCGAGGTGTGCAATGACATCAGGGGTGATCCTGCATTCCTTCAGAAGCTTTCGGCCGCAGCACGCGCCTTCCGTCACCGTCTCCAGCGCTGTATCGACATTCTGAAAGTGAGGGTTTTTTTAGCATGGCGTTTAAATCTCACCCTCTTGCACAAAGCTGATGAAATTCGCTCCATGAAATGTGTCATGTCATTATCTGAAATCGAAGTTTAATTCTATTATTAAATAACATAGTCATTTTAGTTGGGATCAAATTTATGATATTTTTTGACGCGCAGGTAGCTGTTTACTTTATTTGAACTTTACATCTCATCCTCGTGCACAAAGCTGATGAAACTCGCTATATAAACTCTGTCATGCCATCATCTGAAATTGCGGTATAATTCTATTGGTAAACGACGGAGTTAGTTGGGATGAAAGTTACGATATTTTTGGACATGTAGTTAGCTGTTTACTGTATTTGAACTTAGTTACTGCCTCGGCCAGTGGAGGTTTACACGTAGCAGACATGGTCTATAAACGTTTTGAATTGCATTTCTTGTGCTGCACATGGCTACTCAAAAATAGAATTAGTATTGCAGTAGACTTCAATATGGAGTTTCACGGAGCCTCTGACGTCCTTGGAGTTTATGAAACATATGCTTATCTATAAATAAATGTTTTATGCTGTTTTATCTTTGCTTCGGCACAATCAAATGCTGCTGTCAGCTAACAAAAGCTAGGCTTGGCTAGACTGTACAAAATATAATTTTTGTTTTTGCATTAAGATGTGAGAGGAAAATTGGTGAGGTATGATTTCAATCAATAAGACGGGAAAAGAAATAAAATAAGGAATTATAGAATGTTGGTTAATGTTTTGTGTGATTTCATACAAAACTAGCCTTCCGATGTGATTCCAAGAAGATCGAGCTCTATTTTTGAAAAATTGAACGTAGCCTAAAAGGAAAGGACAGTGGCGTAGCACGGTCAATTTTATGTGGGGGGGGGGTTAAAAAAAAAATTGAAAAGGGCTCTTGCACATCCGTGCTGAAATGTAGACACGTTATTTTCCCCGGACACTTGGCCTCCGCAAAATCAAGGGATGGGGGCTGGTACCATATGTCGATGGGGGGCGCTGTTCAAAACCGACGATTATGCACACTAACGGACAATATGCTTCTAACGGAGATACATGCGCGAAATGAAAAAAAAGGCACCCGCAATGGCCGATGGCACCAAAAAGGCCACCACATACTTTTCAAAAGGGCACTTGTTCAGAAAAAGGGGCACTTGTAAAAAGGGCACTCTTCACAAAATATTGGAAGGGGGTAAGCGCTGGTGAAAAAGCGCATTTGAATAGAAAAGGGCAGTCTTTACAAAATATTGGGAATCCCCCGCTGGCTACGCCTATGAAGGACTCATACTATACCCCAAGTTATAACGCCTCATTGGGTATTCTGCCTTTTTTCTAGAGATATCTGATTAATTAAACAACATCAAAATCAAATGTCACAGTTTAAAACGCCAAATCTGTCCAAAATTCCAGTTCGAATGAGCTCTAGAGACCCTCAGGCATCTTCCCTGCAAGTTTCAAGCAATTTCATTTTTCGGCCAAAATTGAAAAAATTGCAAGGGGTTAGCCTTACTTTTTTATCAAATTTGGCTAAAAATTGACTTTTCCCCAAACAACTTAGAAATGTCTTTGGATGCAAGAGAATCATCAATCGACCTTCAAACTCTAAAACTATTGAAGATTTCTGAAAATATACTCGACTTGTTGAGAAAAATATTAATAATTTTCAGTTTTTTGACCGAAATTTTCGACGATATTTTTCTTTAAAACACAAAATCTGTCCAAAATTCCAGTTCGAATATGTTCTAGGGACCCTCAGCCATCTTCCCTGCAAGTTTCAAGCAATTCCATTTTTCGGCCAAAATTGAAAAAGTTGCAAGGGGTTAGCCTTACTTTTGGATCAAATGTGGTCAAAAATGGCCTTTTCTCCAAACAACTCAGAAATGTCTTTGGATGCAAGAGAAACATCAATCGACCTTCAAAGATGTGACTCCGGGAATCTCGAATTCAATTTTTCGCGGTTAGTACACTGTATTTCCCATAAATCATATTAAATTTATTCTTCAATGGTTCCCCTTGATTTTCAAACCATTCTTGTCCCATATCCCAAACAATTATTGAACGTAATTTCAATTCAGTGCACTGTGTTCTTCTTGAATTATCGTCTCCACAAAGTCCATCTCTTGATGCCAACTTCGTTTGGGCAGATCGTATCCACGTTGACAGAAGTCTTTGCGGTGTGGTGACCAGTATTTGTGAAGCGCGCCCTCTGTTCGAAGAAGTTGATGTTGGTAAAATGTACGACAGTGCTCATTGTCGTTTTTGTTTTTGTTGTATTAATTTTTGTCTTCGAAGGTTTCTGTCGAATTTCAAAAATATTGTCTCGTATATCACAGTCAATTATGGGTCGCAATTTCAAATCAGTGCAATGTGTTTTACTGGAGTTATCGTCTCCACAAAGAGTGCTTTATTTTTGTTCCATTAGAAAAGACTCCGAATTCGAATTGAAATTTTCGCGGTATGTACACTGTATTTCCTTAAATGATATTAAATTTATTCTTTAATGGTTCCCGTAGATTTTCAAACCATTTCTGTCCTATATTCCAAACAATTTTTGAATGAATTTTCAATTCAGTGCACTGAGTGGTTATTGAGTTATCGTCTCCACAACGAGTGCTTTATTTCTGTTCCATTAGAAGTGACTCTGGGAATCTCGAATTGAATTTTTCACGGTTAGTACACTGTATTTCCTTAAATCATATTAAATTTATTTTTCAATGGTTCCCGTCAATTTTCAAACTATCGATATTCTATATCCCAAACAATAATTGAACGAAATTTCAATTCAGTGTACTGTGTTGTTCTTGAGTTATCGTCTCCACAAAGAATGCTTTATTTAAAGTAACTCCAATTCCAATTGAATTTTTCGCGGTATGTACACAGTATTTCCTTAAATAATATTGAATTTGTTCTTCAATGGTTCCCGTAGATTATCAAATCATTTTTGTCCTATATCCCAAACACTTTTTGAACGAAATTTCAATTCAGTGCACTGAGTTGTTCTTGAGTTATCGTCTCCACAAAGAGTGCTTTATTTTTGTTCCATTATAAGTGACTCCGGGAATCCCGAATTGAATTTTTCACGGTTAGTACACTGTAATTCCTTAAATCATCTTAAATTTATTCTTCAATGGTTCCCGTCAATTTTCAAACCATCGATATTCTATATTCCAAATAATTATTGAACGAAATTTCAATTCAGTGTACGGTGTTGTTCTTGAGTTATCGTCTCCACAAAGAATGCTTTATTGAAAGTAACTCGAATTCGAATTGAATTTTTTGGCAGTATGTACACAGTATTTCCGTAAATAATATTGAATTTATTCTTCAATGGTTCCCATCAATTTTCAAACCATCGATATTCTATAACCTAAACAATTATTGAACGAAATTTCAATTCAGTGTACTGTGTTATTCATGAGTTATCGTCTCCACAAAGAATGCTTTATTTAAAGTATTTAACTCGAATTCGAATTGAATGTTTCGCGGTATGTACACAGTATTTCCTTAATTAATATTAATTGTATTCTTCAATGGTTCCCGTAGATTTTCAAGCCATTTCTGTCCTATATCCCAAACAATTTTGGAACGAAATTGCAATTCAGTGCACTGAGTGGTTATTGAGTTATCGTCTCCACAACGAGTGCTTTATTTTTGTTCCATTAGAAGTGACTCCGGGAATCTATCAATGAATTTTTCGCGGTTAGTTCACTATATTTCCTTAAATCAGATTAAATTTATTCTTCAATCGTTCCCCTTGATTTTCAAACCATTCTTGTCCTATATCCCAAACAATATTTGAACGAAATTTCAATTCAGTGCACTGAGTTGTTCTTGAGTTGTCGTCTCCACAAAGTCCATTACTTGTGCCAACTTCGTTTGGGCAGATTGTATCCACGTTGACTAGTCTTTGCGGTGTGGTGACCAGTGTTTGTGTAGTGCGCCCTCTGTTGGAAGAAGTTGATGTTGGTAAAATGTACGGCAGTGCTCTTACACATTGTCGTTTTTGTTTTAGTTGTATTAATTTTTGTCTTCAACGGTTTCTGTCAAATTTCAAATATATTGTCACGAATATCACAGTCAATTATGGGACGCAATTTTAAATCAGTGCAATGTGTTTTACTGGAGTTATCGTCTCCACAATGTGGGCTTTGTTTTTGTTCCATTTAAAGTAACTCGATTTCGAATTGAATTTTTCGCAGTATGTACACAGTATTTCACGGTGATTGACAGAAAACAATATTTCGTTTAAATCTCCTGTCTAGTTTGTCTATTTTTAATGATGAATCATCAGGTCACAATTCGTTTAAATGCGTCACTTAATTTTTGAGATAGCGTGTCCACATGGACTATAGTTAATGTGCAAAAGTGAGGCAAATGGTCTGTTTAGACTGCGACTGCAGCCCATCGCCATCTCCAAAAGTAAGTGAGCGAATTTAATGGAATATTTGAAAAATATTAATATTTTTCACTAATTTTGACCGAAATTATCGAGGATAATTTTCTTTAAAACGTCAAATCTGTCCAAAATTCCAGTTCGAATGTGATCCAGGGACCCTCGGCCGTCTTCCCTGCAAGTTTCAAGCAATTTCATTTTTCGGCCAAAATTGAAAAAGTTGCAAGGGGTTAGTTTTACTTTTTGATCAAATTTGGCCAAAAATTGACTTTTTTCCAAACAACTCAGAAATGTCTTTGGATGCAAAAGAAACATCAATCGACCTTCCAACACTAAATACATTGAAGATTTCTGAACAAATCCTCGACTTATTGAGAAAAAACGTCCATGGAAAAATAATAATAATACACTCGTTGTTTGAGCAATAACCCGAGCTCACCAGGTCAAGCTATATTAAGTTGTAAGTTCAGCAAGTGATCGGTCTTGATGTCTTACATGAGGAGATTAAATTTCGTGAGAAACAGTCAAACAACTAAAAAAAACAATTTCGAGAAAGGGCGCGCTGAATAAAACTAGTGGTCTCGCACCGCCAAGACATACATCCGCACGCCGTAGAATATGTTAAGTTTCGTTCAATAGAGGGCGCGCCACATAAATAGTGGTCTCAACAACGCATCAACACGGATGCTGCAAAATTGAACAAAAAGAACAAACTCGTTTCCGATGAACTACTCAAGAAATACGAAATGGATTCAATTGAAATTTTGTGCAATTAGTCTTCACGTTGTGTAGGAGAAGTCGTTTGAATGGAGTGAGAAACCGTGGAGCTATAAATATAATATGATCGTAACAATCTAGTGTTTGAAATGCTAGAAATCCACGTTGACTTCCATTAGGATTGTATTTAAATATTAATAATTTTCACTCATCTTGACCAAAATTTTCGAGGATAATTTTCTTTTAAACGCCCAATCTGTCCAAAATTTCTGTTCGAATGTGCTCTAGGGACCCTCAGGCATCTTCCCTGCAAGTTTCAAGCAATTTCATTTTTCGGCCAAAATTCAAAAAAAATTGCAAGGGGTTAGCCTTACTTTTTGATCATATTTGGCCAAAAACTGATTTTTCTCCAAAAAATTCAGAAATGTCTTTGGATGCAAGAGAAACAGCAATCGACCTTCAAATGCTATAAATATTGAAGATTTCTGAAAAAAAATCCTCGACTTATTGAGAAAAAAAATATTAATAATTTTCACTAATTTTGACCGAAATTTTCAAAGATAATTTTCTTTAAACCGCCAAATCTGTCTCGAATTCCTGTTCGAATATGTCGAGGGACCCTCAGCCATCTTCCCTGCGAGTTTCAAGCAATTTCATTTTTCGGACAAAATTCAAAAAGTTGCAAGGGGTTAGCCTTACTTTTTGATCAAATTTGTCCAAAAATTTTCTTTTCTCCAAACAACTCAGAAATGTCTTTGGATGCAAGAGAAACATCAATCGACCTTCAAACGCTAAAACTATTAAAGATTTCTGAAAAAAATCCTCAACTTATTGAGGAAAATATTATTAATTTTCACTAATTTTGACCATCAGAAGTGACTCCGGGAATCTCGAATTGAATTTTTCGCGGTAAGTACACTGTAATTCCTTAAATCATATTTAATTTATTCTTCAATGGTTCTCGTCAATTTTCAAACCATCGATATTCTATATCCCAAACAATTATTGAACGAAATTTCAATTCAGTGCACTGTGTTATTCTTGAGTTATCGTCTCCACAAAGAATGCTTTATTTAAAGTATTTAACTCGAATTCGAATTGAATGTTTCGCGGTATGTACACAGTATTTCCTTAATTAATATTAAATTTATTCTTCAATGGTTCCCGTAGATTGTCCTATATCCCAAACAATTTTGGAACGAAATTGCAACTCAGTGCACTGAGTGGTTATTAAAATTTCGTCTCCACAACGAGTGCTTTATTTTTGTTCCATTAGAAGTGACTCCGGGAATCTATCAATGAATTTTTTGCGGTTAGTTCACTATATTTCCTTAAATCAGATTAAATTTATTCTTCAATGGTTCCCTTTGATTTTCAAACCATTCTTGTCCTATATCCCAAACAATATTTGAACGAAATTTCAATTCAGTGCACTGAGTTGTTCTTGAGTTGTCGTCTCCACAAAGTCCATTACTTGTGCCAACTTCGTTTGGGCAGATCGTATCCATGTTGACTAGTCTTTGCGGTGTGGTGACCAGTGTTTGTGTAGTGCGCCCTCTGTTGGAAGAAGTTGATGTTGGTAAAATGTACGGCAGTGCTCTTACACATTGTCGTTTTTGTTTTAGTTGTATTAATTTTTGTCTTCAACGGTTTCTGTCAAATTTCAAATATATTGTCACGAATATCACAGTCAATTATGGGACGCAATTTTAAATCAGTGCAATGTGTTTTACTGGCGTTATCGTCTCCACAATGTGGGCTTTGTTTTTGTTCCATTTAAAGTAACTCGATTTCGAATTGAATTTTTCGCAGTATGTACACAGTATTTCGTTCCAAAATTGTTTGGGATATAGGACAGAAATGGCTTGAAAATCTACGGGAACCATTGAAGAATACATTTAATATTAATTAAGGAAATACTGTGTACATACCGCGAAACATTCAATTCGAATTCGAGTTAAATACTTTAAATAAAGCATTCTTTTTGGAGACGATAACTCATGAATAACACAGTACACTGAATTGAAATTTCGTTCAATAATTGTTTAGGTTATAGAATATCGATGGTTTGAAATTTGATGGGAACCATTGAAGAATAAATTCAATATTATTTACGGAAATACTGTGTACATACTGCCAAAAAATTCAATTCGAATTCGAGTTACTTTCAATAAAGCATTTTTTGTGGAGACGATAACTCAAGAACAACACCGTACACTGAATTGAAATTTCGTTCAATAATTATTTGGAATATAGAATATCGATGGTTTGAAAATTGACGGGAACCATTGAAGAATAAATTTAAGATGATTTAAGGAATTACAGTGTACTAACCGTGAAAAAATTCAATTCGGGATTCCCGGAGTCACTTATAATGGAACAAAAATAAAGCACTCTTTGTGGAGACGATAACTCAAGAACAACTCAGTGCACTGAATTGAAATTTCGTTCAAAAAGTGTTTGGGATATAGGACAAAAATGATTTGAAAATCTACGGGAACCATTGAAGAACAAATTCAATATTATTCAAGGAAATACTGTGTACATACCGCGAAAAATTCAATTGGAATTGGAGTTACTTTAAATAAAGCATTCTTTGTGGAGACGATAACTCAAGAACAACACAGTACACTGAATTGAAATTTCGTTCAATTATTGTTTGGGATATAGAATATCGATAGTTTGAAAATTGACGGGAACCATTGAAAAATAAATTTAATATGATTTAAGGAAATACAGTGTACTAACCGTGAAAAATTCAATTCGAGATTCCCAGAGTCACTTCTAATGGAACAGAAATAAAGCACTCGTTGTGGAGACGATAACTCAATAACCACTCTGTGCACTGAATTGAAATTTCGTTCAAAAATTGTTTGGAATACAGGACAGAAATGGTTTGAAAATCTACGGGAACCATTAAAGAATAAATTTAATATCATTTAAGGAAATACAGTGTACATACTGCGAAAATTTCAATTCGAATTCGGAGTCTTTTCTAATGGAACAAAAATAAAGCACTCTTTGTGGAGACGATAACTCCAGTAAAACACATTGCACTGATTTGAAATTGCGACCCATAATTGACTGTGATATACGAGACAATATTTTTGAAATTCGACAGAAACCTTCGAAGACAAAAATTAATACAACAAAAACAAAAACGACAATGAGCACTGTCGTACATTTTACCAACATCAACTTCTTCGAACAGAGGGCGCGCTTCACAAATACTGGTCACCACACCGCAAAGACTTCTGTCAACGTCGATACGATCTGCCCAAACGAAGTTGGCATCAAGAGATGGACTTTGTGGAGACGATAATTCAAGAAGAACACAGTGCACTGAATTGAAATTACGTTCAATAATTGTTTGGGATATGGGACAAGAATGGTTTGAAAATCAAGGGGAACCATTGAAGAATAAATTTAATATGATTTATGGGAAATACAGTGTACTAACCGCGAAAAATTGAATTCGAGATTCCCGGAGTCACATCTTTGAAGGTCGATTGATGTTTCTCTTGCATCCAAAGACATTTCTGAGTTGTTTGGAGAAAAGGCCATTTTTGACCACATTTGATCCAAAAGTAAGGCTAACCCCTTGCAACTTTTTCAATTTTGGCCGAAAAATGGAATTGCTTGAAACTTGCAGGGAAGATGGCTGAGGGTCCCTAGAACACATTCGAACTGGAATTTTGGACAGATTTTGTGTTTTAAAGAAAAATATCGTCGAAAATTTCGGTCAAAAAACTGAAAATTATTAATATTTTTCTCAATAAGTCGAGTATATTTTCAGAAATCTTCAATAGTTTTAGAGTTTGAAGGTCGATTGATGATTCTCTTGCATCCAAAGACATTTCTGAGTTGTTTGGGGAAAAGTCAATTTTTAGCCAAATTTGATAAAAAAGTAAGGCTAACCCCTTGCAATTTTTTCAATTTTGGCCGAAAAATGAAATTGCTTGAAACTTGCAGGAAGGATGCCTGAGGGTCTCTAGAGCTCATTCAAACTGAAATTTTGGACAGATTTGGCGTTTTAAACTGTGACATTTGATTTTGATGTTGTTTAATTAATCAGATATCTCTAGACAAAAGGCAGAATACCCAATGAGGCGTTATAACTTGGGGTACAGTATGAGTCCTTCATAGGCGTAGCCAGCGGGGGGGGGGGGGGGTATTCCCCCGAAATATTTTGTAAAGACTGCCCTTTTCTATTCAAATGCCCTTTTTCACCAGCGCTTACCCCCTTCCAATATTTTGTGTTTACCAATAGAATTATACCGCAATTTCAGATGATGGCATGACAGAGTTTATAGAGCGAGTTTCATCAGCTTTGTGCACGAGGATGAGATGTAAAGTTCAAATAAAGTAAACAGCTACCTGCGCGTCAAAAAATATCATAAAATTGATCCTAACTAAAATTACTATGTTTTTTACTAATAGAATTAAACCACGATTTCAGATAATGGCATGACACATTTCATGGAGCGAATTTCATCAGCTTTGTGCAAGAGGGTGAGATTTAAACGCCATGCTAAAAAAAACCTCACTTTCAGAATGTCGATACAGCGCTGGAGACGGTGACAGAAGGCGCGTGCTGCGGCCGAAAGCTTCTGAAGGAATGCAGGATCACCCCTGATGTCATTCCACACCTCGATCTTTTGGTGCAACACACGATCGAGGAGATGGGCAATGACCGAAAGCGTGCACCAATTACTTCTATTTCTGTATAAATGAAAATTAAGCAAACACTTTTGCTAAAAACCGTTTGCTAAATTCTGAAAATAATTACTTTTTACCTTTAAGCTTTTGCTACACTATAAGCGTTTACTTCGTTTCTTATGAATAAAAAGGAGTAAATGCTTCAGATTTCACATATTTACTTGTCATATTTCAAGGTTGGGCTGGGGCTACCTTGAAAATATAAAAGCACATAATTCTGCGCACAAATTACTGCATTTATTAATGTTAATCGCGATAAAGTACAAATAATACCATACGGTAGTTCGTATGAATAAAAACTGGCATTTGCATTACTCCCATCTGTATGAATAAAAATTAAGCAAAGGCTTTTACTGAAAACCATTTGCTATTGCGTAAATGGCCTGCAAAATTTAAGCTTTACACGTTTAAAGGTTTGCAGAAAATAAAACTTTCGAAACCGAAACGGAAAGCGGCAATGGGGAGGGTCACGTGCTGGAGGACAGATACAAAAAAGCGCACCAAACGTGACGACCGTAATGCCGTTTACGTGCACAATGCGCTGTGCATCGGCACCCATGGTCTACACGTGGATTGGGTTTTCAGTCCCTGATTCCGTGGGTTTTCCCCGGACTATTCTTCTGGGGTTTTCCTCCCACCTCTAAAACTGTAATTTCTTCTCATTGTCTTCTCTCTACGGTTTTTTTCCGGGGTTTGCGAGCTACAGTGCCTGGGGCATGCACTTTTGAGGATTACTTCGTTTCGTATGAATAAAAAGGAGTAAATGCCTCAGATTTCAAATATGCACTTGTCATTTACAAGGCTGGGTTGGGGCAACCTTGAAATTATACAGCAAAATAATTCTGCGCATAAACTACTGCATTTAGTAAAGTTCATAAAGTACAAATGATACCATATGTTTGTATGAATAAAGCATGGCATTTGCTTTTTCTACCACTTTCGAAGCATTTACTCGCATCTGTATGAATGACAATTGAGCAAACACTTTTACTGAAAACCATTTGCTCTTGAGTAAATGGCCTGCAAAATGTAAAGCTTTACACGTTGATAAGTTTGCAGAAAATAAAACTATCGTAACCGAAACGGAAAGCGGCACAGGGGAGGGTCACGTGCTGGAGGACCGATACAAAAAAAAGCGCATCAAACGTGACGAACGCAATGCCGTTTACGTGCACAATGCGCTGTGCATCGGCACCAATGGTCTACACGTGGATTGGGTTTTCAGTCCCTGATTTCGTGGGTTTTCCCCGGACTATTCTTCTGGGGTTTTCCTCCCACCTCTAAAACTGTAATTTCTTCTCATTGTCTTCTCTCTACGGTTTTTTTCCGGGGTTTGCGAGCTACAGTGCCTGGGGCATGCACTTTTGAGGATTACTTCGTTTCGTATGAATATAAAGGAGTAAATGCTTCAGATTTTAAATATGCACTTGTCATTTACAAGGCTGGGTTGGGGCAACCTTGAAATTATAAAGTAAAATAATTCTGCGAAAAAAATTCTGCATTTAATAAAAGTTCATAAAGTACAAGTGATACCATGTTTGTATGAATAAAACATGGCATTTGCTTTTGCTACCACTTTGAAGCATTTACTCGCATCTGTATAAATGAAAATTAAGCAAACACTTTTGCTAAAAACCGTTTGCTAAATTCTGAAAATAATTACTTTTTACCTTTAAGCTTTTGCTACACTATAAGCGTTTACTTCGTTTCTTATGAATAAAAAGGAGTAAATGCTTCAGATTTCAAATATTTACTTGTCATATTTCAAGGTTGGGCTGGGGCTACCTTGAAAATATAAAAGCACATAATTCTGCGCACAAATTACTGCATTTATTAATGTTAATCGCGATAAAGTACAAATAATACCATACGGTAGTTCGTATGAATAAAAACTGGCATTTGCATTACTCCCATCTGTATGAATAAAAATTAAGCAAAGGCTTTTACTGAAAACCATTTGCTCTTGCGTAAATGGCCTGCAAAATTTAAGCTTTACACGTTTAAAGGTTTGCAGAAAATAAAACTTTCGAAACCGAAACGGAAAGCGGCAATGGGGAGGGTCACGTGCTGGAGGACAGATACAAAAAAGCGCACCAAACGTGACGACCGTAATGCCGTTTACGTGCACAATGCGCTGTGCATCGGCACCCATGGTCTACACGTGGATTGGGTTTTCAGTCCCTACCTGATTCCGTGGGTTTTCCCCAAACTATTCTTCTGGGGTTTTCCTCCCACCTCTAAAACTGTAATTTTTTGCTGGTAAAAACACAACTTTTCCATCGGTTAACTATGTTTACCATACACTGTAAAGATAAGTTTAAACGGTTGCAAGACTAATTATTGCCCTTTAGGGGTGGAGCTTCATTTTAAGGTAGGTGGCTATAAAAAAAAATCATCTCTAAATTGGTATGATTGTCTACAAGTAACTTACACAGGGTTAGTAAAAAAAAAAGGAAACCCAAATGGCAGGACAAATTGTTTTAATGAAGTTCTGCATGAAGCACTATCAAAAATCAAGATATGAAAGCCCAATTTATAAGCTTTGTTTTAGTACAAGAATCATTCAAATCACTTATGTACTTTTCAAGTTACAGAATTTTATACACAAACACCGTCTTAAAAGTTCTGTTAGCAAAACGAAAAAACTTCACATATAGGGGGATGCGCTGGAATTGTTTTCGTTTTGCTAAAAAAACACACACCATTTTTTTTGATACGTGGACAGAACTTTAAAACAGTGGTTGTGTTTAAAATTCCGAATTGTTTGTCTTTCAAATCCCGTAACTTGAAAAGTACATATGAGTGATTTGAATGATTCTTGTACTAAAAGAAAGCTTATGAATCGGCTTTCATATCCTAGATTTTGAAAGTACTACATGCAAACGTTATTACAAAATAACATTTTGCACATAATATAAAAAATGAAGACCCTCGATAATTCTATCATATCCCACGAAAATCATGTTCAGGTCTCTCACGGTTGATTTTATATTGATTTTTAAAGATCAAATCTATTAATCTCTAACGAGACGTCACGTAACCCATTATGACGTCATCATGACGTCACTTCAATTTTCATCTATAACACATCCCGGTCTAGGTACATACCAACTTTCAACCCAATCGGACCAGTGGTTCTGTAGATATTGGCCTTCAAAATATGCAATTTTAATATGGCGTCACGTCACGTGACGTCATATTAAAAATAAAAAGATGAAATTAAAAAAAAGACACCATGTCTGTTTGCAAACAAAACACAGGGCTTTTCGCATTTTACAAATGTTAATGTTTCGTTGGTCCTTTTGCAGTCACTTGTCATAGTGCTTCATGCAGTTAAAGGTTGTTCAAATGCTTAGAATAATTCCTGAAATATAATTTTATCACATGACGTCACATGCCCTGCAATGACGTCATCTTTAAAACCCTTCTCAATACACATTTTGTCATTGTGGTCTTGGTTTGAACCAAGTTTAATGTCAATCCGATGAAAGAAAGTGTGCAATTTTGGAAGCAGAATAAAATCAAAAATATTTTAAAAATCATTAAAAAAATCAAACGATGACGTCATCGTGACGTCACTTCGGACTTTGCATACTAGTACCATTATCTACCTACCCAAGTTTTTCAAAAATGTTGTGCAAATACCTATTACCTAACAAACCAAATACAATTTTTTTTTTTACTTTGCATGTTGCGTTCGTGAGATATGGCTAAACGGTCCAAAAATTCAAATATTCATATAAAATCTCAGGATGGCGTCATCATGACGTCACTTCATTTTTTTTACCTATAACACATCCCGGTCTGGCCACATACCAAGTTTCAACCCAATCGGACTTACAGTTCTGTAGATAAAGGACTTCAAAAATATGACAAGTAAATATTTGAAATCTGAAGCATTTACTTCTTTTATATTCATACTAGTAAACGCTTATAGTGTAGCAAAACCTAAAAGGTAAAAACTGATTATTTTCAGATTTTAGAAAATGGTTTTGAGTAAAAGTGTTTGCTTAATTTTCATTCATACAGATGCGAGTAAATGCTTCAAAATTGGAAGTAAAAGCAAATGCCATGTTTTTGCCACGCGATTAACATATAATTATTTGCTTTATAATTTCAAGGTTTCCCCAACCCAGCCTTGTGAATGACAAGTGCATATTTGAAATCTGAAGCATTTACTCCTTTTTATTCATACGAAACGAAGTATAAACGATAAATAATTTTTTTCTGGTAATGAAACCAAGGATTTCTCAAAAGTGCATGCCCCAGGCACTGTAGCTCGCAAACCCCGAAAAAAAAAACGTATAGAGAAGACAATGAGAAGAAAGATGATTTTCCCTCGTTTGAATCAAGCTGCTCTAATGTACTGCCTCTTTACATATTTAGGCCACGCCCGCAAAAAGGTGAAAATAACACGTGTTAGAATGTTAGAATTTACATCCACTTTGTTTCAAAGCATGAGAAACAAAGTGGATGTAAAATACAGTTTTCTGAGTTTTCTATTTTTGCACTCCCTTTTTGAAAAATCAAGCTCCGCCCCAAAATGGGCAAGATCCAAGATGCGTTCACCTCTAAAAATTATGTTCAGCCCATTTCAATTGGACATGCCAATTTTCAGAATTTTACCACCAAACTGAATGATGTTTTCCATATTAGAACCAAACTGCTAAGATATACCGCCTCTTTTACCATTTAGACCACGCCCACAAAATGGGTGGAAAATAACAGGTGTTAGAATGCTAGAATGTCTCATTTCATGTTTAAGTTTATTTGAAAGCGTAAAAAACCAAGGAAATTTGATGTTAAATACAGTTTTCATGAGCTTGTATTGTTTGCACCCCCTTTTTTGAAAAATCAAGCTCCGCCCCCAAAATGGGCAAGATCTAGGATGGGTCCCGATCTTAAAATGAATTCTAGCCCATTTTGACCCCATTTGCCAAATTTCATACTTTTTCCACAAAGTGCACGATTTGGGCCAAAAATAGACCTAAGCAGCTCCACTACAATGGCCAGAGGCTGCGATGCTTGGAATCATACCTTATAAATTCAAAGTATAATACACCCTGAAAAAAAGCTATGCACCACCGCAATGCACCACTAAGTATTTGTTACTTGGAAAGCCTTTTCAAACTTGTATCTATACTTACACTGTAAAATTTCGGCCCTATTTATAATTAAAAAATTTATTTGATTTGCACCCATGAAGGGAGAAAAATGGTCAAGTTGTAGGCCTCATTATTGTTATTTTTTGTAGAAACGGATGAAGAAAGAATAAGTAGGCCTAGTGCTCCGATTAATTTTCCAGCATTTGCCCAGAAAATAACTTGCTTGGTTCCCATAGGTTACGAACTATAGGAAAATGGAACAAAGTCACGGCAGGCAAAAAATACGAGGCTTCATCCAAATTTATCTGAGTATATCTCCCCATTATCCCGAATGATTAAATTGTTACGATCTGCCAAAGTTTGTCCAACATGAGTGACATTGTATTCAACCATCATGACCATGTAACCTTTTCGGATATTTATTTGTTGTCATCCAACTTCCCAACAATACAGTCGGTCCACCATTCTGGGCCCTACTCAAAGATCAATCCAGCACGATCGATTCAATCTCGCCTACGGTATGGTTGGCGGTGAGGCCGAGCCTCTTTTAAATCACGGGAGCAGAGCCCAAAAAAATTCACACCAAACTACACAGCAACACTGACAAAAACTGGCACGAAACCAGGGCTATAATTGGAAAAATCTCACCTCGAATTCCATCCATGATAGCATGTTTGCGCATGATGTCCAAGACTGTATTTATAACGCAGGAAAAATCCTGGGATCTGGACGTCAAGAACAGCGTTCATCATGGGAGAACTGAAGGCCTGCAGGCAGACAAGGTTTCACACTGCACGCCCGCGTTTCTGCGGCCAACGGCATGCCGTGATTCTCAGCGCTCAGTTGGTACCGGGTGGACTGAAATCTAGTCGGGGGATTCGCCGCCAGTACCCCGCCGGTCATAACGTTGCGTACTTCAGCAATTCAGTGTTCGTAGACGGATGACAGAGCATGACTCAAGCACACAAGCTTCACTGATGGACTAATCACGATCTCAAAACCTCACCAAGAGGTTGAACAAATAACTGATCAAGTTCAAGTCAGCTTTAGAAACCCAGACGAAATAAATGAAGTATCAGTCCGATGATTTAGCAGACTACAGTCACCTGGCGTGCAGGGGCAACTCAGTGCACGGCATCACGCCCACGGCCGGGCGAAGCAAACGAAATCGAAATGACGAAAATATGCAAAAAAACTCAAAATACCACTGCAGCCAGATGTATAACAAAACTCCTGTACCATCCTGGACACCGTTCACCAAATGGTGTTCAATTATGAACGAAACACCCATGGAAACACCCAAGCGAAAAACGAAAGATTTCGGGAGAAATTTATTTTTGATGTAGCGGTTTCAAAAAGCTATGAGGCACGGGTTTGAAAACACAATCAAAGCGCCATGGATGACTATTACAGACAGGCGTTTTGAATGAATTCATGGGCACTGATAAATTGTTTTGATGCAAGAGTCAATTTATTTTGCCACGAAGCTATAGCATTCACAATACGTTTACGAAAGAGGTAGCATCGAAGGATGAAAAGGGATAAGAAATAGCCCACGTTCAATTAATAACGAATAATATTAAAGCCCTTTTTAAAGAATTGGATCTTCTTTTACAGTTAACAAACACCTGTTAACACCAAACAACCCATCTAAGATCCTATCCAAGTTGTGCAAGAAAGATATGCATAATGGCTGAGTATTTTTCACAACACAATTTCCTGTTTACATTAATACAAGAATTATCATTTTCAAAGGAATAGTATTCTATCTGATGACATCCTCAGCGACAGAAATAAAATCACATTTTTAAAAGCATCTTTCCTGTATGATAGAACCATTATAGCTTTTACACCCCAACTATGATTATGGTGCCAACTATATAGTTGGGACGAAGTGATATAGTTGGGGCGTAACATATTGCT
This sequence comes from Patiria pectinifera, assembly GCA_029964075.1. NCBI lineage: Eukaryota > Metazoa > Echinodermata > Asteroidea > Valvatida > Asterinidae > Patiria > Patiria pectinifera. The sequence goes on from CM057134.1 coordinate 12,603,618, forward strand.
AGGCTATTTATGATTGCATTGGTACGTTGCCATTATACATGTAGTGTCCGTTCTGGAATGCAAATGTAAAGATCACACCCAAAATGCAGTTCACCGCAGCTTTCTGAACAAGCACGTTATCTAACCAAATGTTGGTGGCTAACCCTCAACGTATGTTTGATTTGAAATCACGATAAAAAAAAGTGTGCCAATTTAGAAAGAATAACCATCTCGTGTTTTCTCTGGGGCTTGTGTTCCGCCCTTTCCAAAAACAATATATCCTAGGATGCATAAAATGTTCCCCTATCCAAGCGCTGCTTAAACGATACGTGCAGGATTAATATTTAGGGCTTTTTTAAAAGTGGATTTTACCCAACATCATCGATAATGATAACCACGATATTTTTAAAACACATCACATGGAGATAATTATTAAGTCCGTGCTCGAGCTCATAATTTGTGTCATTTCAATGACGAGAAGAATTTAGATTTTCATGCATTCTGTGAACAATTCAAATGTGTCGGTTAACATATGTCTGGATTGACGGATCGAATATAGATATTTTTGTTTTATTTTGATTTCAATATCACTCTTTAAATTCACAGTGAGCAGACTTCAGACGTGAACAGCACTGTCACGGAGTCAATGGAAAAAAACTGGCTGGAACACGGACCCATGCAGTATTGTTAACAGAAAAATTAGACAATCTTACCAGAAAAGAAGAAAACTGAATTAATGTCGAAAGCCAGGAGCGTAAATCCCAGAGGGGATGGGGGGGGGGTTATATATCCCCCACCTTTTGACTGGGGGAATGGGCTATGGAATCAACCCCCCCCCCCCATTTTTTCGTGAATGCGGATCTCGAGGTATTTGTTGAACAACACTACAACCAAAATTTACTCAATAGCACTGAAAAGGGGAGAAACAAAGTACAAATTTAAAGCTTTAAAAATATGGGGTTTTTTTTATTTAGTACATATTGATATACATAATCCTGAAGAGCGCCCCTTGGGTAATGTGGTGTCTAGCCCCCCCCCCCCCTCCCCCAGGCAATTTGTTGGTTGTGGTCATCCCCCGTGTCCCCCTCCTCCCCCCGCCCCCACCACCACCACCACCACCACCACCACCACTACTCGCCGGCACAGATTTACGCCACTGGTCAAATCTTTATTTATTTAATCCGAATAAAGCCTTGCTGTCGGTTAACCACTGACGATCTGCATGGAGATATAAAAAGAAGAAAAAAAAACCCATGATTTCTCCAACGACTAACAATTCGGACGTTTCAGAGGACATGTCGTAAACAAAGATGTTTAGCAAATACGAGACCTATTATACTGGGTGAGTCAAGAAAAAGGAAGCCCAAATAGCAGGACCATTTTTGTAATGAAGTTCTGCAGTAATAGTACTTTCAAAATCTAGGATATAAAAGCTCAATTAATAAGCTTTCCTTTAGTACAAGAATCATACAAATCACTCATGTACTTTTCAAGTTACGGGATTTGAAAGACAAACAATTCGAAAACAAAAACAGACGAAAACAATTCATATACAGACATCCCTGTGTGGACTGTTTTCGTTTTGCTGAAAGAACAATTACCTTTTTTTGTGATCCGTGAACAAACGGTGGTTGTGTTTACAATTGAGTAACTTGAAAAAGCACATGAGTGATTTGAATCATTCTTATACTAAAAGAAAGCTTATTAATTGGGTTTTTATTTCTTAGATTTTGAAATTGCTACATGCAGAACTTCAGTACAAAAAGAAATCCTTTCATTTCGTGTGTTTTTTTACCCACACTGTACTTGAGAAATGACGGGGAAAGTTCACTAAATCTACCATAATGGGCTTACCGTTGTTTAATTCGTTCGTGTTGACTGCCAGTATACCTAGCGTCCGATCATTAGCCAAACTTGCAAAGGCCATCACGACACCTCGTATAGTGGTTACATTGGTTATCATTTGTGCAAGCTGAAACAGAAACCAACATAGAGATCGAATGACTCGTACAGAAATATTTGTGTGGGCAACCTGTTGAAGGAAGCTTTGAAGAGACTGTCCATGTTTACACGCACCCAGGATAAATTACCATACAGTAAAAAGCCTCAAACTATTTGTTTTTATACCACACAGAAAAGGGACTTGTTCCAAATTTCAGATATCGTTATTTCTCAGAATAATGATCTTAAAAAGATATGACTCTGGACCATCGGATTCCGGCCAATTTCAAACATCCCCCTAAAAAAGATCATTCAATTTACTTCTAGACCCTTTCAACCAGTTCTATTTGAAAATTAATACATTGAGTCCCCAAGAAGAGTCGTTTGCTTCCCTAAGTTTAGCAATAGAATTGACACGACAAATAGTTCGTTCAACTTCAAATGGTATTCATTCATTCCAATTCGTCGGAAATAGTATATCACGAGGTTTATCAAGCATTGGATTTCCTAAATGGACACACATAATTTATTCACATGTTTGCATTCAAATTTGTTTCTGTGTTATTTGCATTCATATTCCAACATGTTCTCGGTGAACAGAAATTAACCAAAATAATAAAACGATCCGTTCAAAGAATAACAAGGCAAATAAACAAGAAAACATCTTGGTTTCGTTTCCATTGAAGATTCATTCGATTTACTTTTTGATTTTCAGATTTGTTGTCTTACTGTCTTCCGATTCAAAACAATGCAAACGAAAATTATAAATTTATACAAACAAAAGTATAGAACTGATTAAATAAGCAGCAAACGCCGATAACAGCGCCCAATGAAAGGAGAATTGTACACCCAGTGTGTAATTAATCAATCCTGATGTCATCAGTGTTGATAAATGAACCTCTGACAGTATTAATTGATTGCCTATAAATGAAATAGACAATTTACAAAATGTTACGCTCTTCGACAATTGCCCAATATTTCATTAAAAAATTCGACATTACAAAGTTTAGTTTTCAATTCAATCCAGGCCGTTCTAGTACATTGACACAAAAATTAGCAATAAAAAGTAAACTTATGGACGACAATGTCACCTTGAATGCATTTCGAAGACAATAGAATAACTGCAACGAAATACTGTGAGCACAAAAAAAACCGAAATGTAATTGTTCAATGCAAGAAAATTTCTTGAATATGAGAGCTTCTGTGTGAAAATGATCAAAACTTAACTGAAATTTGAAAGAAAAACAACAGCATTCGCCCGGGTAGCATAAACAGAAACACGTCTTTTCAATAGTTCCTAAGCTTTAACTCATGTCGTAGTGCCAACCCGGCTCAAATATTTTTTTCTTTTTACAAAATTCTTATTAAATACCAATGAACTTACACTTCTTCACTATCTCGCTAGATTCCAGCTCTTGCACCAGCTCATCAGCAAGAAAGTCTGCATGACATTAAAAAGGGGTTTTGAAGCTGAATTCATGAATTGCACTTAGAGATAACGTGAATTGCACCTAAGGATAACAATGACCTAATCTTCACATATATTGAATAACAAAACTAACGGGTAAGGTGTCATAGTGTTTGAAAATTTGAAAATAAACCAAACAAAAATGTACACATATTTTGTTATTGAAAACCTTGAACATGCAGGTTTACGGCGAAATCCACAAGAGCCACAAGTAATCGTCTTAAAGCCCTCTTTAAAGACAGTGTTTAAGCTAAGTTTTATTTTTCTAAATTCCAATAAGATGGAACATCATCAGAAATTAAGTAGAGAAATTTGAGGCAATGATGACAATAAGTGTTCTCTCCTCTTGTCCTCTACAATGAAAACTTAAACGTTCATTTTAATATGTGTATATAGACTATCAAAATTATCAAAAATCGAATCAAATACATTTACCCCAAGCATGACATACGATAGGCCCTCGGGGCTGTGCTAATATGTGATTATAAGGGTACTATGCTAGATGTCGGAACCGTAAGAATAATGGAACATTGAACATATTAACTTACCGTCCGTCTCTGCCAAACCGAAGGCACATCCAACGACCATCAGGAGAAGCAGGCACATGTAAACCTTCATTCTGGCTAATCTAGAAAGTGAGGGAGAAAACGAATAACAGTAAGAAACTGGCAATGATATGGTTGTATCGCCATGTTAGACGACGCGTAAACGAGTGCGAGCATGTAACATAAAATTATATCATTCCTTTTTTCCCCGCAGAGTAATTTGGTTGTTGCGCATTTTGTACTTTTCATGAAGTTCGCTCAGAAGCAGCACTGCAGCAGTATACATAACGCGTATATATCACTGTCGTTTTATACATGTAAAGTTATATTAACGCACATCCGTGACAGATTATCGTTAATCATCAACAAATGTAATACTGCCGGGGGGTTTCTTTTCAAGCAACTGACATATCAAATCTGGCCACGTTTATCCAAAGCTTACATTTCAGGTTGAAACAGACTTGAAAACCAAAGCAAAGTCAGGAGGCGGAAATGCACTGGATGCTTTCAACTTGATGTCTACTGAACGAATGCGCTCAGCAGCGCCGAGTACACGTCTTTGTGTAGTAGCTGGGTTCAAATGTCATATACCCGTCATCTATTGGCAGTTTTGTTGAAACACGTAGGCTATACATCTACGGACGTTTCAATTAAAGACCACGTGACTCTAGGGGTGGTTGTTCATGTTTGAACCAATTATACACATCGTAAACACAAACAAAACAAACACCCCTCTAATACACGCATGGGCGCATATAGGCGGTTATCGGATGTAAGAAGTAACGATCATTGGTACATGTCAGAACGGGGAGAAATGGAGTCAAAGTGCGAGTCAAAAAAATATACACTTTTAAAATTGGCCATAGTTTTATTCTGTAGCAATATAGAAAAGATATTTTCATGTAGTCATGCATGAAAACTAATCCAAAATAAGCAGGAAGAGTTACTCTAAAAGTGCATATGAAAATAGCTTATTATTTTGCTAGAGAATAAAACCATGGCCAATTTTAAAAGTGTATATGGGTTTTTTTACTCGCACTTGTATTTAAATTTGGTGGATTTTTTGGGCAGTTTGAAGGATGTAAACCTTCAGAGAATCATAGGCTTCGAAACTGTCAAAATAGATGAAAAGAGTAAACAAAAATAGAAGTAAATGGTGCACGCTTTCGGCCATTGCACATCTCCTCGATTGTGTGTTGCTCCAAACGATCGAGAAGGAGTGCAATGACATCAGGGGTGATCCTGCATTCCTTCAGAAGCTTTGGGCAGCAGCACGCGCCTTCCACCACCGTCTCCAGCGCTGTATCGACATTCTGAAAGTGAGTATTTGTTTTTAGTATGGCATTTAAATCTCACCCTCTTGCACAAAGCTGATGAAATTCGCTCCATGTAATGTGCCATGCCATTATCTGAAATCGTGGTTTAATTCTATTAGTAAAAAACATAGTCATTTTAGTTAGGATCAATTTTATGATATTTTTTGACGCGCAGGCAGCTGTTTACTTTATTTTAACTTTACATCTCATCCTCGTGCACAAAGCTGATGAAACTCGCTCTATAAACTCTGTCATGCCATCATCTGAAATTGCGGTTTAATTCTATTGGTAAACAAGGGAGTTAGTTGGGATGAAAGTTACGATATTTTTGGACATGTAGTTAGCTGTTTACTTTATTTGAACTTAGTTACTGCCTCGGCCAGTGGAGGTTTACACGTAGCAGACATGGTCTATAAACGTTTTGAATTGCATTTCTTGTGCTGCACATGGCTACTCAAAAATAGAATTAGTATTGCAGTAGACTTCAATATGGAGTTTCACGGAGCCTCTGACGTCCTTGGAGTTTATGAAACATATGCTTATCTATAAATAAAAGTTTTATGCTGTTTTATCTTTGCTTCGGCACAATCAAATGCTGCTGTCAGCTAACAAAAGCTAGGCTAGGCTAGACTGCACAAAATGTAATTTTTGTTTTTGCATTAAGATGTGAGAGAAAAATTGGTGAGGTATGATTTCAATCAATAAGACGGGAAAAGAAATAAGATAAGGATTTATAGAATTTTGGTTAATGTTTTGTGTGATTTCATACAAAACTAGCCTTCCGATGTGATTCCAAGAAGATCGAGCTCTATTTTTGAAAAATTGAACGTAGCCTAAAAGGAAAGGACAGTGGCGTAGCACGGTCCATTTTATGTGGGGGGGGGGGGTAAAAAAAATGAAAAGGGCTCTTGCACACCTGTGCTGAAATGTAGACACGTTATTTTCCCCGGACATGGGGGGCGCTGTTCAAAACCGACGATTATGCACACTAACGGACAATATGCTTCTAACGGAGGTACATGCGCGAAATGAACAAAAAAGGCACCCGCAATGGCCGATGGCACCAAAAAGGCCACCACATACTTTTCAAAAGGGCACTTGTTCAGAAAAAGGGGCACTTGTAAAAAGGGCACTCTTCACAAAATATTGGAAGGGGGTAAGCGCTGGTGAAAAAAGGGCGTTTGAATAGAAAAGGGCAGTCTTTACAAAATATTGGGGGGAATACCCCCCCCCCCCCGCTAGCTACGCCTATGAAGGACTTATACTGTACCCCAAGTTAGAGTAGTCTGTCTTTATTTATAACGCCTCATTGGGTATTCTGCCTTTTTTCTAGAGATATCTCACTAATTAAACAACATCGAAATCAAATGTCACAGTTTAAAACGCCCAATCTGTCCAAAATTCTAGGTCGAATGTGCCCTAGAGACACTCAGGCATCTTCCCTGCAAGTTTCAAGCAATTTCATTTTTCGGCCAAAATTGAAAAAATTGCAAGGGGTTAGCCTTACTTTTTTATCAAATTTGGCCAAAATTGACCTTTTCCCAAACAACTCAGAAATGTCTTTGGATGCAAGAGAATCATCAATCGACCTTCAAACTCTAAAACTATTGAAGATTTCTGAAAAAAATCCTCGACTTATTGAGAAAAATATTAATAATATTCAGTTTTTTGACCAACATTTTCGACGATATTTTTCTTTCAAACGCCAAATCTGTCCAAAATTCCAGTTCGAATGTGTTCTAGGGACCCTCAGCCATCTTCCCTGCAAGTTTCAAGCAATTTCATTTTTCGGGCAAAATTGAAAAAGTTGCAAGGGGTTAGCCTTACTTTTGGATCAAATTTGGTCAAAAATGGCCTTTTCTCCAAACAACTCAGAAATGTCTTTGGATGCAAGAGAAACATCAATCGACCTTCAAAGAAGTGACTCCGGGAATCTCGAATTCAATTTTTCGCGGTTAGTACACTGTATTTCCTATAAATCATATTAAATTTATTCTTCAATGGTTCCCCTTGATTTTCAAACCATTCTTGTCCCATATCCCAAACAATTATTGAACGTAATTTCAATTCAGTGCACTGTGTTCTTCTTGAATTATCGTCTCCACAAAGTCCATCTCTTGATGCGAACTTCGTTTGGGCAGATCGTATCCACGTTGACAGAAGTCTTTGCGGTGTGGTGACCAGTATTTGTGAAGCGCGCCCTCTGTTCGAAGAAGTTGATGTTGGTAAAATGTACGACAGTGCTCATTGTCGTTTTTGTTTTTGTTGTATTAATTTTTGTCTTCGAAGGTTTCTGTCGAATTTCACAAATATTGTCTCGTATATCACAGTCAATTATGGGTCGCAATTTCAAATCAGTGCAATGTGTTTTACTGGAGTTATCGTCTCCACAAAGAGTGCTTTATTTTTGTTCCATTAGAAAGGACTCCGAATTCGAATTGACATTTTCGGGGTATGTACACAGTATTTCCTTAAATAATATTGAATTTGTTCTTCAATGGTTCCCGTAGATTTTCAAATCATTTCTGTCCTATATCCCAAACAATTTTTGAACGAAATTTCAATTCAGTGCACTGAGTTGTTCTTGAGTTATCGTCTCCACAAAGCGTGCTTTATTTCTGTTCCATTAGAAGTGACTCTGGGAATCTCGAATTGAATTTTTCACGGTTAGTACACTGTATTTCCTTAAATCATATTAAATTATTTTTTCAATGGTTCCCGTCAATTTTCAAACTATCGATATTCTATATCCCAAACAATAATTGAACGAAATTTCAATTCAGTGTACTGTGTTGTTCTTGAGTTAACGTCTCCACAAAGAATGCTTTATTTAAATTAACTCCAATTCCAATTGAATTTTTCGCGGTATGTACACAGTATTTCCTTAAATAATATTGAATTTGTTCTTCAATGGTTCCCGTAGATTTTCAAATCATTTCTGTCCTATATCTCAAACACTTTTTGAACGAAATTTCAATTCAGTGCACTGAGTTGTTCTTGAGTTATCGTCTCCACAAAGAGTGCTTTATTTTTGTTCCATTAGAAGTGACTCCGGGAATCTCGAATTGAATTTTTCACGGTTAGTACACTGTAATTCCTTAAATCATCTTAAATTTATTCTTCAATGGTTCCCGTCAATTTTCAAACCATCGATATTCTATATTCCAAATAATTATTGAACGAAATTTCAATTCAGTGTACGGTGTTATTCTTGAGTTATCGTCTCCACAAAGAATGCTTTATTTAAAGTATTTAACTCGAATTGAATGTTTCGCGGTATGTACACAGTATTTCCTTAATTAATATTAAAATTAATCTTCAATGGTTCCCGTAGATTTTCAAACCATTTCTGTCCTATATCCCAAACAATTTTGGAACGAAATTGCAATTCAGTGCACTGAGTGGTTATTGAGTTATCGTCTCCACAACGAGTGCTTTATTTTTGTTCCATTAGAAGTGACTCCGGGAATCTATCAATGAATTTTTCGCGGTTAGTTCACTGTATTTCCTTGAATGATATTAAATTTATTCTTCAATGGTTTCCCTTGATTTTCAAACCATTCTTGTCCTATATCCCAAACAATATTTGAACGAAATTTCAATTCAGTGCACTGAGTTGTTCTTGAGTTGTCGTCTCCACAAAGTCCATTACTTGTGCCAACTTCGTTTGGGCAGATTGTATCCACGTTGACTAGTCTTTGCGGTGTGGTGACCAGTATTTGTGTAGTGCGCCCTCTGTTCGAAGAAGTTGATGTTGGTAAAATGTACGACAGTGCTCTTACACATTGTCGTTTTTGTTTTAGTTGTGTAAATTTTTGTCTTCAACGGTTTCTGTCAAATTTCAAATATATTGTCACGAATATCACAGTCAATTATGGGACGCAATTTTAAATCAGTGCAATGTGTTTTACTGGAGTTATCGTCTCCACAATGTGGGCTTTGTTTTTGTTCCATTTAAAGTAACTCGATTTCGAATTGAATTTTTCGCAGTGTGTACACAGTATTTCACGGTGATTGACAGAAAAACAATATTTCGTTTAAATCTCCTGTCTAGTTTGTCTATTTTTAATGATGAATCATCAGGTCACAATTCGTTAAAATGCGTCACTTAATTTTTGAGATAGCGTGTCCACATGGACTATAGTTTATGTGCAAAAGTGAGGCAAATGGTCTGTTTAGACTGCGACTGCAGCCCATCGCCAAGTTTTTCTCCGTGTTGACACAAACACCGTTGATGGAGAGAAAAACAACATTTCGTTTAAATCTCCTGTTTAGTTTGTTTATTTGTGATGAGGAATCATCAGGTCACAATTCAATTAAATTCGCTTGCATACTTTTGGAGATAGCGTGTCGACATGGACTATAGTTTCTGTAAAAAGTGAGGCCAATGTTCTGTTTAGACTGCAGCCCATCGCCAAGTTTTTCTCCGTGTTGACACGAGACACTGTTACGTGAGAGAAAAAACAATATTCCGTTTAAATCTTCTGTTTAGTTTGTCTATTTTTAATGAGGAATCATCAGGTAACAATTTAATTCAATTCGCTTACATACTTTGCCAACCATTCACTAGCCCCACCAGAACAAGTGGGTGCTAGCCAAGGTGTTTTTAAGTTTCGTCATGTGACTTGAATACATTTATCACAAGTCCTAAGTTCCCCCAAAAAATTATTCTTAATTAATGAAATAGAAATGCACGAATTCAACAATATCCCAAATGCAAATGACAGAGGACACTCTTCTGCCCATCTTGTGAGAAAATGATAGAAATCCAATCACGCATACCAACACGAAGCTCATTTGAATGAAAAAAGTGGCAATAAAAAAAGTTGCAGTAAACAGCATCGCTCCAATGTACTGGTTTGAGTGATCCTACAAGGCAGGGTAGACTTTCATTAATTAATAACTTTACCTTACAAAAGTTTCCTTGTTTAAAAGGATGTTTAACTAAAACAAGACGCAATCTTGGTAATCTAACAGATTGCAGACCTTTTAATGCAAAGATGACAAAGAAAATGCTGTGTATTCCTATTACTTTTAGATTAGATACAAAGAGATTAACATTCTACCTTTTAAAGCATGATCAAACCAGTACATTGGAGCAATGCTATTTACTGCAACTTTTTTATTGCCACTTTTTTTCATTCTAATGAGCTTCGTGTTGGTATGCGTGATTGGATTTCTATCATTTTCTCACAAGATGGGCAAAAGAGTGTCCTCTGTCATTTGCATTTGGGATATTGTTGAAATCGTGCATTTCTATTTCATTAATTAAGAATAATGTTGGGGGGAACTTAGGACTTGTGATACATGTATATGCAAAAATTACTAAATATATTGGAAAAGCACCCCGATTTGGTCCACCGCTCGTAGATACGGTTGGCATGCCCCATCAGTACAAATGGGTGCTTGGCGCACTTTTTTACAAAGTCCAAGTCTTACTTCAGAACTAAATACCCAACTTGTTTATTTAGTTTGAATTGAGGCACTGCCCGTCGCTCCCAGGACCTTACTGCCAAACGCGCAACGCGCGCCCCACTGGGACGACTGAGGCAGCACACATAGAGCCCTACCCCGACGAGTGAATTAAGCACAAACAGTGAAGGAGTGTATAGCAACATAATGCAATTACCTGAATTTGTAGTGAAAATGAATTGCCATTATTACCGCAACAAGATTAAAACAGACCACCCGTTGCTTGGAAATGCCTTTGTAGCATGCAAAGTATTAGCATGCAGATAAAACTTTCAGGAAAAAGAACCCTGGCCAGTTATTGTAAATAGTGCAATCTCCAACTGCTTGTTTTGTAGAATGAGCGCAACTTGCGAATATCCTTGGCACACTTGCCACAAACACTTGGTCATGCTTGCTCAAACAAACCCTTACTTGTAAACATGGTTGTAAAATAAAACATGCAACTATACATTTTGAAGAATAATGGATACCATTGTTGCAATGATTAAGTGCGAACCCTGACCATTGGTTTTAAAGAACCAGTTTCCATTGGAAATGTCCTTGACACAACTGCCCCAGAGCATGCTTGCCCAAACAATCAATAGAACACATGGATACGTAAGAATAACTGTCCCCATGGCAAGCATCGCAGCCTCTGGCCATTGGTTTCAATTAAGGCGTCAGTTCAAATGTAAAACATTCTAAGCACGCTTACCCCAAAACTTTGGCATTCTTGCCCATTCAACCCACTGCTTGGTAACATGCACCGTTGTAAATGCAAAGTAAACATACTGATAAAACCTGAGAAATAATGTACACCCTCACTGCATAATGACAACAAGCTCAAACTGCAACCACTGTACTCAAAGACTGAATGAAAATTTCAAATGTCCTTGGCACGCTTGCCCCCAAAACTTGGGCATGTTTGCCCAAACCATTCATTACTTGGAAATTATAAAATGCGAAGTAAACAAACAGATAATAAATTGAGGAATAATGGACGCCATCACTGCATAACCCTTGCTTGTACAGATGGTTGTAAAATATAAGATGCAGATATGTATATTAAAGAATAATGGATAGCATTACTGCAATAATTAAGAGCAAACTCTTGACCATTGGTTTTGAAGAATCAGTTGAAATGGGAAGTATCCTTTACACAACCGCCCCAGAAACTTGGGCATGCTTGCCCAAACAATCAATAGAATGCAACTATACGTAAGAATAACTGATACTTTTATGGCAAGAATTGCAAACTCAGACCACTGGACTTCATGATTGAGTTCAAATTGTAATTCCTTGAATTGGTACACTTGCCCCCAAACTTGGGCATGCCTTCCCCAACAACGCACTGTTTAGAAACATATAAAGTTACCAAATGCAATCAGCCCACGTCTTGGAAATATGTGTAGTTATAAAATGCAAAATAAACATGCAGATATGGCGACAAGTTCAAACTGCGACCACTGGACTCAAAGATTGAATTCAAATTGTAAATATCCTTGGCACGCTTGCCCCAACAACTTGGGTATATTTGCCCAAATAGAGGAATAATGTATACCACCACTGCATAATACAGCAAGTTCAAACTATAGACTCAACGATTGTATTCAAATTGTAAATATCCTTGGCATGCTTGCCCCAAAATCCTGGACATGCTTGCCCAAGCAATCCATTGCCTGGAAACAATGTAGAATGCAAAATATACACGCAGACAATATAATTGAGGAAAGATCAATGCCATTTTTTCATTATATTTTTTAGATATATGTTGCAACATGTGTTACTCTGACCATTTGTTTCAAAGAATGAGTTCAATTGTAAACATCCATGACACGGTTTGTCACCACTACTTGGGCATGTTTGCCCGAACAAAACCCATGAAAACATGGTTGTAAGAATGTTAATTAAGCATGCAGACATAACTTGAGGAAGATGAACATCATTATTACAACAAATTCATACGCTAGTCTTACCATTCAAATAATGAGCTAATATAACTGCAGAAATCCTTAGCATGCTTGCCAGAAAATCATGGGTACGCTTACACAAACAATCCACCACTTGGAAACTTACACTGATGTAAGATGCAAGGTAAACTTGCAGATAATGCACGCGATAAAACATTTAGGGTAGCAATCATTAGTCAACTTGCTCAGAACATGGCTAAACAGATGCCTTCAAATATGCCATGAAGGGCTAGCATGATGTTATCAAGATTGAAGTAAAACTATATCTCCAAATCAAGATTGCGCTCCTAGCTTGCAATTAAGAGCAGAACCATTTAGTTCAATATGTTCATCATACAAATCCCATAAATCAATGTGTAAATTCAGAAGCTTGCAATCCTAATGCCCCAACAATAAAACTGGCAAATGTTGGCCCACAAAGTGTTAAAAGTCCAAAATAAGCAAATGGGGGCAAATACATAATGAAAATGTTGTATGTATACATGTCAAAAGTATCAACATCCAATTGTGATTACCTTTAATTCATCAGGCTCACCTTGAAATCGTGATATTTAGCTATCATTACTCCTAGGAAAGGCGAAAACCCAATAAAAAAACCATCTTTGTGGGAAAAAGTGGGGAAAATTCCATTCCGGCCCCTGAATCGGTGACCAAGTTTCCTTTTGGACTCTAGGAGCAAAACTGTGAGTAATAATATGAAGAGTTTGAGATACACGTAGATGGGCAGCATCCCCTTTCTTACTTCCATGGCATCATACCTTATAAATTCAAAGTATTAATACACCCTAACAAAAAGCTATGCACCACCGCAATGCACCACTACTTATTTGTTACTTGGAAAGCCTTTTCAAACTTTTATTTATACTTAGTCATTTAAAGCGTTGATATTAATATTAGTACTTTGAATCAATATGCTGAGTACTCCTCTATACTTGCTACCTTTAGAAACCTGTACCATACAACAGCAGCCATGTCAAATATACACCCACCTACACCGAAATCCTCAGGGAGTGGATTCGAACTTGAAAGTGTGTTATGGTGCATATACTTTGGAAATTATACATACATGTGCCAGAATGTGTCCAACCAAAATTATCCTTTCCATTCTTATTCTGAATGTATCAGGAAACATCTATTGCATCCTGTGCCGATTAAATTCAAATAGATATCTGCAGAAATTAACAGACCATGTTCGCAAAGTAGAAGTGTGCGACTCTTTCTGTGTTAAAGCAGTTTCCTGATGTGTGCATTTAATTCGGCAACAGTTGATATTCTGCACGTTACCAAGTTGCTGAGCAATCATCAGTATCTACCGACCTTGCTATAGACTCCCGAACTTGGAAGACAACCCGAAGAGTATTCCAAGTTGCCGAGCGATCATCAGTAATCTACCGACCTTGCTATAGACTCCCGAACTTGGAAGACAACCCGAAGAGTATTCAATGGTAAAAGTTCCTGTCCCCAACCAATTTGCAGCGTCTGCCTTGCCGTGGCATCCTCTAACAAACAATACTCAAAGCAGCAGCTATCCATTGCATATTTTTAACATGTCACGTGTTTATTTATTTATTTATTTCGGCCCTATTTATAATTTAAAAATTTATTTGATTTGCACCCATGAAGGGAGAAAAATGGTCAAGTTGTAGGCCTTATTATTGTTATTTATTTTTGTAGAAACGGATGAAGAAATAATAAGTAGGCATAGTGCTCCGATTAATTTTCCAGAATTTGCCCAGAAAATTACTTGCTTGGTTCCCATAGGTTACTAACTATAGGAAATGGAACAAAGTCACTGCAGGCAAAAAATACGAGGCTTCATCCAAATTTATCTGAGTATCTCCCCCATTATCCCGAATGATTAAATTGTTACGATCTGCCAAAGTTTGTCCAACATGAGTGACATTGTATTCAACCATCATGACCATGTAACCTTTTCGGATATTTATTTGTTGTCATCCAACTTCCCAACAATATAGTCGGTCCACCATTCTGGGCCCTACTCAAAGATCAATCCAGCACGATCGATTCAATCTCGCCTACGGTATGGTTGGCAGTGAGGCCGAGCCTCTTTTGAATCACGGGAGCAGAGCCCCCAAAAAATTCACACCCAACTAAACAGCAACATTGACAAAAACTGGCACGAAACCAGGGCTATAATTGGAAAATTCTCATCTCAAATTCCATCCATGAAAGCATGTTTGCGCATGATGTCCAAGACTGTATATAACGCAGGAAAATTCCTGGGATCTGGACGTCAGCGTTCATCAGGGGAGAACTGAAGGCCTGCAGGCAGACAAGGTTTCACACTGCACGCCCGCGTTTCCGCGGCCAACGGCATGCCGTGATTCTCAGCGCTCAGTTGGTACCGGGCGGACTGAAATCTAGTCGGGGGATTCGCCGCCAGTACCCCGCCGGTCATAACGTTGCGTACTTCAGCAATTCAGTGTTCGTAGACTGATGACAGAGCATGACTCAAGCACACAAGCTTCACTGATGGACTAATCACGATCTCAAAACCTCACCAAGAGGTTGAACAAATATCTGATCAAGTTCAAGTCAGCTTTTGAAACCCAGACGAAATAAATGAAGTATCAGTCCGATGATTTAGCAGACTACAGTCACCTGGCGTGCAGGGGCAACTCAGTGCACGGCATCACGCCCACGGCCGGGCGAAGCAAACAAAATCGGAATGACGAAAAGATGCAAAAAACTCAAAAGACCGCTGCAGCCAGTTGTATAACAAAACTCCTGTACCATCCTGGACACCGTTCACCAAACGATGTTCAATTATGAACGAAACACCCATGGAAATTTAATACAAGCGAAAAACGAAATATTCCGGGAGAAATTTATTTTTGATGTAGCGGTCTCAAAAAGCTATGAGGCACGGCCAAGTTTGAAAACACAATCAAAGCACCATGGATGACTATTACAGACAGGCGTTTTGAATGAATGCATGGACACTGATAAATTGTTTTGATGCAAGAGTCAATTTATTTTGCCACGAAGCTATATCATTCACAATACGTTTACGAAAGAGGTAGCATCGAAGGATGAAAAGGGATAAGAAATAGCCCACGTTCAATTAATAACGAATAATATTAAACCCCTTTCTGAACAAGCACGCTATCTAACCTAAATGTTGGTGGCTAACCCTCAACGTATGTTTGATTTGAAATCACGATAAAAAAGTGTGCCAATTTATAAAGTATAACCATCTCGTGTTTTCTCTAGGGCTTGTGTTCCGCCCTTTCCAAAAAAAATATCCTAGGATGCATAAAATGTTCCCATATCCAAGCGCTGCTTAAACGATACGTGCAGGATTAATATTTAGGGCTTTTTTAAAAGTGGATTTTACCCAACATCACCGATAATGATAACCACGAACCATCGATACCCAAAAAGAACAAAAACATTACAGACATGAACAAACTATAGATTTTCTTTAAAACACATCACATGGAGATAATTATTAAGTCCGTGCTCGAGCTCATAATTTGTGTCATTTCAATGACGAGAAGAATTTAGATTTTCATGCATTCTGTGAACAATTCAAATGTGTCGATCGGTTAATATATGTCTGGATTGACGGATCGAATATAGCTATTTTTGTTTTATTTTGATTTCAATATCACTCTTTAAATTCACAGTGAGCAGACTTCAGACGTGAACTGCACTGTCACGGAGTCAATGGAAAAAAAAACTGGCTGGAACACGGACCCATGCAGTATTGTTAACAGAAAAATTAGACAATCTTACCAGGAAAGAAGAAAACTGAATTAATGTCAAAAGCCAGGAGCGTAAATCCCAGAGGGGATGGGGGGGGGGGGTTATATATCCCCCACACCTTTTGACCAGGGGGGATGGGCTATGGAATCACCCCCACACACTTTTTCGTGAATGCGGATCTCGAGGTATTTGTTGAACATCCCAACAACCAAAATTTACTCAATAGAACTGAAAAGTGGAGAAACAAAGTACAAATTTAAAGCTTTAAAAATAAGGGTATTTTGGATTTAGTGCATATTGATATACATAATCCTGAAGAGCGCCCCCAGGGTAATGTGGTGTCCTACCCCCCCCCCCCAGGCAATTTGTTGATTGTGGTCATCCCCCGTGTACCCCTCCTCCCCCACCACCACGACCACCACCACTACTCGCCGGCACAGATTTACGCCACTGGTCAAATCTTTATTTATTTAATCCGAATAAAGCCTTGCTGTCGGTTAACCACTGACGATCTGCATGGAGATATAAAAAGAAGAAAAAAAACCCATGATTTCTCCAACGACTAACAATTTGGACGTTTCAGAGGACAACAAAGATGTTTAACAACACCAGACCAATTATATTGGGTGCGTCAAGAAAAAGGAAGCCCAAATAGCAGGACCATTTTTGTAGTGAAGTTCTGCAGTAATAGTACTTTCAAAATCTAGGATATAAGAGCTCAATTAATAAGCTTTTCTTTAGTACAAGAATCATACAAATCACTCATGTACTTTTCAAGTTACGGGATTTGAAAGACAAACAATTCGAAAACAAAAACAGACGAAAACAATTCATATACAGACATCCCTGTGTGGACTGTTTTCGTTTTGTTGAAAGAACAATTACCTTTTTTTGTGTGATCCGTGAACAAACGGTGGTTGTGTTTACAATCGAGTAACTTGAAAAAGTACATGAGTGATTTGAATCATTCTTATACTAAAAGAAAGCTTATTAATTGGGTTTTTATTTCTTAGATTTTGAAATTGCTACATGCAGAACTTCAGTACAAAAAGAAATCCTGTCATTTCGTGTGGTTTTTTACCCACACTGTACTTGAGAAATGACGGGGAAAGTTCACTAAATCTACCATAATGGGCTTACCGTTGTTTAATTCGTTCGTGTTGACTGCCAGTATACCTAGCGTCCGATCATTACCATCTGCAACGGCCATCACGACACCTCGTATAGTGGTTACATTGGTTATCATTTGTGCAAGCTGAAACAGAAACCAACATAGTGATCGAATGACTCGTACAGAAATATTTGTGTGGACAACCTGTTCAAGGAAGCTTTGAAGAGACTGTCCATGTTTACACGCACCCAGGATAAATTACCATACAGTAAAAAGCCTCAAACTATTTGTTTTTATACCACACAGAAAAGGGACTTGTTCCAAATTTCAGATATCGGTTTTTCTCAGAATAATGATCTTGAAAAGATATAACTCTGGACAATCGGATTCCGGCCAATTTCAAACACCCCCTAAAAAAGATCATTCAATTTATTTCTAGACCCTTTCGACCAGTTCTATTTGAAGATTAATACATTGAGTCCCCAAGAAGAGTCGTTTGCTTCCCTAAGTTTAGCAATAGAATTGACACGACAAATAGTTCGTTCAACTTTAAATGGTATTCACTCATTCAAATTCGTCGGAAATAGTATATCACGAGGTTTATCAAGCATTGGATTTCCTATTGCCTATAAATGAAATAGAAACTTTACAAAATCTTACGCTCTTCGACAATTGCCCAATATTTCATTAAAAGTAATTGGCAAAAAGTAAACTTATGGATGACAATGTCACCTTGAATGCATTTCGAAGAAAATAGAATAACTGCAACGAAATACTGTGAGCACAAAAAAAACCGAAATGTAATTTTTCAATGCAAGACAATTTTTTGAATATGAGAGAATTCTGTATGAAAATGATCAAACCTTAACTGAAATTTGCAAGAAAAACAACAGTATTCGCTCGGGCAGCATAAACAGATATAGATAAACAGATATCAATAGTTCCTACGCTTTAATTCATGTCGTAGTGCCAACCCGGCTCAAATATTTTTTTTACAAAATTCTTATTAAATACCAATGAACTTACACTTCTTCACTATCTCGCGAGATTCCAGTTCTTGCATCAACTCCTCGGTAAGAAAGTCTGCATGACATTAAAAAGAGGTTTTGGTGCTGAATTCATGAATTGCACTTAGAGATAACGTGAATTTCACCTAAGGATAACGATGACCTAATCTTCACATATATTGAATAACAAAACTAACGGGTAAGGTGTCATAGTGTTTGAAAATTTGAAAATAAACCGAACAAAAATGTATACATATTTTGTTATTAAAAACCTTGGAACATGCAGATTTAGGGGGAAATCCACAAAAGCCACAAGTAATCGTCTTAAAGCCCTCTTTTAAGACAGTGTTTAAGCTAAGTTTTATTTTTCTAAATTCCAATAAGATGGAACATCATCAGAAATTAAGTAGAGAAATTTGAGGCAATGATGACAATAAGTGTTCTCTCCTCTTGTCCTCTACAATGAAAACTTAAACGTTCATTTTAATATGTGTATATAGACTATCAAAATTATCAAAAATCGAATCAAATACATTTACTCCAAGCATGACATACGATAGGTCCACGGGGCTGTGCGAATATGTGATTATAAGGACACTATGCTAGATGTCGGAACCATAAGAATAATGGAACATTGAACATATTAACTTACCGTCCGTCTCTGCCAAACCGAAGGCACATCCAACGACCATCAGGAGAAGGAGGCACATGTAAACCTTCATTCTGGCTAATCTAGAAAGTGAGGGAGAAAACGAATGACAATAAGAAACTGGCAATGATATGGTTGTATCGCCATGTTAGACGACGCGTAAACAAGTGCGAGCATGTAACATAACATTATGTCATTCCTTTTTTCCCCCGCAGATTAATTTGGTTGTTGCGCATTTTGTACTTTTCATGAAGTTCGCTCAGAAGCAGCAGTAAAAGTATACATAACGCGTATATCACTGTCGTTTTATGCATGTAAAGTCATATCAATGTACATCCGTGACAGATTATCGTTAATCATCAACAAATGTAATATTGCCAGGGGGTTTTATTTCCAAGCAACTGACATATCAAATCTGGCCACGTTTATCCAAAGCTTACATTTCAGGTTGAAACAGACTTGAAAACCAAAGCAAAGTCAGGAGGCGGAAATGCACTGGATGCTTTCAACTTGATGTCTACTGAACGAATGCGCTACAACAGCGCCGAGTACACGTCTTTGTATAGTAGCTGGGTTCAAATGTCACATACCCGTCATCTATTGGCAGTTTTGTTGAAACAGACGTTTCCTAGGGGTGGTTGTTCATGTTTGAACCAATCATGCACATCGTAACTACAAACGTAACAAACACCCCTCCCCTCCAAAAACAAAAGAAGTTCGCCAGTGGACCCATTATTATGCGTTACTCATTACTTATGCATTAATCATAAAATATTACTAATACACGCATGGGCGCATATAGGCGGTTATCGGATGTAAGAAGTAACGATCATTGGTACATGGCAGAACGGGGAGAAATGGGGGGGGGGGGCGTTGAGTCCTATACAAAGTGCGAGTCAAAAAAACTATACAATATTAAAATTAGTCATAGTTTTATTCTGTAGCAATATAGAAAAGATATTTTCATGCAGTCATGCATGAAAACTAATCCAGTGAAAATGTCACCAACGTAAGCAGGAAGAGTTACTCTAAAAGTGCATATGAAAATATCTTATCTATATTACTAGAGAATAAAACCATGGCCAATTTTAAAAGTGTATAGGTGTTTTTTTTAGTCGCACTTGTATTTAAATATGGTGGGGTTTTTTGGGGCAGTTTGAAGGATGTTAACCTTCAGAAAATCATAGGCTTCGAAACTTTCAAAATAGATGAAAAGAGTGAACAAAAATAGAAGTAAATGGTGCACGCTTTCGGCCATTGCACATCTCCTCGATCGTGCGTTGCTCCAAACGATCGAGAAGGTGTGCAATGACATCAGGGGTGATCCTCCATTCCTTCAGAAGCTTTGGGCAACAGCACGCGCCTTCCGCCAGCGCCGTCTCCAGCGCTGTATCGACATTCTGAAAGTGAGTTTTTTTTAGCATGGCGTTTAAATCTCACCCTCTTGCACAAAGCTGATGAAATTCGCTCCATGAAATGTGTCATGCCATTATCTGAAATCGAGGTTTAATTCTATTAGTAAATAACAGTCATTTTAGTTAGGATCAAATTTATGATATTTTTTGACGCACAGGTAGCTGTTTACTTTATTTGAACTTTAAATCTTACCCTCTTGCACAAAGCTGATGAAACTCGCTCTATAAACTTTGTCATGCCATGATCTGACATTGCGGCTTTATTCTATTGGTAAACAACGGAGTTAGTTGGGATGAAATTTACGATATTTTTTTACACGTAGTTAGCTGTTTACTTTATTTGAACTTAGTTACTGCCTCGGCCAGTGGAGGTTTATACGTAGCAGACATGGTCTAACGTTTTGAATTGCATTTCTTGTGCTGCACATGGCTACTCAAAAATAGAATCAGTATCGGTAGACTTCAATATGGCTTTTGACGGAGCCTCTGACGTCCTTGGAGTTTATGAAACATATGCTTAGGCCTATAAAAGTTTTATGCTTTTATCTTTGCTTCGGCATAATAAAATTCTGCTGTCAGCTAACAAAAGCTAGATATGAAACATATGCTTGGGCCTATCTATAAATAATTGTTTTATGCTTTTTATCTTTGCTTCGGCATAACAATATTCTGCTGTCAGCTAACAAAAGCTAGACTTGGCTAGACTGTACAAAATATAATTTTTGTTTTTGCATTAAGATGTGAGATGAAAATTGGTGAGGTATGATTTCACTCAATTAAGACGGGAAAAGAAATAAGATAATAGATTAGAATGTTGGTGAATGTTTTGTGTGATTTCATACAAAACTAGCCTTCCGATGTGATACCAAGAAGAGCTATTTTTGAAAATTGAACGTACCCTAGATGGAAAGGACTCATACTGTACCCCAAGTTAGAGTAGTCGGTCTTTATTTACAACGCCTCATTGGGTATTCTGCCTTTTTTTTCTAGTATATCTGATTAAACAAAATCAAAATCAAATGTCACAGTTTAAGAATATCATATAAGCAAAGGCAGTAGTCGTAAAATATTTCATTTGGAATATTGTTTGTATCTAAAGAAACGGTGCAACCCACTCTGTCCAGAATAGTTATTTCAGAATAGAATTTTCTTATCCCCAAGCAGAGAAAAAAACCAATAATTATTAATTTTCGATGAACATATGTTGCATAAACTCCACGAGAGGCCCATCAAGGGCAGTCGAACGAATCTTTTTCAATAAGTACAAGGATTTTCTGTCAAGCTATTAGTCTCTGGGATAGGGCCATTTAATCCCAACATTTTCTGATTAATCTTAATATTATTTTTCTGTTGAAGGGTACCTTGGGACATCCGAAAATGGTGCTCTTAAGTTGGACGGCCGGTATTTTTGCCTTCTAGCTAAAAAAAACCCTGATATTTTGGGAGCTTATTTTTGAGAAACGGCTAAAATTATATTTTGGGCCTCTGCTCTCTCAAAAATGGTCCCATCGTAACCTGTTTATACTTTTTACCATCCCAATAGGATGGTTAAAGAAGAAAAAATATGGTAAGCCCCAAGTTTATCCGTATTCGTGTTCCCAGAGCATATATTGCTTTGCGGACACCCCCAAATCATGTGACTTTGCACAGAAATGAGTTTGAAACTCACACTTATTCCAAAGACACACATTTTCTTAATAATTTAAAAACTGCCTGAGACCACAAGCTTTAATTTAAGTGGTAGATACGCTTTCTGTCTTGAAAATTGGGCTCGCCACGGCCATTTTTGCTTCCCCTACCCCTAAATCACTCAAAACGGCCGTATAGTGGGTGGCATGGCAAACCTATTGTGCATTTTATGATGCCAAATGTGGTACAGAAATAGACCAATATCATTTCAACAAATGTGGATATTGGACCATCACAGATCTGGCCCTTGACGGCCGTGGGAGCCATCATTTTAAAAGTGCTGAGTCATGCTGAGTCAGCACTATTTTGTAATGCGTTTTGTCGTGCAATATGGAGGCTAACATGTGTGTCTGCCTTTTTTTCTACACGCTTGGATGTGAAACAGGCATAAACAATGGATTTTCTTT
Source organism: Patiria pectinifera (assembly GCA_029964075.1). NCBI lineage: Eukaryota > Metazoa > Echinodermata > Asteroidea > Valvatida > Asterinidae > Patiria > Patiria pectinifera. The sequence goes on from CM057134.1 coordinate 12,626,295, forward strand.
CAATGCCTCATTGAAAAAAAAACTTAATAATGCCTGCGAGCTGATGTCAGGCCTGGCTACACCTGCAAGAATTGTACTGCACTGTAATGTAGAATACAGATGTATATGTACATGTAGACCTACACAAAGTTAGTTGGGAATTCAAGTTCTGACTAGCCAAAAATGACGTATACAGACATGCTTGTGAAATGCAGCGATGGTGGTTTATAGGGGGGCCAAGGACAAGGTGGTTAAAAGTTGGAGGGCAGGGAGCGCGGTTTGGACAATCAACAATATCTATGCATATCGAATTCCTAGTACATGTGCATTTGTGGTATATTATGTGCAAATGGGTGGAAATATGTCATGGGAACACAACTAGGGAAAATAGCACATTTAGGAAAAATGCACATTTGCTAAAAGAATAGGCCTATATATAAGCACTGGGATAATTTTTTCGGGGGGGGGGCCGAACATGAACCCGCCTCCCCCACGATCCTCCCTCCCCCGGGGACATGCCCCACATTCCCGATCATGTTCAATCTGTCCATAGAAAAATGGATTGGTTTGTACACGTATTTCATTAATTACACATATTTTTGTACAGCCCGGGCATGTTTATCATACGGGTCCAACTTAACGAAGTCTTATATAGCTACAGAAAATTTTTGAAATTGCTTCCACACAACAAAATAAGCAAAATAATGCCAATAAATTACAGATATGACATTTCTGTTGGTTTGGGAAAACGGGCGAGCCCCCACAAGCTGACCCCCCTTAGGCGGATTAAAGGGGGAGGGGCGGGTGGGGGGGGGTTAACGGGACCATGCTACTCTTTCTTTTTTTTAGTAACGTCGCTAAAAAGGCAGCTGTTGCATACACCACCCACAAAACTCAACAAAAACAATAAATGTGCACCCCTCCCCATGCTTTTCTATATTAAATTTGGGGCGGAAATGTTTTGACAAATTTTTTCTTCAACTAAATCCCCCCCCCCAAAAAAAAATTGTGTTTAATGTGGAAAGCAAGGGGAGGGGGTACAGGTTTATTGTTTTTGTTGAGTTTTGTGGGCGGTGTACACAATAGCTGCCTTTTTTGCGACTTAACTAAAAACAAATGGGGAACACCCCCCCCCCTTTAATCCCCTTTAATCCGTCAGTTTGCAGGGGCTCACTACTATGCCACATTTTTTATCCATTTTTTCCAAAACCAAGAGAAATGTCATAACTCAATGGTTTTATTCGTTTTGCTTACTTTGTTGTGTGGAAGCAATTTCAAAAAGTTTCTGTAGCTGTACGACTTCGTTAAGTTGGACCTGTCACTGACCAACATGCCCGGGCTGCACTATAAAATACATGTACAAAACAATCCATTTTTCTATGGACAGATTGGACACGATCGGGAATGTGGGGCATGGCCCCGGGGAGGGAGGATCGTGGGGGGAGGCGGGTTCATGTTCTCCTTCCCCCCCCCCCGAAAAAATTATCCCAGTGCACATAGGCATTTTCATTTAGCAAATGTATTGTTATAAATATTAAATTTGGGGCGGAAATTTTTTGACACATTTTTTCTTCAACTAAATCCGCCCCAAATTTAATATAGAAAAGCATGGGGAGAGGTCAATTAATGTTCACTACCTTCCCATTGCACCACCGAGTGAAATTCATAACTATACTGTATTGAAATTTTTATATTCCCCCCCCCCCCGCACATTATGCAATCTTTCCCATAGAAAAGGTCAAACTGTACTCGGTTTCTAACCCTCACCTATTCCCTATTCATTTCATCCACACAAAAAGTCAAACTGTGCCATAATTTTTTAACCCCATCTATATATAATATTTATATATGTATATACATATTTACATATTTATGTGACCTTTACATATTTCTATGCCAAAGGTCAAACTGTGCCAGACAGTCTACCTAAACTATCCCCATATGGCTATGCCATAGTATAGCTCAGATTCAAATACAAAATAACAGCTTCTGCAACATATGTTTGTCTAAAAATATATGTATTATTGGGGTTTTTTTGTCTTTGCATGGCAATAATAAAATTCTGCTCTGAGCTAATAGTCAGGCAGCTTAGGCCAGCTTTTGAAATAAATGTGGACATTGCGAACAAAAGCACCAAACTTTCCATACATGCTCCTTATTGCCTTAGCTTTCATTTTTTGATAGACACCAACTTATCCATTAACAATATGGCGGCCATCTTCTGATGATCTGGTACACGGTACCCTATGGGGCAACTCAGTGCACGGCATCACGCCCACGGCCGGGCGAAGCAAACAAAATCGGAATGACGAAAAGATGCAAAAAAACTCAAAAGACCACTGCAGCCAGTTGTATACCAAAACTCCTGTACCATCCTGGACACCGTTCACCAAACGATGTTCAATTATGAACGAAACACCCATGGAAATACAAGCGAAAAACTAAATCAGGGAGAAATTAATTTTTGATGGAGCGGTCTCAAAAAGCTATGAGGCACGGGTTTGAAAACACAATCAAAGCGCCATGGATGACTATTACAGACAGGCGTTTTGAATGAATTCATGGGCACTGATAAATTGTTTTGATGCAAGAGTCAATTTATTTTGCCACGAAGCTATATCATTCACAATACGTTTACGAAAGAGGTAACATCGAAGGATGAAAAGGGATAAGAAATAGCCCACGTTCAATTAATAACGAATAATATTAAAGCCCTTTTTAAAGATTTAGATCTTCTTTTACAGTTAACAAACACCTGTTAACACCAAACATCAAATCTAACATCCTATCCAAGTTGTGCAAGAAAGATATGCATAATGGCTAAGTATTTTACACAACACAATTCCCTGTTTACATTAATACAACAATTATCATTTTCAAAGGAATAGTATTCTGTCTGATGACATCCTCAGCGACAGAAATAAAATCACATTTTTAAAAGCATCTTTCCTGTATAATAGAACCATTATAGCTTTTACACCCCAACTATGATTATGGTGCCAACTATATAGTTGGAACGAAGTGATATAGTTGGGGCGTAACATATTGCTAGGCTATTTATGATTGCATTGGTACGTTGCCATTATACATGTAGTGTCCGTTCTGGAATGCAAATGTAACGATCACACCCAAAATGCAGTTCACCGCAGCTTTCTGAACAAGCACGTTATCTAACCTAAATGTTGGTGGCTAACCCTCAACGTATGTTTGATTTGAAATCACGATAAAAAAAGTGTGCCAATTTAGAAAGTATAACCATCTCGTGTTTTCTCTGGGGCTTGTGTTCCGCCCTTTCCAAAAAAAAATATCCTAGGATGCATAAAATGTTCCCATATCCAAGCGCTGCTTAAACGATACATGCAGGATTAATATTTAGGGCTTTTTTAAAAGTGGATTTTACCCAACATCACCGATAATGATAACCACGAACCATCGATACCCCAAAAGAACAAAAACATTACAGACATGAACAAACTATAGATTTTCTTTAAAACACATCACATGGAGATAATTATTAAGTCCGTGCTCGAGCTCATAATTTGTGTCATTTCAATGACGAGAAGAATTTAGATTTTTATGCGTTCTGTGAACAATTCAAATGTGTCTATCGGTTAATATTATGTCTGTATTGACGGGTCGAATATATATATATATTTGGTTTCATTTTGATTTCAGTATCACTCTTTAAATTCACATTGAGCAGACTTTCCAGACGTGAACTGCACTGTCAAGGAATCAATGGAAAAACTGGCTGGAACACGGACACATGCAGTATTGTTAACAAAAAAAACATCGACAATCTTACCAGGAAAGAAGAACACTGAATTAATGTCGAAAGCCAGGAGCGTAAATCCCAGAGGGGGGGGGGGGTATATATCCCCCACGCCTTTTGACCAGGGGGGATGGGCTATGGAATCACCCCCCCCCCCACACTTTTTCCACGGCCAGGCAATTTGTTGATTGTGGTCATCCCCTGTGTCCCCCCCCCCCCTTCCCTCACCACTACTCGCCGGCACAGATTTACGCCACTGGTCAAATCTTTATTTATTTAATCCGAATAAAGCCTTGCTGTCGGTTAACCACTGACGATCTGCATGGAGATATAAAAAGAAGAAAAAAAACCCATGATTTCTCCAACGACTAACAATTCGGACGTTTCAGAGGACATGTCGTAAACAAAGATGTTTAGCAAATACGAGACCTATTATACTGGGTGAGTCAAGAAAAAGGAAGCCCAAATAGCAGGACCATTTTTGTAATGAAGTTCTGCAGTAATAGTACTTCAAAATCTAGGATATAAAAGCTCAATTAATAAGCTTTCCTTTAGTACAAGAATCATACAAATCACTCATGTACTTTTCAAGTTACGGGATTTGAAAGACAAACAATTCGAAAACAAAAACAGACGAAAACAATTCATATACAGACATCCCTGTGTGGACTGTTTTCGTTTTGTTGAAAGAACAATTACCTTTTTTTTGTGATCCGTGAACAAACGGTGGTTGTGTTTACAATCGAGTAACTTGAAAAAGCACATGAGTGATTTGAATCATTCTTATACTAAAAGAAAGCTTATTAATTGGGTTTTTATTTCTTAGATTTTGAAATTGCTACATGCAGAACTTCAGTACAAAAAGAAATCCTTTCATTTCGTGTGGTTTTTTACCCACACTGTGCTTGAGAAATGACGGGGAAAGTTCACTAAATCTACCATAATGGGCTTACCGTTGTTTAATTCGTTCGTGTTGACTGCCAGTACACCTAGCGTCCCATCATTACCATCTGCAACGGCCACCACGACACCTCATAGATCTACTACATTGGTTATTATTTGTGCAAGCTGAAACAGAAACCAACATAGTGATCGAATGACTCGTACAGAAATATTTGTGTGGACAACCTGTTGAAGGAAGCTTTGAAGAGACTGTCCATGTTTACACGCACCCAGGATAAATTACTATACAGTAAAAGCCTCAAACTATTTTTTTTTTACCACACAGAAAAGGGACTTGTTCCAAATTTCAGATATCGTTATTTCTCAGAATAATGATCTTAAAAAGATATGACTCTGGACCATCGGATTCCGGCCAATTTCAAACATCCCCCTAAAAAAGATCATTCAATTTACTTCTAGACCCTTTCAACCAGTTCTATTTGAAAATTAATACATTGAGTCCCCAAGAAGAGTCGTTTGCTTCCCTAAGTTTAGCAATAGAATTGACATGACAAATAGTTAATTCAACTTCAAATGGTATTCATTCATTCCAATTCGTCGGAAATAGTATATCACGAGGTTTATCAAGCATTGGATTTCCTAAATGGACACACATAATTTATTCACATGTTTGCATTCAAATTTGTTTCTGTGTTATTTGCATTCAGATTCCAACATGTTCCCGGTGAACAGAAATTAACCAAAATGATAAAACGACCCGTTCAAAGAATAACAAGGTAAATATACAAGAAAACATCTTGGTTTCATTTCCATTGAAGATTCATTAGATTCACTTTTTGATTTTCAGATTTTTTGTCTTACTGTCTTCCGATTCAAAACAATGCAAACGAAAATTATAAATGTATGCAAACAAAAGGATAGAACTGATTAAATACGCAGCAAACGCCGATAACAACGCCCAATGAAAGGAGAATTGTACACCTAGTGTGTAAATAATCAATCCTGATGTCATCAGTATTGATAAATGAACCCCTGACAGTAACAATTGATTGCCTATAAATGAAATAGACAATTTACAAAATCTTACGCTCTTCGACAATTGCCCAATATTTCATTAAAAGTAATTGGCAAAAAGTCAACTTATGGACGACAATGTCACCTTGAATGCATTTCGAAGACAATAGAATAACTGCAACGAAATACTGTGAGCACAAAAAAAAACCGAAATGTAATTTTTCAATGCAAGACAATTTCTTGAATATGAGAGATTCTGTATGAAAATGATCAAACCTTAACTGAAATTTGAAAGAAAAACAACAGTATTCGCTCGGGCAGCATAAACAGATATAGATAAACAGACATCAATAGTTCCTACGCTTTAATTCATGTCGTAGTGCCAACCCGGCTCAAATATTTTTTTTACAAAATTCTTATTAAATACCAATGAACTTACACTTCTTCACTATCTCGCGAGATTCCAGTTCTTGCATCAACTCCTCGGTAAGAAAGTCTGCATGACATTAAAAAGAGGTTTTGGTGCTGAATTCATGAATTGCACTTCAAGATAACGTGATTGCACCTAAGGATAACGATGACCTAATCTTCACATATATTGAATAACAAAACTAACGGGTAAAGTGTCATAGTGTTTGATAATTTGAAAATAAACCGAACAAAAATATATACATATTTTGTTATTAAAAACCTTGAACATGCAGGTTTACGGCGAAATCCACAAGAGCCACAAGTAATCGTCTTAAAGCCCTCTTTAAAGACAGTGTTTAAGCTAAGTTTTATTTTTCTAAATTCCAATAAGATGGAACATCATCAGAAATTAAGTAGAGAAATTTGAGGCAATGATGACAATAAGTGTTCTCTCCTCTTGTCCTCTACAATGAAAACTTAAACGTTCATTTTAATATGTGTATATAGACTATCAAAATTATCAAAAATCGAATCAAATACATTTACTCCAAGCATGACATACGATAGGTCCACGGGGCTGTGCGAATATGTGATTATAAGGACACTATGCTAGATGTCGGAACCATAAGAATAATGGAACATTGAACATATTAACTTACCGTCCGTCTCTGCCAAACCGAAGGCACATCCAACGACCATCAGGAGAAGCAGGCACATGTAAACCTTCATTCTGGCTAATCTAGAAAGTGAGGGAGAAAACGAATGACAATAAGAAACTGGCAATGATATGGTTGTATCGCCATGTGAGACGACGCGTGGACAAGTGCGAGCATGTAACATAACATTATGTCATTCCTTTTTTTTCCCCGCAGATTAATTTGGTTGTTGCGCATTTTGTACTTTTCATGAAGTTCGCTCAGAAGCAGCAGTAAAAGTATACATAACGCGTATATCACTGTCGTTTTATACATGTAAAGTCATATCAATGTACATCCGTGACAGATTATCGTTAATCATCAACAAAATTGTAATATTGCCAGGGGGTTTTATTTCCAAGCAACTGACATATCAAATCTGGCCACGTTTATCCAAAGCTTACATTTCAGGTTGAAACAGACTTGAAAACCAAAGCAAAGTCAGGAGGCGGAAATGCACTGGATGCTTTCAACTTGATGTCTACTGAACGAATGCGCTACAACAGCGCCGAGTACACGTCTTTGTATAGTAGCTGGGTTCAAATGTCACATACCCGGCATCTATTGGCAGTTTTGTTGAAACAGACGTTTCCTAGGGGGCGGTTGTTCATGTTTGAACCAATCATGCACATCGTAACTACAAACATAACAAGCACCCCATCCCCTCCAAAAAGAAAAGAAGTTCGCCAGTGGACCATTATTATGTGTTACTCATTACTTATGCATTACTCGTAAAATATAACTAATACACGCATGGGCGCATATAGGCGGTTATCGGATGTAAGAAGTAACGATCATTGGTACATGGCAGAACGGGGAGAAATGGGGGGGGGGCGTTGAGTCCTATACAAAGTGCGAGTCAAAAAAACTATACACTATTAAAATTAGTCATAGTTTTATTCTGTAGCAATATAGAAAAGATATTTTCATGCAGTCATGCATGAAAACTAATGCAGTGAAAATGTCACCAACGTAAGCAGGAAGAGTTACTCTAAAAGTGCATATGAAAATATCTTATCTATATTGCTAGAGAATAAAACCATGGCAAATTTTAAAAGTGTATGTAGGTTTTTTTTCACTCGCACTTGTATTTAAATTTGGTGGGTTTTTTGGGCAGTTTGAAGGATGTAAACCTTCAGAAAATCATTGGCTTCGAAACTTTCAAAATAGATGAAAAGAGTGAACAAAAATAGAAGTAAATGGTGCACGCTTTCGGCCATTGCACATCTCCTCGATCGTGTGTTGCGCCAAACGATCGAGAAGGTGTGCAATGACATCAGGGGTGATCCTGCATTCCTTCAGAAGCTTTGGGCAGCAGCACGCGCCTTCCGCCAGCGCCGTCTCCAGCGCTGTATCGACATTCTGAAAGTGAGTTTTTGTTTTTAGTATGGCGTTTAAATCTCACCAGGGTGACCGTAAGGCCAGAGCCAAATTCTGCTAAATACACATCGAAAATCTGTCAGATTTATCAAAAATCTGCCAAATTCCCCAGAATTAATCGACATACACTATAAACACTGAAAATCACATGCAGATTGGTACTTTTTCCTTAATTAAGGTTCAAATTACATTTTAAACAATCTATAGTCTCATAAAGTTTACGGCAAAACACGGATCCGGCCACAACAAAGTACGTTTCCCAGTGAACCTCAGCACCTAGACCAGCCAACCTGTCCCTTTTTGCAAGGATTTGTTTGAAAGAATTGAAGCTTTCTTAAATAAATGTACCATTTTTTGTTCAAATTTGCGGTTTTTCTGTCAAATAACCATTTTTGCAGAATTATACCAGAAATCTGCCCCAAAAAATCCATTCTGTCAAATTTTCTGTTAAACTCGTTTTTTAACAAAAATTCTGTCAAAGTTAACCGAAAATCGGCTAAAACGGTCACCCTGAATCTCACCCTCTTGCACAAAGCTGATGAAACTCGCCCCATACACTTTGTCATGCCATGATCTGAAATCGAGGTTTAATTCCATTGTTAAACAACAGAGTTAGTTAGGATCAAATTGATGATTTTTTTGACGCGTAGGTAGCTGTTTACTTTATATGAACTTTAAATCTTACCCTCTTGCACAAAGCTGATGAAACTCGCTATATAAACTTTGTCATGCCATGATAAAAAAATTGCGGTTTAATTCTATTGGTAAACAACGGAGTTAGTTGGGATGAAATTTACGATATTTTTTGACAGTCACGTAGTTAGCTGTTTACTTTATTTGAACTTAGTTACTGCCTCGGCCAATGGAGGTTTATACGTAGCAGACATGGTCTAACGTTTTGAATTGCATTTCTTGTGCTGCACATGGCTACTCAAAAATAGAATCAGTATCCGTAGAATTCAATATGGAGTTTCACGGAGCCTCTGACGTCCTTGGAGTTTATGAAACATATGCTTAGGCGTATAAAAGTTTTATGCTTTTATCTTTGCTTCGGCATAATAAAATTCTGCTGTCAGCTAACAAAAGCTAGATATGAAACATATGCTTAGGCCTATCTATAAATAATTGTTTTATGTTTTTTATCTTTGCTTCGGCATAACAATATTCTGCTGTCAGCTAACGAAAGAGTGGCTCTGGGGTAGACTGTAGAAGATATAATTTTTGTTTTTGAATTAAGATGTGAGAGGAAAATTGGTGAGGTATGATTTCAATCAATAAGACGGGAAAAGAAATAAGATAATAGATTAGAATGTTGGTGAATGTTTTGTGTGATTTCATACAAAACTAGCCTTCCGATGTGATACCAAGAAGAGCTATTTTTGAAAATTGAACGTACCCTAGATGGAAAGGACTCATACTGTACCCCAAGTTAGAGTAGTCGGTCTTTATTTACAACGCCTCATTGGGTATTCTGCCTTTTTTTCTAGTATATCGGATTAAACAAAATCAAAATCAAATGTCACAGTTTAAGAATATCATATAAGCAAAGGCAGTAGTCGTAAAATATTTCATTTGGAATATTGTTTGTATCTAAAGAAACGGTGCAACCCATTCTGTCCAGAATAGTTATTTCAGAATAGAATTTTCTTATCCCAAACCAGAGAAAAAAACCCCAATAATTATTAATTGTCGATGAACATATGTTGCATAAACTCCACGAGAGGCCCATCAAGGGCAGCCGAACGAATCTTTTTCAATAAGTACAAGGATTTTCTGTCAAGCTATTAGTCTCTGGGATAGGGCCATTTAATCCCAACATTTTCTGATTAATCTTAACATTTTTTTTTCTGTTGAAGGGTACCTTGGGACATCCGAAAATGGTGCTCTTAAGTTGGACGGCCGGTATTTTTGCCTCCTAGCTAAAAAAAAACCCTGATATTTTGGGAGCTTATTTTTGAGAAACGGCTAAAATTATATTTTGGGCCTCTGCTCTCTCAAAAATGGTCCCATCGTAACCTGTTTATACTTTTTACCATCCCAATAGGATGGTTAAACAAGAAAAAATATGGTAAGTCCCAAGTTTATCCGTATTCGTGTTCCCAGAGCATATATTGCTTTGCGGACACCCCCAAATCCTGTGACTTTGCCCTGTTTGGGGACAGAAATGAGTTTGAAACTCACACTTATTCCAAAGACACACACTTTCTTAATAATTTAAAAACTGCCTGAGACCACAAGCTTTAATTTAAGTGGTAGATACGCTTTCTGTCTTGAAAATTGGGCTCGCCACGGCCATTTTTGCTTCCCCTACCCCTAAATCACTCAAAACGGCCGTATAGTGGGTGGCATGGCAAACCTATTGTGCATTTTATGATGACAAATGTGGTACAGAAATAGACCAATATCATTTCAACAAATGTGGATATTGGACCATCACAGATCTGGCCCTTGACGGCCGTGGGAGCCATCATTTTAAAAGTGCTGAGTCATGCTGAGTCAGCACTATTTTGTAATGCGTTTTGTCGTGCAATATGGAGGCTAACATGTGTGTCTGCCTTTTTTTCTACACGCTTGGATGTGAAACAGGCATAAACAATGGATTTTCTTTCAATGCCTCATTGAAAAAAAAACTTAATGATGCCTGCGAGCTGATGTCAGGCCTGGCTACACCTGCAAGAATTGTACTGCACTGTAATGTAGAATACAGATGTATATGTACATGTAGACCTACACAAAGTTAGTTGGGAATTCAAGTTCTGACTAGCCAAAAATGACGTATACAGACATGCTTGTGAAATGGTGCATATACCTTGGAAATTATACATACATGTGCCAGAATGTGTCCAACCAAAATTATCCTTTCCATGCTTATTCTGAATGTATCAGGAAACATCTATTGCATCCTGTGCCGATTAAATTCAAATAGATATCTGCAGAAATTAACAGACCATGTTCGCAAAGTAGAAGTGTGCGACTCTTTCTGTGTTAAAGCAGTTTCCTGATGTGTGCATTTAATTCGGCAACAGTTGATATTGTCGAGTTGCCGAGCGAACATCAGTAATCTACCGACCTTGCTATAGACTCCCGAACTTGGAAGACAACCCGAAGAGTATTCAATGGTAAAAGTTCCTGTCCCCAACCAATTTGCAGCGTCTGCCTTGCCGTGGCATCCTCTAACAAACAATACTCAAAGCAGCAGCTATCCATTGCATATTTTTAACATGTCATGTGTTTATTTATTTATTTATTTCGGCCCTATTTATAATTTAAAAATTTATTTGATTTGCACCCATGAAGGGAGAAAAATGGTCAAGTTGTAGGCCTTATTATTGTTATTTATTTTTGTAGAAACGGATGAAGAAATAATAAGTAGGCCTAGTGCTCCGATTAATTTTCCAGAATTTGCCCAGAAAATTACTTGCTTGGTTCCCATAGTTTACTAACTATAGGAAATGGAGCAAAGTCACTGCAGGCAAAAAATACGAGGCTTCATCCAAATTTATCTGAGTATATCTCCCCATTATCCCGAATGATTAAATTGTTACGATCTGCCAAAGTTTGTCCAACATGAGTGACATTGTATTCAACCATCATGACCATGTAACCTTTTCGGATATTTATTTGTTGTCATCCAACTTCCCAACAATATAGTCGGTCCACCATTCTGGGCCCTACTCAAAGATCAATCCAGCACGATCGATTCAATCTCGCCTACGGTATGGTTGGCAGTGAGGCCGAGCCTCTTTTAAATCACGGGAGCAGAGCCCCAAAAAATTCACACCCAACTACACAGCAACACTGACAAAAACTGGCACGAAACCAGGGCTATAATTGGAAAATTCTCACCTCGAATTCCATCCATGATAGCATGTTTGCGCATGATGTCCAAGACTGTATTGATAACGCAGGAAAAATCCTGGGATCTGGACGTCAAGAACAGCATTCATCAGGGGAGAACTGAAGGCCTGCAGGCAGACAAGGTTTCACACTGCACGCCCGCGTTTCCGCGGCCAACGGCATGCCGTGATTCTCAGCGCTCAGCCGGTACCGGGCGGACTGAAATCTAGTCGGAGGGATTCGCCGCTAGTACCCCGCCGGTCATAACGTTGCGTACTTCAGCAATTCAGTGTTCGTAGACGGATGACAGAGCATGACTCAAGCACACAAGCTTCACTGATGGACTAATCACGATCTCAAAACCTCACCAAGAGGTTGAACAAATAACTGATCAAGTTCAAGTCAGCTTTAGAAACCCAGACGAAATAAATGAAGTATCAGTCCGATGATTTAGCAGACAACAGTCACCTGGCGTGCAGGGGCAACTCAGTGCACGGCATCACGCCCACGGCCGGGCGAAGCAAACAAAATCGAAATGACGAAAAGATGCAAAAAACTCAAAAGACCACTGCAGCCAGTTGTATAACAAAACTCCTGTACCATCCTGGAGACCGTTCACCAAATGGTGTTCAATTATGAACGAAACACCCATGGAAATTTAATACAAGCGAAAAACGAAATATTCCGGGAGAAATTTATTTTTGATGTAGCGGTCTCAAAAAGCTATGAGGCACGGCCAGGTTTGAAAACACAATCAAAGCGCCATGGATGACTATTACAGACAGGCGTTTTGAATGAATGCATGGACACTGATAAATTGTTTTGATGCAAGAGTCAATTTATTTTGCCACGAAGCTATATCATTCACAATACGTTTACGAAAGAGGTAGCATCGAAGGATGAAAAGGGATAAGAAATAGCCCACGTTCAATTAATAACGAATAATATTAAAGCCCTTTTTAAAGATTTGGATCTTCTTTTACAGTTAACAAACACCTGTTAACACCAAACATCCCATCTAACATCCTATCCAAGTTGTGCAAGAAAGATATGCATAATGGCTAAGTATTTTACACAACACAATTCCCTGTTTACATTAATACAACAATTATCATTTTCAAAGGAATAGTATTCTGTCTGATGACATCCTCAGCGACAGAAATAAAATCACATTTAAGCATCTTTCCTGTATGATAGAACCATTATAGCTTTTACACCCCAACTATGATTATGGTGCCAACTATATAGTTGGGACGAAGTGATATAGTTGGGGCGTAACATATTGCTAGGCTATTTATGATTGCATTGGTACGTTGCCATTATACATGTAGTGTCCGTTCTGGTATGCAAATGTAACGATCACACCCAAAATGCAGTTCACCGCAGCTTTCTGAACAAGCACGTTATCTAACCTAAATGTTGGTGGCTAACCCTCAACGTATGTTTGATTTGAAATCACGATAAAAAAAAAGTGTGCCAATTTAGAAAGAATAACCATCTCGTGTTTTCTCTGGGGCTTGTGTTCCGCCCTTTCCAAAAAAAATATATCCTAGGATGCATAAAATGTTCCCCTATCCAAGCGCTGCTTAAACGATACATGCAGGATTAATATTTAGGGCTTTTTTAAAAGTGGATTTTACCCAACATCACGGATAATGATAACCACGAACCATCGATACCCCAAAAGAACAAAAACATTACAGACATGAACAAACTATAGATTTTTTTAAAACACATCACATGGAGATAATTATTAAGTCCGTGCTCGAGCTCATAATTTGTGTCGTTTCAATGACGAGAAGAATTTTAAATTTTTATGCGTTCTGTGAACAATTCAAATGTGCCGATCATTTAATATATGTCTGTATTGACGGATCGAATCTATATAGTTTTTGTTTCATTTTGATTTCAGTATCACTCTTTAAATTCACAGTGAGCAGACTTCAGACGTGAACAGCACTGTCACGGAGTCAATGGAAAAACTGGCTGGAACACGGACCCATGCAGTATTGTTAACAGAAAAATTAGACAATCTTACCAGGAAAGAAGAAAACTGAATTAATGTCGAAAGCCAGGAGCGTAAATCCCAGAGGGGATGGGGGGGTTATATATCCCCCACCTTTTGACTGGGGGAATGGGCTATTGAATCACCCCCCCCCCCATTTTTTCGTGAATGCGGATCTCGAGGTATTTGTTGAACAACACCACAACCAAAATTTACTCAATAGCACTGAAAAGGGGAGAAACAAAGTACAAATTTAAAGCTTTAAAAATATGGGTTTTTTTTTATTTAGTACATATTGATATACATAATCCTGAAGAGCGCCCCTTGGGTAATGTGGTGTCTAGCCCCCCCCCCCTCCCCCAGGCAATTTGTTGGTTGTGGTCATCCCCGTGTCCCCTCCTCCCCGCCCCCACCACCACCACCACCACCACCACCACCACTACTCGCCGGCACAGATTTACGCCACTGGTCAAATCTTTATTTATTTAATCCGAATAAAGCCTTGCTGTCGGTTAACCACTGACGATCTGCATGGAGATATAAAAAGAAGAAGAAAAAACCCATGATTTCTCCAACGACTAACAATTCGGACGTTTCAGAGGACATGTCGTAAACAAAGATGTTTAGCAAATACGAGACCTATTATACTGGGTGAGTCAAGAAAAAGGAAGCCCAATTAGCAGGACCATTCTTGTAATGAAGTTCTGCAGTAATAGTACTTCCAAAATCTAGGATATAAAAGCTCAATTAATAAGCTTTCCTTTAGTACAAGAATCATACAAATCACTCATGTACTTTTCAAGTTACGGGATTTGAAAGACAAACAATTCGAAAAAAAAAAAAACAGACGAAAACAATTCATATACAGACATCCCTGTGTGGACTGTTTTCGTTTTGTTGAAAGAACAATTACCTTTTTTTGTGATCCGTGAACAAACGGTGGTTGTGTTTACAATCGAGTAACTTGAAAAAGCACATGAGTGATTTGAATCATTCTTATACTAAAAGAAAGCTTATTAATTGGGTTTTTATTTCTTAGATTTTGAAATTGATACATGCAGAACTTCAGTACAAAAAGAAATCCTTTCATTTCGTGTGGTTTTTTACCCACACTGTGCTTGAGAAATGACGGGGAAAGTTCACTAAATCTACCATAATGGGCTTACCGTTGTTTAATTCGTTCGTGTTGACTGCCAGTATACCTAGCGTCCCATCATTACCATCTGCAACGGCCACCACGACACCTCATAGATCTACTACATTGGTTATTATTTGTGCAAGCTGAAACAGAAACCAACATAGAGATCGAATGACTCGTACAGAAATATTTGTGTGGGCAACCTGTTGAAGGAAGCTTTGAAGAGACTGTCCATGTTTACACGCACCCAGGATAAATTACCATACAGTAAAAAGCCTCAAACTATTTGTTTTTATACCACACAGAAAAGGGACTTGTTCCAAATTTCAGATATCGTTATTTCTCAGAATAATGATCTTAAAAAGATATGACTCTGGACCATCGGATTCCGGCCAATTTCAAACATCCCCCTAAAAAAGATCATTCAATTTACTTCTAGACCCTTTCAACCAGTTCTATTTGAAAATTAATACATTGAGTCCCCAAGAAGAGTCGTTTGCTTCCCTAAGTTTAGCAATAGAATTGACATGACAAATAGTTAATTCAACTTCAAATGGTATTCACTCATTCCAATTCGTCGGAAATAGTATATTACGAGGTTTATCAAGCATTGAATTTCCTAAATGGACACACATAATGTATTCACATGTTTGCATTCAAATTTGTTTCTGTGTTATTTGCATTCAGATTCCAACATGTTCCCGGTGAACAGAAATTAACCAAAATGATAAAACGACCCGTTCAAAGAATAACAAGGTAAATATACAAGAAAACATCTTGGTTTCATTTCCATTGAAGATTCATTAGATTCACTTTTTGATTTTCAGATTTGTTGTCTTACTGTCTTCCGATTCAAAACAATGCAAACGAAAATTATAAATGTATGCAAACAAAAGGATAGAACTGATTAAATAAGCAGCAAACGCCGATAACAACGCCCAATGAAAGGAGAATTGTACACCTAGTGTGTAAATAATCAATCCTGATGTCATCAGTATTGATAAATTAACCCCTGACAGTAACAATTGACTGCCTATAAATGAAATAGACAATTTAGAAAATCTTACGCTCTTCGACAATTGCCCAATATTTCATTAAAAGTAATTGGCAAAAAGTAAACTTATGGATGACAATGTCACCTTGAATGCATTTCGAAGACAATAGAATAACTGCAACGAAATACTGTGAGCACAAAAAAAACCCCGAAATGTAATTTTTCAATGCAAGACAATTTCTTGAATATGAGAGAATTCTGTATGAAAATGATCAAACCTTCACTGAAATTTGCAAGAAAAACAACAGTATTCGCTCGGGCAGCATAAACAGATATAGATAAACAGATATCAATAGTTCCTACGCTTTAATTCATGTCGTAGTGCCAACCCGGCTCAAATATTTTTTTTACAAAATTCTTATTAAATACCAATGAACTTACACTTCTTCACTATCTCGCGAGATTCCAGTTCTTGCATCAACTCCTCGGTAAGAAAGTCTGCATGACATTAAAAAGAGGTTTTGGTGCTGAATTCATGAATTGCACTTCAAGATAACGTGATTGCACCTAAGGATAACGATGACCTAATCTTCACATATATTGAATAACAAAACTAACGGGTAAAGTGTCATAGTGTTTGATAATTTGAAAATAAACCGAACAAAAATATATACATATTTTGTTATTAAAAACCTTGAACATGCAGGTTTACGGCGAAATCCACAAGAGCCACAAGTAATCGTCTTAAAGCCCTCTTTAAAGACAGTGTTTAAGCTAAGTTTTATTTTTCTAAATTCCAATAAGATGGAACATCATCAGAAATTAAGTAGAGAAATTTGAGGCAATGATGACAATAAGTGTTCTCTCCTCTTGTCCTCTACAATGAAAACTTAAACGTTCATTTTAATATGTGTATATAGACTATCAAAATTATCAAAAATCGAATCAAATACATTTACTCCAAGCATGACATACGATAGGTCCACGGGGCTGTGCGAATATGTGATTATAAGGACACTATGCTAGATGTCGGAACCATAAGAATAATGGAACATTGAACATATTAACTTACCGTCCGTGTCTGCCAAACCGAAGGCACATCCAACGACCATCAGGAGAAGCAGGCACATGTAAACCTTCATTCTGGCTAATCTAGAAAGTGAGGGAGAAAACGAATGACAATAAGAAACTGGCAATGATATGGTTGTATCGCCATGTGAGACGACGCGTGGACAAGTGCGAGCATGTAACATAACATTATGTCATTCCTTTTTTTTCCCCGCAGATTAATTTGGTTGTTGCGCATTTTGTACTTTTCATGAAGTTCGCTCAGAAGCAGCAGTAAAAGTATACATAACGCGTATATCACGTGTGCCAATTTAGAAAGAATAACCATCTCGTGTTTTCTCTGGGGCTTGTGTTCCGCCCTTTCCAAAAAAAATATATCCTAGGATGCATAAAATGTTCCCCTATCCAAGCGCTGCTTAAACGATACATGCAGGATTAATATTTAGGGCTTTTTTAAAAGTGGATTTTACCCAACATCACGGATAATGATAACCACGAACCATCGATACCCCAAAAGAACAAAAACATTACAGACATGAACAAACTATAGATTTTTTTAAAACACATCACATGGAGATAATTATTAAGTCCGTGCTCGAGCTCATAATTTGTGTCGTTTCAATGACGAGAAGAATTTAAAATTTTTATGCGTTCTGTGAACAATTCAAATGTGCCGATCATTTAATATATGTCTGTATTGACGGATCGAATCTATATAGTTTTTGTTTCATTTTGATTTCAGTATCACTCTTTAAATTCACATTGAGCAGACTTCAGACGTGAATAGCACTGTCACGGAATCAATGGAAAAACTGGCTGGAACACGGACCCATGCAGTATTGTTAACAGAAAAATTAGACAATCTTACCAGAAAAGAAGAAAACTGAATTAATGTCGAAAGCCAGGAGCGTAAATCCCAGAGGGGATGGGGGGGGGGGGTTATATATCCCCCACCTTTTGACTGGGGGGAATGGGCTATGGAATCAACCCCCCCTCCCCCCCCCCATTTTTTCGTGAATGCGGATCTCGAGGTATTTGTTGAACAACACCACAACCAAAATTTACTCAATAGCACTGAAAAGGGGAGAAACAAAGTACAAATTTAAAGCTTTAAAAATATGGGGTTCTTTTGGATTTAGTACATATTGATATACATAATCCTGAAGAGCGCCCCTTGGGTAATGTGGTGTCCAGCCCCCCCCCCCCTCCCCCAGGCAATTTGTTGGTTGTGGTCATCCCCCGTCTCCCCCTCCTCCCCCCGCCCCCCCCACCACCACCACCACCACTACTCGCCGGCACAGATTTACGCCACTGGTCAAATCTTTATTTATTTAATCCGAATAAAGCCTTGCTGTCGGTTAACCACTGACGATCTGCATGGAGATATAAAAAGAAGAAAAAAAAACCCCATGATTTCTCCAACGACTAACAATTCGGACGTTTCAGAGGACATTTAAACCCAATAAAATTTAAACCCAATTAATAAGCTTTCTAAAAGAAAGCTTATTAATTGGGTTTTTATTTCTTAGATTTTGAAATTGCTACATGCAGAACTTCAGTACAAAAAGAAATCCTTTCATTTCGTGTGGTTTTTTACCCACACTGTGCTTGAGAAATGACGGGGAAAGTTCACTAAATCTACCATAATGGGCTTACCGTTGTTTAATTCGTTCGTGTTGACTGCCAGTATACCTAGCGTCCCATCATTACCATCTGCAACGGCCACCACGACACCTCATAGATCTACTACATTGGTTATTATTTGTGCAAGCTGAAACAGAAACCAACATAGTGATCGAATGACTCGTACAGATATATTTGTGTGGACAACCTGTTGAAGGAAGCTTTGAAGAGACTGTCCATGTTTACACGCACCCAGGATAAATTACTATACAGTAAAAGCCTCAAACTATTTTTTTTTACCACACAGAAAAGGGACTTGTTCCAAATTTCAGATATCGGTATTTCTCAGAATAATGATCTTGAAAAGATATAACTCTGGACTATCGGATTCCGGCCAATTTCAAACATCCCCCTAAAAAAAATCATTCAATTTACTTCTAGACCCTTTCAACCAGTTCTATTTGAAAATTAATACATTGAGTCCCCAAGAAGAGTCGTTTGCTTCCCTAAGTTTAGCAATAGAATTGACATGACAAATAGTTAATTCAACTTCAAATGGTATTCATTCATTCCAATTCGTCGGAAATAGTATATTACGAGGTTTATCAAGCATTGAATTTCCTAAATGGACACACATAATGTATTCACATGTTTGCATTCAAATTTGTTTCTGTGTTATTTGCATTCAGATTCCAACATGTTCCCGGTGAACAGAAATTAACCAAAATGATAAAACGACCCGTTCAAAGAATAACAAGGTAAATATACAAGAAAACATCTTGGTTTCATTTCAATTGAAGATTCATTAGATTCACTTTTTGATTTTCAGATTTTTTGTCTTACTGTCTTCCGATTCAAAACAATGCAAACGAAAATTATAAATGTATGCAAACAAAAGGATAGAACTGATTAAATAAGCAGCAAACGCCGATAACAACGCCCAATGAAAGCAGAATTGTATACCCAGTGTGTAAATAATCAATCCTGATGTCATCAGTGTTGATAAATGAACCTCTGACAGTAACAATTGATTGCCTATAAATGAAATAGACAATTTACAAAATATTACGCTCTTCGACAATTGCCCAATATTTCATTAAAAAATTCGACATTACAAAGTTTAGTTTTCAATTCAATCCAGGCCGTTCTAGTACATTGACACAAAAATTAACAATAAAGAGTAAACTTATGGACGACAATGTCACATTGAATGCATTTCGAAGAAAATAGAATAACTGCAACGAAATACTGTGAGCACAAAAAACCGAAATGTAATTTTTCAATGCAAGACAATTTCTTGAATATGAGAGATTCTGTATGAAAATGATCAAACCTTCACTGAAATTTGCAAGAAAAACAACAGTATTCGCTCGGGCAGCATAAACAGATATAGATAAACAGATATCAATAGTTCCTACGCTTTACTTCATGTCGTAGTGCCAACCCGGCTCAAATATTTTTTTTTACAAAATTCTTATTAAATACCAATGAACTTACACTTCTTCACTATCTCGCGAGATTCCAGTTCTTGCATCAACTCCTCGGTAAGAAAGTCTGCATGACATTAAAAAGAGGTTTTGGTGCTGAATTCATGAATTGCACTTCAAGATAACGTGATTGCACCTAAGAATAACGATGACCTAATCTTCACATATATTGAATAACAAAACTAACGGGTAAGGTGTCATAGTGTTTGATAATTTGAAAATAAACCGAACAAAAATGTATACATATTTTGTTATTGAAAACCTTGAACATGCAGGTTTACGGCGAAATCCACAAGAGCCACAAGTAATCGTCTTAAAGCCCTCTTTAAAGACAGTGTTTAAGCTAAGTTTTATTTTTCTAAATTCCAATAAGATGGAACATCATAAGAAATTAAGTAGAGAAATTTGAGGCAATGATGACAATAAGTGTTCTCTCCTCTTGTCCTCTACAATGAAAACTTAAACGTTCATTTTAATATGTGTATATAGACTATCAAAATTATCAAAAATCGAATCAAATACATTTACTCCAAGCATGACATACGATAGGTCCACGGGGCTGTGCGAATAGTGATTATAAGGACACTATGCTAGATGTCGGAACCATAAGAATAATGGAACATTGAACATATTAACTTACCGTCCGTCTCTGCCAAACCGAAGGCACATCCAACGACCATCAGGAGAAGCAGGCACATGTAAACCTTCATTCTGGCTAATCTAGAAAGTGAGGGAGAAAACGAATGACAATAAGAAACTGGCAATGATATGGTTGTATCGCCATGTGAGACGACGCGTAAACAAGTGCAAGCATGTAACATAACATTATGTCATTCCTTTTTTTCCCCCGCAGATTAATTTGGTTGTTGCGCATTTTGTACTTTTCATGAAGTTCGCTCAGAAGCAGCAGTAAAAGTATACATAACGCGTATATCACTGTCGTTTTATACATGTAAAGTCATATCAATGTACATCCGTGACAGATTATCGTTAATCATCAACAAATGTAATATTGCCAGGGGGTTTTATTTCCAAGCAACTGACATATCAAATCTGGCCACGTTTATCCAAAGCTTACATTTCAGGTTGAAACAGACTTGAAAACCAAAGCAAAGTCAGGAGGCGGAAATGCACTGGATGCTTTCAACTTGATGTCTACTGAACGAATGCGCTACAACAGCGCCGAGTACACGTCTTTGTATAGTAGCTGGGTTCAAATGTCACATACCCGTCATCTATTGGCAGTTTTGTTGAAACAGACGTTTCCTAGGGGGCGGTTGTTCATGTTTGAACCAATCATGCACATCGTAACTACAAACGTAACAAACACCCCTCCCCTCCAAAAACAAAAGAAGTTCGCCAGTGGACCCATTATTATGCGTTACTCATTACTTATGCATTAATCATAAAGTATAACTAATACACGCATGGGCGCATATAGGCGGTTATCGGATGTAAGAAGTAACGATCATTGGTACATGGCAGAACGGGGAGAAATGGGGGGGGGGCGTTGAGTCCTATACAAAGTGCGAGTCAAAAAAACTATACACTATTAAAATTAGTCATAGTTTTATTCTGTAGCAATATAGAAAAGATATTTTCATGCAGTCATGCATGAAAACTAATCCAGTGAAAATGTCACCAACGTAAGCAGGAAGAGTTACTCTAAAAGTGCATATGAAAATATCTTATCTATATTACTAGAGAATAAAACCATGGCCAATTTTAAAAGTGTATAGGTGTTCTTTTTACTCGCACTTGTATTTAAATATGGTGGGCTTTTTTGGGCAGTTTGAAGGATGTAAACCTTCAGAAAATCATAGGCTTCGAAACTTTCAAAATAGATGAAAAGAGTGAACAAAAATAGAAGTAAATGGTGCACGCTTTTGGCCATTGCACATCTCCTCGATCGTGCGTTGCTCCAAACGATCGAGAAGGTGTGCAATGACATCAGGGGTGATCCTCCATTCCTTCAGAAGCTTTGGGCAACAGCACGCGCCTTCCGCCAGCGCCGTCTCCAGCGCTGTATCGACATTCTGAAAGTGAGTTTTTTTTAGCATGGCGTTTAAATCTCACCCTCTTGCACAAAGCTGATGAAATTCGCTCCATGAAATGTGTCATGCCATTATCTGAAATCGAGGTTTATAATTCTATTAGTAAATAACAGTCATTTTAGTTAGGATCAAATTTATGATATTTTTTGACGCGCAGGTAGCTGTTTACTTTATTTGAACTTTAAATCTTACCCTCTTGCACAAAGCTGATGAAACTCGCTCTATAAACTTTGTCATGCCATGATCTGACATTGCGGCTTTATTCTATTGGTAAACAACGGAGTTAGTTGGGATGAAATTTACGATATTTTTTTACACGTAGTTAGCTGTTTACTTTATTTGAACTTAGTTACTGCCTCGGCCAGTGGAGGTTTATACGTAGCAGACATGGTCTAACGTTTTGAATTGCATTTCTTGTGCTGCACATGGCTACTCAAAAATAGAATTAGTATTGCAGTAGACTTCAGTATGGCTTTTGACGGAGCCTCTGACGTCCTTGGAGTTTATGAAACATATGCTTAGGCCTATAAAAGTTTTATGCTTTTATCTTTGCTTCGGCATAATAAAATTCTGCTGTCAGCTAACAAAAGCTAGAAATGAAACATATGCTTGGGCCTATCTATAAATAATTGTTTTATGCTTTTTATCTTTGCTTCGGCATAACAATATTCTGCTGTCAGCTAACAAAAGCTAGACTTGGCTAGACTGTACAAAATATAATTTTTGTTTTTGCATTAAGATGTGAGATGAAAATTGGTGAGGTATGATTTCACTCAATTAAGACGGGAAAAGAAATAAGATAATAGATTAGAATGTTGGTGAATGTTTTGTGTGATTTCATACAAAACTAGCCTTCCGATGTGATACCAAGAAGAGCTATTTTTGAAAATTGAACGTACCCTAGATGGAAAGGACTCATACTGTACCCCAAGTTAGAGTAGTCGGTCTTTATTTACAACGCCTCATTGGGTATTCTGCCTTTTTTTCTAGTATATCTGATTAAACAAAATCAAAATCAAATGTCACAGTTTAAGAATATCATATAAGCAAAGGCAGTAGTCGTAAAATATTTCATTTGGAATATTGTTTGTATCTAAAGAAACGGTGCAACCCACTCTGTCCAGAATAGTTATTTCAGAATAGAATTTTCTTATCCCCAAGCAGAGAAAAAAACCAATAATTATTAATTTTCGATGAACATATGTTGCATAAACTCCACGAGAGGCCCATCAAGGGCAGTCGAACGAATCTTTTTCAATAAGTACAAGGATTTTCTGTCAAGCTATTAGTCTCTGGGATAGGGCCATTTAATCCCAACATTTTCTGATTAATCTTAATATTTTTTTTCTGTTGAAGGGTACCTTGGGACATCCGAAAATGGTGCTCTTAAGTTGGACGGCCGGTGTTTTTGCCTTCTAGCTAAAAAAAACCCTGATATTTTGGGAGCTTATTTTTGAGAAACGGCTAAAATTATATTTTGGGCCTCTGCTCTCTCACAAATGGTCCCATCGTAACCTGTTTATACTTTTTACCATCCCAATAGGACGGTTAAACAAGAAAAAAATATGGTAAGACCCAAGTTTATCCGTATTCGTGTTCCCAGAGCATATATTGCTTTGCGGACACCCCCAAATCCTGTGACTTTGCCCTGTTTGGGGACAGAAATGAGTTTGAAACTCACACTTATTCCAAAAACACACACTTTCTTAATAATTTAAAAACTGCCTGAGACCACAAGCTTTAATTTAAGTGGTAGATACGCTTTCTGTCTTGAAAATTGGGCTCGCCACGGCCATTTTTGCTTCCCCTACCCCTAAATCACTCAAAACGGCCGTATAGTGGGTGGCATGGCAAACCTATTGTGCATTTTATGATGCCAAATGTGGTACAGAAATAGACCAATATCATTTCAACAAATGTGGATATTGGACCATCACAAATCTGGCCCTTGACGGCCGTGGGAGCCATCATTTTAAAAGTGCTGAGTCATGCTGAGTCAGCACTATTTTGTAATGCGTTTTGTCGTGCAATATGGAGGCTAACATGTGTGTCTGCCTTTTTTTCTACACGCTTGGATGTGAAACAGGCATAAACAATGGATTTTCTTTCAATCCCTCATTGAAAAAAAAATTTAATAATGCCTGCGAGCTGATGTCAGGCCTGGCTACACCTGCAAGAATTGTACTGCACTGTAATGTAGAATACAGATGTATATGTACATGTAGACCTACACAAAGTTAGTTGGGAATTCAAGTTCTGACTAGCCAAAAATGACGTATACAGACATGCTTGTGAAATGCAGCGATGGTTTTTTAGGGTGTCGAAGTACAAGGTAGTTAAAAGTTGGAGGGCAGGGAGCGCGGTTTGGACAATCAACAATATCTATGCATATCGAATTCCTAGTACATGGGCATTTGTGGTATATTATGTGCAAATGGGTGGAAATATGTCATGGGAACACAACTAGGGAAAATAGCACATTTAGGAAAAATGCACATTTGCTAAAAGAATAGGCCTATATATATAAGCACTGGGATAATTTTTTTCGGGGGGGGGCGAACATGAACCCGCCTCCCCCACGATCCTCCCTCCCCCGGGGACATGCCCCACATTCCCGATCATGTTCAATCTGTCCATAGAAAAATGGATTGGTTTGTACACGTATTTCATTAATTACACATTTTTTTGTACAGCCCGGGCATGTTTATCATACGGGTCCAACTTAACGAAGTCTTATATAGCTACAGAAAATTTTTGAAATTGCTTCCACACAACAAAATAAGCAAAATAATGCCAATAAATTACAGATATGACATTTCTGTTGGTTTGGGAAAACGGATGACAAAAAGTGGCTTAGTGGGGGCGAGCCCCCACAAGCTGACCCCCCTTAGGCGGATTAAAGGGGGAGGGGCGGGTGGGGGGGGGGTAACGGGACCATGCCACGCTTTCTTTTTTTAGTAACGTCGCTAAAAAGGCAGCTGTTGCATACACCACCCACAAAACTCAACAAAAACAATAAATGTGCACCCCTCCCCATGCTTTTCTATATTAAATTTGGGGCGGAAATGTTTTGACAAATTTTTTCTTCAACTAAATCCCCCCCCCCCTCAAAAAAAATTGTGTTTAATGTGGAAAGCAAGGGGAGGGGGTACAGGTTTATTGTTTTTGTTGAGTTTTGTGGGCGGTGTACACAATAGCTGCCTTTTTTCAGCGACTTAACTAAAAACAAATGGGGAACACCCCCCCCCCCCTTTAATCCCCTTTAATCCGTCAGTTTGCAGGGGCTCACTACTATGCCACATTTTTTTATCCATTTTTTCCAAAACCAAGAGAAATGTCATAACTCAATGGTTTTATTCGTTTTGCTTACTTTGTTGTGTGGAAGCAATTTCAAAAAGTTTCTGTAGCTGTACGACTTCGTTAAGTTGGACCTGTCACTGACCAACATGCCCGGGCTGCACTATAAAATACATGTACAAACCAATCCATTTTTCTATGGACAGATTGGACACGATCGGGAATGTGGGGCATGGCCCCGGGGAGGGAGGATCGTGGGGGGAGGCGGGTTCATGTTCTCCTTCCCCCCCCCCCGAAAAAAAATTATCCCAGTGCACATAGGCATTTTCATTTAGCAAATGTATTGTTATAAATATTAAATTTGGGGCGGAAATTTTTTGACACATTTTTTCTTCAACTAAATCCGCCCAAAATTTAATATAGAAAAGCACGGGGAGAGGTCAATTAATGTTCACTACCTTCCCATTGCACCACCGAGTGAAATTCATAACTATACTGTATTGAAATTTTTATATTCCCCCCGCACATTATGCAATCTTTCCCATAGAAAAGGTCAAACTGTACTCGGTTTCTAACCCTCACCTATTCCCTATTCATTTCATCCACACAAAAAGTCAAACTGTGCCAGAATTTCTTAACCCCGTCTATAATAATATTTATATCTGTATATACATATTTACATATTTATGTGACCTTTACACATTTCTATGCCAAAGGTCAAACTGTGCCAGACAGTCTACCTAAACTATCCCCATATGGCTATGCCATAGTATAGCTCAGATTCAAATACAAAATAACAGCTTCTGCAACGTATGTTTGTCTAAAAATATATGTATTATTGGGGTTTTTTTTGTCTTTGCATGGCAATAATAAAATTCTGCTCTGAGCTAATAGTCAGGCAGCTTAGGCCAGCTTTTGAAATGAATGTGGACATTGCGAGCAAAAGCGCCAAACTTTCCATATATGCTCCTTATTGCCTTAGCTTTCAATTTTTGATAGACACCAACTTATCCATTAACAATATGGCGGCCATCTTCTGATGATCTGGTACACGGTACCCTATGAAGACATGCGCACAATACCTTTACTGTTTACTATTTTCAGTGTTTTCTGTAATTGTAATTTTAAACGAATTGTACTGTATAATTGCTGGGCACCTCTGGAAAACAGTGTTCCACTGAGAGGTTTCCCCAGGGTAAATTAGGAATAAATAATAATAATAGGGAACGAAAGATTATATACGTCTCCACAGAGCAATTTCTATAGGTGAATACGTCTTCACAAAGTTATCACGAAATAGATGAATGGATTTTACTCAAACACTAGGAATTTCCAAGGTGTGTTAATGTGTCGCAAATTGAAGTATTTTATGTAAGGGATATTAGGCAAGAATTTCAGCCCCATGAAATTGATTCTGGTTAAAATAGGAGCATTCGAAAGTACACTTTCGAACTCGAAAATGTTTGGACATGAGAACAAATAAATGACCCCAGAAGGACACAAATTCCGGAATGTATGTTCCTCTGATAGTCTTCACACAGTTCATTTACTTCATGTAGTTTAGCATGTATTCAACAGATGAACAATAAATTAAGCAGCATTAAACAGGCTGCACAAACCCGGACTCTGTTTCTTTATTTAATTAGAAGGTATTGTTACAATTACATTATTTTACGATTTTACATGTATCACTGATTTAAATTGCGACTAAAATCAATAGTGTCTTTTTTAACCATCCCCTTTTTTAATCACTTTTTGTGTAAAACAAAATAAAAAACATCGTATTTTTGGCAAAAAAAAAAAGAAGTTTGAGGGTTATTTTAATCATTTAAATCAACTGATTCCACTTAATACAAAGTTTAAGATGTTGTTAACAAATTCAAACACCCCTACTTCGTCAGCATAGAATCAACTTACATTATGTATGTTTTGTGTAATTACCGAAATCATTGTTTGAATTATTGTCAAAATCTGAGTCTAATTGTTTTTGTTTAAAAGTTAGAATTTTAACTTCTTGTGGGTTCTCAATGAATTGTTCCGTCAGCACACCCGCTTTTGCTGTTATCATTCCATGGTCTATTTAGAGTGATAATATGAATCACATTTGCTGTTGTAGGCTTACGTTAACCATCTAAAGGTGTATTAAAGTCCCAATTGATCGTCTCATTTCTAAGTCTCCATGCAAATTGAGATTTAAATGTATGTAATACCTTTAAAGGTGAAAGGTCGGGACTGAAGTTCTGCATGTAGCACTTTCAAAATCTGACTATGATGTCATGGGCGTCGCGAAAAAGAAAAAAAAGAAAAAGAGGCGCGAAGACAAAGTGGTGTAAATTTAATGAGTTGGGGGGGGGCAAAATGTCCCTGCCCCCCTCTAGAACTGATAAATCGAGAACGTGTTTAGAAATACAAGCATTTTTTGGCAACAAAATTTTTTTGCACCCTCTAGAAAAAATCCTGGCGACGCCCATGTATGATGTGCCAAATTCATAAGCTTTGAGTACACGAATCATTCAAATCACTCATGTACTTTTCAAGTTACGGAATTTTAAACACAAACACCATTTTGAAGTTCTGTCCACGGATCCCATGTAATTATTACGTCCGGCCACACCTCAAACATAATCCTTTCCTTTCAAATTTGCTCATATTAATATGAAATGTGATATTGCATATTGTCTGAATAAGATTCGGAAACATTTTAACTTTGAAAAAAAATATCGTGTTTTCGTAACTTGCGCCGCGACAAACTGATTCTGTTTTTTACCCCAGACAACACTTAGCCTACAAAAACAAACGCTGAAGTAAAGCATAGGCAGGCACCAGACTATTCCCTATTTGCAAACGTATCCAAACATTTTGAAAATGCAAATGTCCAGTACCAGGGTGAGAGAACAGGTAGTGGTGGGAGCGTACTGCTCGACACTTGGGAACGAGGTTTGGTTTATTTGGGTTTCTTGTTAAGATTACTATGTAAATGAATTGTCAATCGATGTAATAATTTCAATATTAGGGCATTCCATAGGCCATATGCAGATTTTGTGTCTGGGCCAATCCCAGCCAACTTTAGACATTCCCGTTGACTTTCGACCAATCCCAGCCACTCTTTCACTTGTTCATCGAACATCGACTATTTGTATTAGTCCGCCGCGGCGGGCGAAGAAAAATAGGACCCTCTTTTCTGACAAAATTTGTTTGTGATAATTTCGTTTAAGCATAAAATGCTCTATTGTAAATAATTACATCAAACACACAAGTAAAATCTGATTATCTGTTTGTACGCGAAGAGATAAAAAGAAAAAATCATTGGGATTTTTGAGCCGCTTTACGCATAGTGACGTGCTGCTGTACCTGTCGTCTGCCGCAGCTGCTTACATATTTCAAGATGGAAGCCGTACATTTTCACCTCGTAAGTACTTTTTGTTTAAGTATTTTCTTTCTTTTTCAGCGATAAACCATTTCAGAAATTGACACGTATGTGAAGCGAGACGATACATGTATATCAATAATTCTAGGTAACCCAGGAGGAATTTAAAGTGTCGTTGTGGCTTCGTTTTGCTCTGTAACTCGCGACAATTTGGAGGCAAAATGCAGCAAACGATAACGACAGAAGCACAATGACATATGTACTCGATGATTTTTACCAGACAGTGTATTCTCTGGTAAGGAATTAAACCGAGTACATGTACATGTACATGTAAATGTATTCATTTTTAAGCTCTGAAAGGAGTTTTTACAAGTCACTTTGGTGTTGGTCGGTCGGTCGCCAAAAAAGTGACCAAAAATATTTTACAAAAATTTGGCAAATGACATGCCGTCGTCCGTCAATTATGCACTCTAATTTGTTTATCAATTCTTAAAGTTGTTTATGAATATTGTGTAAACGGTGGCACGAAATGTGCAGTTTTTATATGCCACATAGTATTTTCTGTAGTGGTTCACCAGAGCTTATTATTAGCCAGAGCTTATTGTTTTAGATGTGGCTAAACCTTTGAATTTATAGGAGACCAAAATGTCATGAGTCCACCATCGGAAGCACAACAGAATGCAAACCTCAAGGGAGGCTGCCTAGGTAAGTATATCATGTATATGTTGCTTTTATAATTCACTTTTAGCATAGACAGAGATAAGGGGTGAGGGGTTATGATGTAGGCCTACTGGATAACTACATCCTGAATTTTACCAGCCATGAAATATTTAGAAAGGTGGCTGAGTGAATAAAAAAACAAAAACAAAAACGTTGTTTATCATGGACATGATGGATTTGAAAGAACGAAAGTTTAACTGCAATTTCACAAATGAGTGCGTAGTTACTAGTGGTGAGACTAAGCGTAGGCCTAGCTGAACTTCACAGAGACAGTTGCAAGACCCCTACCATGAGGCAGTTATCTTATAGGAGAAGTTTATAATTAATCACATAAAGACAGTGACGGCGACTGATTGCCTAGGAATCATGATTAAGAACAGGGGATCATAAGTCTAAGGTCAAGGGTCAGAGATCCGAGTATCCTGAATGCGACCTAAGATGAGAATTCCCACAAGATCAAGATCATGAACTTGTATGCTTACTATAAAACCACAAACTAGCCGTATATATGTCGTATTCATGACGTCAGAATACAATTACATGTATAAAGAAATTAAATTAGGGCAGTTAGGTAGGCCTATGAATATGTTTATTATAAAAATGCATGTTTATTAATTAAGTATGCATAAGTATCCATGTGTTTAAATGGTGTAGGCATTTTCATGCATTTCTGACATACATGAAACAACTAGGCATGTATTGATGACATCATTTTATATTAATGACGTATGACGTAGGCGACAGCAGTGACGTCGACTGATGTCATGATGAAGATCAAGGTCAAGATCACGATCCTCTGTCAGCGTAAGACACAATGAGACTGTTCCAGGCTGCACATTGATATATTTCGCGACCGAGGTCAACATCATGACAGACCTTAGGGCACAACTTCTAAAATCACTACAATGAATAAAAAAATAAGTTGAGATAGGCCTACTTAAATTTGAAGTTGTTGTAATATCAACAATTGCTGCGTAATTACTCCAGCTTTACTTTGCCAATGAATGAATACACGTCGTATAATGATCTATTTTCACACGGCATATGATAAGAAATCAATGTTTTTGATCTTTTTTTCTTTTCTTTTGATTCAGATGATGCATTTGAAGAGCGCCATCTTGTGGTCTCACATGGCTGAAGATTAAAGGCTGTGGAACAACCAAGTCAAAACGATTAGTTTTACAAAAGTGCCTATCGTGTATTCTCGCGTACCTGCAAGATACACCCATAATAATAATAATAGTGGATATTTATAAAGCGCAGCGCACGTATCCACCAGGACTGGTGCTCAAGGCGCTACATCATTATTAACCCTGCTCATTGGGCACATGAAACATTCCAAATACCATCTCAGCTCCCTGGGGAGTATGTAGCTCGATGCAGCCTGTTAGGCGCAAGGAAGCTAATTCAATCACAATAACCATCTCTGCCCTCACAGGCACCCATTTACTCCTGGGTGGAGAGAAGCAATGAGTGACAAAGCGCCTGGCCCAAGGGCACACGCACCATGACCCCGCCAGGACTCGAACCCACAACCTGCAGCTTTACCCGCAGACCACGAATCAGTGCCCTTAACCACGAGGCCACAGTACTCCACTAAAATGGACTTGTTGCACAGTAATAATCCCATTATTGTTATTAACATTATTGATTTCTGGTAATGAAACCAAGGATTCCTCAAAAGCACTCTAGACAGTACCGTAGCTCCCAAGCCTGAAGAAACCTGCAGAGAGGAGACAATGAGAAGAGCTTACAGTTTTAGATGTCGGAGGACAGCCGTAGAAGATTTTTGTGGGGGAACCCACGGAATCAAGTAGGGACTGAAAACCCAATCCACATATTGACCCAGGCGGGATTCGAACCTGGATCACAACAGTGGGAAGCGAGGAAAGTACCGCTACGCCAACCTGACTGGAACATTGACTGGATTTGAAGTAGTTCAAAAGTGCATGGTGTTCATATCTTGGCGTCATGAGCCTCTAGGCCATTTCCTCTTATTACAGTTAGCAGTTTCTCAGTGTAATTATATACCTTGGATTTAACATCCCCTGATATCAATAGAAAGAAAGAGTTACGTTCTGGCTGGTTATGAACCCCGGACAAACAGATTAGGAGTAAGGATATATTGGGGACTTTTCAGATGTTCAAGCTTAAGTTTCAAGTGGATGAAAATACTTTTGTTGGGTGGCAATTTTAGCCTCATGAGAAGTATGTCTTCTGTTTGTTATATCTTTTTATAAAGTAACTCGTAAGCCTAGAGAAACCTGTAGAGAGAAGACAATGAGAAGAAATTACAGTAAAGATGAAGAAGCAAAACCCCAGAAGAATATTCCGAGGGAAAACACAGAATCAAGTAGGGTTTGAAGAAGCAGGGCCATAGCGGTGGAAGGCGAGGAAAGTAACCACTGCGTCAACCTGATCCACCCCCCTCCCCCTTCTCCCCCACCCAATATCATAGACTTATTTATGACAAAAGTGTGTATCTAACACTAGGTAAATCTTTTAGGGTATCACTCTGTTAAATATTCTCAAGCACATTTCAAATCGTACATTTAAAAAATACAATTCAAAATGACTACATTCACTCAAAAACCGAAGATTCAGTAATCCAAGCCAAACGAAAGGACTACAGCGAACAACATGATGCACTCAATTTAGGATTCTTTCTCTCTCTGTTTATTTATTTGTGCGCATGAACAAGTAGGCACACAAGACAAACACGTGCAAAGCGACCAAAGCATTTACAAGGCGTGAAGGTAAACAGTTTTCCCCTTTCAATTTTCCCAGTTTTCTTCCCCTTTCTGTTTTAATGAAATAATGTACAAATGATTGAATAAAGAAATGTGCTCAGCATGATTTTCTGCTAAACATGTTGGTTTTTTTTAAGCAGATTTGAGGAGTCCTCCCTTGTCACGCCCAGTTCAGAAAGGCATTCAGGAATCGCGCCAAACTAAATTGATTATGAGCAACTCGAGGTCGACCCAATTCAATTTTTTGTTTCAGACAGGCAAACTTAATATACTGGAGTATTGTGTACAAACAATTGAACAAAGATCTTAGCAACAAGCCGACATTGCGCAGTGCCATTGATGCATATGGGCTGCATGACCGTTCCTTCACTAAACTGGCACTAATTGACTATTCAGAGTGTACTGTGCGCGTATCGAAGACAGCTAGCCATACCGCTAACACACCATGTGCCTTCACATTTCACATTATCTTTTGCACATCACATCACATCACATCTGAACATTTATTTTTCAAAACTGTGCGATGCCTGTACCGCATGGATACTGGAAGTCTCAGTTTTTTGTTAAAACTCTTTTGTTGTATCTTGTGTTGTTCTATAACGCGATGTCAAAATCTCGTGTTTGAAAGGATTAATTCTGCAAAAAGAAAACTTTCAAATTTTAAGCACTGCGTCATGCGTTAAACAAATTGCCTGCAGTCTTAATTGATGGGCGGCTTGTGTGATATCTCGTTAGGTCACGACATTTGCATTGAATTCGGCTCATGATTAGAGCGACGTCTGTAATCAAGTCGCTCCTGAGTCATTCTGAACGGCTACGACTGTTGATCTCCTGCCATCTGGCGGTCTACTGGCTCCTAATTGTTTCAGACTTCGAATTTTTCATGTACATGTAATAATTCAAATCTTGCCTTTCATTAGGTTCGGCGCGACTGTAGAACGCCTGTCTGAACTGGGGCTTAGTCAGCTTGCTATTCCCCTCCTCAGGTGAAACAACACGCATTGCTCAAGTCATAATTTTAAACGATAACTGAAATATAGAACAAAATAGTACACAATTTGAAAAGAAGATAGAAACACAAACTTTTTAAATTAGTCTTCCTTATGAATACCATCAGACTGATAATTTGTCAAAACTTTTCAAGGATTTTCTTTAAATTCGTACAAAAATAACATAAAAAGTTTTCGATATCTCCAGTAACAAAAAAAAATAATCAATGTTTGACATTGATTTTTCAAAACCCACCCACAAGGTTAAAGCACATTCTTTACATTACAATGCAACTTTTTGTTGACCCAAAACACATGCAGAAAAAGCTTGCTTTTTAAAAACTACATGTATAACTGTGACGTTAATATTCATGCACAACACACTGTCTTTAAATACTGTAGACTTTTTCAGGTCTTTACCTTTTTTTTCTTCAAATTTTAATTAACAAAATACTGTGTAACCTTCTTCTCTATGTTGCAGCATTGACATCCATTATATACACACAGACAAAATGTTGATATATATACAACAAGAAATTATGTCCAAGTGGAGGGATTGCATTTTTGGAGATTGTTTTCCCTGCAAATTGTGGCCATTAATGTCCAATATGTGATGACATTTGGCTGAATTGTAGTGGCCAGCAGTCTTGATAAGCTGCCCTCTGTTCATTAATTGCTAATCACAGTAAACACGGTTTACCAGCCAAAATCTCATGCCGCTAACTGGGCGCAACTGGTACACTGCTGATTTTGCGCTCAGCCGGGAATAAGCCATTTGCGAATAGCCTACCGGTAAAGGCGAGTTCAATTTGAATAACATCTGGTACACTGACTTGTTCATAACGCTACACATGTTTTAACTCTGAATTCTCCAGACCGAAGACACCATTGCTATATCACACGATTCGGGGCAAGCTCTTAGTTACGTAAGAGATGCTCAGCATCAACGCATTGGGTGAGAATGGTACAAAGACACCAGACCATTCCGGAGCTGAGGGTTGCTGACGTGAGGCTTGCCCCGAATCACGTGATATAGCAACAGTCTCGTTGGTCGGGAGAATTCAAAGTTAAAAAGTGCCAAGCGTTCGAGCAAGTCAGGGCACCTCGAACTGAATTCGCAAATTGGCTTATTGGCTAAGCAATGGTTTCTGTTTGGCAGCACCATAAGGTCCCATTTCCTAACAAGTGGTCACATTCCACAAAAGTCTAACTTGACTGAACGTGTGCTAATTATACAATACACTGTGGTGCTTATTTTCAAATGGATCTAAAAGTGTGAAACAACACAGTACAAGAAAGACGCACATACATTTTTGCTTAATAAATCCAACTCACTCGTAATTTCTCTTCAACTTTTGAAACCAGTCCCTGTATCAGCATGTGTGTATACAACCAGGAAGGAGCCTTTGTTATGCAAATTAGGTACAGTTTCCAGCTGTCCATCTTAATAGTTGAAATTTGTGGTGTTGTCAGGTTGACAGAATAGGTGGGATTTTGCAGAGGATGTAAGAGGTTTTGCAACTGATCAGATACGTGTAGGCATACGTTTAGCACACGTAACGGTTATCGATCATTAATCTGTTGTTTCACATTGTGTACGCGTTTATCGGTACCAAAGCAGTGATCCAAAATGGCAGCCCTTAATGATAACCCCGGCTAATCTTGCTTTGAAGCATGGACAAATGTCACACATGTATGTTAACTAATGCATCCTCTTTCAAATCATTCAAGATGTATTACCTTATTACAGGCATGCAACTGGAAAGTAACCCCCAAAAAATGGAAATTCCAAGATTTACAAGACTTTCTAAATGTTTTCCAATTTTTTTTATTTTTTTTTATTTTCAATTTTAAAAGAGGAAATCGGCTGATCCAATGAAAAGGTGCATGCCTATTACTGGAAAAGAGGGTGAAAATTGACAATTGAATACGCTTTTCACGCCGTAACGGGCACTATCCTTGTAGTGAGTTGCGTATTACGTCACAAAACTACACGACCTGAGGACGTATCCGTTCGCTTGCAAAACCTCACTATTTGTAACTACCATTCTAAGGGAGGGGTTAATCTTTGGTAGTCTTAGCTGAGGTGGATGCTCCAGCAGACGTGGCCAGGCTGCGTGCGGCAATGGCTGACCGCAGCTGCTGGAGGTTGGCCAGGGACGTAGCCGCATGCTGGGACAGCCTTCGATGATCCTAGAGACAACCGCCAACAAAAAAATAATACTGATGAAAACAAATCAATATACAAAACTAACCTAAGAAGAATAAAAGTCTTTACTGGAACACTTTTCTGGTGCTCTACCAACTGAGCTATCCAGCCCTATGTTGGTGATTCCCCAATTCTTCAATGCCTTTCAACCGGGTTTGCAGCATTGCTAATGTACGAGCATTGTGACTTGGGAGTGTGATTCTTGGATACATGGCATGTATGGGTTTGTGACTTCTGACTAGTGCCCCTTGAACAAAGACAGAAACAAAATGGGAAATGGGGCTGGATAGCTCATGAGTTGGTAGAGCTCTGAAACATCAATCTGGAGGGCGCAGGGCCAAACCCCGCTCCAGTGGATTTCTCTGTTTAACTTTCAAATTATTATAAATGAACCTAGTCAGTTTCTATTGCAGTTTATTTGATTATTGAGAATGACAGCAATTAGGTTTGCTGTTCATTATGTTCCCAAAAAATATTTTTAGGAAAAACAGGTCAAATACACTTCTCCAAAATGTCAACAACAACAAAAGGTATGATGATCTTTTGTATGAAGTGCAAATGTGTAACTGTTCACACTTGTGGCAATTTTTTTCAAAATTCTTCCAACTTGTATATCTAAGATGTTGATGTCGTCGTTGTGTTTCTTGCTCATCACTTTCATTTTAACATGTCATTCAAAGTCTCACTGCCACATTTGATTTCTTTTATGCACAAATTATCAATGCAATGCGTTCTGAACGCGGTTTTCAAGACTTTATAACACATGACATTCTCAGGCTTCCATTCGACCTAATTCCAGTCAATATTCCACTTAATATCAAGAAAGTCCTTGGAAACATATGACTCACAATGAAGATAAGAGTTCAGACATCCTGTAACGAATGCTGTTAATGATGATAATTATAAAAAAGGCTGTGTAAAAAATGAACTAGAACTTCAGATGTATCTGCTGGTTTTTGGATTTCTCTAAAGGTTTTGCCAACTTCATTGAATTTGTTACTCCATGAAAGGGGACAAAATTCCCCCCCCCCCCCCCCTCCTCTGACTCTAATAAGGCCAAAAAAAAAGTCTCCGGTTTCTGGTATGCGCGCGCCTCGCCGTAGCCATGCGCGTTGGCAAAATGAAAAAGGTTTTTTTCAATGAAAGATGATGTCTCAAAACCGCCAAACTCACTGGTTTGACTGGAATCCTGCTGCTGCACAATTTTAACGTGTTTTTAGATTGGGTTATGGTCGAGAACAAGCTTTGTGTGGCCTCTCTGGACTCCCATATATTTGCACTAAGTTTAGTCGGGCACCATTTGCAGTCATCAGCCGACATTTGAAGCAAACAAATCAGGTAAAAAAAAAGAAAAAAGCCGCGTCGCCGCACCACTTTTTTGGGCAAGCTCCATACCAGAAACCGGAGACTTTTTTTTTTGTTGGCCTTAGGTAAGTAGACCGCATTTTTGGAGAGTCTGGGGTGAATATTGCGTCAAAAACTCACATCTGATCTGCCTCCCATCCTGGCCTTTGACTTGTGATGATGACGATGATGATGGCCCTGATAGGACACAACAAAAGCAAAAAAACACCACAGATTTAATTGACCGTGAAATGTAAGCTTTTGCACACACACAAAAATGACCCCATGACACACTTCTGGAATCAAATCGTGTGCCAACCGCAAAGTAGAGTTGGATTAAACGGAATGAAACAAAAATTGGGCTGTTCTAATTTTATCAAATCTGTAAATTATAACGTACTCTATATATTGTGTACTTGATTATCGGGGGAAAATTTGACAGCAGTGCTTAGCCACGGGCTGTGCTAAGAGCAGAAATTTAGAAAAATTCACGTCACCAGCCCAAACTCCAAGCCTCTTAGGTAGACTTCCCCAAGGAGTTCTGAAGAGGATAACCACCAAGTACCAAGTACCAAGCAGATGTATGTGGCTGACTGGTACTCCACTATTTGTTGCTTAGAGTATTCTCTGCTTCAGCAGAAGGTACACAATTTTGGCCCATGGGCTTATCATGCACTACAGATGCAGGAAAATAATCCTTAAAGTTGATGTCTATTGTCTAGACGGACAATGCGAGGTGGATTTCCAAGAAGCAACGGCCAAACGTGATTGAGAGGATGAAAGGAGTGTCTTGAGGATGACATTTTGGGTGGGACACGTTGACCAAAAACATAACACAGAAATGACAAATGGATATAACACAACATGATATCACATGCATTGTGGACATTCACTGTGTAAGAATTCAACCACCCTAATTTGGGTATTAATATGTTGCCCCAAATAAATGAACCGTTTGGGGTATTTTCAAGTATTTACTTATACCCCAAAGGAGGTAGATTCCCAATTTTTTTCACTGCGAATCACTGCAAGGCACTCCTGTTTAATAGTAAGACCCCCAATGGTATGCCCAAAACAACCTCAAGGGGTTATGGCCCAAACTGGGTAGATCTGGTTTTGAGTTGGGTATATTTTATAGGGTAACCATGTCTCCATTGGGAGGCAAACTTACTTTGTGTTTTTCTCGGAGTGATTTTTGAGGGGCGTCAGGTAGCAAACCCATCATGTCCCCACTCAACACAACTGAACAACAAAGGGGAGAGGGGGAAGTGGGGGGGGGGGAGGGAAAGAAAGGGCCAAAACAAAAAGTATGGGGTATTATTCAAAATGTCACTGCACTTTTGAGAAAGTGGTCCTTCCTTTCAAAAAGCAATTTCTGAAGAAGATGCCATCAATCCCGACACACAAAAATTGAACGAGGTTAAAATTAGAATTAAAAGTAGAATTCTGTCCTTTTCAAGCTTGACGTTCTTACCATGAAGAAAGGAAGCATGTTAATTTGTGTGCTGCATGGTCATCCAAATCATTCGCAATTTTACCACTTTTCGGTTGACAGTGCAATAACATTTTTTTTGTTTTCATTTCAACTACAGAGTTGCTATGGAAACAGACAAGTGACGAGACTAATAAGTGACGTGACAGACTAAATGACGAATCTACAATTTTAACAAAGCTGATTGGCACTGTAAAATTGACATTCTGAACCCCACACTTGAATCATTTTAGGGAACGAACCTGCATAACATAGGGATCAGACCATTACCAAACATATACCACTTGAAATTAAAACCCCAGCCAGTGATCACAAAAAACCTTGAAATAGGAAGACATGGTCTAGATGTTCCTGAAAGACGGCAAAGACATTGATATTTTACATAGACAGTGCATGGAGGGTGCAAGCAAAAACACTCATGGACAATAACACAGGCATGCAACTGGGAATTTAGAAGAAAAGAAACGAGGAAATTCCAAACCACACAAGACTTTTACAGTGTCTTTCAAGTTGTAATGGCATTCATGAGAAGTAAAAAATGATGAAATCAGTAGATCGGAGGGAAAGTTGCATGCCTGATAACACTTCAAATGAAATTCAATTCTTACAGCAACCCAAGCGAAGATTTGAATCCCGGACCTAAGTTTTGTAGGAGGGCCCCCTCACCTGAATTAGAGATGGCGCTTGAGGCGTTACTCAGCATGGTGGTGTAGTAATTGCTGCCTCCTGTGGCCTGGGTGGACGGGGTACCAGACTGGTTCTTGATGATGACCGTGTGGCTAGGGTCCGGCAGGACCTGAACGTTACCCTGGGGGATGGTCTGGATGGCTACAGAGACAAACCCCATAGTATTCTTAGCCGGATAGTGGAACTTTGCATCAGGCGATCGTTAGCTTTTCGCCAAGGCCACCGTGGCTTAGAGTGGCGAAGCCGGAAATTCACAAAGCGCCTTGAGCAAAGACTAAGCCAGCGTTCGCGAGTTGCGAAGCCACGAGGCCTTTTCTAACTTGATTTAGGGGCGTGCGTGTGTACGTGCTTCGCATGCGCGCGTGTACCCGCATCACGCGTCCGGGTAGTAGCCACACACGCAATAATAAGGCTAATAATTGGTTGGAATTTTGCTACCCTTTTAGGGGTACCGTAACAAAAAATCGAGAAATAACGAAAAACTTAAGAAATTCCTGACAAGTTGGAAAAAGGCTTCGTGGCTTTGCCACTCGTGCATGTTGTCTCCGCTCCAGTCACTGAGCATCTTCTCCGCTCCGTCTAGTAATGTCAGTTACATGTAAAGCCACAATGACCTTGGCGAAAGGCTAGGCGATCAGGTACATTGAACTCATTTGCAACTGTATTACATTGTATTACAATGTGTTTATTCAGTGATGAATGCATAAAAGCATGGAGTGCTCAGGCAATTTAACTTTTCAATCACTGTAGCGCCCGAAACCGCCCAGACTGTTACTCACTGCAGCGTCTGAAACAGCCCGAGCACTCTATTGTTTTATTGATTTTTCAGTGAATAAACACAATGTCATACAATGTAGTACAAGTGCCAATGGGCGAATGCCATACAGGGAGTGATAGGCCGGGCAGTTGCAGTGACTATTTGGGTTAATCATGGGTTTTGCGCAGCATCCCCCCTCCCCCCTCCCCACAGCCAACATCACCGAGTACTGTAGCACTCCTGGCAAGCTCAGCGGTCTTGGGTTATACATCTGCACTGACTTCATTTGATTTGGAGTTTTGATAATACATCATTTTTCTATAATTCTTTTTAGAATTGGAAAAGGGTGATCTTGGGTTTTGGGAATTTTCTGCAATCCTCTGCCCGTTTGTTTTTGAAAATGTATCCTTCAACAACAAAACAGTATGAAATCAGGTACCTACCCCCCCCCCAAAAAAAACTGTATATTATTGGGGAGTTCTCATTACATTGAAACCATAACACCAAAGTATACATTAGTATTACTTTGTCGGATGTGAGACATATTTTGGCGAAATGGAGGGTTTCAATCTCAAAAAAAAAGAAGAAAAAAAGACAAATCAGACAAAGCTTACTCTGTCCGAAATGGTTGGTCTGGACCCCGGTAA
This sequence comes from Patiria pectinifera, assembly GCA_029964075.1. NCBI lineage: Eukaryota > Metazoa > Echinodermata > Asteroidea > Valvatida > Asterinidae > Patiria > Patiria pectinifera. Next base: position 12,666,914 of record CM057134.1, read on the forward strand.
ATTGGGCGGGGCCATGCTGAATGATCGGGCGTCGCCCCTGCTGGCTCCCGCCTGCAAAGCTGCCTCCCGACCCCGCCCCTTTGCTGGCATAATTGGCGTACGCGGCGGCCGCAGAGGATGTGGACCCACCTGCTGTCTTGTTGCCAACCCCTTGGGACAGAGGTTGAGCAATCTGCAGCGACACAGGCACAGAAAAAGGGACGGACATAGAAAAGAAGAAAAGAAAGAAAGAAAGAAAAAAAACACCAGATCAAGTCAAGTTGTTTTGGTTTGGTCGTGCTTTTAGACACGGTGCAACGTTTATTCTTCAAACTTTAAGCATCATTTTTGTTTAGGTTACGTGTACATCAATGTTATTCGTTGTAATTTTTTTTTTAAAGAAGAGATTAAAATCGCTCAAGTGGAAGACTGAAAACACCAACCAATGTTTCGGGTATCGTGGAATAAAAGACGAAATTAGGAATGTTTTGGATTCTGCTTCAACAATGATGTCACTTTACAGGAATTATTTCGGGAATAATTGGAGATTGATGATTCGTTCATCAAATACCTCCCAAAGTCAACAAAATCTTGATAATCCTCCATTGTAGCTTTTTCTCTTTTAATTTGTTTTTCTTGGTTGGAACTTCAGGATGATTTCACTTGAGCAAGTTTTGCCTCAACTTGTGCATTGCTGAATAAATTAAATCTATTTAGTGGTCACCGTTATGAATTATATGTTACACGAACCCTGTTAAATCACAGACAGACACAGTCTGTGTTAAGATCAATGCTCACATGTAAATCAAATACAAAAAAAACACAACGAACTCCCTTTTAAAACTTTAAGTTACGGAAGAAAAGACATTATTTACATAGTCGGTGCTTCATTTGTGGCAATGGCGCATGGACAAGTGATCACACTCAGTGTTATTCAGTTATTGTGAATGTTAGTCAATTAAATCAATTGATTATCAATTAAATAAATTCAAAAATTTCATTGTCTGTACTTCATTGGTTGACAGTTACTGCATTGGCTGAAAATTAAAAATTGAAGGGAATAAATGTGTGCTTTGCGGGTTTTAAGCTAGTACGTTTTAAACCGGCTAGGGGCCTTGTCGCAGATAATGGCCCTCACCTTCGACTCGGGCCATTTATCGCGTCCAGTTTGAAACGTACTTGTTTAATACTGCCCAAGCACGTATTTATTCCCATTCATCAATACCTTTTGGTCAAAAAGCCAAAACACGTCAAGACATTTCCAACGATTTAGTCCAGTAATTTTACCTCATGTTTTGTGAAACACCCCTCTTGCCACGTCTATGGTACTTGCCTTGCGCGCGTAGTAATAATACAAATCTCCTTTTAGGAAGATTGGCGCGCGCGGCAGGTACTGCTTTGTGGCGCAGAACCCAGTGACACAGTAGTGCAGGAATAGAGTGTTTAAACCAGTTGGTGTTTTATCAACTGTTTTCAGGGGTGTGAAATCTCAGCTTTAAAGCTGATTTCAGCTTTTTTTGTTTTGGATTCAGCTTTTCCCCCTAACTTGCTGTGTACAAAAGTACAGGAGATTTCCAAAGCTCCGCTTTTTTTACACCTTTTTCAGCTGTTTTCAGCTATTTTTTATCAGTGGTCACTCACACCCCTGTGTTTTATCAACCACCTACATGATGGGCTCTCGACCAATAGGAATGGGCAAACTTGCCTTTAGGTATTGATGAATAGTTTTTAAAAGCGCACAACCAAAGTGAAACTTCCTTAATTTCCATCATCACTATTTGCCTACAATGTACCTTAAAACTTGAATAATTCATAAAGTACCCAGCGGGCATGTCAGTACTACACTAATACCTTTACAAAATGAAGCATCGTCGATAAATATTGGTTGCAATATTCTTTTTAAAGAAAGGGAGAAATTAATGCCTTAGAGGGCAGTACAACCCTTCCAACGGTATCTCCCAGATGTTAACAGTGGCAAGCTTAAATATGTCTGGCAAAAACAGACAAATAAGGTGGTTTTTCAATTTCATCTTAAATACAGATTGACAGAATCTGACCTTAAACCTTGTTGCCCGTACAACTCCCTGACGTTTATCTACAGTTTAAACTAAATCTAAATAAATAAAAGTGAACAAAATAAGACGTACACTGATATAAACAAAAAAAATATGTAAATTGACGACTGACTACTAGTGAACTTGTGTGTTGATCTTAGCTCTTAGAATTAAAAAAAAAAATTGTTGAAGAAATATAAATTGCAAGTACTGCCATACATATATATACACTAGCTATTACTATGCTTAGAGCATTTTACAAAAACAAAGAAAAACAACTCTTTTCTTACAATAAAGACAAGAGGCGCTCAAATACATATAGAGGCTGAAGCCAATTACTGGAAGGCCCTCAACATTGCGTACAACAAACAAGTTGTCTTTTCTCTTAATAAAAACTCTTCATTGTCCAGTTCTTCTTTTAATTTGATTGGATGGGTTTGAAGGTGATGGGTTTAAATGGATTAATTTTAGAGGTTATTTCTCGCTCTGAAAAGAAGTGCCGTTTAGAAGCCGTTTAGAAGCCTCATCAAATTGTTACGAGTGGAAATTATTAGTCTGATTGTTTGGAAATGTAAAAGATGAAGACATTAAAAACAGTTAAAATACAGAGCTTTTGGCAAAATAATTCTGGCGTTATCAGGACTTCCAGTTTTTAGCCGACGGCTCTTTCCAAGAAGGAGCTTTCAACCAGTTATAAGAGTGTTGTACATAGTACAATGTCAAATTGACCTGTTTTCCACTATCAAAAACCATCTTAACTGAACGTTTGCAAAGAGGTGCAACATTTGGTAATGTGTAGAATCTTCCATGCTATGGCCACACATAAAAGCCAGCATTTCAAGTCGTTCAAATTTGTCTCGGTATTTGTGGCTCAGTGTGAGTTCCAGCATCAACTGGAATAACAAATGAGGATCATTACACGTGTATTTCTGTCACAGTCACTGCTGTGACCATGGGGTCATTTCGTGTCAAATCACCCATTTGGGTTAAACCCAACCTCGTCCCCAGGATGTCGAGCAGTACGCGCCCACCACTACCTGCTCTCTCACCCTGGTATTGGATCATTTGCATGTGCAAGATTTTTGCAGACGTATGCAAATGAGAACAGTCTGGTGCCTGGATATGCGTTACACATTAGCGTTTGTTTTTGTATGCGGTGTCTGGGGTAAAAACAGAGTCGATTCGTAGCAGCGCGAGCACGGCGTGAGTTACGAAAACACGATTTTTGAAATCAAACTGTTACGATCTTATCAAGACGACATGCAGTATCATATTTCATATTAATATGAGCAAATTGGACAGGAAATTAGTATTTTCGAGAAGGCGTGGACGAATGATCGCGAAAACACGTACTGCACGTTGTGAATATATAGCACCAAGTACACGATAAAAATCCATTACTAGCCAATTGCGGTATCCAATCAGGATACAGGAAGAAAGTTTCCTATCCAGGGTTTACTATTGGAAACGCGGTTGGAAATAAAGTAAGCACTGGGGACGAGGTTGGGTTAAACCCCACCCCTTTAAAAATGTTCTTTCCAAAGACACCAATAACAACAAAGTTGGCCCACAGGGTATGGAAGCATTCATTTGAAAACTGGCGACCACGCCCATTTTGGCCAAAATCACCCCAAAAATGGCGGGCGGTAGCGTGAAAACTGTTGGTCTGATTGCGCTATTAAAAACTTCAGCCTCAATTACCCCCAACGCTAAATCTTATAAACCAATTTGAAGGGGATGGGGTTGGGTGATTTGACACGGAATGACACCATGGAGGGCTGTATTTCAAAAGTAACATCAGCACCCCCTTTGCGACCGTGTGGAGAATGGAAGATTGCATACATCCCCGACAATGTGTACAAACAGAGCAGCAAAATACCAAACAACAACCAAGGAGAAGAGATATGGAGTACCGAAGTGTGACGTCATTTAGAACCATCAAGTGTAGTGCAAACGAATGGAGTACATGCGCGTAATGGTTCACGGGCTGAATCACGCGCTAATGTCTTACAGACACATTTTGTGTGCGTGACGTATTCACTTCGGTACTCCATGAGGAAAGAACGCATGGGTTCACCGACAGTCAATTCCTATTTTAAAATTTTTTTTTTACAATAGCCAAGTGGAACTCGTTTATGCATTTTAGATAAAAACGCAATATTATGCACGTTGGCACAGAATTTGTTTCACGAAAATGCCAATGAGTAAATCCCCACGGCGTGACTTATTCTATAACGGCAATTTTTCTGTGACAATATTATCAGTGTGCTGTAATTTGAAGTCATGCATTCTTTCCTACATCCCCTCCTGAAATAAAACCACCGATTGCTTGTGTTAAATACCCGTTAAAGTGCATTGACGTGTGACTGTGAGTCTTTTTTTTATTTATTTCAATAATTCCCGGTTTTATTTGGACATCTTTTTTACCTGTTGGGGCTGGGCCTGTGCAGCAGAGTGGCCGTCGCGGTTGGCCAGTCGGCTCAGGATGCTGCGCTCTGACATCTGCAGGCGGGCTACGACGGGCGGGATGCGGGACAAGGTGGCTGGGAGACGGGCAACGTCCGATTTCATGTCGCTCAGGAGCTCCTCCAGTTGGTTGAGGACTGAGGAAGAGCAAAGATGGTTTACATTTATTCATTTTCGTTCTACCTTAATTACAACTCGTAAAAAATAAAGCTCAAAAAAGCGACAAGATCGAAGAGCAAACTTTGTGAAAGTCTTCAGAGCAGAGTTGAATCTCAATAATTTGGACAGAATGTCCGAGGATAAATTGAAACAAAATTTTGCTTGAGGAAAACAGACTCACACAATCACATTATTAAAGATGTTATTTTAGAGAGTCTAGTTCCTTCAAATATTAAGAAGGCTCTTGCAGTACAGTGGAACGCCTCTATACCGAACACCGCTATACCGAACACCGCTATACCAAACATTCGGCTACGCCGAACATCATCCTTGGCTCCCGGTTTTAATGTACAAAACGTACCGAACATTGTTGTTGAAAAGAGTCAACAGATTCACAAAAAAATCTACCGGTTGTATTAAATGCTATTTGGGCCAATTTTAATTCCTGAACATCCCAAAGTTACGTCGTGTTTGAAGTTGAAGAGTGATAGATGGCTATTATTTCTCCAAGGAATAAAAGGGAAAACCACCCATTGCTAAAAGTTTCCTGATTACTCCTCGTGTGGCCGTGGGATGTGGTAATGCCAGTTCACTATTGCTCAAAAGGGGGCCGGCGATTCAAAAGCGCTTTACCGAACGATCGTTTCTATGAACACTTTCTGTCGATCCCACGATGTACTTTTTAGCGGCGTTCCACTGTACTACAAAAAAAAAACCTAAGCAATACACAAAAAGGTACGGTGCCAGAACATAATTCCTCCCACTGGGTCATTGTTTACAATTAGAACGAATGACACAATGCTTATAATGCACAATTCTCAATATCAAGCAAGCCAGAGCTGTCCCTGAGCAAGTCACTTAACCTCAATTTCACCAAAGGGTATTAACCCAAGCCAGGGCCGACTGACAAGTCTTGTGTTTCAACGCCAAAGTGTAAAAAAAAAACACCTAGATCTGCAAGCTCTGTGGTTTTGTCAACTTTTCTTCGAATACAAGCGCTGAAAATGCCTTGCATTACAACAGATCAATTCAGTGTAGAAGTCAAGTCCATCACGTCTGGTCAGGAGCACAAGTAAATTCTTAAGTCCACTCACAAATCATCACCGTTTTTACAAAGAGCCACATGTCAAAATTTACCATTTTTTTCGATTTCGATATTTTTTTTCTTCACTATTTTGCTTTAAAAAAATTGTACTTAGCCATTTTGACAGGTTTCTGTAAGAAAAACATCATTGATTTCCAAATTAAATAAATGATGCAAGGGGCAGAAATCTCGATAATTGCATTTTACGTTTTCACAAAGAGCCACATACATTTTGGACCCTTAACGCGCACAAAACCTATTGCACGGAAATGCGTAAAAGTAGGTCAACTGAGATTTTTGTGTTCACGAAGAGCCACATATCTTTGTTACATTCTCAGCTGCGCACGCGTACACACGTGCGCCCCATCCATATGGGAAAACACATTGAGCAGAAAGGGCCAAAATGTAGGAAACTTGAATTTTCATTTTTGAGAAGAGACACATACTAATTAATTTTCTCTAATTAACTAACTACTGTGTTCATTCTAATTACTGGGTTCACGTAAAAAAATCAGCTCTCACAGAATCATGTGAAGGTTTCCTTACTGCACAAAGTTGTTGCAAAGTAGTATTTTTTTGCAGTTTTAAAACAGGAGAAACTTCTTTTGCGATTATCTTGAAAACGATTTGTATTCAAAATCCACACATGTGGCTCTTCGTGAAAACGGTGACAAAATATCAGTGGATGAACAAAAACAAAGGACACATCTCGTTGTCACAGTTCATTCGAATAGTTTGCAACTTGATTTTTGGACTGGATGCCTTGAGATAGATGTGTGAGGACTTGTGATGGACTCGACTTTCAACTTTGGAGAAGCCCGATGAGGTGAAATGCTCACCTTTGTGCAGTACAGCGTTAGCAGGCTTGTTGCCGGCCAGTGACTCCTTGGACAGGTGTTGATGGCTCTCGGCCAGGCACTCCACCTCCGCAAAGCGTGCGTTGAGGGCCATGGCCGGGTGGTTAGGGTCCTGGGTTAGGTTGAGGTAGGCGGCACGGCGTAGCTGTTCCTCGATGACTAGGGCCTGCTCTAGGAGCTGTGGTGAAAGAGCGATGTTTATTCTAAGTTAGCAATACAGTGAAACTGGTACAACTGCTTGTCTGTTTCCAACTTTACATTTTTGAGGTACATATTTGGTGCAAGTTTTTCCATGCAATAAACGAGATGTGCTGCCAACAAATGTGGATTTTTAGTCCATGAAACAAGGCTGTCTGTTGTCGGAGTGTACTCACAGCCAAGAGTCGAAAACAGATTTTGGCATCGTGATATTAAATCGGAGCATTCTCATATCAAATTTCTTAATACAGCTCGGGCCTTTATCCGCATCCAGGCCCCTGGCCGGTTTTAAACATACTTGTTTAAAACCAACCAAGCACATATTTGTTCCCATTAATAAATGCCTTGTCGGTCATAAAGACAAAATAAGGCCAAGTTCGCGCAAGGACTATAGTTGACCAATGGTTAACTAACGTTTGCCCGAACTCTGTCTAGTCGACGGTGGTTGACTAATCTACTCGACTACTTGGAACCAGCCTACTGGGGTTGGTTGCTTCGCTGGTAACCAATAGCCGCGCGCATTCATAACGCTAGCAGAGAGCCAGGATCCAGAAGTTTTGCGATGACATTTTGACCAGCGTTTGACTAGAGACGTTCGCACGTTGCTATCAGTGCGCAGGCGTAAGGTACGTCACAAATCAACCACTAGTCGACTAATTGGTACTTGCCCGAACTTGGCCCAAGTCAAAAATTGAAAAAATTCCAACAATATTGTTTTAACAATTTGACTTGATGTTTTGTGAAGTAACCCTCTGGCCATGTCTATGGTATGTGCCCCGCGTGCGTTGTACTAAAAAAATCTCCTTATATGGAGATTGGCGCGCGAGCGATGTAGAACGCAGCTATTGACCGGTGGTTTAAAACCACCCATGTGACAAGCTCTTGACCAATAGGAATGGGTAAACTGTCTTATGCATGCATAATTTCTTGGCTGTGAGGGGTTTCTGTCACGAAGTCTCCGTACCTTGAATCTCCTAGCCAGGAACTTGTTCTTGATCTCCAGGTAGTTGCCTTTACCCAGGTCTACTTTGAAGGGTTCATTGATGATAGCATAGCACAGGTCGTTCTGTATGTCCTGCCATCTACCGTAGCCGTGTCTGGTTTACAAAACGGGGTTAAGGTTGACACATCATTCATGTTCAACTGCTCAATGGGCTATGTACTACTCCCTCTCGGGGTGAAAATGGAAAAGTCATGGTGTGGTGAGAGCACTTTTTTTTCTCTGTCGGGATTCTGTCACAAACATTTTTTTTATAAAGAGAAAAAGTGGTATCATAATTGAAAAGGTTCAATTTTAATTTGATTACTGATCGATTTCTTCACAGGGTGTTGTAAGTCGAACAAGGGAATGTTGTGGACGTGGTACAATTCCAGTTGAAAAAGGATACTTGACAATGCCGCTGAGCAGCCAGAAGTCGTGTTTGCGATGCCAGATCTCGTTGGCTCTCTCCCCCACGCTCTTGGCGGCCCGCTCCTCGTTCAGCCAGAGCGTGTGCAGCTCGGTGAACCCTCCGTCCGCGATGTTGAAGACAAACAGCCGCTTTTCCTTCTTCTCCGGTTTCTTGACGGCCTCCTCTTTCTTGGCGTCGTCTTTCTCGGTCGCGGGTTTTTTCTCCGTCTCGTCCTTGACCTCCACGACGTCCGAGTCCGAGTCCTTCTCGGCGGGACTGTCTTTCGGCGCGTCCGGGCTCTTGGCGTCTTTCTTGTCCGCGCTCTGCTCCTTCGCGTCTTTGGCTTCCTCTTTCACCTCCGTAGTTTCTTTCTCCGTCTCCGCCTCCCCTTGTTTGTCGTCAGCTTTGTCCTTTTCTTCCTTGTCCTTTTCTTCTTTTACCTCTTCATCTTTGTCCTCTTCTTCTTTGTCCGTTTCTTCTTTGACTGTTTCTTCTTTGACGGTGGCCTCTTTCTCATCCCCTTCTGGCTCCTCTGTCTTTTCGTCTTCCGTCTTGGGGGTCACATCAGCCGGTTCCTCCTTCGCCTGTGCGCCGTCGGACGTCTTGGCCTCCTCTGATGGCTTTTCCTTGGATGCTTCCGGTTCGTCCGTTTCCATCTTTTCCTCTTCTGCTGGGCTCTTCTCTGTAACATCTGGCTCTGATGGAGACAAAATATGAATGAGCAACGAACAAAAATTATAAATGGAGCAGTATTGAAATCTTCCAGCCAAACACTACAATGCTACATTAGGAAGAGGATGGAATCTCCTATCAAAAATATGATAATTTCAAATAAAATCAAAATTTATTCATAAGTCAGGTCATCAGTAACAGGTATTAACAATGACAAAATATTGCATTTCATTGGAACAGCTTGCAAATTGTTCTTAGACTAGATGACTTTTGATTGTCGTCCGACTGCATTGTGAGGGACTTTAATGCATCACCGGTTTGACTTGTTGACTTGCAATTCTTATTTAAGCTTCAGGTAACATTTTTGGTAAAAGTTCTTACTTTCTTCCACACCTTCATCCTTTGGTTTCTTGTCTGGCTCGGTCACCTCTCCCTCTTCTGTCTTGGTCTTGTCCTCGTCCTTCTTGTCCACCTCCATCGGCTCCTCAGCATCTTGCTCTTCCTTCTTTGTCTAGAATTAGGCAAACAGATATGTACAACATCATTGACACAGTTGACATCCCAGTTGCAGAGGGAACTAGTTTGTTGATTTTCAATACCGAGGGGAGCTGGCATCGACTATCCACCTGAAATATACCATGTTATATATTTGTTTTACTACATCTCATAAATGCGGGGAGTGTGTGGCCTAGTGGTTAGGGTTCGTGACTCATGATCAGAGGTTCCGGAGTTCGAATCCAGCCGCTGGTCATATATTGTGTCCTTGGGCAAGGCACTTCACCCCCACTTGCCCCTCTCCACCCAGGAGTATAAATGGGTACCGGCATTAGCTGGGGAGTAACCTGCGATGGACTAGCATCCCATCCAGGGGGAGTAGAAATATTCTCAGTCGTTTCATGCTACTGAAACCGGAGATAAACGCCGGCCTGATGAGCCACATTGGCTCGGGACAGACTTTTCTTACATCTCATATATATATTCACTAGATTCATGTCGAGTTTACGCATCAGCTACAGTACTTTGGCAAAACGTTGATGTGGATGTTCACAGCCGTTCACACAGCTAGGGCAATGTTCATGCGTGCACACTACCCCTGTGGAATAGTTCAACTATTGCTTAGTAAAACGCATAGTAGCCTACTGCAGGGTAGCCCATGCGACACTGGAGTACGCATGCATATTTGGCAAAAACTAGCGACTGACACATGATGGACCAATAAGAATCCAGCTCTCGTTCATGAATATGTATGAGGTGTAGTAATCAGATGCACCAGATCTTTCGGTTGTTAATTTTGCACTTGATTTTACCAATGCTCAGATGCATAGTAGCCTACTGCACGGGTAACCCATGCGACATTGGACTACGCATGCGTATCTGGCAAAAACTAGCGACTGACGCGTGATGGACCAATAAGAATCCAGCTCTCGTTCATGAATATGTATGAGGTGTAGTAATCAGATGCACCAGATCTATCGGTTGTTAATTTTGCACTTGATTTTACCAATGCTCAGATGCATAGTAGCCTACTGCACAGGTAACCCATGTGCCAGTGGACTGCGCATGCGTATTTGGCAAAAACTAGCGGCTGACACATGACGGACCAATAAGAATCCAGCTCTCGTTCATGAATATGTATGAGGTGTAGTAATCAGATGCACCAGATCTTTCGGTTCTTAATTTTCAAATTGTAGGTTTTGCCCTTCACCGACGTTTAAACACTGTATACTCCGTGTGTTACCTCCCGGGTGAAAGTTGGAAAAAATCACTCGGGTGGGACTCGAACCCACGACCCCCTGCTTTCTAGTGCAGATGTCTTACCACTCGACTTCTTAATTCTGTTCTTGATTTTACCAATGCTTGTTTTTTCCCTAACCTCTGGTTCCTGCTCCTCCTTGGCTGCTTCGGATGTCTCCTTGGCTGCTTTGGATGTCTCCTTGTCTGCCTCGGGTGTCTCCTTATCTGCCTCGGATGTCTCCTTGTCTGCCTCAGATGTCGTCTTGGCCTCGGCAGCCGAGTCTTTCTCCTTCTGCTCGGAGGTACCTGCCTCCATGTCCTCAGGCTTGGAGGAATCCACGGTGGTCGCCGGGGAGGCAGCAGCGGTCGCCAGCGGGGTGGGTACCGGGGAATCGGTGCTTGCTGGGGTCGGAGCCGGGGAGGCTGTCCGGGAGGACTTGCGGGAGTCTGACTTGAAGTTGTCCAGGACGGAGCCTGGGTTGGGGACCAGCTCGGGGACGCTGATGCTGCCGTTGATAGGCTCAAACTCTAGCACCTACGACAAGATAACATAAAATCATAGTGATTTACATTAAGCCTAATTAAGGGTCCAATTTTCCACATTTTAAGAGCTCTGTCTATGGACAGATATACTATAGATACACATATGTGATGCTATCAGGCTACATGAGTCGTTTGTCGGGAATGTTCATTTGGAGATTCAGGCCGAAAAAGGACCACTTCATCACATCACTTCATCACATCACTTCATCACATTTCTTGGTGTTCCGACTTCCATAACTAAAGATGGTACCAGCATGCGGTTTTCACAGCATTAATGCTAAGATTAAGCTCTTTTCAAATCTGTACAAAAAAATTGACCAGGGTCGACAAACGACTCATTTAGTTTGATCGCATCACATATTTGTTATTTTTTGGTCAACTCACCTTTTTGCGTATGAGGCTCATGACACCGATGCGGGTCAGTACGTGTTGTCTGGACAGTCCTTCCCGCGGCACTCCGTCGGCGAATGTGTCCGCCCCGTCTGAACCAGGCTCGCACAGGTGACGCATGAACAGAGCAACGTAGGCTCTGTGGAGGGGGAAGAGAGAACAACCAACGTTGCATACAAATGATTGTATATGAAGATACTGCAGAATAGCTAACACCTCAAAGTAGATTTTCAAAAGCATCTAGAATTAAAGGGAATGCACAACATGTGCTTTTGCTGCAATTTTCAGAAATAAATAGATGTGGAGGATTAGTAGGCTATAGCAAATATTGTTAAACTGACTTGTTTCACGTTTTGGGCTTGTGGATGCTGGAAAAACCTAGGAAACCAATGATGTTCTTGTAGTCTGGTTCCCTGACCCCACCTTAGATGAAACTGAGCAATGTATAGACTTTGGGGAATTGTAAATAATTAAATATGAAAACTTAGAAGCAGTTTTTGAAAAAAGCCAGATTTCTCCAACGCTGGTCAGCCGACCATCATTTTTTGATGTTTGCAAATGTTGTATCTTCCCTTTAAAGGGAAAATACAACATTTGCAAACATCAAAAAATAAAACTACCAAATCATTTTGAAATACCTTGCTGGACTGTTAGTGAATGACAGTTGAAAGCATCCTGTAAAATCATGGCACCTGCTATACTGTCATTTTCAAGAAAAGTGGTATTTTTGTATCAATTTCCAACGCTGGTCAGCTGACCAGCGTTGGAAAAAAAACTGGCTTTTTTCAAATACTGGCCCGAATTGACCATCGCACTTGTTTGCAATCGATTACACACCTATGAACGGGTACAAGCCAGCTAGACTGGTTCCCTTACCTTACAATTCCCCAATGTATGTAAACTGCTCTGTTTCTTCTAATATGGAGTCAGGGAACCAGACTACAGGAAAATGATTGTTTTTCTTGGTTTTTATAGCATTTTCGAACCCAAAACCTCTAAAAAGTAAGTGTAACTATATTTGCTATATATTTCCAACCCCCCCAATTCCATCCATTTCTGAAAATTACAGCAAAAGCAAGTGATGTATATTCTCTTTAAGGCTTAACCACAAATATCAGAGGTTTCGTGTTGCTTTGCCAAATTCTGGCAATCTCATTTGTTGGTCTCAGAGATCTGGCCTTGTGTCCCCTCTTTGTGCATGACCAACTGACTGACTGTCACTTATGACTTTAGCGGGGGCCCAATTTCATAGCTGCTGCTTAAGCACTATTTCACGGCGTGGATGTGCTAACTGTTGCGCTCGAACAGAGATTTCTATTGTCACGTCACTGATTTTAAGCAACTTTTTTCTCGGGGTTAAAGCGTGCTTTTGTTGTGCTTACTGCTTACGGTCTCTATGAAATAGATGGAGGCTCGGTAAGCACAAAATCGGCTGTTAAGCAGCGCTATGAAATTGGGCCCTGGTGAAGAGAGCTGGGCAGTGTTATAGTATAGGACTGTCCGTATCATGATTCTAAAAACATTTCGACTTTTAAACACATTTCGACCTTTAAAAACATTTCGACCTTTAAAAACATTTCGACCTTTAAACGTATTTACAAATCTATTTTGTTAGAAGCTTATAGCTGAATCTCTGCAATGCAATTGTTCATTTAAATCCAGTTAGCGAGCCTACATTGTATACAGCCCATGCCTTTAGGTACTTGTCTGTTTTTGTTTGTTCACATCTGTAAATTAAACTTAGCTTTTGTAAGCAACATGTGCACTGAGCCCTGTTGGTATTTTTGTCTCCCAATCTTATGCCCTCTCTCTTTTATCTTCTTTCTGGAGGCTCAATGCACGTGTTTGCTTTATATAGGGACCATTGCTAACAAGATTTGCTTCTTAATGGATCCCTCTGCAGTATCACTTGTTTGTTAATTGCATCTTTATATATCCATCTATTTATTTATTTATTTATTTATTACTTTCTATGATTAACTTTTGTTGGATTAATACTGTGGAAATAAAAAAAAATGAAAACCTGAAACCTGAAATGATTGAATGGGCAAAATCTGGCCCAATGTTACGTCCACATGTACGCAAAGACTTCTAGTGACTAGTCATTCTGAAGAAATTGAACAAAGGTTGGCGCGCTCGGACTTAGACCTGTCGGGAACCAGGTTTGTCTAGTCTAGTTATTCAAAGAGAAAGGGACTGAGGAACCTACTTGAAATGCTTCTCTGGTTTGCCTCGCAGATCCCTCACCAGCCACTGTGAGTTGTATGGGTCTTGGGGCGGCATGCCCCAACGCATGATGGCATTCAGGAAAGCCTTGCGCTGACGGGTGTTGAACCCAAGCACCTGAGGAGAAAGGGAAAAAAAATGAAAGACAAAATTATATACTTGACTAAAACTGATATTCCAATGCCAATAGAAACAAAAAAGTTAACTTTTCAGTAACATTCTGCTTTGCTATTTGGTAACATATCAACTTTGAATACGGGAATAAATGTGTGCTTGGGAGGTATTAAACACTATGTTTAACCCTCTGAGCAGCTTATCAAAAAAAGTCACACCGTGGAACCACATGGAGAATTTGATCACCACATGTGTTAATAGGTCAATAACCCTGGCATGCCTGTACATGCGCAAGATATAGGTCATTCACATGGCCAGGGATTGTTTACAACCTGTCTAGGCTCCTGGCGGCACGAGGGGTTGACACAAAGGGATCGGCGGCACTGAGGGATTGGCCACTAAGATCTCCCATTACAGCACAAAGGCATTGGGTGCCATCTTGGCTTCTGTCTTTCAACACTCCTTACTCCGGAGTGGCTAGGGTTTGGCCAATGGGAGTCTACAGGCTTGTGGTGTATAGTAGGGGTGAGGATTACATGGAAGCTTGGCCTAATTGGCCCATTGAAGAAAAAAAATTATGCCCATATTTGGAAAATGTGGAGAATGAAATCACCACTTCGCTGCTCGGAGGGTTAAGACTGGATGGAGTCTGGAATGCTGATAAGTACCCGAGGCGAAGCTGAGAGCAATTATCAGCATTCCAGACTCAAACCAGTCATAAACATAGTCTTTAATACCGACCAAGCAAATATTCATTCCCATTCATTAATACCTTTTCGGTCAAAAATTTTTTTAAAACAAGTCAAAAATTTAAAAAATTCAACGATTTTGTTCAACAATTTTTACTTTGTTTTTCGAAACATCCCTCCAGCTATATAATGGAGTGTCAAGCTTGAGAGTAAGATGTAAACGACTCCTTTTATGGAGATTGGCGTACGCGTCGCGCGTACTGCGCTATGACGCGCAGCTGTGATGAGTGCATTGTGAATTTAGGATGAAATACTGAATACCTGCCTGGCCCTTAAATTAACTTTCATAAAAACCTGTTGTTTGATAAAACACGTACTGGCTGGTCTTGAACACTTTTTCAGTGTCACATGAAATTTGGACTCCTATGAAATCTGGTCCAGTTTACCGGTTTATAGGTTCAACAGTCATTATCCTCACTTTAGGCATGCGCAAAACTACCAATGAGTCAGTATTTTATAGTCCTAAATTCACACTACACCGGCACAGCTGTGTTCTGCGCCACATTGCGCATACCTCAATGGAGCCAGCCACTCTAGCCAGGAGTGGGGGAAGCTTGTCCCTGTCTCGTCGTCTTGGGCGGACTGCAAGATAGAGGGGAAAAAAACACCAACATCAGTTTTGATTTTTTGTTTTGTTTTTTACATATAAAAAAATAATTGATTGCATTTCACTTGTTTTGCCAGTTTTTACTCGAGTTGTGAATAAAAGATAGTGTTAAACATATGATTCTATTATAACATTTTGGCACCCCAAAAATTGGGTGACCAAACAAATTTGCTCCCTTTACTAGTTTGACACTGGCCAAAATAAAACCCACAAGAACTTGCCTAAAATGCTGAATTTTATTGTATTTTGCCCATCAAAGATATCAGCGATGTAAATGGAATCTGACATTTTTTTCCTGAATCTGAGGCTCAAAGGAAAAGATTACACACACATGTCCGATACCAATATGTTATTTGCAGTTTGAAAAAAAAAAACACCTTTAATCAGGCAACTGCAAGGAGGACTTTCATCTCTGAAGAAAGAAGCTAGTGCTTGTTGCTTTAAAATATTTTTATCAAATGCAGTTGTGTTTGATTTTAACTGAATAGGCCAACAAGCTGGCAAATCAGCAAGGTTCTAGACTTGAAGTACATGATGCCACTAGTTTCGTTTTTGTGCAGTAAATGCCATAGCAAGGCCTGTCAGCGCCAACCCGCATGACTCTCATGTATCGCAGTCTAAAGGTACCTTAACATAGATGGTCCTGAACAAACTATAGCTTGTTGGAAAGCTAATGAATAGGCCAACAAGCTGGCAAACGGCAAAGTTCTAGACTTGAAACTTTTGGGGTAAACGTCAGATGTAGTACATGATGCCACTAGTTTCGTTTTGTGCAGTAAGTCCCTTAGCAAGGGCTGTCAGCGCCAACCTGCATGACTCTCATGTATCGCAGTCTAAAGGTACCTTAACATGGATGGTTCTGGACAACCTATAGCTTGTTGGAAAGCAGATGAATAGGCCAACAAGCTGGCAAATCGGCAAAGTTCTAGATTTGAAACTTTTAGGGTAAACGTCAGATGTAGTACATGATGCCACTAGTTTCGTTTTTGTGCAGCAAATGCCACAGCAAGGCCTGTCAGCGCCAACCGGCATGGCTCTCATGTATCGCAGTCTAAAGGTACCTTAACATGGATGGATTTTGACAAACTATAGCTTGTTGGATAGCGGGTGAATAGGCCAACAAGCTGGCAAATCGGCCCATCTGACAAGTGACGTTCTAGACACGGTGAGTTTTTTTTTTTCTTAAGACTTACGTTCGGCTTTCTCGTCAAAGTCCTCATCATCTTCTTCGTTGTCCGAGTGTGAGTAGTCGCTGTAGTTGTCGTTTATCTTGTTGTCCCAGCCTGCAAGGAGGAGAGAATACATGCATAGATCAGCCGAACACTAGCATCGGTGCGACCAAACTTGGCATTCATAAGCCAGTGAATACTCCAGCAGCATATGTGTACGTCGAGATTTCACATTTTCCCTTTGAGATATAAAACAGTCTGCCATGTGAGGGTGAATTCATACACGGTGCCAGCGATATCGAAGAAAAATTTGTGTTCTGAAGTACATTCTGAAATCTTTGGACAGCACCAAGTGATACAGTGTTTTTCATGCTCCAACTTTTCAACAAACTTCACTTCCGTTTTCTCTTTCATTAGGCCAAAAAAAAAAGTCTCCGGTTTCTGGTATGGAGCTTGCCCAAAGAATGGTGCGGCGACGCGGCTTTTTTTTTTTTTTTTAACTCATTTTTTTGCTTCAAATGTCCCGACTAAACTTAGTGCAAATATATGGGAGTCCATAGAGGCCACATAAAGCTTATTCTCGACCATAACCCAATCTAAAAACACGTTAAAATTGTGCAGCAGCAGGATTCCAGTCAAACCAGTGAGTTTGGCGGTTTTGAGACATCATCTTTCATTGAAAAAAAAACTTTTTCATTTTGCCGACGCGCATGGCTACGGCGACGCGCGCGCATAACAGAAACCGGAGACTTTTTTTTTTGGCCTTACATGGAAAAAACAACAAGAGGTTCAGTACCATTGACTTCTGC
Source organism: Patiria pectinifera (assembly GCA_029964075.1). Taxonomy (NCBI): domain Eukaryota; kingdom Metazoa; phylum Echinodermata; class Asteroidea; order Valvatida; family Asterinidae; genus Patiria; species Patiria pectinifera. The sequence goes on from CM057134.1 coordinate 12,684,115, forward strand.
ACATTTATGTGCCGTGTCTGTTCAAAATTGGATTGGAAATCTTCAATTTTTGTACACACTTCCAGTACACATGTGCAAATGAATCACACAACTGGCTTATTGCAATCCTCGCTTACCGGTTCGTGATTTGCAATCATCAAGATGAAATTGAAGAGTGTCATTAAAAGGGGGGTCAATGGTCTGGATCCCAACCCTGTCACGTTTTTTTTTTTGGTCAATTCTATAAATTTGGGGTCCACTTTTTTTCTGTCCCTGTTTTATCTGACATCTGCGATTTTCTAATTCTGGCGCACTCCTTAATGCAGTCGTCCTCCAAGAGTGATTGTGAATAGCAAACTGCCCGGTGTCTACCCACCAAATAACACAATCATTTGAAGCCATTCCTAATGATACTTGAACCGGAAATTACAAAGTACCAAGGCACAATGTAACAGGGACAGGACCCTACATTTATAGAATGACTCGGGTGTCTTGCCAGCTCAGTTAAAATGAAAGCTAGAAATCAGAATTTTTTCAGCAAGAGAGGTGTTTTGCAAGCAGCAAGGCAGAATTGTTAATCAGCCTCAAAAGTGTCTTTTATTGAACAATAATTGCCCCCGTCAAGCCATGTTGTCATGTGCTGAGATAGGACCTGAAACAAACACCCATCAAAATCCAACAACAGATCGTGCTCGATTTCCATAGATAAAGAATGGTTAAGCATCTGTTAAACTTGCAAAAAGGGTTTCGTGACCAAACTGTATGCAAGTCCATAAAATGTGCCACTACAAACATGCCACTGTAATGTTGGATTCCGATGGCACAGTTAGGAAATATGGAAAATTGACTAATACCAGGATATAAAGCCATACACCAATAGGATACTCTAGGTGCAGTACTCTAGGTGCAGTACCAAGAATAGCTCTATTGTTCGATGTTAGGGGCAATTCCACGGTTACTCACGTTACATTTTTGATGTACTTTTGAGTTTCCTTGGGCTGTAATTACCTTACTGAAAAGGTTTAATAACTGTTATCCCCATGGTAAATAGAGTAGACCTAGACCTACCTCAGCACCAAAGATGACATCCAGAAAATGATGTCATGTATGATAAACAAGACGCACAAAATCGGTTACTCACGCTACGAAAACGTGAGTAACCATGGAATTGCCCTTAGGTACATGTAGCGAAAAGCAAAACAAAGTTTGAGAAAACAAGATATTAATTCTTTCCCAACATCCTATCTTCACCCTCCTGTGATAAATGCCCCAGTCAGGTACGGACAGGGGATGGTAAACTGGTAGACAAGAAGAAATTGCTGTCAAAAGTGGGTTTCTTTCTTTTTGCACCGCCCTGTGCCGTTCCGGTGCGGACTCCATACACAGACAGCGGGCAGCTGCGCTGTGTGTCACATCCGCTGAAAACCTCCAGCCTCCGTCAATGAAAAACATAACAGCGTTGCTGTTGAAACCCCACAGCCAGAGTCAAGTTGTCATCCGGAAACCATTAACCTTTAACTCAACATGGCGACCTTGACTTTTGAACCCGGAACCAATCCCAACATGCCTGTACCAATGGGCAACCCCCTTCCACCGTTAGACACCATAATCTCATTTCTAACTCAAGTAATCATCCGGAAACCATTTACCTTTAAACTCACCACAATGACCTTGACCTTTTGACCCCAAGACCAATCCAACTCGCCTACTCCCAAGGGCAACCCCCTACCAAAGTTAGACACCAAAATACCATTTCTAACTCAAGTTATCATCCGGAAACCATTTACCTTTAACTCACCATGGTGACCTTGACCTTTGGCCTTTGGACCCCAAGACCAATCCAACTCACCTACTCCCAAGGGCAACCCCCTACCAAAGTTAGACATCAAAATCTCATTTCTAACTCGAGTTATCATCCGGAAACCATTTACCTTTAACTCACCACAATGACCTTGACCTTAAACTTTTTGACCCCAAGACCAATCCAACTCGTCTACTCCCAAGGGCAATCCCCTACCAAAGTTAGACACCAAAATACCATTTCTAACTCAAGTTTTCATCCAGAAACCATTTACCTTTAACTCACCACAATGACCTTGACCTTAAACCTTTTGACCCCAAGACCAATCCAAACTTGCCTACTCCTCAGGGCAACCCCAAACCGGCAGGTCCAATTTAAAGGATTGAGGGGTGTGTAAGCAGGGAGGCAGCGGGGAGGGGCAGTGTAGAGGGCCAGGGGCTGGGGGGTGCAGATTGGTTAGTTTGTACATACCCTTCCCTCTCATCCCACCTGAGTCATCCTGCCCGGCGTCGTTGTAGTTGACCTGCTTGCGGATGCGTTTGCCTTTGCCTAGGGTGCGGGCCAGGTCCTCTTGCTGCTGCTCGTAGTGGTGTCTGAGTAGCTTCTCCCAGTAGGCTGGGTCTGACGGCTCCAGCTCCTGCTTGATGACTTCTGTCTCCACCTCCTGAAGACCGGAGAAAGGCATATATAGGATCATTTGCATTTATCCCAAATGTAAGGGACCGTGACCATTCAGCCCTGGTATGAAAAGGGCCCCCCGGTACCTCGTCCGGTCCAAAGCCAGTCCGGTCTTCAGCCCAGTCTCGTCCGGTACATGGTCCTGTCTGACCAAAAGTTTTGAAGTCAGTCAGGCGCATCAATTTATTGCCCTTCAGAGAATGTCCAGAGCAGAACAATAGCAGACTTACCGGATTAAAGATACAATCCTTCCATAACGCCTTGGTAATTTACGGTCCCATTGTGCGCGAAACCACATGCCAGGGGTTTTGATCTGTGCCGACGAAAGTGTTCTATTGTTTCGCGGTGAGAGATGAAAACCACAAGCGGGTTTCTTTTTGGATATATTACATGTGTCAATACTGTCGAACAATAGACCCCGGATAGAGGAGTTCCTGATTGCAACCGGACCAGCTCCTGGGCCGGTAGCTGGGACGGTACGAGAGGACTTCTTGGGAGGGGACGAGCTTACCGGGGGGCCCTTTTCATACCGGGGCTGAATGGTCACGGGCCCTAACCTACCAAATGATTATCAAAAAGCCTACTTTGATAAGTAACCCCCTAGGGTTCCTCAAAACTACGCTGCCAAATCCAACAGAGAGTAACAGTTACTTCCTGCTCAATCCAACAAAATCCAACTGTGCCTAATTTTTAACTTGAGGACTTGTGAGTGCACGAGACTTTTATACTCCCCTTTTTTTTAGATTAACGTTAATGTCACTCTAACCTAGCATTTATTCAGCCAAAACTGTTTCTAGAAATGCTGAAGTGGAATTCTGTACATAACTTTATTTTACAAAGCTCATCGTGAAATTGTCTCCCGATGCTTTAGCAGAAATAAAATAAGCAATAACTAGATGTCAAAGATGGAAAAAAAGGCGAATTTAAAACCTTGAAAATAAACATAAGTAACTGTAGTTTATTACTGCCAATGAAAATAAAAGGCGTTGTCTGGCCAGGCCTTTATTGAGATGCCAAAGTCTGTTGGAGTCCCAACCTAAATGAGGCCAGTGGGAAGTTTTCTCTACGTCCGCACCAATTGCCGAATGCTTTGAAAGATACAGCATTCGGTTCATGTCACTGGGTGAGACGATAACAATTATAATTAATACAAATTTGCAGCTTACAAAAAAAATACCCAAGTTTTTGTTTTGGGCACAAACGCTTTGTGAGCAGACTGGCTCCCGGTCCGTACATTATCAATACTGATTGTGGGGCGGGGAACCAGCCTACCCTGTGAGAATGGGAATTATTTTCTAGCAGCCAATAATTCAAAATTGTAAAGTAATAATTCAATAACATAACATGGGCCAATTTTTTTTTTCGGTAGCTGTCTCGTTCAAAAGTGAATAACTTTTGCACTGCTGGGAAAAAAATAGCAATTTAGAAAAAGGAATCTATTTTAAGTAAAGTCTAAAAAGCTTTGGGACTGCATTCTTAACTCTAACTCCCTAGGCCCTTTTGCTAGGATGTAGCCTCAATGCTGCAATTGGCCTCATGGAAAATAGCCTCAATCCTCCAAATTTCTCCATTATTTCTTGAATATGGTCCATGGAGGGGTGACCACTGCCTGAATCCTGCAAAAACCTGTGGCAGTGACTGTCAATATGTTGAGGCTTGGCCCGTGACATTCTGGAGCAGTACGGAGGATTTCAAGCACAATCCAGGCCTACATTTATGCACGGCTGAGCAAAAACAACACAAGATCCAGCCCAAGACCTTGACAAAGTGCATCCTACGAAATCAGTGACGCACTTTTGCCATGTAACCTCAATCCTCCAAATTCTTCCACTTTGGCAAAGAGGATTTTGAAGGATTCAGGGCGGTTAGGGTTAAAGAACTCTCTGCATTTTCTGGCTGTTTTCTTACTTCTTCTTCTTCCTCCTCCTCTTCCTTGATGACGTAGCTAGCCACCTTGAAGGAGTTGAGGTAATCGTCGGCCATGTCCTTCTGCTCGATACCTTCCTTGGTCCGGTCCAGGAGGTCTGAGACGGACCGGTCATCCCAGGTGATGGTCCCCTCGTTTCCCTCGTCTGTGTGAGGAAATTCAAAGCGCATTTTAAAATGAAATCCCATGACTTTTCCCCAACAAAGTAAGGGCTTTCCATTCCTATGCTGTTTTGGCATCTTAGGAGCTATAGATCTCTCGGATAGGACACCATCTTCGTAAGAAACTTACAAACTCTGCGTATTCAACGCCATCAGGTGCGTATGCGCACAATGTGCAAAATGTTCTTAAAGGGAATATACAACATTTGCAACATCGAAAAATAAAACTACCAAGTTTTTACGCTACTAGGATGTTGGTAAATGACAGTCTAAGGCATCCTGTAAAATTATGGCACCTGGTGTCAAGTCATTTTCAAGAAACTTGTATTGTTGTATACATTTCCAACGGTGGTTGGCCGACCAACTATTTTTCAACTACTGCTCCAAATTTACAATTTTCAGTCCAAATTTTGTTTGCTATTGGTTACATGTTCATTAATGGGTGCAGGCCAGCTAGACTGGTTCCCTTACCTTACAATTTTCCGACAACTATAAATTGATCCATTTTATCTTTAGTGGAGTCAGGGAACCAGACTACTTAAACATTTTTTGTTTTTCTTGGTTTTTCAAGGATTTTCGAAAAACAAAACTTCAAAACATGTCAGTTAAACAATATTTGATCTAGGCCCATTATACTAACCCCTCAAATACTTCATTTCTGAAAATTACAGCAAAAGCCAATGATGTACATTCCCTTTAACACGAACGTGTGTTGCTCGATATTTCTTCGAAATAAGGCACAGCCGATGCGTGTCACAAAAATTTGACGCCCAAAATGTCGACGCACGTGACAATCTGTAGGAAGTGACGTCATTTAAGTGAGACCTATTTACAATAGGAGTGCCATGGCCTTGTGGCCAGGGACATTGAATTTGTGGTCCGCAGGTAATTCTGTAGGTTGTGGGTTCGAGTCCAGCCTGGGGTTGTGGTGCGTGTGCCCTTGGGCCATGTACTTCGTAACTCCATGCTTCTCTCCACCCAGGTGTAAATTGGGTACCTCTAAGGGCAGAGATGGTTATTTTTTGTGATGGATTTTAGCTGCTTTTGCACCGAAATGGCAACATGGAGCGATATTGCCGCGTGACAACGTCGTTGCAACAAAATAGGGCATGTGTATTAAAATTGGCCTTGAAATTCAAAAGCAGTTCTTGTGCCTCCCAACTCATAAATGACAAAACTTGTTTCATAGTTTGTAACTGAGTTTGTTCAATACCTTGGGTGCCTTCATCCTTGAACAGCTCATCAGTGCCAAACTTGAGGATGTCGTCGAGTTCCTTCTTGGACATGGCACCCTTGGCGGCCGAGCCCAGGCCTGGACGCACCACCAAATGGGTCAACATCATTTTCTTCTTGGCAACCTGAGAGAAAGGGTCAGAAAGAAAAAAATGAGTCGAGGCCCCGCAATATTTCCTTTGCCATTGTTCCTTAGCCAGTTCGCGCCAGATGACCTGTATACATGCAAAGGTTTTGCGATATTCAGAACGGATGATGGATAAACAAGCAGGGAGTGAGGCCGGAAATATCTGTCAGCGACCCACTCGCAACGAGCGAGGCCGGAAATATAAGTGTGCTGCCCGAGGGTAATGGCTTCAACCTGCCTGGCATTGAGGTCACGTGAAAAGTTGTCACGTGAAAAGTTATTCCGAGCCTCGTTCCATTCTTTTTAAAATATTCCCGGCGTAAACTGGTTAAGACACTTTAGTGACATTTCGCAAGTGAACGGTTAGCACGCTGGAAAGGTCGTCACTTTATCTGTTCTTGTGGCGTCATGTGCAACTCACTATCCACTACGGGTTTGCACGGCAAGAATATATCGCTTGCTACACGTCAGTGTGAAATGCATATAAATTTGTTGATTTTCACTCACTTCTGCGTCAATTTTATTCAATCATGTATGATATGATTGTAAGATGATTAATTGACTAACAGTTATGTGACGTTTGTCTTGGTTTTAGGATTAGCTGCAAATACAAGGCTTTCACCAGATGTTGAATTTGTAGCTGTTCCGATAACTAAGTGCATGTGGAGCGCTGTGGTCCAATGGTTACTGTGTTCGACTCACATGCCGAGGTACATGGGTTCAAACCCTGACGAGGAATATGGGGCTTGTGTTCTTGGGCAAGACACTTTACTACAATTGCCACTCTCCACCCGGGAGTACAAATGGGTACCTGCTAAGGTAGAGACCAGAATGCGCTGATCTCGAGCTGCTGCAGAAACTGGTCTCATAGCCTGATGAACAGGGGTAACAGCTTTGAGACCTTTGGTATAAAGCACTATATAAGCACTACCTTATTAATATGTGCGCTAATAATAATGGTAACAGTTACGGTGGCTTAATGTATGCTAACCCATATCCGTTCGGATGCGAAACCTCTCTTTTTATCCATGTACTCTCCTTCATAGAGACTTTAACATGTTTAAAATGCAGCTGCGGGTTACCAACATAGGGCTGGAGAGGTCACAGTTGATAGAATGCCAGACCAGTATTCCAGAGGTCCCAGGTTCAAATCTCACTTCAGTCATTTTTCCTGGTTTTTTTTTTTAGAGTAGAGCCAGGATTAACAATGATGGGATTGCTAGCACCCACCTGCGTGATTCTCTCCTCCACGGAGAACCGCGTAACAAAGCGATAGATCATGACTTTGTTGCACTGGCCGATGCGATGGGCGCGGCTGAAGGCCTGGATGTCATTGTGGGGGTTCCAGTCTGAGTCGAAGATGACGACAGTGTCGGCCGTGGCCAGGTTGATGCCCAACCCTCCGGCCCTGGTGGACAGGAGGAAGACAAACTGCTCTGCTCCGGGAGCTGGGGAAAAAGAATGAAACAGGGGAAAGTTGTCTTGGTGCTTGTGTTTTTAGGCAAGACACTGCACTACAATTGCCTCTCTCCATCCAGGAGTAAAATCAGGCAACTACTTGTCCTACTCATGCGTGGCACTGTGTGGGTTGGAACCCCTATGGGGAACATGGTGCTTATGTCCTTGGGCAAGACACTTGACTACAATTTGCTTCTTCACTCGTGGAGTATGAAGAGGTAAGTGAGTGTCCAACCCATGGATGGCAGCGTGTGGTTTGGAGCCTCTACTGGGAACATGGTGCTCTTGTCTCTAGGCAAGACACTTTACTACAATTGCCTCTCTACCCAGGAGTATGAATAATTTTTGAGTGGTCTACTCATGTGTTGCACTGTGTGGATTGGAACCCCTTTTGGGAACATGGTGATTGTGTTCTTAGGCAAGGCACTTGACTACAATTTGACTCTCTCCGCCAAGCAGTACAAATTGGTAACTGTGTGTTCTACTGATGTGTGGCACTGTGTGGGTTGGAACCTCTATGGGGAACATGGTGCTTATGTCCTTGGGCAAGACACTTGACTATAATTTGCCCCTATCCAAGTGACTGCGTGTTGTGCTCACGTGTGGCAGTCAGAGTTGTAACTGATTTTTGTGACTCGAGTCGAGTCATTTTAAAGAAGTGACTCGAGTCGAGTCGATTCATTAGGTCAAGACGGTCGAGTCGAGTCGAGTCACAGTGTGGAGTCGAATCGAGTCACAGTGTGTAGTCGAGTCGAGTCACAGTGTGTAGTCGAGTCGAGTCGAGTCGAGTCAAGTATTAAGCTCGAGTCAATTCGAGTAACAAATATTTGAGCACTATACAATAAATAAGCACAAGAGAGAAAGTCATTTTTTGGCTTTTTAAATTTTACATTCGGGCTACTACATGTGGCAACACCACATTTGACTCTTAATGAAAATAAAAAGGGGGTGCCAGCTGATCGTCATTCAACTAATGGAGACACTGATCAAACCACGTACATGTATGTATATGTATACATTATTCGCGAACATTCTAACGTGACGTGAACAAAAACCAGCACCGGCGTAAGTCATTGCAAATATTTTTTGCAAAGTTTTGCTTTTATTTTTGGGAATCGAGTCTCATTAGCCTTTCTCGAGTCGAGTCGAGTCATTCTGATGAGGGACTCGAGTCGAGTCGAGTCATTTGCTTGCAGTGACTCGAGTCAAGTCAAGGCATTTGCCCTTAGGGACTCGAGTCGAGTCGAGTCACCAAAAATTGTGACTCGAGTCGGACTCGAGTCGAGTCATGGACTCGAGTCATTACAACTCTGGTGGCAGTGTGTGGATTGGAACCTCTATGGGGAGCAAATGCTTATGTTCTTGGGCAAGACACTTGACTACAATTTGGCTCTGTCCATCCAGGAGTACAAATAGGTAACTGTGTGTTCTTCTCATGTGTGGCAGAGTGTTGATTGGAACCTCTATGGGGAGCATGGTGCTGGTGTTCTTGGGCAAGACACTTTACTGTATTTGTCCTCTTCCAAGTGTGATTTTGACTTGTGTGCAGAAGGGAACCAGAAGGGAATCACAGTGCTTGTGTTCTTGAGCCAGACGCTTTTCCACAATTGCCCTATGTTGATTGTATGGAGAAGATATTCTAACGGCAAATATAAACAGTGTTCTCCCTCGAAAATTACCAATGCTTAGACCTACCATTGAATCTATCTATGGCCTCTTGTCGCATGCTACCAGTGACGCCACCATCAATACGTTCATATTTGTAACCGGTGCCCTCCAGAAAGTCTTCCAGGATGTCCAACATCTTCGTCATCTGTTGTGGTTTATTTGAAAAGAAAAATATTAAAATTGGCACATTCTGAGAAATGTGTGATAAATACTGATGTTGGTGTTGGATGATAAAAAAAATCACATTCAAGTTTGCTTTTGGATGAAAAACTTAATAAGCGTTGACACTCAATAACTCTTTTCTCACAGACAAATTCAAGTACTTGCAGTATACATGTACGAATTATGAGCATTATTCATATCACCACGGTGACCAAAAAGTAACCACAGAATTTTAGTTTGAATATTTTTGAAAAAAGGCTCTCTTTGTAAAGACTATGTGACTCACAAACCATAAGTACTCAGTGTCAAGACCGAGTCATGGTAGTCGAGTCCGAGTCCGAGTCCTAGTCCGGGTATTTTGTCAACGAGATTCAAGTTGAGACCGAGTTACCGAAATTGTGACTCAAGACAGACTCCAGTCTGGGTCCTGGGGCCGATTTCATGAAATGCTGAGGTGCGTCTTAGGAGGGTAACTCGTCTTAACTCGAGACTCGGCATAGGACTGATTTCACCAAACTTAAGACGTGTTCAACACGTCCCAACTTCGTTATAGCAATTTGCTCTGCGTTCGCTAGAATTCCCCAGTCTCCCCCAATGTAAAACCTCAAAAGCAACCGCCTGTTTTGGGCAAACTCTCAATGCTGAGATTTGTTTTAAAAAGTTTGAGCAATATGCTCCAGAGAAAGCCGAGCAAAAATTGGGAATTAACATTTTTTTTTAATCGAAGTGTCATCTAAATGATCTTTTAACTTTTACATGGAATAATCAATATATATCGAATATTCTCAATATTGGATTTCCGAACTATCAATTATTGAGAATTCTGATATCGACGATGCTTTAGAACTCACCTGTGAGAAGATCAGCACCCTGTGGTTCTCCACCTTGAGTTTCTCCAGCATCTTCTCCAGCAGCATGAGTTTGCCGCAGGCCTTGACCAGGGACTTGGACTCAAAGGCACCATTGGCCATGCGCGGTGCCTCCTGCAAAAGTACACGATGATGTCCATACAATTTTGTCAGTTCAGGTGTTATCGCTGTCTGGTGGCTTTGCATAATAGTGCTTCTATTATTGAGTACTAGGGTCCATGCAATGAATTTTTCCGAGGACCTCATTTTGTAAGTTAAATGTAAAGGTAAAGGGGACGAACCTGTATTCACAGGAACGGAGTGCCCATCTCTCTTTCGTTAGCGATTGGGCCAGACTCATATGCTGCTGTGGGGGGATCGCCACACCTCCTCCACAGCGAGTCTGTTACCTTCCCAGCATTGAACAATGCCGGTACCCATTATTTTAACACCTGGGTTGAGAGGAGTAATTGAGGTAAAGCGCCTTACTCAAGGGCACAACAGGCATGGCCACGGTGGGGTTCGAACCCACAACCTCTCGATCACGAATCCTGTGCTCCACCGCTAGACCACACGTGTCCCCATTTTGTGCAACATTCTACTCCTCTAAAATGTATGAAAATTATTTGACATCCCTTTTTGGTAAATTTCATTAAAAAGGGCACTTCTTAAACATATTTTTTGTTCATTTCCAGACAACTGAGGGGGCTATTGCTGTGATGCCATTTCATGAAGACACTGTTTACTTTTTAGGAGTTTTCTGTTCAAATCGCAAACCGAAAATTTGCCAAATGGAAATATTTGTGAGAACGTTTGCTCATTGGCTTAATGCCAAAAAATGTACGACAGCAAAATTTCCAAAATTCTAGCAACTTTTTGTGCTTAAATAGCTGAACGACTTCACAGTTTTGCTTTATGGAAATTCCTATTAGCATAAAAACAAAAAAGGCACCGAAATAACCTTGAAAATGGCAAAACAATTTGAGAATAAGGCTAACTGGGACACAGAGGTGCATTTTCAAGTCTTGCATTAACCCTTTCATGACCACATTGTTTATTGACTAGGCTCTCCCCAGGACCAAATTGTTTGCTCAGTCATGCAGAAATCACTAGAGCGTGAACAAAATGAGCATGAGTCAAAAACTAACTTTTTTCAACCAAGATTTTCATTGCCAAGGAGTGATTAAAATCCTAAATGTTGTGTGTAAAGTTTGTTCCTTGAACCTTACCAGGGATGTGATTGGTCTGTAACAAAAAAACCTGAAAATTTTATGCATGAAGTGCAAACCCCGGCGAGCGCGAAGCCATTACGGCGTGGGGTCCGGGGCCCGCTTAAGGGCCCCGGAAAATTTTTGATTTTAGATGCTCTGTGGTGCAATCTGAGGCAATTACTGGGCACTTTCCTCTGAAATTCTGAAGCAGAATTTGTTTAATTTTATGAAGAATTTTCCCTTATTTGTTAAAATGTACTCTTGTTCTAATAAAGTTTTTTCTGTACTCAAAGTTGAGAACCATGCTGTTTTCCCCAGGATTTTTTCAAACCTGTGGGGGAATTTTTGTTGTGATACAACAACCCGCGAAGCCACGGCGTGGGTTCGGGGCCCGCTTAAGGGCCCCGAAAAATTTTGAACTTTAGAAGCTTTCTGGTGCATTTTAGAGCATTTCAGAGGAGATCTTGTAATTTTTTTGTAAAAAAAAAATCAAAATTGTAAACTTAAATCACTTCTGCTTCCGATAACATGCCTTTCAAAATAGCGTCGGTAGTATTGTTGGAAAAAATTATTTCACCATTTCTATATTTGTAGTAAAGCAAGGAATCGTTTATATTTCATGTATTTTGTGCCTGGATTGTTCTCATTTGCGCCACAAAAATTATCAAGACTAGCCATCAAAAGTGATTAAAACTTGCCTCACCTACTTAAAAATATATTTGAGGTAAGTCATGCCACAATTATGCTTAACGTACATCATGGCCCCTAGCGCCGCAAACATTCAGTCTGGCCGGCCGTACGTAGCGCCGTACACCCGGCCGGCCCGGCGCGGTATCAGTGTGGATTGCTGCACTGTGAACGGCCCATCCCCTACGTGTGGCCGAAAATTCTGCGGGATTGCAGGAACACGCTACGATGTTTCTCCACAGGTTCGAGTTTTGCAATCTCGTCATTTCAATGGAAAATACATACACGGAAAATGAAGATCACGTTCTGTGAATTATTTTTCAGAAATCCTCTTTTTCCATCGATGGTTGTTTTACTATTTTTATTACGATCCAACTTCGGCCGATTGATTCCGCACGGAACACGAACCTGTGAGTACTTGCAGTAGTCACTGGTTCCGATCCTTCATCATAGCATTGATTCTGTTAGTACGCGAAGGGTACCAGTGTACCATGCTGCACTCGTCTGCACACCTGACCAGCTCAACACGTGCATCTCAAGTACCGACACAGGAACTAGACCTACATAACCACAACCTCGGCCCCGAGCGAAAAATCACATAATCGCACTAATGGCAACCGCATGGTCTTCAACTTCGTTCTCACATTGGGTGTTCAATATGTGCGTGCGGCATACATATCGATCAACGAAGTTTATGTCCGTAAGTAAACTTCGGATATTTCGGCAAGCAAAACTCATTATGAATAATTAATTAGCACATTCTACCCCCCTATTTTCTCAACGGATTCACACGATTCACGTTGTTGGACTTTTGAGGCCCAAAAAAACGGATTTCCGGATAAAACCGGAGAAATCACATCCCTGACCTTACTCTTTTATGTGATGTAAAAATGAAGTCCATACGTGCATATATAAGAAAGTTATGCCTTTTTGTTCATCTGGTCCCAATTATCAAACTGCAAGCCATTTCACCACATGACCAAATGGCACTCCATACCTCAAATTGTGCGTGGATACTTCTGAAGCACTTTTCTCATTTTTTTTTATGGTAACACTATGAATATGGTAACACTATGAATAAACCACACCAATAGAAAGATCCGAAAACAGTCTTTCAGCTGGTATATAGTTGATGTATGGGCGGCCAAACATATCAACATGCTGCTATCAACGACTAAAGTCGCCCATGGGAACCAGCAGGGGGCTACTTCTTGTCGACAAAAGTCGCCCATGGTAAGGAAAGGGTTAAAACAAATTACATTGCATGGGCCCTTTATTGTTTACAATTTCTAAGCAGCACAATCAAATTTTCAGAAGTGACATGTAACGTGCCGAATTCCTTCACATATATAGAAAGCATTTCTGTTGTTGTCCCTTCAAAAAAGTAACCAGTCAAAAAATGTCCAATGGTGAATTATACCTCTGGTGGTGGAATAAGAGACGTTGATTCTGGACTGTAAGGACAAGATAAGATAGGATCACAAGAAACCTCTGGGTTCCACCTGGAATAAAATTTGCGGATAAAATTGTGATCCAGGCCATAACATTATTTCTTGTGAATATTATTTTTTGGTTTTACCATAGCAGCCGTTGGGAACAGGTAGGGGTGGTTGGCACACTTCTTCAAGTCCATCATGACGTTGAGGAGGGAGACGTGGTTGCCTCCGCCCTTGGTGTTCAGGGCCTCAAAGTTCCTGGTCAGAATGTACTTGTAGTATTTCCTAAAGGTCGCAAGATAAAACGTAAAAAAAAGTTGGGTTAGTCATGCATTTCTCTGGCACCTTCTGAGTGACCTAACTTCTTTAATCCTAACCCTGCTTAATGCAATAAAAAGCAACAAAGCTAAAAAGTTGTTTCATATTGTTGCATTTAGCAGGCAACTCAAATCAATCTTGTTGCATTTACAAAAATGTACCAGGGTAACTGCTCATAGTGCCAAGGCAATACTAGAGTATGCACCATTGCAGTTGGTTGCATTTAGCAGGCAACTCAAGTCCCAGTGCTTGTTGCATCTTGTTGCATTTAGCAGGGTAACTGCGCATAGTGCCAAGGCGATACAAGAGTATCCATTGTTGCATCTTGTTGCATTTAGCAGGGTACCGGTAACTGCTCATAGTGCCAAGGTGATACAAGAGTATCCACCATTGCAGTTGGTTGCATTTAGCAGGGTAACTGCTCATAGTGCCAAGGCGATACAAGAGTATCCACTGTTGCAGTTTGTTGCATTTAGCAGGGTAACTGCTCATAGTGCCAAGGCGATACAAGAGTATCCACTGTTGCATTTGGTTGCATTTAGCAGGGTAACTGCTCATAATGCCAAGGCGATACAAGAGTATCCACTGTTGCATTTGGTTGCATTTAGCAAGGTAACTGCTCATAGTGCCAAGGCGATACAAGAGTATCCACTGTTGCATTTGGTTGCATTTAGCAGGGTAACTGCTCATAATGCCAAGTTGGTGTGTAGTATCCCTCTTGCATTTGGTTGCATTTATGCTGTTGCATTTGGTTGCATTGCCAAGGCGAGCACGGTATTTGCTTGGGTGCAAGGCTGGTATGCACAGGGTTCCTGCTTGGTTCCAAGGTTGAATCAAATGTTGCATTTGGTTGCATTTAGCATGGTATTTGCTTGGTGCCAAGGCTGGTATGCACTGGGTTCACTGCACAATGCAACAGAATCAACTGTTGCATTTGGTTGCATTTAGCAGGGTTCTCATTTGAGTTGAGTTGGATATTGTTGCATTTAGCAGGGTACAATGTACCTGAAGAATACCTGATGGGGGTTATGGTTAAAATGGTGACGTATTTCCACGGATTCATTAGTGACAATCCTGGGATAACAGTATTGTTTTTCCAGCCATACCTCATGTAAATTCCTTAAGTGCCGCCTAAAGCCAAATTGCAGTATTTTTTTTTAAGATCAAAGTACATTGTTATTCATAAGTCTGAGTGATGTGAATTCAATATAGGGTTTTGCCCTTCACCGACGTATTTTTATAAACAATGTAAATTCACAAACAGGAGGTCGTGGCTTCAAGTCCCACCCGAGTAGTTTGTAAATGTTTCTCACAATTACTCGGGACAACATGCATATACAGTGTTCATAGGGGAGTCAGGTTGGCGTAGCGGTACTTTCCTCGCCTTCCACCGCTGTGACCCGGGTTCGAATCCCGCCTGGGCCAACATGTGGATTGGGTTTTCAGTCCCTGCCTGATTCCGTGGGTTTTCCCCTGAATATTCTTCTGGGCTTTTCCTCCCACCTCTAAAACTGTAACTTCTTCTCATTGTCTTCTCTCCACAGGTTTCTTCAGGCTTGCCAGCTACAGTGCCTAGGGCACTTTTGAGGAATCCTTGGTTTCATTACCAGAAATGATTAATAATAATAATAATAATAATAATAATAATAATAGGTGCTGCTGGGCTTATAAGCATCAACAAATGTAAGCACAGTATTTTTCCATTTTCAGTACGTCATTGGAGTTCCTTTTCAAACAAAAATTGTTTCAAATTTGAAACATATCTGTTCACTACACCAGCTGACAATTCAAACATCCCACAGACTTGATAAAAATCTTGAAGCAAGCATTGAACTTGAAAAGAACACAAAACACTTTCTCCTGAGAATGGAGTCGAGGTACGTACTTCTGCATGGGGCTGAGGTCCACCCTGACGATGAACTCGCTCTTGGATGGGATGCCCTTCAGGACGTCGGCCTTGAGACGTCGCAGCATGTGAGGCCCCAGCAGGTCGTGCAGCTTCTTGATCTGATCCTCCTTGGAGATGTCCTCAAACTCGTCCAGGAACACTTGAAGGTTTCTGGAGGGAGAGATGAAAAAATAAACCATCAGTTGATGTGAGCATATCCAAATAGGCTAGGGAGACTCTAACATTTCTGGAACAGATTCTGATTCTTTTGCAGGACCCACTTTCACGGCATTAATATTAACCCCCTAGTCTTCAAGTTGGAAAACCACTTTTGCCCACACTTCACATTCCTTTGAGGTAATCTTCTGTGGAGTATGGATATAACTTCAAATCCCTGCACTGTTCTTTTGTGTGGTTACGCTCAGGGCAAACAGGCAGAGTCTATAGAGAGTCAATTCCCTCTGAAAGAAAGATGTGTAGTCCTGCCCCAGTTCTGAGTTTGGAATCAATTTTACGTGATTTTGGCAAATAGACGGCACGGCCTACATCCAAATAATCCTGTGATTTAAGGGAGCACATTCTTAACTCGGATTTCTTGAATTGTTCTTTGCGGAAATGTTTGCTTCCATTGGGAGCCAGTCTGGAAAAGGTCTGTGTGAATGACTGGGAATAGATAAGGTTGTAGAACGCCATGGTCCAGTGGTTACGGTGTTTGACTCATGTACAAAGGTGCGTGGGTTCGAACCCAACCAGGAACATGGTGTTTGTGCCCTTGGGCAAGACACTTAACTACAATTGCCTCTCTCCACCCAGGAGTATAAATGGGTACCTGTGAGGGTCGAGGACCGATTGAGCGCTGATATCGGCTGCCGCGTGGTCCCATGGCCTGATGAACGGGGTAATTACTGTAAATCGCTTTGAGATTGTTGATACGATGGAAAGCGCTATATAAGCATAATTATTATTATCAATTATTATGTTGGGGCTAAAGAATTTTTGTCCATCATGATATACTTGTTAATAGCGCAGTTTACTTTTATTACATTTTTTGTGTGTGTGTGTGACACATTTATCGAATTCGTTATTTTGCTATGTACCAAAAACCTTTTGTTTATTGATGTATTTCTCTAAAGGAGTATGAAATAAATGTTTCTTGAATTGAATTGAATTGAATTGAATTGAACTGTTGTGAGCTGTTTCCGAGTGTGACACTTACGAGAATTCGTCAGGGCTCATGAAGTTGAGCAGATGGAAAAGCTCCTCCAGGTTGTTCTGTAGCGGGGTACCGGTCAACAGCAGCTTGTGGCCGATGGTGTACGCCGACAAGACCCTGAAGAACTGCAAATACACAACAGATTTGGAAAATATCAGTATTTGTCTGGGTGGTTTTTTTTTTTACCCTTATCCTCAAACTTTTGTCAAGATTGAACAACAACTTTGGAGTATTTGCCATTGTTAACCCCTTCCTCAACATGGGCAACATTTATGGACTGCCTCCCTGCTGCTTACCATAGGTGACTTAAGTCGACCAGGAAACCACACACAGACCACACTCAACTCAGATTTCGTTGGGTGCCCAGCAGAAGGGCATATGAGTGTAAGGACACAATACTGGAGAACAAATTAGGGCCTTTTGGATCAAAAATAAAATTGGTTGTATTAATTTTGTTTCCCTTTTGTAATGCTCGACCGGCCTTCCCTCAATAGAAAATAATAATGAGAAGATAAATTTTAAAGCATCTTTCCTTTATTAGCTGCTTTATGTTGGTGATAAAGAGAAAGTTAACGTTAGTTACATGGTGTCCACTTCTTGCTTGTTACCAGACCATAATTGTCAGAAATGGAGATTATTATAGTTTCTTTATTGCAATATAAGCTATTCATTGCTGAAAATCAAAAATTTAGACGATTTTTTTTTTATATAATATTTTGTCGCAAATTTAACAAGTGGACACCGTAACTAACGTTAAATAAAATGAGAGATTTAGCTGTTAAACCATTTTAATAGCAGATCAATTGAAAATTTTATGACCACAGTGTCTCACAGTAAGGACCTCAGAGGGAAATTCATCCATTAAACATTATGTTCCTTTCACGATCTTATATGGACCTCTTTTGACAATCTCTGTATCAAAATGTTACGTAAGTTACATGTGGACACCACATAGGCCTTCATAATTTACATAACTTTATATTATTATTGAGCCCAAAACTGATATTAAATTGTTGTTCTCCATACTACCAAAGGGACCCATTTAAACTAATAAACAGCAATATTCCACTGGAAAGTTGTTGCTTGGTGATATTAACTATCGTATTATACTAAGTGCACATTGTAACTAATGCAACTTTGGTGTCCAGCTGTAACTTACGTTAAATCACATGCATGGCATTGGTACTCCTATTGCTCTGGATATCACAGCAAATATTTTAAACTGCTAGATACTCCTTAGAAAGTAATGTGCTCTTCAAACCATTTAGCTATTATTTACTTTTCTACCCCTGTAGCTTTATTACACCATTTAGTGGACACCATTTAACGTTAGTTACATAGTGTAGAATGACTGATTTTTTTTTTATGTAGATCAAATGTCCTAATTGTGATTAGAGATATTGGTACACATGTAGAGTACAACATCACTGTTAGAGTATTTGGCCTTCCCTCCTAACACATAATGAATTAGGCATTCATTATGTTGAATAAAAGTGGACACCAAAGTGGTGACCCACCCTTAAATCTGAATTAAGGAAAGGTCAAGTTTAAAAACTTATGTCATTGTGTATAAAGGAACTGATATTATGCTTCTGAAGACTCTATCATCTGAAATTACTGTAGGATATACTACGGAGGGTTTATAAAGACCCCAGTAAATATGCTAAATAGGTGGACACCAAGCGTAACTTACGTTAAATAGTTTATCTGGCGTCCCTGTGCACAAACCAGAAATATTTTGAATACAGGTTAGCTGTATTTGTAAAATTCATTCCATTACTAACAACTTCAATACAATATTCATCTGAGGAAATAAATTGTAATCGTGTTTTTAATTCATTAAAAAAGGCTTACTTGTTATGTCCCGTTTTTAAGTGGTATTTCGAGGTAAATTTTCACCAAAATCAAGAATTTTACCACTAAAAAAATAAAATTGTGGATTTTTTAAAATTTTATTTATCCCTTCATACTTGTACCTAACATGTTAAACCATCAAAACAGACTTTACCCAACTATTTAGTTATCAGGAGTGACAACATTGAGTTCCACCCTAAATGTTAGCCAGTATTGTGTCCTTACACATGAGCGTTCTGACGCAAAAAATCATTTTCAAGAAAATTGCATTGAAAGGTTCCATTGTTCCCTCGCGCGCATTATGTATCCAATGCTCCCCCACACGTAATATGAATCGTACGAATTTGAAATTTGTCACACGTATGAATCATAAGTTTTGGAACAACTTGTATTAATTTCTGGTGAAAATGTTGAAATTTCATTAAAATGGAGGTAGTTTTCTGCACTTGGTCATTACGCGCTATTGCACAAGGGCATATGCACACATGCCCTTCTGCCGGGCACACGACGATTTATTCACTGCTTTTCAGCAAGCTAGCATGTTGTATGTTTGGTAGCCCATACATCAGCCATACACCAGATGTAAGGGATTTTCAAATCGTTCTAATGGTGTAGTTTATTCAGTGTTACCGTTATAAATTTTTAAGAAAAGTGCTTCTGAAGTATCCGTGCTTAGACTGATCACAGCCGTGATTAACGTCAGACATGCGTGCACAAACATCCGGCATGCGTGCACTAAAGTCCGGCATGCGTGCACACAGTCGTGCTTTACATAACTCTCGAGGACAAGGCATTGTCTTTTCCTTTGTCTCTGTTACATAACACTCCCCCATAGACTTATCAGCACACAAACGCACGATCAAGGAACATTTTCAACAAAAGATGAACGCTCCAGGACAACAAAGAATCTATTGTTCTCCCTTTGTCTGTCTGTCCTTGGGGTGTATGTAGTGCACGTACACACACGGCTGACGCACACAGCTGGAACAGGCAGAGTGGCATCGAAGAGGCACACATGATATTGCCCAAGATGGATCTGTCCGTTTGTTTTTAACGGAAAAGAGATTTGAGGTTTACCTTAGACTGGTTGTTCTTGAGTCGATGAGCTTCGTCCACCACCAGAACGTCCCAGTCCACAGACTGCAGGGTGGAGTTATCAATGGTGACCAACTCGTACGACGTCAGCAGAACGTGGAACTTGACCACGCTGTCTTTCTTCATGCGGTAAGCCTTCTTGCCTCCGCGGACCGCGTCCTCTTCAAAGGAGAACTCGTGCTCTCTGAAAGAAGTTGAGTTAGGCAATCAGATGTTGTACAGAACTGTACCAAACCGTTTGAGGTGTTTGTATATATATCCAAAGTTGGCTGCTATATTTTGCCCTTTTTTTTTAAATCAGAATTTTCGGCAAAAATGTGACCTGTTCTGTCAAAATCAGACTTTTCTGGGCATAAGGTCGAAAATGATATTTTTACATTTTGTTAACATATGTTCTTTTTCCTTTTAATAGGTGGTTTAATTTTTGAAACCGGTCATTCCTGGGCAGAGTTATGCTATTTTGAAGTTCATTCTGTCGAAAAGTAGAAAACGGAGTAAATTGGCCACGAACGTCACAAAACAGTTATTTCTTTAACTGATATACCTTATCAAAATCATCAAAAATAGTACACGTAGAGTTCAAATTAGGGTTTCAAACTTCAATAATATATTTCAGACATGTTCAGGATTACAAATATGCAAACATTTGAAAGTTGATAAAAATCACCCCCACAGTGTTTTTTGGCCCTATCTCAATTTCAACCTCTGCCCAGAAGCTTCTGCTTTTGACAGAACAAGTCACAAATAATCCCATCGTCAAGTGGTTAAGGTTTCTGTGCTTACAGGTTAAGCACATTAAGCACAGAATGATAATCATAAGTACAAAATGTAACCATCCATGTAGGCTTTTGTATGGTTAATTGAACCAGCTAATACAGAGGAATGCTACATACCTGATGGTAGCGCGACTGTCCTTGTCACCGCAGTACGTGACCACGTAGAAGTCTGGCGCCCAGAATTCAAACTCTCTCTCCCAGTTGACAATGGTGGACAAGGGGGCGCTGATCAGGAAGGGGCCCTTGCTCAAACCCTAAATGCAAGGAATAAGGAAACTATGACTTTAGCAATCAAATAAAAAAGCAGTCATTTCAATAAGTAATGCCTTACCTAATAACCATCCCCTCCTTCCCCCCCCCCAAAAAAAAGAAAATCTGCAGCCTTAAACTTAAACAAATTGTAACAAGATATTTTTGACAATCAGATATATTGTACTCAAACCAAAGTTCAAGCAACACAAATATAAAATACTCTTCCTTGCACCAAACATTCTGTCTAGTCCTTTTTTATGTTTTTTATTGGGTTTTTTTTTGGGGGGGGGAGGAGGAACGGACCCTGTTTAGAGCATTTTTACTCTTCATGTGAACATCTTGGTACCAAACATTGACTAAGTCACAGACAGTTATGGTTATGTTAAAATTTACCCAATTGTTATCTGCATGATCGATAAACGGAAGTTGAGGTCAAATTTTGGTGTTTTTCATCAAATCCTTATACATGTACATTGTATTTCCAATATGTTGTCAACTGTAATGACTTCCTTTCTTTCCCAGAAATCATTTACTGCCCTAGACTGCATAAAGCAGGACAGGACACACAATAAATGCAAACAAATAGGACGTTACACACGTTGAACATCCTCTACACGGTGCCTGGATGCATTCTGCTACTGTAAAATCGCGCAGGTTTTTAGGGCCACGTTGCATGCTCTATACTATGAGTCTTACACGGCAGCTTTAGGTTTCCCAGGTTACATCATTAAACCTAACAAGTTTCATGCACAAAGATGAAACTGCGCCTTGGCAAACAAAATCTGAAATTGGACCTTGGATCTGAGCTGCCACAGCGTCGCGGCGCAGAGCGGTGCGGCGCAGAGCGGTGCGGCGCAGAGCGGTGCGGCGCAGAGCGGTGCGGCGCAGAGCGGCGCAGCGCAGAGCGGCGCAGCGCAGAGCGGCGCAGCGCAGAGCGGCGCAGCGCAGAGCGGCGCAGCGCAGAGCGGCGCAGCGCAGAGCGGTGCAGCGCATGAACGTTGGGACCCAGTGAATTTTTCCATGTCATAGGTCAGTATTTAACCTTTTCTCCAGCGGGAAAAGGATCTGATCAGTGTTTGTCTAGCGTTTTTACACTTGTGCAAATTTTTACATGCCGTTTTCATCGAAGTTTCATGGACCTTTTTTGGAAATCATAATGAAAAAAAACACAACATTTTGTGGAAAAATCGTTAAATAATACCTTTTGTGGGATCGTTAAATAATCATGTCATTGGAAAAGTAAAAAGAATCTGATTTCAGATTAAAATCTGAAAAGTTTCATCTCTGCATTGCATTGAGATCGTACAACAGCGCATCATGTCAAATTAACTGC
This sequence comes from Patiria pectinifera, assembly GCA_029964075.1. Lineage (NCBI taxonomy): Eukaryota > Metazoa > Echinodermata > Asteroidea > Valvatida > Asterinidae > Patiria > Patiria pectinifera. The sequence goes on from CM057134.1 coordinate 12,706,220, forward strand.
AAGGGGCCTTTGAAATCAAACACCAAGGGCTAACAGGCACCATGCATGGGCGTCGCCAGGATTTTTTTTAGAGGGGGTCAAAACATATTTTCCCAAAAAAAATCTTGTATTTCTCAACAAATTCTCGACTTATCAGTTTTAGAGGGGGGCAGGGACATTCCCCCCCCCCCCAACTCATTAAATTTACATCACTATGACTTCGCGCCTCTTTTTCTTTTCTTTTCTTTTTTCTCTTGTTTTTTTTCTTCTTTTTTTTTTTTTTTTGCTTTTCAAGGGGGGGGGGGGGCAAGTGCCCCCCTTGCCCCCCCTCGCGACGCCCATGGCACCCTGCCCTTCTGCTTTACCGACCTCCTTATAGAGGGAGTACAGGAATGCGATGGTCTGGATGGTCTTGCCCAGTCCCATCTCATCAGCCAGGATGCAGCTGAGCCGGTGAGCCCAGGAGTACCTCAGCCAGTTCAGTCCTTCCAACTGGTAGTCGTGGAGATTGCCTCCGCAGGCCGAGATGAAGGCCGGTTGCTCCTCGTACTTTTTCTTCGGCTGTCGAAACATAAACAAATAAATAAATAAATAATCTTGACCAGAAATATCTCTTTTTTGGGGGCTAATATTTGTTGACATTTTTTTCAGTAAGCGGGCCCTGATCTGTGAAACTGCATTTTTGAACATAAAAGCCTTCGCCTCGGGAGATAGTCCCAATCATCCAACACCTCGGGGTCATTAGTTTTCATTATTTCCCTGCAAACCATGTTGTATTTGTATACTAACCCCTAAATCCATCTATTTCTAAAGGTTACAGCAAAAGAATATGTTGAATATCGCCTTTAAGTACAGCTATTTCTGCTTAGCGCAATCTGAGCAATCTTTGCTCCAAACAAAGACAACTTTTTTAGTGAAATAAGGAAAGGGGACAAAATGTTGGCAAAGAACATCATCAAAGTATCGGGTTGTAAAAAAAAAGAAAAAAAGTTGATTGCGGGTTGTCTCTGAAACCATTTCAGTACCATGTACTTCACATAATAAGCCTCCAGATCTAGCATGCTTTAGAAATAAATTAGGCGGAGGGCAAAACCTGGCATATGACAGAACTTTGTGTGTTACACAACACAGGTATTGAACTAAGAAAATTTAGCATGTATTGTAACTGTAATTTTAAAAATGTAGTGGAACATTATAAACCATGCTTTTCCTTGTCTAGCAGCATTGAAGTCTTCGTTTAATGTGTCACTTTTTCTGATCTCATTGGCTTAAAAAAACAAACGCTACGAACAATCACAACAGAAACACATGTAATTTTGACAACTTTGAACTAAACAAACTGATCAAAATCTGTCCACAGACATGCTACATTTTTGCACGTTTTCAATTATTTTTTAAAGCGTTTTTGATTCAGGCAAAGCAGCTTCATTCCTCACAAGCCAAAATTAAAAATTACAGCGGCACATCTTGAGACACTGAACAATAAAAATAAAGACAACTGAGACAACTTTACAGTGGAACCCTGTTAAGGAGAACACTTGTTATACAACATCCTGCTTATAACAAGGAAAATGGTAGGCCCAAAGTCTTTGTTTTCCTTTGTTTTCCATTACTGATAATACAAGGTACCTTTATAACAAGGTAATTTGCAAAGTCCGAAGGCCCTTGTTATAATGGTGTTCAACTGTAACAGGGAAAAAAAGTAATTAACTTCTAGAGATTCACTAAATCAATTTATAACTCCACGCAAAACAGGAAAACTCATCAAGTTTTAGGACATACCGGTATCTCACTTTACAATTTAATCCTGCATTCATCTAATTTTTTGGGGGGGTAAATAAAAGACGGGTCCAATTTCATCACACATTAGACTGATCTCAATTTTTTTCTCAATTACAAATACAATTTCATCAAGCATGTCTTTAAATATAAGTTCAATGTATACAAAGATTGAATGTTCTTGTTTCAATATAAATTAAAAAGTGTTTTTTGTTGTCATTGAAAAAAAAGGACAGCTTTGTTTCATTAGACACTTATCAGGCATGCAACTGGGAAATCACACAAAAAAGAGGAAATTCAAGTTTTTCCCAGACTTTGTACAGTGTTTTTCTATTTTCAATAGCACACCTTGGAAGTTAAGAAAGAGGAAATCAGCTGATCCGAGGAAAAGTTGCATGCCTGACTTATTCAAATGAAATTTATCTGAAAATGGGGGGAAGGGGGACTCCAGCATGCAGACTGTTAATAATTTTGTTCTACGAAAAATGAGTTACATTGTAGATTTCTTCTACTTTGTTTAGAACAATGCTCTCTTGTTCATTGACTGTCAGACCAGGATGACATACGACAAAATGACAGCAGGCTCGTGTACTCTGTGGCCATGCAGAAATTAATAAACAAATTGAGAACACAGACACTTGTTGCATGAGGCTTGCGGCAACTATCAAGAATGGATGACAGGTTTTAGACACAAAAAAAGTGGGCGTATAACGACATACGTCACTATGAAAACTAAAGGGGGAAGAACTACAACTTCTGTGAGTAACTGAAAGAAAGGTTTAAGTTTCTTTGAAGAAATTTGATAAGAAATTTATAATTTACATTTCCATATACGACTTCACTATGACTTTACAGATAGTCAAGCGTAAGACCAGTTTCGATCTTCATGCTTTGTGGGAAAAAAACTTGACGTCATGAAACAGTGGCGTCGCAATTCGCAAGAGCTGAAATTGACGTTTGCCTTTCACTTTTGCACCAACTACGAAACGGTCTTTACGCATGCAGATTATCTTGACTGGAGCGTAAATGGAGGTTTCAAGATCCGCTTTTTAAATTTGTGTACAATCGCAAAATAAAATGTGTTTTAAAGTAGAAGCCGATGATGGAATTATCTTTTGAAAAAAAGCAAGCTGATACCAGGCCACAATCTTCTAAATTCTGAAAAGATCATTACTTTAATAAACAGTGCCGTCAAAAACTTTGGCTTGGATGTAAACAAGGAAAAGCCGGGGGGCAAATGAATCAAGTTGTAGTTTTCCCGTAGCATGCAACATACTTGCTGTTATGGTGTCAATAAACTGAATGGAAGGGAAGGACAGAAACTAAATAACGCAAATTAATAACAACGACAGGCATCTAGGATGCTGGGGTTGCGAAATTGCAAGCGTTTTTTTTCTTTTCTTTTCTTTTTTTGACATGACATTCCGAACAACAAAAGTTCCTTGAACTCACATCCATTTTAATTTCTTCTCTATCCTCGTCTTCGTCGTCGTCCCGCCTCCGCTTGCCCTTAAAAGGGGGTGGGGTTTGGATGAGGGTCGATTAGAGGCGTTATCTAAACCTTCGGGTCACCCATAAACTCAAATTTTGGGCTGTGCTGAATTTTTTCCCCGATAAATTCTAGCCTTCTGTTGCATGGGTGAGATCTACATGTAGCTGGTTTTGTCCAAAATGAGGTACAAAGAGGTGCAAGATTTTTTTTCCAGGAGTGAGCTACCAACAAATGATGTATCAAATTCACCTTCCAGAATCCCGCATAATCCTACAGGAGCCAAAGGGTTGAGGCACAGAAGCACAGAAAGGCTAAGACTTTTTAGAAGTGAGTTTCAAAAACCCCATAAAAGTCACAGTGAATGGGCTCTGCATTCCTCAATCCTTCAAAATCCTACAGAAATCTCCTGGTGGATTTTGAAGAATTAAGGCCAGAGACAGAGAGGGTGAGAGGTTTTAGGCTTCTAGGGAGTGAGTTTACATCTGCTTTCTCAAGCCCCATGTAAAGTCACAGTGAATAGCCTCTACCTTTCAAAATCCTACAAAATCCCACAGAAATCTCCTGATGGATTTTGAAAGCCTGAGGCACAAAAACAGAGAGGTTGAGAGGTTTAAAATTTCAGGAGTGAGTTTACAAGCCCCATGAAAAGTCGCAGGGATGGGCTCTACATGTACCTTTCAAAATCCTACAAAATCCTACAAAAATCTCATGGTGGATTTTGAACAGCTAAGGCACAAAGACACAGAGGTTAAGAAGATTTCCATGTTTTAGGAGTGAGTTTTACATCCACTTTCACAAGCCCCATGTAAAATCCCAATGAACGGTCTCTACCTTCCAAAATCCTTCAACTTCCTACAGAAATCTCCTGGTGGACTTTGAAAGGTTGAAGCACAAAGACAGAGAGGTCGACAGGTTTTTAAGAGTTGAGTTTAAATCCACTTTCACAAGCCCCATGTAAAGTCCCAATGAACGGTCTCTACCTTCCAAAATCCTTCAACTTCCTACAAAATCTCTTGGTGGAGTTTAAAGGGTTGAAGCATTAAGACAGAGAGGTTGACAGGTTTTTATGAATTGAGTTTAAATCCACTTTCACAAGCCCCATGTTACGTCACATTGATTGGTCTCTAACTGCCTTACCTAATCATACAAAATCCTCCAAGCTTGTGGCTTTTTGTAGGATCTCACAGGGTTGGGGTTAGGATTTGAGTTAGGGTTAGGGTTACTTACATCAATTTTCTCCTCTTCTTCCTCCTTCTCCTCTTTCTTGGACTTTTTGCCCTTTCCCCCCTTCTTCTTTTTGCTCACTTTGGTTTCCACTGGTGTGTGCATGGTTCTCCTAGCAAACGGGGGAACAAATTAACATTGCAACGCAGTGTTTAGTTTCAAAGGTACCGGTAATCGGATATTGTAATTGAAAAACCATGATAGACGAATTTTAAACGATGATGAATACATTGGAAATGAAGATTTGTATAATTTGTATAATTTATCAAAACAAACATTCTTAGCATACAGCAATCCAACAAAAATGGTTTTCATCTGAGACAATTAGCCTATATTTATTTTTTAAGTTAAAGGGAAAATACAACATTTGCAAACATCAAAAAATAAAACTACCAAATCATTTTGAAATACCTTGCTGGACTGTTAGTGAATGACAGTGTAAAGCATCCTATAAAATCATGGCACCTGGTATACTGTCATTTTCAAGAAAAGGGGTATTTTTGTATCAATTTCCAACGCTGATCGGCCGATCAGCGTTGGAAACAACTGGCTTTTTTTTCAAATACTGGCCCCAATTGACCATCGCACTGGTTTGCAATCGATTACAAACCTATGAACGGGTACGAACCAGCTAGACTGGTTCCCTGACCTGACAATTCCCCAATGTATGTAAACTGCTCTGTTTCTTCTTATATGGAGTCAGGGAACCAGACTACAGGAAAAGGATCGTTTTTCTTGGTTTTTATAGCATTTTCGAACCCAAAACCTCAAAAAAGTCAGTGTAACTATATTTGCTATATATTTCCAACCCCCCAATTCCATCCATTTCTGAAAATTACAGCAAAAGCAAATGATCTATATTCCCTTTAATTTTCACTGTACAGTTATAATTGGCTACGATCCGATAGAAAAATTTGGGAAAATAATAAAAAGTATTGACAGTCTTACTTGTGTGAGTTGTAGTACTCGATGTGCTTGGGTCCGTCAGGGATATCATCCAGTAGATCGTTGTGTTCCCAGCTGCAGTTGTCGTAGTTCAGGGAGCGCCACTTGATCAGATACAGGGTCTTGCCTGAGCGAGGACGTACTTGTTTGTTGATGATTCTGTTAGGCAAACAAAAACAAAACAATAGAAACATTAAAAAGGAAATAAATATAAATATCTGTGCTTGAGGGGGTAACAAAACCCAGGGACAAGTTTTAAAGGTGAAGTCCATCACTTGTAATTTGTGCATTATGTTCGTTTGAAGCAACGAAAGTGCTCACAATCTTAAGAAGGGTGCTTAACATTTAACCTGATAAAGTTTTAGCTCGGTGAATGCTGTAATATTCCAAGAAAGCAATTTTCTAGGGTCTTAATTTCAAATCAAAACTTGCTGAGTTATGTTTTGAGTTGCTCCCGAATTCAGCGTTTGGGACACGTTCTCATTCAGTTGATTGCAGCGACACGATGTTGCGCACTTAACTGACGAATTATAGCAACTATGCGCGTGTGCGCGTCGTGTCAACGCTCGCGCGTGCTCATTCTCAGCTTTGCCAATTAAAAAACAAAGTACTAACGGAAATCTCAAAAAAGAAATGAGTCTTTAGACACATCATTGGAAATGGCCTTCTTTCATTGTTTGTTTGGTTTTTTTTAAATGAGAGCTTGCCAGAAAGAATAATTTCACAGGGAGTTTAGTCCCGTTACTATCTTTAAACCAAGTATGCTTTTCAATGATAATTTGTCAGTTACTTTTTCTGGTAGCTGCAAATGATGGACAGCACCTTTTATCAGGCATGCAACTAGGACGTCACCCAAAAAAGCGTGGAAATTCCAATTTTCTGTGGTGTTTTAATTTTTTTTGATAGCATACAAGAGAAAAATGAAAGAAAAATCAGCTGATCTGCGGAAAAGTCCCATGCCTGAATTAAATTAAATATCAATTAACCAAATTTATTACAATTATCGAATTAATCGTAACTGTACAAGTAAATTCTCCAAAAATCAAACAGGCAGTTTTGGTATGATTTTGGAGGCTTGAGGATGTATCCAATTTTTGCGTGGAGGCAGTTGGAGAATGTTTAAAGGATTGTGGACGCTTCCCAGCAAACAGGCCACAAGGGTTAGGTATGAGCCAAAGACAAGTAAACCGAAATACCCGACAAATAACACAGTATTTCCTCTAAATCATAAACCTGATACCCTAACCCTGCTGAACCCAACAGGATATAACCACATCATATACCCGATGGAGCCTGTTGGATTGAGCAGTAAACCCCTTGTGCACATTCCTGATGCAAATATTAAATTCAGCACGCAACTGAACCTCATCATAACACCAAGTTGGACTCCGTTGGATTCAGCAGACAACTGAAAATAAGGCACAGTGGATTGAGCAGGAAACTCCGGTTGGACTCTGTTGAATAGCAGGGTAGTCCTGAGGAACTACTTGGGGGTTAACCCTAACCCACCTCACTCCTCCAAAATCCTCCTGGCGGTTTTGGAGGATTCTAGAGGATTGAGGATGAATGGTGATTGAATCAAATGAGGATTCTGGAGGATTGAGGATGACTGGTGATTGAAGCACAAGAGGATTTTGGAGGATTGAGGATGAATGCATTTTGAGGCAGGACTGTCTGATGATTTTGAAGGATTTGGCGTTGGTTATCCTTCATTTAAACACGAGTGCAAAGTTTTGGGATGAGGAGGATTTTGGAGGATTGAGGATGAATGCATTTTGAGGCAGGACTGTCTGACAATTTTGACAAATTTAGGCAGAGTTGCAAAATTTTGGAAAATTTTGGAGGATTGAGGATGGTTGTTAGCCACAAGGGCCTAGGGGGTTAGGGTTAAGGTAATCAAACAGAGACCAAAAAAGGGTTTCAAGGAAAAAAAATGGATACCTCTGTATCTGGAGCCATTCCGGAGCCACGCCGTAGCGGTAGAACTTCTCCTCCAGGTTGATGTGATGCTCGTCGTTGCCTTTGTTGCCGTGTTTGTGCCGCCAGTTGCCTCCGTAGGTCTCCCCATCTTCCAAAGGAGGAGGCTCCTCCATGTCAAACTTACGGCTGTAGTTACGGTATAAGATGATGTGGAACACTTCCATCTGCGAAGTAATAAAAATTCTAAATAATTTAAATAAAATCACATATTGTGGAAAAATCGTAAACATTCAACTTTAGTGGGACAAATCCTTAAAAAAAAATCAGGAATTTCGTTGGGAAAAGCAAAAAGTCGGATTACCGTATTAAAATTGGGAAAGTTTTATCTCTGAGCCTTGGCCTCAACCCCTATGAGTTTCATTTAATTTCAGTCACGCATCACTACACAATTATCATTTGATCACAACATATTTGGACACCGTGACCAAGTTCCTTGCCTTATTCAATTTCAGTGCTGTGTCATGTAAGCTGTGTGTAAAATGCTTCACGTTGTGAAAATGGCTACAGTTGGGATTGGAATCATTTGCCTGGCAAATCAGCATCATATCTCTGGTTGGCAATTTCAACAAGGCCAGCCCAGCAGTCAAAATAAAGCAAGTGACTGTCTTTTAACAGTTGAGTGCTCCCTGCGTATACATAAAGCAGGATTGACTGGCTGTGATTGTTTTGAAACCTGATGAAGCTATGCTTTGACTGTAGGAGATTGATAAGCCAGCTGTGCCTACCAGTCACCTGCTTTTGTCTGTTGATGGAATTTGACTGTTGCAGTGCCTACAAAAAATATGATCTGACTGTTGGTGACCAGCCTATGCAAAAGGCAAGGCAGGGGAACAGGATTGATGTTTTGACTGTCTGTAACCATAGAGCTATATTAAATCACTAGAGCGCTAACTCGTCATTCCTGCTCGCGGAGTCGCTTTGAAGCCGCTCTGGGCGCAGACATTTTGAATTTATATGCGTGTTTGTAGAGCACAATCAAAATAGATGGATTGAATTTGGAAAGTGTAATCTAAATGCAACGCACAAGTAGAAGATACACAAACAAATTAAGCACGTCGTGACGGTTAAAAAAACGTTACGGCGAAAAGCATATGCAGCGGAGAGACGCGCACACGTTGCGCTGTTTGCATAGAGCAAAATGAAACACTCATTTGCTGATCGTGCGTTTCGGTTTTGGGCGTATCAGCTTCGATGAAGCACCTGTTTGGTATACAAACGCAGATATGCAAATAGCCGTACAAATGCCATACAAACTTTCGAGTTTTCCATAGGTTTGTGGACAAACATGGATGCGCCCAGCAGGCATTACTTGGTACATTGAGTTAGCGCTCTAGTAATTTAATATAGCTCCATGTCTGTAACTGATCAAACAAAAGGAGGGTTAGTATTAGGCCAAAAAAAAATAAATATTCGGTCTCTGGTCAGACCAAAGTTCCGGAATTGACGCGGCCACGCGGCTTCTTTTTTTTTTTTTGGCTTTTTTTTTTTTTCCTTCAAGCTTGAATTGTACAAACAAGGTGGGTACTATTTTGCTTTGTTGGTGTCCTCGTGTACATTGGTGTCCTCCATAATTTGCCTTGGTGCTTTCTATCATTTGCCTTGGTGCAATTTCCCATTCCTTGGTGCTCTGTGGAAAAAAAATTGAGGAGGTGCGGCAATAGAGGGCGCTGTTGGAGCTACCGCGGAACATTTTGGGAAAAAAAAGATCGACGCGCATGGTTAAAATCGACGCGCGCGCTGACCAGAGACCGACTTATTTTTTGGGGGGGCCTTAGATAACTGGATAGGGATTGACTGCTCATTATCTGTGGTAATGTTGATGTTCAATCCTAGGGCAATTCTGTTTACGTGTGCATATTGTTGCGTTTTGGAGGGTGTGGTGGTGCAAGTGTCCCTACCTGTAGCTCCGAGACCCAGTCGCAGTGCCAGTAGGACATCCCGTGGAATTTGCAGAAGAATTCCCGAGTGGGTTTCAGGCCGGGCTCCTTCTTGGTGGGGCTGCCGCACTCCGGGTCCAGGGGGTCCGTGTTGACAGGGGGCGAGGTCCAACGCCAGGTCAGGATCTTCTGAACTTTGCCCCTGGGTGGCTCGCACTGGAAAAATGCCGATCACAATTAAATACAAAAGGGTGTGATTTCTGACAGCTTACTATCATATCGTGTGAAATTTACTATGCAGGCATGCAACTTTGAAGAAACAAAAAAAACGAGGAACTCCCATCTATACAAGACTTTGTACAGTGTTTTTCAGTATTTAATGGCATAAGTGAAAAACGAGGAAATCAGCTGTTCCGAGGAAAAGTTGCATGCCTGACTATGTTAAAATAGAAGCAATTAGGGAAATCTATGTAATATAACCATTACCTACATCTCACGTACTGTTCCTAAGCACAGTAAGACAATAAATTTTATTGCAGGGCGGACAACTTGGAAAGTTATCAATTTTAAGAATCTGATTTCTCCAAAAAGTAGTTCACTTGAAAAATGTTTTCGTAAACTTATTAAATTAAACGACACAACCCAGAACGATCTCCCTACCACCCTCATCTTAATCAACCCCCATATTTTGTATCAGCAAAAGAGTCCGGAAAATGGAAGAATCCATCCGTCATTTTGAGAAATCTGCCATCTTGGAAAATCCGCCATCTTCAAAAACAAAAATTTTTAAAAAAGGGCCACCTACTTAATTTTTTTCAAAAAACCTAGACGATAAAAAAGTTTGTTCTGCTCGGCCTTATGCACCTCCCAACCCATATAACAGACCCCCTCTCTCAACCCAAGTGCACCCTATCTCTTGGCTGGACTCACCGAGCATCGTGGGCAGACCCATTCCCCGTCCGGGATCTCCTTGAGAGGGGGATTGAGGCAGAAGATGTGATAGGATGACGGGCACTGGTCACAGCACAGTAGCTCCCCTCCGTCCTTGCACACGCGACAGAACTCCATGTGTTCGTCTTGTTCTTCTTCCTGCACGGGCACACCCTCCGTTTCCTGGCAAATCGAGAGGGATACAACGAAGAATTTTGAAACTGTCATATCATCACATCAATTTCAAGCCCAAAACTCCCCACAGTAGACGTAAAATCTGTCACAAGCCAATGTGGCCCATCAGGCCAACGTTCATCTCCGGTTTCAGTAGCAGGAAATAACTGAGAATATTTCTATTCCCCCTGGACGGGATCCATCCTGGACGGGATCCATCCTGGACGGGATCCATCCCAGGTTACTTCCAGGCTAATGCCGGTATCCATTCATTACTCCTAGGTGAAGAGAGGCAAGTGGTGGTGAAGTGGCTTGCCCAAGGACACAACACACGGCCAGCAGCTGGATTCGCACCTCCGACCCTCTGATCATAAGTCACGAACCCTAACCACTACGCCACACTCCCCCCACAAACTCCCCAAACCAAACTATTAAAATAACTCCCCCTCTTGCTGGCAAATTCAACAAAGTCAAGTCAGTAGTCAACATCAATCGACTGTTTTTTTGTAAGGCTAAGAGCTCCCTGTTTACACATAGAATAATTGAATGGATATGGCTGGTTATGTAGCTTGATCCACCTGTGCTTTGACTGTACGCGTTTGATAAGCCAGCTGTACCTACCGGTTACCTGCTTTGGTCTGTTGATGAAATGTGACTAGTCACATTGTTTACTTTAAATGTGATCTGGCTGTTGGTGTCTAGCTTGTGTATAAAGGAATGGCATCAGAAGAGAAGTTTGATTGTTATTTTTGTAAATGTCTGCGACTATTCAGACAGCAAGAGGGATTGGATGCTTAAAGCCAATAACTCCATGCACAAGTACCTAGCACTGGGGGGGGGCACAGTACAAACTAGGGGGGGGGCACACCACAAGAAAAAACATACTTATACATCATTTTTTCACTTATTGTTTTTGCCGATTGGGGGGGGGGTCGGGCTAGTTGGTCCTTGGGGGGGGCCCTGAGGACCTGCCCCCCCCTCCCTTGGCGACGGGCCTGCAAGTACCTCCCCTCCCCAACGATGATAATACAGAGAGAAATGACGAACGTTACAGTGCGCCCGCAGTCCACACAAAAGCGCACTTCTAGGACAGAGTTTAAAGGACCATTTGCAGATTTATTTTGGTTTTTGGTTTCCTACTTACACAGTGGGGGCAGCTCCATTTGCCCTCAGGGGCAGCATCCAGCTCTGGATCCAGGCAGACCAGATGGTAGGCTCGGTGGCAGGTATCACAGAGGATGATCTCCCCTCCCTGCTGACACACCTCACAGTAGTCCTGATGGTCAGTCTGGGGGGAAAATACAGAAAACGTACAGTAGTACACAGGAGGATTTGAGTTCCACCCAAGTACGCTTGTGAATCTTTTCGTGCAACAACACTGAGTATAGAATGTGACTTGCAAAGCCAAAATTAAACTCTCCCATGTAAGAATTATACACAAACTATCACAGGTATTAGAGCCAATAAGCCATTTGCGAGTTAAATTTTAATAATATCTGGAACGCTGACTTAATCCAATGCTTTGCACGTTTTAACTTTGCACTCTACCGACCAAACAGACTGTTACTATATCACGTGATACGGGGCTAGCCTTATGCTAGCACCCCCCAGCTCCGGCATGGTCTGGTGTCTTTGTGCCATTCTCACCCATTGTGAAGAATGTTTTGGTGCTGAGCGTCTCTTACGTAACTATGCAAGAGCTTGCCCCGAATCATGTGATTAGCAACAGTGTCTTTGGTCTGGAGAATTCAAAGTTAAAATGTGCCAAGCATTTTGAGCAAGTCAGTGTACCAGATGTTTTTCAAATTGAAATGGAGTATGATGGACTTGGACCTAATGTGCTACATGTAGTTGTATTTGATTGATTTTGCCTAGCTTCCTGTACTGCTATTGTGATAAAAGCCATGTGTAGCAAGTCCATGAATGTCAACCAGTGCGTCAGTGGTGGATTCCATTATGTCATGTACAGTTTTGTATTGGAAGCACAGTGATTGATGGATTTTGATTGACTCGGTTAAGTTCCTAGTAAAAGACGCTGGGGAGTTAGGGTTAACAATTTTGATGATTTTCATGCCTCAATCAACAATGCCCTGTATGTGTAACAACTTCCTGATAACAACAAATACTTTGGAGACAGCTCCTGTTGTAAAGTAACCATAACATTCTGAAACTCTTGAGCCGTACCATGTTTTACTGTATTTTCTGCTGATATGCATACAGGGCATCGTTTATTGGTAGCCAGATATGCAGCCAAATGCCAACACAGACTTGTGTATATTCCGTATTTAACAAAAAGTTCAACTTATCAAAGTCTGTTATTTAAAAAACTGAACAAAGAAATTGACTGGAGCGGGGCTTGCACCTGCAACCTCCAGATTGCCGTTCCGCGCTTTACCAACTGAGCTATCCAGCCCTATGTTGGCGGTTCCCCGTTTAGTCAATGTATCTGCTCAAGTGGCGCTAGTCAGAAGCCATAAACCTGTATATGCCATGTAGCCAGGGATAACACCCAAAGTCACGATGCTAGTTAGAACACGCCCAGTCGAAAAACTGAACTTGGTCATCATCTTGTTTTTGCAACAAACTTTTACCTTTTATCAAATCATGGCTTTTTTATACTCGCGAAAATTGGAGACTCACCTCGTAGCCGTCTTCCTCTGAGCCTTTCTTCTTTTTCTTCTTCTTCTTGATCGGCATCATCTTCTTGGGCTTGGGTTTCTTGGCTTTGCGCGCCGAGGAGCGGCTGGCCGAGCTGTCCGACTGGACCGAGGGGGCGCTCTTGGCCTCCTCGTCCGACAGGTCGCTGGGGAGCTGATCGCTGAAGTTGCTTCCGCTGTCGCTCTTTGGGAGGAAAAGAAAGCGGGAAATTGGATGAGGGTACATAAGCATGCAGTAGAATATTGGTTAAAGGCTGAATGAAAAAGTCATGTAGAGCCTATAGGAATTTGTGTCAAAATCAGCTGTAAGAAAATGGACGATGAAAGGGGGTAATCTGTTACAGTGTGACTTACCGATGAGTGCGCTTTTCTCTTTCGTCCAGACTGACCGGCAATCTTGATCTTGAGGGGAGCCACTTTCTTCTTTTTCCCCTTGGATTTGTCTTTGCTGGCCGATTTACTCTTACCTGAAAATAAAAAAAAAATTCAACTCAAAATTTACTGTTTCGGCATGAATGACAGACTACACAAGACTAATATTCACTAGAAAGTGTACAATATACAATTGATGCCTGTTGTGATGGAGTCCATGGTGTTTTGTACACACTAGGGTGCCATTTGCACCCGAGGGGGTACAAAACCTATGGATCCCAATCCATGGATGCAAGAATATAGGCCTGGATTATGCTCGAATCCTCTGTACTGCTCCAGGATGCCACTGGCCAAGCCTTGACATATTGAATCACTGCTGCAGGATTTTGCAGGATTCAGGCAGTAGTCACCCCTCCATGGACCATATTCAAGAAATACTGGAAGAATATGCAGGATTGAGGCTTTTTTTTTGCACGAGGCCAATTGGAGGATTTTGCAGGATTGAGGCTACATCCTTGCTAAAAGGCCTAGGGAATTAGGGTTAAAGGACTTGACTCGACTCAAGTCACAAAATTCAGCGACTCGTTACAACACTGGGATTCCCACAGTGTTACGACTAACCTTTAGATTCCTTGACCTCCTTGTGCTCTTCTACCTCCTCCTCTTTCTCCTCCTCCCTCTCCTCCTCTTGAAGCTCCGCCTCCTTTGGTGGTGGTGGCGGGGGAGGGGCCTCCTTCGGAGGTGCCTCTGGCGATGACATGATCAGCTGGGGCGGCGGGGGCCTTGTGGTGCCCCGCTTGGGGTTGCTGGCTGCAAACTCCCGCCACAGGGACGCCAGCAGCGTGGTCATTTTGGTCATGGGCAAATTCGGGGCGTTCTCGATGACCAGGGGGCGGACGTGCTGGCAGAAGAGCTTGTAGTTGATCAGGCTCTCGTAATCAGCGTCCATGTACTCCATCTCAAACTCCTCGATGCCAAACTCCCGCATCAGCTCCAGGGAACTCTTCGGGCCCATGTCTTTCTCCTGTTTCAGATGCCATCAAACCAAAAAATAATCAACTTTACAAAAGCCAGGAATTTTTCCTCCATTAACCGGCCACTGCATCACGATGTCAGGAACCGGTTCCAGATTATGGAATTGGGTACCCGTCTACCCGTAACCAACTTTACAACTTACTTAGTAATTTCTCAGACAATGAAAAAGAAAGGTTTTGAATGTCTTTTGTTGGGAATTTAAAAAAAAAATGAAAACCAGGCTACATGGGAAAACAGTGAAAGTTGCAGTTTACACCATAGAGCTATATAAAGCTCACTGTACACACTTGTATCTTGCTGTATCGATTTGATGCACGAACAGATGCGGTAGCATTATGGTGCGGACCTGTATGAACACTCTCAACAGCAAATTCCAAGATTCAAATTTTGGGGTTGGATTTCTTTAGCCGGTGCCCGGGTACCCGTGTGTTTTTCAATCAGGCACCCGGGTCCCGGCCACCCAGTTTCCGTACTACCTGTTAAAGATATAGTCCAACATTTGTAATTTGTGCATTTTGTTCGTTTGAAGCAACAAAAGTGTTCAAAATCTAAAGAAGGGTACTGAACAACTAACCTGATGAAGTTGCAGCTCAGCTTCAGCTGTATATTCTGAGAAAAGCAGCATTCTAGGATCTCAATTTCAAATCAAAAGTTGCTGCATCATGTTTTGAATTGCGCCTGAATTCAGCGTCCGAGACACGTTCTCGCTGAGCCGAATGCAGCTACGCGATGTCGCGCACTGATCTGACGAATTATAGCAACCGGGGGTGCGTGTGCGTCGTGCCAATGCTTGCACGCGCTTCGCCGAATAACAAAACAAACTACTAATTTGAATTTTCCTATGGTGCGTCTTAAGAAGCACTGTTGGAAAGGCCTTCTTTCGTTGATTACTTCAAAATGACAGCTTGCCAGAAAGAATAATTTCACAGGGAGTTTAGTCCCCTTATCTTTCAACCAAGTATGTTTTTCAACAATAATTACGCCAGCTACTTTTCGAATAGCTGCAAATGATGGACTATAGCTTTAATGCACACCCTAATGTACAACGTACCTGTGTGAATGTACGGTTGTGGGTACATAGAGTATGTACAATATGAATCAGATCCCCAGAATTTAGAAGAGTTTGTGCATGTGTGTACTTGCCTTTGGAGTATCTTTCTTCTTCTTGCTCTTGTGTTTGAAGATGATCTCGCCATCGTCGCTTAGTGGGGAATCGCTTTCCTGATGAATTAAAATCAATCCCAAAATGTCAATATCCACACATGAACTGGGCCCAATTTCACGGCGCTGCTAAGCACACGATTTTATGCTAACAGAGCCTCCGTCTATTTCATGGAGACCGTATTGCATAAGCACAGCAAAAGGCACGCTTACTTCAGAGGAAAAATTTGCTTAACTTAGTGACGTAACAATAGAAATCTCCATGCGCACGCGCGACCGTAAGCACGTCCACGCCGTGAAATAGTGCTTAAGGTTAGCAATTTTTACTGCTATGCTAAACACAACTTTTCTGCTAACTGTTAAGCAGCGCCGTGAAATTGGGCCCTGATGGCCTATATGGTTTCTTTCAAGGTGTACATGATCTTTGTCAATCACAGTTCAGAACGAGGGCTACAAAATTGTGTTGGAAGCTACGTACATTGTAAGACACATACAGTAAATTGTAAAAAGTTTCGGACAAATTTTAAGACCCCATGATCGATTTCTATTTAACAAAAACAAAAATCACCTAATTTTGAATTAACACCCATCGACTGAATAAACTTAATTAACCCTAACTCCCTTGCATGATTCACTAGAAACCATACCCATCCTGGCAAATTCCAACACCATATTGGAAACTGCACACACATACATTGTATACAAGGTGTGCCAACCCAATGTAAAAGACTGTCATTTCAGGGGTACTGTACCCATCCTGACAAAAAGTGACAGATACCAACAAAATATGCCGTTGGGTTTTGATGGGTTGAGTTCTGTTAGACCAAATAAAAAAAAAATAACATGTCTTGTGTCCCCGCCCGCTTCCTTTTTGGAGGCCGCCTCCTTCTTTTTCTATTTTTTAAACCGAAAAAAAAAATGATAAATTTTAAACATTGACATCATTTTGGCCTCTTTGTCTGTTGCCTAAGTCAGAGTGACGGCCAATTTAAAAAACCACTGGCGGCCACCTTGAAAAATAGCCTGGTCAGGCGGCCATTTTGTATTGGAAAAAAAAGGGCCTCCTCCTCTTTTTTCCAAAAAGGCAGGACGCCAAACATATTTTTTAAAATATTTGGCCTTAGGGTTCCACTATTACATTCTTCCCAAGCCAAAATATACTTTAGAGTACCTGACTGTGATGTCAGGAACCGGTGTAGCATGAATTTAGGTTTTATGAAATACGGACTCTTTGGTGGTATTGTGCATGCTCATGCATAGATAATTAGGAGAGGGGCCGGTCACGTGAGAGGGTTTAACCAATAAAAGGGAAAAAGAGTCCGATTTTCATACGAGTCCGATTTTCATATGACACCGGTTCCAGATTATGGGATTGGGTAGGCCTACCCGTAACCAACTTTACAAATTATTTAGTAACACTTCTCAGACAATGAAAAAGAAAGATTTTGAATGTCATGAAAACCACACCACTGGAAAAAACAAAACGGATTTCACTTTGATGACGCTCGCGAAAGTTGCAAGTTTTCACCATAAAGTTATACATGTAAAGCTCACTGTACGCACTTGTATCTTGCTACATTGATGCACGAATGTGGTAGTATTATCGTCCGGACATTTGCACACAATCTGAACAGCAACTTCCGAGATTTGGAATTTCTTTGGGTTGGCTTTCTATAACGGGTACTCGTCATTTCTTTTAATTGGGATCCCGGTTCCCGTACTACCCATAATTTGCACATCCCTGCTCTAGTTGTACCGGCCGGACTGCAACACTTCAGTTGTTACGGTGTACATGTACATGTAGTTGGGACTTGACCATTTTTATTGAAACCTCAATCTACCAGTTTCATGCTCATGCAATAATCAATTAGCCATTAACATGGCGAATGCCATGGTCTATGTGAGCAAGATAACCACCTCTTGACCTCTAGATTTTGACCAATCAGTGGGCGCTTTCTATATCGGGTCTTCGGTCATTCACCCGTTGCGCGTCATAGACAATAGATTTTTTTTTTAAACCTGAGTCACGCGCTCTGTTTCATGTTACGCAATATGCGCCTAGCTGTTGTTGTATTACAAAACACTGCATTCGAATTGACCAATCAAACCATTTAGTCCCGATCTGGGAATGAAATGACGTCAAGATTTAGTAAAGTCGACTCCGATTGGCTGTCGCGCGGCTTGCATATATCTGCATGTCTAGACATATCAGACATTATCTCCGCGGATAACGGGTGATACTCAGACTAATAACTACGGTAATAGGGTCTATACAAAAATTATTTTGCGCAATTTAGTAAAAAAACAACCAGTTCTTTGGAGGTTAGATACATCATCTTTTTTTTTACAGGCAAAACATTTAAAGTGAAAAAAGTGTGTTTTATAACCTTGGTTAGTACAACAGTAATTATCATAATTTATGAATAATTAGATTTTACATTTTTTTCTTTATTTTAAAAATGGAGAAAAAAAATTAAAACATTGTTAATTTTTGTTATTAATTTTTTATAATTCCTCAATCATCATATTGACCGAAAAATTTAACGTCACTGACAAAAACTAAATTGATAAATAATGTACACCAAAAATATGAACAATCCATGGAACAAAATCTGATATGGACAAAACGAATAAAAATAAATTTAAATACAAACAAGAATATAATTAAATAAAAAAAGTTACACACTTGTTTCAAATTTACAAGACTGTAAGTCAAAAGTTTGATAGTTTTTCTGATGATTTGAACATTTAACAATTATCGTAATCCATTTTTTTTTAATACATCATTCGAACAAAAAAATGTGTGATTGCAAAGTTGACCAAAAATACCAGGAAATGATTTGAGAAGGAAGTCAAATTTATAACGTCATATGAATATATTTATCCCCAAAGTAAAACAAAAATAATTGAGTACACCAAAAAAAAAATTGAAACAAATTGAACAAGATTTTCCTTTCTGACAACAAAACAACTTTTTTTCACATTTTTATGTAGAGAAAAACCATTCTACTTGAAGCCAACAGTGTGTAAAAACACATGCAGCACTGCCAACAAGTTGTGCACAAAGAACTGTGTACAAAACTCACCCCTCCACTTTCCCGGTCCACAGATCGCTTGCGTTTCTTGGATTTTCCCTCTTTTCGCTTCTCCTTTTTCGTTTTCTTGCTCTTTTTCTTCTTTGAAGGGGGTGACTCTTCAGCTGAAAGCGTATTAAAAGAGCAAACATGAAAAAAGAAACGGGACACAATTCGCGACGATTTTTTTTTTTTTTGATTTTTCTTTTCTAATCCCCGGTAGTTTCGTCAAAAACACACAATCAGTGAGCGCCACTCATTCATTCACGTTACGTGTACACGTACACGTACACTGTGCGTGGCAACTGAATAATTACTGCCCGGGATAATTATCTCAAGAAAGATCAGCAAACATCTTCGACATTTTTAGTGAGGAAATCTCCCCCCAAATTCCCATATTCACACACCGGCACGAAGGGTGCACACCAGAGGGTAAAATACGAGGGGGATTGCGCCGGGATTGCACCTTTTTAGAGCGAGTTTAATCTCCTGGAGTTCACGTTGTTTGGCGACGAACAACATGCATCGATTACGTTCGCGATGACCGATAGACCTTGACCAAAAAAAAAAAATTCACATGCCGAGCACCGCCACATGGCATCGGGGAATTTGCGCAAAATTTACTGCTGTCGACAAGAATTCTTTCACTAACACAGTTGCGTGGACTCTGGAATATCATGATTCTATTACTGTATTTCCACGTGGGGATTCTGCCAAATTTCTGATAGTTTTGGCCCGATGCGATATCGCGCCGAACGGCAAATTGTTGTCGATATTCAAAATAGGAGCGTTCACTTTACCAGGATTGACATGTCCGCCTTCGGTAGGTGCACTCGGTCCATAATCAACAGAATCGTCCATTTCAAATGAGTTTTCCTCGCCGTCCTCCTCGTTTCTGCCAACTCCTGGCATCCTTGCCTGGCCGTTGGATGCCTCCGTGGTGGCTGCAGACCCCGAGCGTTAAAAAATCCAGACGAAATGAAAACATAAATCGTGCCTGGAGTAGTCCCTTTTGGACCGGGGGAAGGTAGGTGCGAAGATGGCGCAGAACGGACAAAAAAAGGGACTCACCCCCACGACAAAAGGGTGGCAAAACGGCCACTGTGCATGCGCAGTTTGACGTCACAGATAAAGATACATCCCATATTAATCACCCAAAACATCCCATAATAATCACAACTTAGTTAATCAGGGTGACACAAGTGAGGAAACAAAAACTACCTGGGGTGGGGGAAAGGGACACATATAGAGACACAGCTTTGTGGCAGACCAACATTGTATAAGAACACTTTTTGTGTACAGTCAATAAATTTTGCATATCAATTAGGGTCTTGTTCTTGAAAAGGGACCCGCAGGGAAAAATTTGCATAACTTGCCAAGCGGAAACTGCACAAAAATTAATAATGTGAGCCACTTTTTGACTCGCGGGCCAGACATGATTTTAACCTGGAGGCTCCCATGAACTAAAAACTGATTTGAAATTTGGGCTGAAAAGTGCCAAAAAATAACATTTTACATTATAAGTAACTATACATTAATGCAAATTGACTAATATTATGGCACGACACCGAAGACATTTGAATTAACGTTTGTTATAAATTTCTTTTTTGAAGACTTTCTGGCACTTTTACAATACAAAATACTTTTGGTTTGGGGGCAATACTTTTAGGAATAGGTCTTGCATGCAAATACCAGAAGTTCTTGTATAATTAACGCGGAGATAACATTATAGGCAACAGAACAGTTAAAAGAAAGCGCTACATTAGCAAAAGAAAAGCCTACTACAAGCTGGAAATATATCAATCTCCTTATTTCCCCCCAGAATCTTCATCATTAATTACTTGAAACAAATTTTAAAAATTGTCATGTCGATGTAAAAACGATTTTTTTTTTTTCTACAAATATATTGGAAGACAACCGTAAACTGCTGCAAGACCTAGGCTGAAAGTATTTAAACTTTTTTTTTTAACTAGGGCCTATCAACTCTTCGAACTCCCGACGGGAAAATAAAATTTGCTGCCAGTTTTTAATGTAAAAAGCACAGTAAAAAAATAAGACAATCTAGTAAGAATCCTAATAAAATCGCCCGTTGATAAAACTACGGGCCCAACATGACCAGCGTGATGCGCTCGCGGACCCATACCGTGCGAAGTTGCTTTCGACCGGCGCAGGGTTTTAACGGTGGAACCATGCTACCCGTTTGGGCCAGCAAAAAAAGTGCCATATTTTTCAAACAATCAGTTATACAGATTTGTATTCAAAAGACAAATAACAAAAGCTGGCAAGAAAATTTATTAGCAGGAAAGAATTTATCTTTTCATTAGTTTGGGAGGGGGCGACCGGGGGGAATTCCAAACATTTTGGAAACTCAAACGCGGAAATACCGATTTGGGCAAAATCTATCCGCTATATTAATTCCCTTTTTTTTCAAAATTTATTTGTGCAATATGAAGAATGTGTTTTTCAAGAATTGGCAAATTATACAAGTTAATCTTGGAAATAGGCCTACACTATACCTGATCAAAATGGGGGTCTGAAGTTAGTTTGAAACTTCAGTTTGGAAATTAGACATCGAATTAAAAAACAAATTCACAACTTGCGTTTGTACAAACAGACCTTTTTTCCATTCTTACAAGTAATGTTGAATTCCCCCAAACTTGTGAAAAGCGCAGGCTTTTTAACCCCAATTAGATTTTTTTCTTATTAAAACTTGATCCAGAAACTCACTCAGCAGCCACGGTTGTGTTGTAAGAGCGCTGCCATTGTGTCGCCACTAATTGGGCCTACGTCATCACAGTGAAGTGAGCATGCGCGCATTAATGTAGCATTCCGACATCCCATAATAGTCATCACCGGGTGCCGGCATCCCATAATAGTTTCTGCTTAGGCCCCTGCGTGGCTCTCAGTTGCCTTGATTTTATGCATAATAAATCACCATCCGATATTATTGAGCTAACAAATGAAACTTGGGGCGATCGAGCTGATTCGCAACATGTAGTTATGGTTTTTTTGCAAGGACAGACTAATGACCAAACAGATGACGCAACTTCACTCATTTTCTTATAAGTGCAGTCAAAACTGAGCTAAATTACATGACGTTATATATTTAGGCTAGTTTTATTTCTTGGGAAAATGGAACGGAATTGGAAAAAAAACCAGAGTGACGTGTGGTTGTTATGGTGACGATGTATTACTTTTTTTCCTCGCGTCTCGCAGACGAAATGTTGTGATGCTCCACTAATTTTGTCGGGAAATTGCATCCGTTTGGAAACGGTTTCTGAGATTTGCCGAGTCTCAATAATAGGAATATAAAGTCAACCTTTTTTTTTTTTTTTTACCGGTATAGGCCTATGTTTACATTGACCTTACTATAAAAACGATACACCCCCAAATTTTAACAAGAGCCTTGATTGTTTCTTGCTATGATTTTTAGTTCGCAAAAGTAAAACATCTCTCTGTTAAAAAAGTTGGACTGTTTTTTGGTTTTTTTTGGGGGGGGGGTCGTCCAAAACGCGCGTGGACTCTGTAGGCCTTTAGCTCCACACTCATGTTCGGTGGTCTTCTAAGATCATCATTTTTGCCTTTTCAAATTAAAAAAAAAATTTGGGTTCATCATTGAACAATTTTGTAGTTGGACTTTTTTGTTTGGACTGCCATCCCGTCCGGAGACATGGAGCAAAAACGCACTGCGGTCAAGGCGGCCATCGTAGGCCTATAGTTGCATACTGAGCACGATTTCTCTGAAGTCGGAAAATGTAATAGTCAATCATTTCATAACCATTTGGTGAAATATCTCAGAGATTATAATAATAACCAAAGATCATTTGATTTCCATGCTGATTTCCATAGCATACAGAGGGAGTAAAAAAACAAAAACATGAAACCCAAATGGCAGGACCAATTTTTGAATTAAGTTTTTGTCTGTAGCACTTTCAAAGTCTATGATATGATATCCCAATCAATGAGCTTTCTTTTAGTACAAGAATCATTCAGATCACTCATGCACTTTTCAAGTTACAGAATTTTGAACACAAACACCGTTTTAAAGTTCTGTCCACGGATCACAAAAAAGGTATAGGCCTTTAACTTAAGCCCTAAGATTTTTTATTCAAAAAAACTTTGATTTGAGAAAGTTTATGAGTTTATGATTCTCCGTTATTTTAAAGTTTTAAACTAAGCTAACTATAATAGCTGGGGAAAAAAAAAAAGTTGGCCACGAACGCCCAGCCCAAAATATGAGAGTTTTCTATATGTCTTATGGGCACCGTTTTGTTTTACCTCAGTCTGTCAATCAATTAAAGTTTGAAAAAGAAAGAAATACTAAATTGATGAGGTCAAAAGACAACATTCGATGGCCGAAAGTACGGTGATGTACAATGTAGGCCTATCCCCCTTTATACGGGATAGAACGATTCTTCCCGAATCGTCCCGTTACGTTCTTAAGTAAATCTCAGGAACTATCACAACACACTAAGACATATTACTATATCGGTCGAATAGCCGTTGACAAAATGTAATGTTTGGATGTGTCGTTTCTTTTAATTTGCCAGACTTTTTGATTTCCGGATGTGAAAAGTCCAGCGCCAACAATTAAAGTGTTCCATTTCTTAGGTTAAAAAGACTCCATTGCACCACTACGGCCTGAATGGGGCTAGGTCACTGGACAGGGGAAACATTTGATTCATTTCAATAATGTTCTGAATTATAAAACGTTGTCCCAGGATCGGCAAAGACTCAAAGCTTTGGTTTGCACACATAACAGCTTTCTGCAGCCGCACAAAAAAGTATTTCGAACTAAATCCAAGCAGGATACTGTGCGAAAGAAAAATGAGTTTGGGTTTGCGCGTAGAAATTTCGACCAGTGATGGCCACTTTTGTTCCCGATGCCTTTAAGATTTTGTTAAAATGACACAGCCCGAAATTCCCATCTTATAACGCGCCAATAAAATCAAGGCAAATTAGGCTATAGGACGAGAGAGAATTATTTTTATTCGGAGCTTTTCAAACCCTCTCTCCAACAACAAAAAGAAGAAATACTTAGTGAGGCAAACAGGAATGTAATGGAAAAGGGAACAGGATTCATTCTGTTCAGTTTTCTTCATCACCTTCGTATGAACGGAAAATGTTAATTCAATACCCCCTTAAGCATCATAGGTGTTGTATATAGGCAAATAGTACAATACGCAAACAGAGCATGCGCACACTGATGGGCCATCCCATAATAATCACCAACAAAGCATCGGTCCGTATCCCATAATAGTTTTTACTTAGCCCCAGAGCTTGGCTCAGCTACGTCTGTCGCGCCTTAATTTTTTATGCATAATAAATGAGCATTCGATAGTGTGTATCGGCCTATGATGTTTGGGGTATATATAGTGAAGGCCAAAGGAAAAGAAAATAATAACTTTTTGAAACTAGACTCGCTGTTGGCTAATGAATGATATGTTATATATAGGGACGACATGTTACCGATTTTCCCTTTTATTGTAGCTTTTCTGTTTTGGTTAAAGTTATAATTTATGCCTGAATTACTACATGCACCTTGTTATCCATAACTTCAGTAATACGGACAATTTTGGACCTATTTTGTATTAATATTCAGGCAACACAAATTCTCTCCCGACGTGCTATTTCGCACTTTCACCTCAAATTTGTTTTGGGTTTTTAATAATTGCTATTTTAATCAATGCAAACGTTATTCACTTTAAAATGAGACATCGAGTAAAACAAAACCCAGCCAGGCATGTTTAGTTATAGAATAATGACTTTGCACATTTGGAATTATTTGCAGCCCGACAATATAATTCACGCGTATTTTCTGTGCGTTATGGGCGCAAAGGCACCCCCCAAAACATATCTGAATGGGGTGGGAGCGCCAAATATAAAAAAAAGTAATTTTCGATTAAATTAAATATACAGAATGGAAAATTCGTAAGGGAAAAAATCGAATATGCCGCAGAAAGCAACCCCCTCCCTTCCCACCCCCAGAAAGAAAATAATCAAGCCAGTTCTTTTTGAAAACAGTTTGCCAATTATAGGTTATATCATAACTGTATAGGCTTTGATGAACATTGCGATCGCGTTTAACGGCAATTTTGAACCCGTAAGGCCTTAAGTCGTGTTTCCTCCAAGAAAAAAAAAACATTCTTCCATTAAATAAACAAAAAATCAAACAACCCCAGAAACAAACAAAAACAAGTCAACAAAACAAACCGAATGCTGTCATGCATGGTAGGTTGGCTGGGGAAAACGACAACACGTTAACACGTACAGGGTGAGTAAAAAAAAAAGCGGGAAACCAAACCCCAAAATTTATATTTTATATTTTAAAAAAAATATGTAGCACCAAATATAATAATGACTGGAAAGCAAATTTCATAAGCTACTTTTAGATGAAAAAAAAATACTGAAATTGCTCGATCCGTTCAAAGAATATCACCATTTAAACACAATGACTCTAAAACCGCTTTCGTCCAAAAATGCGATTTAAAGAATCGTCGTCACAATTGTCTTCAAACATCACCAGCGACCAAACCTCAGTTTAAAAGTTGAAAATACTCAACAAAGTCCTTTTGAAGGCCAGTCTTTAAAAAAAAAAGTGGATTAAACCTAACCAGGCCAGGTTGTTAATAAGATATTGTGTTGTTGAAGAAGTCTGTGTCATTTTCTTTGTTTTTCCGAACAGTCAGAATACATACTAAACTGCTTTTTTTGTGTGGACAAAACAGGTTTTTAGGGTCATTGCGTTCAAATGGTGATATTCTTTGGACGGATCGAGCATTTTCAGTATTTTATTCCCATCTAAAAGTAGCTTATGAAATTGGCTTTTCGGTCATTATCATGTTTGGGGCTACATTTTTTTATATGAAATATATGTTTGGGGGTTGGGTTCCACCTTTTTTTTCTACTCACCCAAATAACACGGAACTGATCAATAATTAAACAAAAATCAATTTAAAAAACTTAATGTGCCACATAAAACCTAATTATAATCTTTCTGCGCACTGAGCCCAAGGGCGGATCCAGGGGGGGGGGGGGCAAAGGAGGCCATGCCCCCCCCCCAAAAGAAACCAGACCATTTTTTTTTATTTTTATGTGACATCGCAATAAAGGCAGGCAATGAGTACACCACCATCTTTTCCTCAAAAAAACATTGGTTAAAGTGGTCAGAAATTGCCTCAGATCGCACCACAGAGCATCTAGAATCCAAAAAAATTTCGGGGCCCATAAGCGGGCCCCGAACCCCACGCCGTATTTTTTTTGACCCACTTTTTTGGGGGTCCAAAAAAGATTTTGGCCCCCCCCAAAAAAAAATTGTTCTGGATCCGCCCTTGACTGAGCCGACTCGGTCGGTGTGTACTCCGCATGCCAGGTTCCCTACCCCAGGCCCCTTAAACTCCCTCCACAGTCCACACCCCTCAACCCAACAGTCCCCCTTCCGTGCCCCCACAAGGCCGTGGATGGTCAACCATGGAAGGTATATTCCTTCCTCCATGGGTCAACTTAGTGACTTTGCTCACAATTTGTTAGACTGAAAAGTTGCACTAAGCTATATCCACCGGTTGCGTAACTAGGGTTCAGTTCGAAGGGGGGGGGGGAGGGGCCTCGTTTTCCGGGAGGGGGCATTCAATGTTTTTTTTTTTTATAACAGATTAATTTTGGCATCCACGAACTATAGCGGGAAAGGCACATGCCCCCTCCTTTGCGCGTCAGTATACAAACAATGAATGTTTGCGAGTTCAGTGGTAAGAATAATTTCATTCGGTGACTAATGAAATGTTCCATTCCACGAGGCGAAGGGGGGCAAGGAAATATTTTGGGGGGAAGTCACAAAATTCTTAGCCTGTGAACGCGTGCGTGTGCCCATTGTCAATGGCCCAGAAATAAGCCACTATAGAGCAACTTGAGGTATACTTACAATCATTTTTATGAATGCGAAATGTATCAAACCGCAGAATGGTGTAACAAAATGTATGAAACAATAATGTACAAAGACGTACACGCATAATGTGGAATGTTTTTGTTTCTAAAATATCGATGTTTATATAATGCTTTCATTGGGCCTTGTGTCAACATTTTATGTATCTTATCAGCGAAGAAAATAAACATAATTTATAAATGTGTTGATAAAGTGTTGGGAGAAAACTTGGGGGTGGGGCAAACTGGGGGTGGGGAAAAACGTGGCGCCGCCACTAGCGCCACCTCTGCGGTAATACGCTATCAACAATGACGAACCCAGTCCCATCTTATTAGGAACTTCGGCAATGCTACCCAGCAACTTACCAGCATATCACACGCGCGCATTAACTAATACAGCGCGCAGAATGCTACGCTCGAAGAAATGTCCTGGAAGTAGCGCTGCCGAAGTTTCCAATAGTGGATTTGAATCATCTTTGCGATATAACGACCTCCACCAAAGCGGCAGCTACGGGGCGAGTAAACAAAAACAAAAACCTGAAACCCGCATAGCAGGACCAATTTTTGAATGAAATTTTCCCTGTAGCACTTTGAAAATCTATATAGGATATGAAATCCCAATCAGTGAGCTTTCTTTACAAGAATTATTCAAATCACTCATGTACTTCTCAAGTTGCGGAATTTTGAACACAAAACCCTTTTTAAAGTTCTGTCCACGCATCATAAAAAAGGGTAAGTGTTCTTCCAGAAAAAGGAAAAAAATTCACACGCATCCCTATGCTACAGGCCAAACCTCATTCAAAAATTGGTCCTGCCGTTTTTTTTATTTTTTTATTCACCCTGTACCGTCATGTACATGTAATGGGACCCATACAATGTCATTTTCTTTTAATGCAACCCTATTTTCAAGTTTTGTTTTGCCATTTTGAAGGTATTTTTTGGTACCTGTTGGTACCCAAACTACTGTCATTTTGGGCAGAAACCGCAATGTTACAGCTATTTCAGCACAAACCGTTGCTGGACTTTTGGATACATTGCTGTCATAAATTTCCTTTTCTTTGGTGATTCGTTGTGTATTAGTACCTAACATTGAGCCAATGAGCAACCCTTTCTCACAAATGTTTTCAATGAGCACATTTTGGACTCACAATTTGAACAGAAAACCCCTGAACTAGAACAGCGTCTTTCTGAAATGACATCACAGCAATACCGCCCTCGTGCAGTTGTCCGGAAAAGCATGGAGCGAGGCCGGAAATATCAGGTTGTGCCTACCCGCAGATGACGACCTGAACCCGTCTACGTCTGGCATCGAAGTTCGTGTAAAAACATTCCCTCGCCTGGGTCCAGTTAATGTCAAAAAAAAAAATAATAATCCCAGCGCGAAGTGATTTTAAACCAGTCCAAGAACGTTAACCTTAACTCCTTGGACATTTTGCCTAGAAAGAAATTCTGAATCATCAATGTTCTACAACTTTGCAGAAACACAAAATGGCACGGGTTTTTTTCTTTTGGACTCGACGGCAATTAATTTCCCGTTGGTTGATGTCAAACGAATCAGGCGTCTGTTTCCCCCCCCCCCTTAGGGGGGGTCAAAAGTCATTTTAACGGTTTCTGTTGAAGTGGCAAGTTACGCGGTCATTGTTTTTTAAATAATGCATTCCTTCAAATGCATGTAGTTTTTTCTCAAAAATTTCCTACTCAAAGCGAATTATCAAAACGCTTACTTGAATTGTGCTAGTAGTAGTACTAATCAACCCGTGAAATGTTTCCGTCTGGCTTGGTATCATATACAAGAAATCGTGGAAAGATTTCCATATAAGAAGTTCACTCAACACCCGGTGTACAAACCCAGTGAGAGTGGACTGAACAATTTTAAGTGTTTTCTAAGAAAATGCTTGTATTTTCTCACTGCTCAAATTGACTTTGATGACTTGAAATTGCTATCTGGGGGCTTGTTAGTCAATACAGAGAAAAATTAGTGAACTTCGCATAATGGTATCTTTCCGAAATCGTTAGGAAACGAATAGGTGACTTCCGACTATCAGTCAATATTTTTGGAAATATTTGAGTTCCGACGAAATCGTGTTCCGTGATCAAAAGGTTGTGCATGTTTTTTCACGGTTTTCTCGATAAGTGCAATACCCGCGGAGCTGTAACTTCAACAAGTTAGGTTGTGAACCTTCGTCTTTGGATTTTGTGTCGTGTAATTATTGGAAACGAACAAAATGCATAAAACAAAATCCTATATGCCTTTAAGGGCCAATTTCCAACACAGAACCCCTCAAAACCCCAAAAGCTTTTTAAAGTTCACCGTCTGCTTCCATATTTTTCACACTTTTTTTGAAAAAGGGGAACAGTTGGCACCAGAGTTGAAGAAAATTTCTGGAATAGATTAATTTTAATACACAAACAAATTCAGTCACCAACTAAATATAGACATCAATATTTTCCAGAGCCTGTCTCTTGTGTTATTCGAAAGTTAATGAGCAATGTTCCCTTGTTAAAAAAACAGATGCCCCTCTCATCTTGAGGTGAACATAATTAATTGAAATAACCTGTAAGTCTGAAATCTGTTAGAATATTATGACAAAACCGTCCTCCCAGAAAGTTACTCCGTGGTCAAAATCACCAGCCCTTAAAATGTGGTGCTTATTCTGTGGATCTTGCCAAAGCATTTTAGCCTGCTTGTGTTCTTGAGCAAGGTGTTTTACAATGATGAGTCTCTTTTACCAAAGAGCACGTCTTAAAGCATGCCCTTTTCAGTACACAATGCCTGGAATGTGTTTAAAATGTCTCTTCATTTATGTGCACATAGAATGCTATACTTTCGAACTGCGGATGCAAATAAACAATGTAGAGGAATATGGGCACAAAACTTACCCAACACTGTAGTCATAATTGTAATTAAGTGCATAAGTCATACAATTACATTTGAGATGATTCCAAAATCCAAACAAAACACATGTCCAAATCTTAAGTTGATTGTAATTAGTTTTGTACAACTATTCTCTACTACTACTTCTAGGTCATGATGGGGTTCAAGGGTCACTGCGCTTAAGGTCAGAGGTCACTGAGTTCCTGTTGAGACGAGAGCTAGCAGACCCCCAGCGATGCCAATGGACACAATGTAGTTGCTGTCAGGGAACAGTTAAGGGAAATGCACAACAGGTGGGGGGGGGGGAACATGCAGGTCTAACCAATACATACATTAATTTGCCATTCACATAGCTAAAACTTTGTCAGATTTTTTAAACACTCGTCTTTAGATTTTGAGCACTTTGGTTCCTTCAAACCAAACAAATGCACAAACAACAAATTATCTACATGTACTCCACCTTTAAAGGGAATGTACAACATTTGCTTTTGCTGCAATTTTCAGAAATACATGGATTTGGACGTATAGTTTGTTAAACGTTTGTCAAACGCAAATATTGTTAAACTGACTTGTTTCTTTTTTTTGGGCTGGTTGATGCTGGAAAACCAAGAAAACCAATCATGTTCTTGTGGTCTGGTTCCCTGACCCCAATTAAGATGAAATACCGGTAGAGAAATGTATACACTTTGGGAAATTGTAAGGTAAGGAAAGCAGTCTAGCGGGCTTGTACTCCTTCACAGGTGTGTAATCAATTGCAAAGAAAATGGGGAATAACTACATTTGAAAAATTAGGAGCAGTTTTCGAAAAAGCCAGTTTTTTCCAACGCTGGTCAGCCAACCAGCGTTGGAAAAATAAAATATTTCTTGCAAATTTCAGCAAACCAGGAGCTACGATTTTACAAGATGCTTTTAGACTGTCATTCCCTAACAAGGTATTTTGTGATAATGTGATCATTTCGTTTTTTTGATGTTTGCAAATGTTGTATCTTCCCTTTAAGCGCAGATAATATTTGCTTTAGCGTATCACTGGCCACCAGACGACATGGCATATGATGCACATGACTTGTGACCGGTACTCCGCTGAATTATGCTTAGCATGTAAAACTGCAAAAGCCACAATTTAATTTATGTCTTTGCTTCAAAGGATACACAGATGGGTCAAACGACCTGAGAATGAAGAACGACAAGAACAGGACCAGGAGCAGATAGAGGGCGTTGTTGTAGAAGATGGCAAAGGTCGTGGCCTCGTAGTCGGCGACCTCGTTCTTCTTCCACAGGATCCTGAATATGCAACGTATGCAAATTGTATGCAAATTACAAAACGAGGGGGAGGGGAGAAACAGATATGGGGTTATTGCACATGAAAGTGTTTCGCAATGGCAAGATGATTTTACATAAACAAAATTTCTTAATTTCACCCTTCTTGCTATTTTCTAGTTGTCATCTTGAAAAACTGATTCCTTTTCTTAAGTTTATTTTTCTAGCAGTACAAATATTATTCACTTTTGAATGAGACACTGACTGAATGAAAAAAAATTCAGCCCATGTTTAATTAAGGGAATAACAGTGTGAGGAGCCGGTCTTCACTGCGTGATAATGACCAGGTGTGGGGGTGACCGCTGTTAATGGACCGAGACGAAGTCGAGGTCCATTAACAGTGGTCAACCCCACACCCGGTCATTATCACACAGTGAAGACCGGATCCTCACACTGTTATTCCCATTAATAAATACCTTTATGACGAAATAAACAGTTAAAATGCTCCAATTTTGTGACTTTTTTCCGGCGATATTTCCAGACTTTTTTGTGTTCATGTTCATGGGCCATATTTTAGCTTAACAGCTATAACGACGTAAACTCAACAGAAACTGCTGCCGTAGCGAAACAAATTACAACAATGTTTTCATATCTTTACCTGATGGAGGAAGCTGAAATCTCGTTTACACATTCCTTGTGTCCGGAATTACAAAGATGCTTGGTTTAGGAAAGGTAAATATGTCGGTGGGTGAAGTGTTTCAAAGAAAATAAATCGGATCTACGCTTTCGTCGTAAACATCCTCAGTATATACTGCACTGCTGTACGATGTCGTTTCAAAACTTCCTTACGCGCGCGCACGCACGCATCCTTAGCAACTGTAGGGCGTACGCCCGCGCGTCAGTCTCACGCGATGGGGGTTGAGCGCATGTGCAGTGCTCAATTGTTAAAAGCTACCGTAGGACTGTTACTATATTTTGACCAATCATTGGCTTGCATGGGGCTGAACGGGGCTTGATCAATGCTGGTTCAGGGGCCATGTATTCGCTTGATCTTTGAAGCCGGTCCATTATCACCGTTAATGACCGGCCACGTGATCGAGTCTCGACCAATCAGAAACCATCAACTCTCCAAGGTATTTATTAATATTACTTTACAATTTCAAATTATTGGCTGCCAGACATGCTAGATAATAATTCTCATTCTTTCAGGGTAGGCTGGTTCCCACCCCATAATCAGTATTGATAATGTACGGACCGGGGCCAGTCTGCTCGCAAAGCATATCTGTTGGTGCCCAAAACCAAAACCTTATTTTCCCCAGAGGTTTACAGAAAAATTTAAGGGCTAAAGCAAAACTGTAAAAAAAAAAAGGAGTAAAGTCTGTCACGAGCCAATGTGGCCCATCCATGCCATCAGGCCGGCGTTTATCTCCGGTTTCAGTAGCATGAAACGACTGAGAATATTTCTACTCCCCCTGGATGAGATGCTAGTCCATCGCAGGTTACTCCCCAGCTAATGCCGGTACCCATTTATACTCCTGGGTGGAGAGAGGCAAGTGGGGTGAAGTGGCTTGCCCAAGGACACAACATATGACCAACAGCTGGATTTGAACCCCTGACCCTCTGATCAAGAGTCACAAACTCAACTCACAAAGCAAAACTGTAATGGCTGGTAATTGGTAACCTTTTTGAACCACTTTTTAAAGTTTTACGAAGTTTGTTTTAGAAAAAAATTCTGTCTTTCCCTGCATCTGCTGTTCCCCTTTTTTACTTGCCTCTCATCTTTCTCCTTGCGAGAGATCTTCTTGTTGTCGGCATCAGTCAGCTGTCTCATGACTTCCTTGGACACCGCATCCTCCCGTTTTTGGGCAACCCTTTAAGTACAAAAAAAAGGGGCCATTTCTATTCATTCATTCAACTTCAAAGTATTCCCGCACAGATCTTTCAGTTAAAATCCTTGACGTTCCTCTGACTGTTTGAGGACAAAACTACATGTAGCAAGCACCGAGAGAGAGCAAACCTCGGCCAAGGCTAAACAATTTCCCGCCATATCGTCACCATTTTCACGGAGAGCCACATATGTGGATTTTGAAGAAAAAGCGTTTTCGAGATAATCGCAAAAGAAGTTTCTCCTATTTTAAAACTGCAAAAAATACTACTTTGCAACAACTTTGTGCAGTAAGGAAACCTTCACATGATTCTGTGAGAGCTGATTTTTACATGAACCAAATAATTAATACTACTGAATTAATTAATTAATTAGTGAAATTAATTAGTGAAATTAATTAGTAAAGATAGGGCCCATGTGTCTTCTCGTGAAAACGAAAATTTGAATTTCCTACATTTTTGCCCTTTCTGTTCAAAGTGTTTTTCCATATGGAAGGGGGCACGCGTGTGTACGCGCGCGCAGCTGAGAATGTAACAAAGATATGTGCCTCTTCGTGAAAACGCAAATCTCAGTTGACCTACTTTTATGCATTTCCGTGCAATAGGTTTTGTGCGCGTTCAAGGGGCCGAAATGTATGTGGCTCTTTGTGAAAACGCAAAATGCAATTATCAAGATTTCTGCCCCTTGCATTATTTATTTAATTTGGAAATTAATTATGTTTTGCTTACAGAAACATGTCAAATAATTAAGGACAATGCTTTCAAGCAAAATAGTGAGAAAAAAAATTCGAAATCAAAAAAAATGGTGATTTTGTCACATTCGTGAAAACGGTGACGATATGTCAGTACACCAAAAAAAAATAATAATCACATTAGACCTGTAAACACAATAACGCCACGTTCCAGCCTCACGTAAAAACTCTCAAAAACGGACGACGTGTATGAGCACAACTTTTGATTTTCTGAGGTCGAGTTCGGTACACTTGTACTCGTCATGTAGGGGCGAAATGGTACATGTAGGAGTACTTTTAAGTGACTGTGTAACGTGGTGTTGTTTTTGGCACCACGTTTAAGAGTCTTACTCTTAGAAATGGTGAAGAATCCTTCAGGGGGAGCAGGATATAAAGTGTAATTGAAAGCGTGTACTCATCCACTTATTTGTTGAGTATTCTTCATGAGACAATTAATTGGTCAACAGTAAGGCGAAATAAGAAAAGGCATGTTTAGCATCCCCCTGCCCGCTTCCTTTTTGGAGGCTGCCTCCTTCCCCCCCCCCTTTTTTTTTACCTTAACCGCCCTGAATCCTTCAAAATCCCCTTTGCCAAAGTGGAGGAATTTCGAGGATTGAGGTTACATGGTAAAAGTGTGTTACTGATTTCATAGGATGCACTTTGTCAAGGTCTTGGGCTGGAACTTGTGTTGTTTTTGCTCAGCCATGCATAAATGTAGGCCTGGATTATGCTTGGAATCCCCCGTACTGCTCCAGGATGTCACTGGCCAAGCCTCAACATATTGACAGTCACTGCCGCAGGATTTTGCAGAATTCAGGCAGTGGTCACTCCTTCACGGACCATATTCAAGAAATAATGAAAGAATTTGTAGGACTGAGGCTATATGTGATTTTTCCATGAGCCCAACTGGAGGCTTCATCCTAGCAAAAACCAAGGTTTGGGGTTGTACACCAGCGATCTCTATGTCAACTTACTTGTGCTTGAGTACAAACTTGACGTTTTTGTAGGCAAAGGCCACCAGCCAAGTGCTGACAATGGTCATGACGCCGAACAGAATAGCTGACTGGACGAGATCCATCTGATGGATGCGCCAAAATACCCCTGAAATTAAATAAAGTAAAATGACAGGATGATCAAGATCAGGTACTAAGGTTAACTTACGATCTGGATGCAAAGTAAAGCTTACCTTTTATTGGCGAAGGCTCGTCGCAAATACCGCGATAACGCCATTTTTAGTTCTGTGTACTATTGCCAGACTGTGTCCCAATGTTAAAGGGCCTATATTACAATATATTTTTTTCAAGGCTATCCTTGAATATGAACCTTTTAGGTGTTTGTGATCCATTTAATCTTATTTTAAATTTTTGTTTTGTCATTTTGAAGTGTATGAAAAAAACAGGAAAGTCGTGCAAAAGACAGGGAAAAAAGATGTGAAATCAGGCAAAAAAAAGATGTGAAATCAGGCCCAAAAAAAAACCAAAAGAGGCTCAAAATATATAAGGCAGTGGATATTTGCCGGAGACGGCAAACCTTCAGTAAACGTTAGTTTGCCGGATATGCACTGAACATGCGCAGTTACTGGTTTTTTTTACTTAAAACATTTTCCAGTGACAAATTTTAGTCTGGCTCTATGCCAATATCATCGTTGTATTTTTGTATTAACAAGATGGGAATTAGACCATTTTATAATTTCAGACTTTATTTCCCTTTAAAAAAAAATCCTCCAGAGCCACACATCTGAAAAAGAAAAAGTTATACTCTGCAATAAAATGTTTGAGACATATTAAAATAATAAAAGAAGAATATTCTTATTTATTTGGGGATGGGAAAAAAAACCGTGGAATTGTGGCGGGGATTAGGATTCGAACTCGGGACATCCCACTCACTAGAGCCATTGCTTAACCACTACACCGACTGTGCTACACAATATTGGTGGGAATTTAATACATGTTATAATTCAGCCTTATCTTAAAGAGTACAGCGCCCTCTGTTGATATGGATTGCCGCCGGCAAACCTTTAGTAAACGTTAGTTTGCCAGCGTTACCTCCGGCAAAATATCCACGATCAATAAATAATCCTATCGCGAAAATTTGGGCAACAAAAAAAGCCCTCAAAATTATTTAAAAACGTGGGTTTTTTTAACGCGAATGTACAACGAATTTGTCGATTAGTGTTGGCCACCTTAGCCGTACTACACCTGCGCAAAGTCTACAGTGCCAACCAAACAAGATGGCGGCCAACACTAATCAACAAATTTGTCGTACATTTCACGTTCAAAAAAGGCAGTGGATATTTTGCCGGAGACGGCAAACCTTTAGTAAACGTTAGTTTGCCGGATATGCACTGAACATGCGCAGTTACTGTTTTTTTGTACTTAAACATTTTCCGGTGACAAATTTTAGTCTGGCTCCATGCCAATATTATCATTGTAACCTCGTATTCACAAGATAGGATTCAGACCATTTTATAATTTCGGACTTTATTTCCCTTTTAAAAAAAATCCTCCAGAGCCACAAATCTTAAAAGAAAATGTAATACTCTGCAATAAAATGTTTGAGACATGTTAAAATAATAAAAGAAGAATATTCTTATTTATTTGGGGATGGGAAAAAAAAACTTTAAAATGTGGCATGGATCGGGATCGAACCCGAGTCATCCCGCTCACTAGAGCTTTTGTTTAACCACTACACCAAACGTGCTGCACAACTTTTGGTGGGAATTTAATACATCTTATAATTCAGCCCTATCTTAAAGAGTACAGCGCCCTCTGTTGATCTGGATTGCCGCCGGCAAACCTTTAGTAAACGTTAGTTTGCCGTCATTACCTCCGGCAAAATATCCACTATCTTAAAATAATAAAAGAAGAATATTTCTTATTTATTTGGGGATGGGAAAAAAAAACTTAAAAATGTGGCGGGGATCGGGATCGAATCCGAGTCATCCCACTCACCAAAGCCTTTGCTTAACCACTACACCAAACGTGCTACACAACTTTTGATGGGAATTTAATACATCTTATAATTCAGCCCTATCAGTATCAGATCTTAAAGAGTACAGCGCCCTCTGTTGATATGGATTGCCGCCGGCAAACCTTTAGTAAACGTTAGTTTGCCATCATTACCTCCGGCAAAATATTCACTATCGGAAAGATTTCCATATACGAAGTTCACTAATTTTCCTCTGTATTGACTAACAAGCCCCCAGATAGCAATTTCATATCATCAAAGTCAATTTGAGCAGTCAGAAAATACAAGCATTTTCTTAGAAAACACTTAGAATTTTTCAGTCCAATCTCATAGGGTTTGTACACAGAGTGTTGAGTGAACTTCGTATATGGAAATCTTTCCCCACTATCTTCAAAAAACAAGTTTTTAAATAATTTTAACTTTAATTGATATGCAGATGTTCTTTATTGCTTTTTCTACCATCAGACCATATAAATTATAAAGATACTTTTAATGTTCAAAAGCATATACAAAATTTGTTGATGCTTGTTGACGACCGTTGACGCTTGTTGGCGCTTGTTGACGCTTGTTGACGCAGTTTAGTAGGACCCGTTTCCGACACCACTGCATAACCCATTTTATCACGAAATTGATTAAATGCTGCAAAAAACATGCCAACAATACGGACTAAAAATATGTTCATTATATCGACGAAACTTACATATTGGGAGGGCTGATACGATGAAAGCATTCCCGTAGAACAAGGCCGAGGATTTGGTGGTGACATTTCGGCTGAAATCTTGGAGCAAAAGCTCCTCCTCTTTCGTCAATTTCTTGCCACCTGCCATTGTAAATTCTGCCACGGAGTCAAAGAGGACTTAGACAGGTTTCCTCTTGTACACATATATTCTTTACATGCGCATTGGCGCCAAGGTACCGTACAGGTGATTTTTTTTTTAATTCTACGGCTACGACCGTTTGCTTGCTTACACGTATGCCGATGGAAAGCCTAAGCCGTAGTTACAAAATTTCAGATTTGGACGCGACTCACAATGTATTGTCACAAGAGGCACAAGAGGGCGACATATAGTAAGATAAGTAGCTGCACTTCTGCGATGGATGCAACCCTGCAAATAAATTTACATAGACACTAGTGCTAAATGTCCATACTTCAAAATTCTTTTAAAAATACTCAGAACTCTCACAGGTAGTCAAGCTGCACAGAAAAATGATGATCAACATGTCATCTTTCGTTTTCTTTTCATTTTTTGGTGGGTTGGCCATTGACATTTCGAGATATTCTCACCCAAAGAAGACGACCCCTATTTTCCCCAAAGCGGAAAAGTAGCCATTTCATCTTGAAAAACGATCCCTCCACAACATGGCAAAATAGCGCCAATTTCGAGCCCAATAAGCATCCAAAATGCTCAGAATTGGAAGCCCCAAGTCCGGACCAGAGGTTCATTATTACCATTTCTCTTCAATCTCTTCAATTCCCAAATTTTACGGCGCTCAGAATATTTTGAGGGTATAACTTTTATTCATGAGCTCGGCGGATGGATTTAGGCATATTTACCGGTAAGCACCCTAGAATTATTATAATTTATGTGATACAAGAAGTGCACTTTGTGACTAAAGCATGAAACTTCGCATGTTGGTTCTTCAAAGGGTACGTAGGTCCAAAATGACAACCAAAGAAATGAAAAAGGATGCCTTCATAACGAAATAATCTTCAAAGATGCTGAATTAATGAATGAAGGTTAATTGGAATAAACGATATTGGTTACAAAGCCCTATCTTCATCAGTCTTGATAAATAACTCGGATAAAACAGCCAAAAGTGACCATCATCCTATTGTTTTATATCCGGTGTGCACGAAACAGCCTCGTTTATAGACGGTGTGTAGGCAACTGAGCGTTTTATCTTACATTATTTTGAGATGGAACATCATCACAAATTTAGCAGAGGGATTTGAGAACTGTTGACAGTGGGTGTTCTTTCCCGTTTGAAAGTCAACTTAAACATTCATTTTAATGTGTGTAGAATATCATTATTATATCAAATCGAATTGTACTAATATAATTACTCCATAGCAGGACAGATATTATTATAATCGACCCAATAGTGCGAATGTGACTTGAAGAATAATACCAGATGTCATGGGGGCCGTTGTCAAGGGGACCGTTGAGATTTAATGGCGGAACATTGAACAAACTATTACCGTCTCTCTCTCTGCGAATCTCAAGGCACATCCAACGACCATCAGGAGAAGCACAGGCACATGTAAACCTTCATTCTGGCTAATCTAGAAAGTGAAGGAGAAAATGACAGACAGTATGAAATTTCAATGAAATGGCTGTTTCGCTATGTAAAACGTACATCAGTGCGAATCTTTATCAACATTGTGTCATTCCTTTCTATTTTTTTGACAGAATAATTTAAATTGGCTGTTGGTTACACGGGTATTGTGCTTTTCGTGGAGTTTGACTAAATCAGCGGTAATAGTTGCATACAGCTTCTCTGAAGAGGGCTATGCGAACATGATCAGCAGTGGCGTAGCCACGGGGGGCGTGGGTGGGGGCGATAGCCCCCATGAAACCTTGTCGCCCCCTGTCGCCCCCCACTGAGATTTTGAGTTTCTAAAAAAAATGATCATTGATCTACTTGATGCCATGGGCGTCAGTCCTGGGGGTGGGGGACAGGGGACTGGTCCCCACTTTTTGAAGGGTGGGGGACACAATATCAAATATCAGATTTTTGAACTCGTGTCTCATTTACAGGGCCCTATTATGTACTACAATGTATCTTTTGCTTAGAAAATATTGGTTAAAGTGGTCAGAAATTGCCTCAGATAGCACTACAGAGCATTTAGAATCCAAAATTTTTCGGGGCCCTTAAGCGGGCCCCGAACCCCACGCCTATAGCTCAGAATTCTGGTACCTGATTCAATGACTCTAACCTCGAAAACAATGTTCAAAAATTTTTCTTATGCCTTTAGCTGAGAAAACCTCGAAAATTATGTTTAAATCATTATCTTTTGTGCTAAGATAATTATTGGTTAAAGTGGTAAGAAATTGCCTCAGATCACACCACAGAGCATCGAGAATCCAATTTTTTCGGGGCCCTTAAGCGGGCCCCGAACCCCACGTCTATCGGCTCAGAATACCGATAGCTGATTCAATGACTCCAACCTCGAAAACGATGTTCAAATAATTATCTTTTGCTAAGAAAATATAAGTAAAAGCATGGAGGAAAGTGGTAAGAAATTGCTTAAGATCACACCACAGAAAATTTACAATCCAATTTTTTTCGGGGCCCTTTTCGAACCCCCACGCCTTAAGGGCTTCGCGCTTCGCGCTCGCATCAGTTCTGAACAAGGTATGTCCCCCCCCCCCACTTTTGAGAAGCGATTGCCTCCCCTACATTACGCCCCCCATTAAAAAGGTCCAGCCCCCCCAGCGGCCCCCCCCCCACCACTGAAAAATTCCTGGCTACACCACTGATGATCAGCGAATAAACATCACCGAGAGATCGTCATAATCGGTTCCAATGAAGCCGCGAATTTGGTGCACGATAGTCATTTGTGTGATTTTTTTTCTCTTCTAAAGACAAGCCGAGCACACCAGTCGAAACGTTTTATAGGTCTCAGAATTAAACACAAACACAAAATCACAACAGAGATTTCCTTTCATAGCGTTCTCAAAATGACTCTTTACTCGTTGATATTCCAGCATGCAAAACGTCAACTAAAAATTGTTTAAAGATGGAGTCAGCGCTTACAAACCAAACCTTACGGCCCCTTTTTGGAGCCGACAATTTAAAACAAAAATCGACATTGATTGAAAATGTTTAACCCTTATTCCGTTAGGCCAAAAAAAAAAGTCTCCGGTTTCTGGTATGGAGCTTGCCCAAAAAGTGGTGCGGCGACGCGGCTTTTTTTTTTTTTTTTTACCTGTTTATTTTGCTTCAAATGTCGGCTGATGACTGCAAATGGTGCCCGACTAAACTTAGTGCAAATATTATGGGAGACCAGAGAGGCCACATAAAGCTTATTCTCGATCATAACCCAATCTAAAAACCCGTTAAAATTGTGCAGCAGCAGGGTTCCAGTCAAACCAGTGAGTTTGGCAGTTTTGAGACATCATCTTTCATTAAAAAAAATACTTTTTCCTTTTGCCGACGCGCATGGCTACGGCGACGCACGCGCATACCAGAAACCGGAGACCTTTTTTTTTGGCCTTACATATATCTCCATTCATCACCCACATCATCACCACCGTCATTATAACATTTTATCTATTATACAATTAATTATCATCATTACATCTTAATTTTCAACATCTTGAACCATGTCACCAACGTTGGTCACAGTTTCAAGGAAAAATGTGCTTGTCAAAACTGAATGTTATTTGTTTCCCCAATATATTATCTAT
Organism: Patiria pectinifera; assembly: GCA_029964075.1. Lineage (NCBI taxonomy): Eukaryota > Metazoa > Echinodermata > Asteroidea > Valvatida > Asterinidae > Patiria > Patiria pectinifera. The sequence continues at coordinate 12,746,942 of CM057134.1, forward strand.
AGTACATGACGTCAGTGCTGATCATATTAAAGTTCTAGGTGAAGCACGTGCGCGATTAGTTACGATTTCAAATTACAATATTATTTAGCGGGCTTTCAGTTTAGTAATTGCATTTTGATTTTGTGTTTGTCTACATGAAGGGACAGATGGCCTACAGATGTCAACAATTATAGTGACATCGATTCAACTTTGGCCAAAGAAACACAAATCTATTTGGAAACATTACAAATCGAAAGGCTTCTCTTACAAACTTATTGTTATGGAAATGATTTATTGAGTTATTTAAAAAAAAAAATTATACCTAGAACAGAAAACATGTGTGAGCCGGCTGACTTTTTTTCCACTCCTGCTCCAAATGTATCATACATAGTCCACCTTTTCTTTGAAATCGATTACACACATGACGAGTACAAGCCAGCTAGACTGATTCCCGGACGTTAAAAAACAAAAATCCACTTGGAAGTAGCACAAATCGAAGGGCTTCTCTTACAGATGTATTGTTATGGAAATGGCTTATTTGATTAGAATAACTGAGTTACATAAAGGTTTGACATCGAACAGAAAAAGTGTATCAGCCGGCTCCAACTGCAAAACTTGAATGTAACCGACAAATATTAGGCTGGTTCCCTGACCAGACATTAACTGGACGATCATGTTGTGGCTATCTTGATTTTTCCTATTCAAATCAACGTAACAACTGCAAAGCAGGAAGGAAAAAAATAGTCTGGTTCCTATTTGCACAAAAAAATAACATCAGTATACTGTTATTGGATACCAGTGGCGAAGCCAGGAAATTTCAGTGGGCGGGGGGGGGCTGGAATATTTCATGGGGGCGTCATGTAGATCAATGATAATTTTTTTAGAAACTACAACTCTCAGTAGGGGGGGGGCGACTGTGGAGGGGGGGGGGCGACAAGGTTTCATGGGGGGCTGTCAGTCCCCCCACGCCCCTTGGCTACGCCACTGGCAACAAGGTTGGAAATAAAGTAAGCACTGGTGGCAAGGTTGGTCCATGACGTCTACAAAATGAACAGCGCCCCTAGAGTCATATGCATGGTCTTTAGTTTAAACGTTTGTTACATGTGTTTCACTCGGCGCTGTTGTGGCGCATTCGTTCAGTAGACATCAAGTTGAAAGCATCCAGTGCATTTCCGCCTCCTGACTTTGCTTTGGTTTTCAAGTTTCGTTTCAACCTGCAAATGTAAGCTTTAGATAAACGTGGCAAGATTTGAAATGTTAGTTGCTTGGAAAGAAAAACGTCCTGGTTATTACATTTGTTCATGATTAACGAGAAACTGTCACGTATGTACATTGATATGACTTAACATGTGCATGACTGCAGTGTGTAAACCGACAGTAACATAAGCTGTAGGCAACTTTTACCGCTGCATCTAGCCAAACTCCACGAAAAGCACAATACCGCGTAATTAACGGCCGAATTATTCTGCCCCCCCCCCCCAAAAAAGAATGACACAAGTTGATAAAGACTCGCACTGATGCACGTTTTACATAGCGAAACAACCATATCATTGACATTTCTTACTCTCTGTCATTTTCTCCATTTTTCTTTTTTTAGATCAGCCAGAATGAAGGTTTACATGTGCCTGCTCCCCCTGATGGTCGTTGGATGTGCCTTGTGTTTCGCAGAGACAGACGGTAAGTTAATTTGTATAATGTTCCGCCATAATCTCAACGGTCCCCATGACATCTGGAGTTATTCTTCAAGCCACAGTTTGCATTATTAGGCCTATTTTGTGTATTTCATGCTTACAGTAATTATATTATTACAATTCGATTTGATATAATAATAATATTCTACACACATTAACATGAATATTTAAGTTGGCTTGGTACACGGGAAAGCTATAGAACACCCACTGTCAACATTTCTCAAATCCCTCTGATGATGTTCTACCTTAGTTGAATTCAAAATAATGTGACATAAATGGTCGGTTGCCTACACACCGTCTCTCTAAACGAGGCCGTTTTGTGCACACCAGATGGTCACTTTTGGCTAGTGAATTTTCCCTAGAAAAGAAACCACAGGAGTTGTTGAGGATATAATACACTTATCCACATTAAAATTAAAACATTGTGATCATTTTTAATGTTGGTTCTGAAGCGATAAAGATGCCCCCTCCCACAGCATCGGACCCATTACACGTATACTGCATGTACATACCGTGCATTAGGCCTATTTGTTAAAAAAAAACAACTGAGGTATTAAAACGCGGAACTCTTATAATTGAAGGCCTTCCGGGGTGAATTTTCCTCAGAAAAAAAATCACAGGAGTTCTGGAGTATATGATTCACTTATCCACATTAAAACTAAAACATTGTGATGATTTTAATGTTGGTTCTGAAGCGATAAAGATGCCCCCTCCCATACCACAGCATCGGGCCCAGTACGTATACTGTACATACCGTGCATTAGGCCTATTTTGCTCAAAAACCTTTGGTATGGTAAAACGTGGAACTCTTATTATTGAAGGTCTTTTCAGGTGAATTTTCCCTAGAAAAAAAATCACAGGAGTTTGAGGATATAATACACTTATCCACATCTGACCACTCTGCAAATTTATGTCTTATCAGTCTATACCATGACATAAATGCACTGACAATATGCCGAAACAGCCGAAGTATAGTTTTCTTTATTATTACACTCAGTCATACGTTTTTCTTTTCCTGATCGACCCTACTGCAGAGGAAAAACGTATGAGAGTCATAGAAATAAACAGGGACACCCTTATCTTTAAGTGCACTTCATGAGTTCAACAGTAAAAACCTACTTTCATGTCTTGCAGATTTTCTTCCTGAGGAGTCAGTAAAAGAACGAAAATCTCGTGGGTTTATTGCCTACCCCGCCCGTCGTAAGTTCAGTGGAATTTAAATGACACAATTCGACACTCCGACATAAAACGAGGTTATAGCGGGAAGTATGTGAACTATAGGAAAGACATTATTTTATAGGTTTTCCCGGCCAATTTCGCAAAAATAGCATTCGAATTCATCTTGATAAGTGGCCAATTTCAAGCGACGTAGCGTCCTGCTGTCAGTTCCGTGGTTCGTTTTAGATTTCAGGCGTTCAAATTCGTTTTAAGACCCGACCTTTTCATGTTTAACACATCCTAAATTGAAGTTATGTCATTCGGTTTAAGTGATCATTCAATTTAGCAGTCGGTTTGGTATGGGGTTATTTGCATGAGATTCTTGTTTTCGTTTTCATTTCCGCGCATTCTATTTAGCACTTTTTGCATTCAAAATAAAAGTAAACAAAAGTAGACGATGCGAGTCTTTTCATTTCTTTCACCCTTTCATTTTATTTTTCTGCTTCAGATCGTGGTCCATTTTTGTTTTTCTGCCCCCCCCCCCCTCTTAGCAGGTTCTTCTGTCTGCCTGATCTGAGATACGTTGCTACATTTGACCTGTCAGCAGATCTGTTTATGGCAAGCTTGTCTGCAAGTTCAGAATAGTCTTGGGCATTGCCATCGAAATCTTCGATCAAACGACCAGGGTCTACATTTGAATTCTCATGTAACGCCCATTAGCCGGCATATTGATATTTCTAGTGCTCCAATCTAACAGTTTGCATGGTGATCAGAGTAGGCGCAGATAGTCTTGTTGGAGGTTTTTATATCTATATTTCAAACATGGGCGTCCCCAGGATTTTTTTCTAGAGGGGGGCAAAACATATTTCTCCCAAAATGCCTGTATTTCCCATCATATTCTCGATTTATCAGTTTTAGAGGGGCCACGGACATTCCCCCCAACCCATTAAATTTACAGCAATAATGACTTTGCGCCTCTTTTTCTTTTCCTTTTTACCCTTCCCCTCCCCCTTTTTTTTGGGGGGGGGGGAGAAAGCGCCCCCTGCCCCCCCCCCGTAACGCCCATGTTTCCAAATTGGAACAAAAGCACTCCATCTTATTCTAACAAACAACGGAACGACATGGACCTATTTCGAATTACTCTGCTTACTTTACACACATGCTTGCTTAATGGTGAATTCGAATGACCAAACCCACACAGCTGGAAGCTCCAGCGAATTTGGATGCTCGTTTGTGCAATTTTAATTTGAATGCCGTATGGTTGAAATTGCATGATTTAAATGTGAAATCGCATGCTTTTAATGTGAAATTGATTGAAGTTTTTATGTAATTGGATGTTGATCTCAACGTCCATTCAAATTCGTTCGAAAATGGGTGCTTGGTCACCAATTTGGCCGCCAAATCGGCTAACTTGGCCAGGAAAACCTATAGTTGTCCTGGGGAATTATGTTGTTTATCTTGCAAGATTTCCTATGAAGTTATGTTCACTGAATTGTACAATAATCCATTCAGTGGGAGGTTTTCTCTTCGTTTGCTGATTATGAAATAAGTTCTTTCCATCTGAAGCTTCCGTAAATTCAACAGGCTATCCACACACATATCTTTCTTTAAGGGTAACCCATGCATTTCATTTTGGTTGCTTTTTTAGAACCCAGTTGCCATCAAGATTCCGATTGTGCGTCAGGCAGGAGGTGTTTTATGCGCGAGTCATGGTCGAAGGGCTTGTGCGTACGTGCATATTTGCTGGGTTAAGAACCAAAGAATATACTTACATTCAACATTAATGAAATAGTGTTCGGCGAAGCATAATGTATTAGATCTAACACTGTGTTGGGCATAATGAAGGGGGATGGTGCCAGTAATTCAGGTTCAGACGCCCCAAAATGCTGACAATCGACATTAATGAAGTGATTTAAAGTAAGCCCATCATTAACGATTTATCGAACAATTTCCGCCATTTCTAGGTCTAGTGTTGGAAAACCTCTTTCTTTATCAGGTTCCAATATACACATCATTGTGAACACTTTCGGTGGCCGAGCGTCGGGTCACCTGAATCATCCCCATCGTTAGTCCTTGAGGAAATCATGGTATTTTTTTCTTTTATTATCTCCATGCGGAACTACAATGATTTACCAACAGTTAGTAAGGCTTAACCTGATGAAATGAAAATGGTTACTGTTGACATATTACTGCATTTTTATTCTTCCCTAACGTGGCAGATCTACGGGGGTGGGCGTTCTAACGCCCCCTCCCCCGTCCGCAAAACAAACGGGGAAATCATGCCAAAAAGAGGCACACGTTTACTACACCCTCGACTTTGCCAGCTAGCGCCTCTTGAGCCAAAGCAATATCTGCCTCTGCTCTTGTAAGAGTTGTCCTTGTTTGAAAACAATACTGGAATCGTGTTCCAGCCAGTTTTACCACTCATGTCATAAATATGACGTGCACTACTGAAGGCTGATCATGATTGTGAATTGTAATTAGGCTAACGATATTGAAATCGAAATGAAACCGAACACTTATAACCGGTCCGCGAATAGTGGCATTTTCAACACACTGCACATTATTCTTCACAGAAGGCATACTATTCCTCAAGACAGATTCTCTTTCCTATCTTCATTATTATTAAATGACACAATTGCTATGATAATCTCGAGCAGAGACTTGTTATAATCTGGGTTGTGTTATGTCCAATAAATCCATGTACAAGTTTGTTCCTGTCTCAATGTTTTAGTTATTCCTGGTTTCTTTTGTATGCTGGTAGTGCGTGGTTTTTCATTATCGATGACGAAGGTCAACTTAAATATCTCGTATAAGCAACGATATGGAAAAGTTTTCATCCAAGGATTTTTTTTTCGAAGTGAGGGGAACACAAAAGTCCCGCATTATATCTAAAAATGTTTGGACACTTTTTTCCATTGTGATTCAAACCAAAACGTCATTAAGGGTTTAGCAACCATGTTTATTCTTTTGACTTTTGACAAAATAGTCGCACAGGGTGCTGGCAACATGAACATTGTAAAAGAAATAACTGAAATCTAGTCATAATCTGAAAATAGTCATAATCTGTAGCTGCCGATTTCTCCGACACAGGGGAAGAGTTAAACTGTGATCAGTACGTATCGAATAAAACAACGCCATGAGCTTAACAACTATATGCAGTCGTAGGACCCAGGCCGAATCAGCTGTAAGATGTTCCCTAGGCAGCACCGCCGCCCCACGTAGATATGGGGATCGATACTAGCTAGCTAGTTCACACTTTGATTGATTTTGCTGGCATCACCCCTGCGCGTGCGCAGTATGATTTCTTTTAAAATGATGGTTACAGATTTGCGCTGTATAGGCAAAATCGCCAATGTCTCGACAAAGGTATTTTTCAAGCATTTCAACTGCAAAGGTTTCAAGTACCGAAAAATATTGCCCCTCTCTTTATTGATAGTTGCCCCATGGAGCTATAGCTCCATGGTCGCCCAAGCCTCTCTCATCTAATAAAATCGAAGGTCATCACCACACTGCACATGAATGGTTTCCTTGTCGCCATTTTTGTAATTGGCCGATTCTACGCTAACATCATCGGTTTCATTCTATATTCAGGCGGCGGGAACCAGACCTAGGCTAGTCATGCATATAATTTGCAGCATTGGGATGAAAACCTCCTGGAGAGACCGGGAACCAGTCTAGATCGATGTTCCCGCGCTACGCCAGTAAGCCAAACTTCTCTAAAATAAGCCCAAATGGGTGGTAAAAAAAACACCTTACCGGCCTTTCTATTTTGTATCATATTATTTGCGATAACTCCGACTCCTTTTCAATCCGGTAACTTGTCAATCCACTTCAAATGACAAATCCAGAGCCATGAATGATTTAGTTTATTGATACTAGACTTGATTAAAAAAAAATTAGGAAAGCAAATCCACACTTGGAGGAACAAAAATGAAAATGTAAAATGTCCGGGATTCGAGCACGCAACCTGCAGCACTCAGCAACCCACAGTGAAACCACGCTATCCATCGCGCGTGGAATTACTATAAACTATCACTGTTAAAATGTCCGTAAATTTACGGACTCCGTAAAGTGAAATATTTCGTATTTTTTTGCCGTAATTTTACGGACTTTCCGTAAATGCAAATATTAATAATGCTAATTAGCGTGATCTCAATCAACAACATCGGCCCAAACACCTACACGTAATATACTGTACATCTACGTAACCTACACGTGATATAGTACATCCAAATACATAATTGTTATTTCACCCGCAACCGTGTGCACATGTCCAAACTCATGTTAAGGGTCTGTTTATTTTACGGAAG